>OX422222.1:400804933-402019362 GCA_949130495.1 Sambucus nigra
AAACATCAGCTAACCAGGATGCCCACACACCTATAAACCGTGCATACTAGCGCAAGCATTACATACGCTTCACACATAACACCCAATTCTTTCTTTTCCTTGTGCTCACAACGTGCTTACAACACTTGGGTACTCTCAATTACCCTAGAAATTGAAACTTTTAAATCCTCTTTGGTATACCCATATATACTCTCGGCCAGGTCCAGGATGTCCTCTTCCAAGACGAGGGCTCAGGCACATGACGAGTCTAATTTTTGACCCCTCACCACGACTGAGATGACCCTTCAAGGGGCCGACCCCTCATCATGCTTCAGACGACCCTTCAAGGGGCCGACCCCTCATCATGCCTCAGACGACCCTTCAATGGGTTTACCCCTCATCATAGCTCAGACGACCCTTCAAGGGGCCGACCCCTCATCATAGCTCAGACAACCCTTCAAGGGGTCTACCCCTCATCATGCCTCAGACGACCCTTCAAGGGTCCGACCCCTCATCATAGTCTGGATGACCCTATGAGAGTATGACAGTACGAGGCCCAAACTAGGCCAAGCTCGCTGCTAGTAGGAACTTTGCCCTCGGCCTCACATCATAGGCCGAGGGTGATATCATCACAGTGCGTGATTTAGGAGACACGTGGAATAGTGCGCGTGGGACTCCTATGGCACGTGGATAAGACCGTTATAACAATATCACCCCCTCACGTGAGGGAATATTATGTCATCATTAATCATAGGTGGCACCTCCAGGTGTCAGCATGGGATTGGCTAGATCATAACTCACATGCACCATGCATGCTTAGGGGGTACACTACTCCCCCCAAGACCTATATATACTTGTCACCTACAACCCTGCAAGGGGATCGATAATTGTAACTCTAGATAAAACTCTGCTTGTACACACAGTAGAGAGAGAAAGTGAGCTTATGTGCATTGTATCCAAGGCCATTAGTGCCCATACTTAGAGGATCACACACTCACAGTGGATGTAGGCCTAATTGGCTGAACCACTACAAATCATTGTCTTATTCCTCTTATACTCATCCCCTTCTATACACTTATACATATATATCTCTATAGCTGCCATTGTTATTACTGTTTGAGCTCGTCATCACTCATCTGGTGGTGCTGAATCTTAGCATCATCAGTTTGGCACCGTCTGTGGGAACGAGAAGACATCTCTTCCTTGATATAGCTTGACCTCACCGGATACTCTGGTGGTGAACCAGTTCCCCCCTTTGTGGAGTTATTTCACCATTGAAAGAGACCCATTAAGGTTCTTAAGCTCACCAGTCTTTTCTTCAGTTCAGCTCTTCATAGCTCAAACATATGGCACCGGAGATGCCACCACCACCTCTTCTTCCACCGGATAGTGGGGTAGGACCCAGTTCCAGTCAACCACCACCTCAGTCTGAGATGGTTAATGTGGCGTCCGCCTTGAAGTCTCTGGCAGCAAGCCAGCGGATTATGTAGGAGCAATTTACATCTCTTAGTCAAAATATACTAAGACCACCAGGAGTCTCACCGAAAATGATTACTCTGACAGCAGCTCAGGGGCAACATGAGACCAGGGGACCACCCCAGGCACCACGCAAAGACTTTCCACCTTCATAGCGGTGGAGGGACGTTATTGACCCCCGGCGTCTACGCCTGGGGAGGCAAGAAAACCCTTGTCTAGAAGATAGATATGACGACGTAGAGGGGAAAGAGGCTCCGATAGAATGCTGGGAGCCGTATGAGGTCTCCAACAATACTGTGCGACCTATCCAGGAAGGCAGAGGAAAGTGTGGGAGGCAAAATCCCAACGATCGCCCGAGTGGCTCTTCTTTCGATTGTCTGAGCAGAGGGTCGGCCTTTGAGAGGCTAGGCCCAATAAATGACTTGCGATAAAAATTATCCCGGTCGAGAAGTATTGCGAGGTCCAGAGGGGAGGCAATAGATAGCCGACCCCATGGTGGCCGACCCAACGAACGGGACGAAGGCCAGGGATAAGTAAACAGCCGACACAGGCCTGCCACAGCAGAACCCTCTGTTCGCCTCAAAGAGGTGACAGGAGATAACATCGGCCAAGCCGACCCTGCGAGGCCATGAAATGACTCGATCCAAAGGCTGGAGGATAAAATAGGTGACATCTTGAAGAGTCGGGACCCTCTTCAGAGAGGATACTCCATAGGCTCACCCTTTATGGCGAAGATAGTCAACTTCCCAACGCCCTCCAAGTTTAAACCACCTGTGGTCACCCCAAGATATAACGGGAGTACTAACCCTATCCATCATATTGAGACGTACCAATCAGCGGCAGATATATACTCTATCTCAGATGAGATGAGGTGTCGTGCCTTTTATGGCACTCTGATTGGGACTGCACATGTCTGGTATATGTCTCTTCTAAAAAACTCCATTGAAAGCTTTAAGCAGTTACCATACCGTTTTATCCATAACTTTTGCTTTGGAGTGAAGCCACAGAAGAAGACCACACACCTCCTCTATGTTAAGCGGGGGAAAATCGAGAGTCTAAGAGACTACATAGCCAGATTTAACAAAGAAAATTTAGAGGTAGAAGACTATGAGGAAAGCATAGCCATGACATCCCTCATTGGAGGACTCCAGAAGGGGAAGCTATTATGGAAGCTTGCTAAAGACCCTCTAAGGACGATGTCTGAATTGCTGTCAATAGCGGGAAGGGTAATGAATGCCGAAGAGGAGATGACCACAAAATACGAAGATTAAAAAGGAAGCACTAGTGGGGGTAAGTACCAGAAAAAGAACAAAGAGGGGAAGAAGAGGTCTATGGATGATAAATTCATTGATTACACCCCTCTAACACTGAGCGGTGAACACATTTTGAATGAGATAAAGAGCGATCGATCCTTGAAGTGGCTTGAGAAGTTGAGGGCAGCTCCCCACAAGAGGAACAAAAACCTGTGGTGTGAATTTCACTAAGACCATGGCCATGTGACCGACAAGTGTTTCTCCCTGAAAGATAAAATTGAAAAAATGCTAAAATAAGGGAAGCTAAGGAAATACGTTGACAAGAGTGCTTTCAAGAGAGGCTGAAGGGATGAACCCAAGAAGAAGAGAGGTGACACGTGTAGAGAAAAACCTCCAAACCGACGAGGCGACCCTTCAGATGATGAGAACGACCCTGACCTCCCACCAAGAGACGACCACGACCCTGTAAAGAGACTTAATATGATCTCACTCGGTGTTGGGATGATCTACGGTGAACTAGCAGGAGGAGGGTCAGAGGTCGTAGACAGGAAGGCCCATGTAGCCGAAGTCAAGGCAGTGACAAAAGTTGTACACTCGACCTCTTTGGAAATAAAGTCAGAAAAGAGGAAGAAGGTTGACATGGACACCCTGATAGTGGGATTATCAAGAATGAACTTCAAAGGCCTCTTAGCCCCGCACAATGACCCTCTCGTCATCATTACCAGGGTACACGGATGTGAGGTGCCCAGGCTTTTGGTCGATGGGGGTAGTTCTATAAATGTAATGTTTTGGCCGTGCTTTAAAGCCTTGGGCCTCATCCATGCTAGGCTCGTCCCATACCATCACCCCTTGATTGGTTTTAGTGGGGAAAGGGTTCATCCCCTAGGAGTGTATAAGGCTGATGTCAGAATGGGGAATGAGTGGCCGAGATGGCTCACCAAGAAGATCAACTTTTTCGTGATGGATGAACAAGTCTTCTCGGCCTACAACATTATACTGGGGCAAGTGGCCCTCAAGGAATTCGAGGTCCTGCCGTCCATGGTTCATTAGATGATAAAATTCCTGACCCCTTACAATGTAGGGGAAGTTCAGGGAAACCAGACGATGGCACGAGAATGCTACTTCAATTCCGCCGAAGAAAGAAAGGCGCATAAGAAGGCAACGACTACTTACAATATTGATACCCTCGACCCCAGGGATGAGATAAAGCTGAAGAAAGGAAAAGCCGTGAAAGAGGTAGAATCCATCATCCTCAATGAGGATGAACCAAAAAATACCGTCCAAGTCGATAAAGCTCTGAAGACAGGCATAAAGGAAGACCTCATCAAGCTACTAAGGAGAAGACAGAACATCTTTGCATGGAGTCACGTAGATATCTCGGGGATCGACCCCAAAATCATGTGCCACAAGATCAATATGGTAGAGGGTGCAAAGTCGAGAAAGAAGAAGAGGAGAATTTATTCGCGAGAAAAATATGAGGTCATAAGGGACGAGGTCAAGAAGCTGGAAAATGCTGAGTTTATCAGAGAGGTCATCTATCCTGAATGGCTGTCCAATGCAGTCATTGTCCCAAAAGCTAATGGGAAGTGGAGAATGTGTGTGGACTTCACGGACCTCAATAAACATTATCCCAAAGACATATTCCCTCTCCCTCTCATTGATCAGATGGTAGACGCTACCGCAGGCCATGAGCTAATGAGTTTCATGGATGCCTATTCAGGTTAAAACAAGATCTTCATGAGCCCTGGGGACAAAAAAAAATGGCTTTCATTACCGACAATGGGATATACTGTAATAGGGTCATGCCTTTTGGCCTAAAGAATTCGAGGGCAACGTATCAACGCCTTGTGAATAAAATATTTGAAGACCAAATCGGGAAATCCGTAGAGGTTTATGTAGATGACATACTGACCAATAATTTGAAAGCAGAGGATCATGTAGCCGATCTCGAGAGGACTTTCAACACGATGGATAAATATCGGATGAAGCTCAACTCGGCCAAATGTGTCTTCGGGGTTGGAGCAGGGAAATTCTTGGGGTTCATCATGAATCAAAGAGGCATTGAGGCCAATCCTGAGAAGATAAAGGCAATCCTAAAAATGAAGACCCCCAAGACCATTAAAGACGTTTAGAGGCTCATAGGGCAAGTGGCTACTTTGAATAGGTTTGTATCTAGAGCCACAGATAAGTATTTACCGTTCTTCAAAATTCTCAAAAAGGCCTTTGAATGGAACGAGGAGTGTGACCAGGCTTTCAAAGAATTGAAGTCGTACCTAGGGTCTCCCTTACTAGTGTCACGGCCAGTGTAGGGTGAACGACTACATGTGTACCAAGTCGTCTTAGAATCTGCCATCAGCGCAACCATTGTGAGAGAAGAGGATGGGGTACAGAAGCCTATGTATTTCAACAGTAAGGCACTCCAAGGGGCAGAGAAAAGATACCCACGGATGGAGAAATTGGCCTATACCTTGATCCATGTATGAAGAAAGATGAAGTCGTACTTCTAATCCTATACAATGGTCATCCTCACTGACTCTCCTCTTAGGCAGGTCTTACACAAGCCAGAAAAATTAGGGAGGCTAATAGCTTGGGCTATAGAGATGGGAGAGTTTGACATTGTATATCAACCCAGGATGGCCATTAAGGGGCAAACATTAGCTGATTTTATGGCAGCGTTTACTTGGGAAGATGATGAGGCTGGAGAGGAGAGCCTCGAGAAGACAGATACATAGCAAGGCAAAATTATTGACCCATCCGTAGATAAGGCCGAGATAAGCACCGCTAGAGAAAAGGTTGCAGAAAACGAAGAGGGAAGATATCTCTTTAGACAAGGGTCCCTCACTGAGGGAAATTTCTCAGACGAACGGGTTGTATGGAACCTCTTCGTCGATGGTTCCTCTTACGAGAGTGGAAGTGGGGCTGGATTAATAGTATCGGCTCCCGACAGCACAGACATCGAGTACGCCTTGAGGTTTAACTTCAAATCCTCCAACAATGAGTCTAAATATGAAACCCTGATAGCAGGCCTCTCCTTGGCTAAGTCTCTCAGTGTTGGCCCGATCTTGGTCTATAGTGATTCAAGATTAGTAGTGAATCAGATACTAGGAGCCTATGAGGGAAAAGATGAGAGAATGGCCAAATACCTTGAAATAATGAAGTCTCTATTGAAGAGCTTTGGGGAAGTAAAATTGAAGAGGGAACCTAGACTTGATAATGGCCGAGCTGATGCACTTTCCAGGATGGCCTGAGTAGCTAGAACTGATATCAGGATGGCAGTCCCAGTGGAAATCTTGCTTCGACCAACAATTGAAGATGCGGATAGAACACTTCGCACTAGGTTAAATATTGTCAAGGAAGCCTCATGGATGGACCCTCTGATCAGATACATTAATGAGGGGGAGATGCCAGAAGAAAAATAAGAAAGGAAGAAGTTGAGATACAGAGCCATAAAATTCACCGTCATCGGAGACACCTTGTACAAAAAGGGGTTCTTGATCCCCTTGCTCAGGTCTGTGAACCCGTCTGAGGTCCCATACATATTGCAAGAAGTGCACGAGGGGTCATGTTCAAGCCATATTAGCGGCAGGTCTTTGGCAAAAAGGATAGTAACCCAGGGTTATTGGTGGCCGACCTTAAGGAAGGATGCTGCAGCATACGTCAAGAAGTGCGATAAGTGCCAAAGATTTTCCACCATCCCTCACCAACCCCATCAACCTCTTACCTCCATCACATCCCCATGGCCATTCGCAATGTGGGGAATCGATCTAGTAGGACCCTTGCCTAGGGCCGTTAATAACTATCGATACCTTATCGTAGAAATTGACTATTTCTCAAAATGGGTGGAGGCAGAGTCGATGGTAACTATCACCGAGCAGAAGACCTTCCAGTTTATTTGGAGAAACATTGTGTGTAGATATGGTCTCCCTAAAACTCTCATCTCAGATAACGGGACTCAGTTCAAGAATGCATCCTTGGAGAAATACTGCAAAAGGGTTAGTGTAAAATAATTATTCTCTACCCCAGGCCGACCTCAGGATAATGGGCAAACTGAAGTCACAAATAGAACAATCCTAGACGGGATCAAAAAGAAACTCGAGGAGGCAAAAGGAAGATGAGTCGAGGAGTTGTACGCTGTACTATGGGCCTACAAGACGACGGTAAAGACTCCTACCGGAGAAACCCCGTTCATGCTGGCGTATGGTTCAGAGGCAGTCATCGCCATCAAGATAGGGTTTCCTACTCACAGGGTCCAAATGTATGACCCCTAAAGAAATATAGAAGAAAGGAGACTTGAATTAGACTTGATCGAGGAAAGGAGGGAAGACGCTGAGATACGGAAAGCTGCCTACCAGCAGAGGACTGCCAAGTTTTACAACCAGAGGGTGAAGCAAAGGCCAATCACAGTGGGGGACTTAGTCCTCAAAAAGACTTGGCAAAAGCCTAACAATCTCCACATAAATTGGCATGGCCCATATAGGGTCATTGATGAAGTTGTCCCTGAAACCTATAGACTAGAAAACCTAGAAGGGGAACCCTTTTCGAATCCGTGGAATGCAGATCATCTGAAGAAATACTATCAAGAATGTTGTAATGTCCTATCGGATCACAGTTGTAATGAATGTGTTGCTCCAACAGAACAATTGGAATGCTAATGAGAATGTCATATTGGTCCCTCATCTTGTGTTTGTTAATTTTAGTATAATTGGGGTTATCCTTGGTGGCAACTCCCCTCGGCTATAATGATGGTCAATGGTGGGGATGACCCCCCATTCACCCTCAAGAAATACGAGGGGGACTTAATTGAAAACATCATTAAGTTGGTGGTAACCACCCTCGGCTATAACGAGGGTCAATGGTGGGGAACCCCCCCCCCCCCCCCCATTCACCCTCAAGAAAGACGAGGGGGGACTTAATTGAAAACATCATTAAGTTGGTGGTAACCACCCTCGGCTATAATGAGGGTCAATGGTGGGGAAGAACCCCATTCACCCTCAAGAAAGACGAGGGAGGACTTAATAGAAAACACCATTATATTGGTGGAAACCACCCTCGGCTATGATGAGGGTCAATGGTGGGGATGACCCCCCATTCACCCTCAAGAAAGACGAGGGGGACTTAATTGAAAACATCATTAAGTTGGTGGTAACCACCCTCGGCTATAATGAGGTCCAATGGTGGGGACAACCCCCGATTCACCCTCAAGAAAGACTATGGGGGACTTAATTGAAAACATCATTAAGTTGGTGGTAACCACCCTCGGCTATAATGAGGGTCAATGATGGGGACGACCCCCCATTCACCCTCAAGATAGACGAGGGGGGACTTAATTGAAAACGTCATTAAGTTGGTGGTAACCACCCTCGGCTATAATGAGGGTCAATGGTGGGGACGACCCCCCATTCATCCTCAAGAAAGACGAGGGGGGACTTAATTGAAAACATCATTAAGTTAGTGGTAACCACCCTCGGCTATAATGAGGGTCAATGGTGGGGACGACCCCCCATTCACCCTCAAGAAAAACGAGGGGGGACTTAATTGAAAACATCATTAAGTTGGTGGTAATTACCCTCGGCTATAATAAGGGGCAATAGTGGGGACGACCCCCCATTCACCCTCAAGAAATATGAGGGGGGACTTAATTGAAAACATCATTAAGTTAGTGGTAACCACCCTCGGCTATAATAAGGGTCAATGGTGGGGATGACCCCCCATTCACCCTCAAGAAAAACGAGGGAGGATTTAATTGAAAACATCATTATATTAGTGGGAAACCACCCTCGGCTATAATGGGGGCCAATGGTGGGGACGACCCCCCATTCACTCCCAAGAAAGACGAGGGGGGACTTAATTAAAAACATCATTATATTAGTGGGAAACCACCCTCGGCTATAATAGGGTCCAATGGTGGGGACGACCCCCCATTCACTCCCAAGAAAGATGAGGGGGGACTTGTAAGATGGGTGAACACACATAACAGCCAAGTCAAATCATATAAGAGACACGCATATAAGATAGGAAGAGAGATTATATTATAAATTGTCACAGATGTTTGTCCAACAAAAATAGAATACAAAAATACTTTTGTAATAAGAGGATATTGGCTACAGACAACCACACTATTGAGCAGTATCTCCAGGTAAGGTTTCAATGTCAATAAGAGGAGTCTCCTCAGTAACCAAGACGGGTCGATCTTCGGAAGTGCCGATGCGTTCAACGTTCACTTTAGACTCCACGTGGGCCAGAGCCTCAGCAATCAGTGGGACGTCCAACTCCACCGCTTCCATTGAGGGGCGGACAGACGATATAGCATCATCAAACTTAAGGACGACCCACCGACAGACCGTCTTGATCCCCCTCTCCAATTATTCAAGGCCGAAGCCTTAAAACTCGTCTGAGAGTTTGTAAGCCTCTACATCATCGGCCTCGACCTTCTTCACTGCCCCTTCAAGCTCAGTGTTGAATTGAGACCACTGATTAATCAATGCCTCATCCTTTTCTTTGATAAGAGAGTCCTTTGCCTTCAAGTCGGCCTCGTGCTGCTTCGTCAGCTCATCCAGGACCCTTGCATATTCGGTCCTTGCACTCTCCAACTCGGACTTTGTAGTCTTCAACTCGGTCTTTAGATCAGTCTCATGCTGAATAGCCCTCTCGGCCTCATAGAACTTTTGTTGATTTTTAGCCATCCACTTGGTGGCCGAGGTAAAGGCGCAGACAGACTGCATAGAGGCAAACATGTTAAGAGGGGCCGATGGAACAGTTCATGAAATGCTGGAAAATCGAAAAGAGTAAAGTCGAGAGAGGTACCTGGGCCAAAGTGTGTAGACCGTAATCATAGGCCTTAACCGGGGGCATCTTTGATAAGAAGTCATCATTCGCGATCGAGGAAGCAGAAAACATCGAGGCCTTGGTTGCCCTCAGGTTGGCTATGAGGGAAGAAGGTTTAGCCTTCAAGAATGTCAAGTTTTGGGACCAAAAGGCCCCCATACTGGAGGAGGAACTAGTCCCCTCGGTGTTTGTCTGAGGGGCCTCCACCCTCGCCCTCGTCTTGGAATCCGGTCGAGGATCAACAAGAACTTATGGCTCCTTTCATTTATTACTATCAACGGTCGGCTCAACATGTGATGGCCCCACGGCCTTTGTCTTCTTCTGAGCTTGCTGAGGATCTTTACCTTTTTTCTTACCCAGGCCAGACAGTAAACTTGGCGTAGTCATCTCCTAGAGTTGATCAGATATGTTTGCAGGATGACCTGAAAAGGGGACGAGATATCAGAAAGATACATAGACAAAGATGAAAAGGGGACGAGATATAAAAAATTGAGCAAAAAAACCACTCACATAGTTCTGTCAGGGGGCCGACCCTCAGAGCAGCTTCTTTGAGGAAGCGAGGGGTCATCAAATCTTTAAATTTGGCAAGTTGACCCTCTTTCCCTCTCTCCCTCAAGTAGCCAAAAATGAGACTCTCCTCCAAGCTGAGTCCGGAGTCTGATCGCACTTTTATTGAAGGGTTGGACCATACCCTTGGTACCCTCGGACCGTCTCTTACGGGATCGCCCTTGCCGGGGAATTCCCAATCCCCAGAGATAAAGAAAAACCTTTTTTTCCAGTCATGATTGGAAGTCTGAGCCACGTGAAAAAGATTCTTGTCAGACTTCCTAGCACCCAAATGGAAATACCCAGGATGTTTGGACGACGAGGTGATGTTATAGCAGGCAATGAATAAGTCAGCTGAGGGATCGTTGATGAATGAATTATTCCAAAGCGAGATATAGCCAAAAATGGTCCTCCACGAGTTGGGAGGAAGTTGAGAAGGGGCAACCCCAAGGGCAGATAGTATGTCAACTATTGCAGGGTGTAGAGGGAACCTAACACCTACCCTTAGCATCTGCTCATAAATAGTAATCTCTCCCTCGTCCCCCTGGAAGACTCTCTCAGATTCAGTTGGGACCCTCATACTTATATTGGATTGTATACCAAAAAGATGCCTCCATACTAAGAGATCACGATCCTTAATTGATGATACATAAGTTGAGGCGCTAGAAGTATCAACTTGGCTATCATCATCATCAGAACTCTCATTGTCGTCCTCAGCCCTCTCGTCCCTGGATCCCCCAGCCTCATCGCCTATCGGGGGCCATCTGGAAAGGCTACTTGAAAAGAAAGAGGGGACAAGGCTGTTATAGGGACAGTCTCAGAAGGTGTTGTGCCCTCGGCATGTCGGCTTGGGCTAAGGGTGGACGTTTCTCTCCTCCTAGAAGGACCAGCACCCTTAGGCGACGATTCTCTCTCATTCATTTCTCCCTCGTATGTCTGACTATCGGTTGGACGACAAGACGACCCACAAGACTCAGATGGTACTATTGTGGCTAGAGGAATGGGGAAGATAGGTCGTACCTAATTAGGGTCGGCCCCTCGTCTTCTCTCGTCCTCCTCCTCTATTCGCCTAATCTCAGCATAGAATTTCTCTCTCAGGGATGGGAATTCCTCGGCTAAATCATAAAGCCTCCTAAGCATTAAGGGGAAGACCCTACACTTAAAGGAATTTGGCTAAGCTAACTACAAACAAGTTCACAGTTGACTAAGTTTGACTCTTAGATAAAACCTAAAGAGATGAAAATATTTTAGGTTTGAACACTCAAGAACAAAAAGAACAGCTCGCCGGAGAAGAACGCCGAAAAAAACAAAAAGAAACCTAAATGAAAAATGCAAATTATAAACAGAAGTTGAAGGCTTAATGAGGAATCTAAAGCAAAGAAAGGTTACCTGAGAATGAAGGCAAAGACAGCGAGGCTTGATGCAGAAAAAATCGTAGAAATGGCGATAGAACTGTTGCGAAACTAGAGAGATAAAGCTATGGCGCGAAGAAGAAGAAGAAGAAAAGAAATGATTGTTTAAAAATAATTAAATACTTTGTCATTGGGGAGGGTCTCACAAGTCAAGGCGATGCACAACCCACGAGGAGATGCATCATTAGGGCACCGAACCCCAAGAAAGTGTGCAACCGCCACACCTGGGGAACACTAATTCACACTTGACCACTCAGTGGACAAAAGGAAGTATTATCCCTCAGCGATCTCAACAACATCGATGACTAAGGGCTGGGGTGATTGATATACCCATATATACCCTCGGTCAGGCAGAGGATGTCCTCTTCCAAGATGAGGGCTCAGGAATAGGACGAGTCTAGTTTTGGATCCCTCATCATGACTTAGACGACCCTTCAAGGGGTCGACCCCTCATCATGCCTCAGATGACCCTTTAAGGGGTTTACCCCTCATCATAGCTCAGACGACCCTTTAACGAGCTGACCCATCATTATGCCTCAGATGACCCTTCAAGGGGCCGACCCCTCATCATAGCTCAGACGACCCTTCAAGGTTTCGACCCCTTATCATGCCTTAGACGACCCTTTAAGGGGCCGACCCTTCATCATGGTCTGGATGACCCTATGAGGGTACGACAGTACAAGGCCCAAACTAGGCCAGGCTCGCTGCTAGCAGGAACTTTGCCCTCGGCCTCACATCATAGACCAAGTGTGACATCATCACAACGCGTGATTTGGGAGACGTGTGGAATAGTGCGTGTGGGACTCCTATGGCACGTGGACAAGACCGTTATAACAATGTCACCCCTTCACGTGAGGTAATATTATGTCATCATTAATCACAGGTGGAACCTCCAGGTGTCAGCAGGGGATTGTCTAGATCATAACTCACAAGCACCATGCATGCTTGGGGGTACACTACTCCCTCCAAGACCTATATAAACTTATCACCTACAACCGTGCAAGGGGATCAATAATTATAACCCTGGCTAAATCTCTGCTTGTACACACAGTAAAGAGAGAAAGTGAGCTTATGTGCATTATATCCAAAGCCATTAGTGCCCATACTTAGTGGATAATACACTCATAGTGGATGTAGGCCTAATTGGCTGAACCACCATAAATCATTGTCTTATTCCTCTTTTACTCATCCCCTTATATACACTTATACATATATACCTCTATGGCTGCCATTGTTATTACTATTTGAGCTCATCATCACTTATCTGGTGGTGCTGAATCTTAGCATCATCACTCTTTATCATCGTTCCACCCCTCAACTCGTGGTGATAAAACAAAACTTTCAATGCTTTCTTACCACCCAATCGGCTCCACTGGCCTTGATTCATAATTCAACTTCCAATTTACAGTTATAATTACCTACTCCTATTACGATGGAGGTACTAAACTCATAGACTAATGACCAAACATCTTCCTAATTCCAACCTTACGCTAAGTTTCATGTGTGGGATGTCTCGCAAAGCAAAATCCAAACAAGGAACCCCACGATACACTACTACCTAGCATTATCAGTTATCGAAATCCGTTAGGCCTTCCGTCCATTGCATGTACCCCTTTATTCCGTCTCTTGACAGAAAAGTTACATCTCTTCCCGTAATTACACTTAACAAGGAACATTTCGTCAATTGCACTATCGTTTATCATTGGTGGTAATCACATTCCATAAACCTCAAATACATACAATCAAGATTCTCGAAATCCCGTCCCAATCATATGGGTATAACTCTCAACTCCCATATCTATAAAGGATAGATATATTAATGCGCTCTTCCTATCACCAAGTCTTGAGTGCTAAACATAATAATGAGTTAAATCTTTTCGCTCAACAGTAAACCCAATACATATTGAATCATAACGACAAAGCCCCTACACACACCGGGATCGAATATCTCGAGCCCACTATCCCCTTCGAAGTCTCTAGAATAGATAATATAAGTGCGAGTCTGACCCTCTTGCAAGTGAGGCCTCGCCAGAACAAAACATGTTGCATTAATTCAACCATTCCGATAACCTTGCAATAACTGCCTACTATCGTACTACCCATTACTATAAAGTTGCAACCAAGACAATATCATACTCGTATATCACATCACTAAAATGAGTAATCTCAATAAAATATATAACACTATTAATACACCCATTCATCATCCGCGGATAGCACTAAAGATAATCCCGCTACACTAGGGAAAATATTCACATAATAATAATGTTTATAGTTATACGCACTAACTCGTCTCACATGCTAATCTAGCAATGAACAAAATATAGTGACTCGCTCGTGTCACATAAAACACGCCTCATCCTCTGAGGATAAAACTCATACTTTTACCTTACCAATAGTCTTGACTGCACAAATGGTCCCCTAACGTAACACGTCTGTCCAAACCAAAACAAAAACTACTTTAATCATTGTCCTTTACTAGGCATCCTACTCTTGTTCCTTTACTCACTTTGGGAAAACATTAACGCATGTGAATCACTCTCCACAAAATACATCTGAACATGATCCACTTATCACCTATCATACTAACCATATTAGGATTGTCCTTCTCGGACTTTGGTACGCTCAATTCGTGGTGGATACCCCTGTTATTCCCTTAGCTTTGTTGGCCCTAAGGAACATGCTACTGGCTTCAATAACCCTTACTAAATTCACCATTGCTTGGTAAGAATTTAGATATCCGAATCATTTAAATGAGCCCCTCGATGGGTCTCCCCCTTGCGGTATTTTACTACCTACTTTTCATCTAGAATCACTTTCCAATAAGTCTTTCGATTATTTTAGCTCCCTTCATAAGAGCGTTAGCATCTCTTCAAATGATGCGTGACATTGTCACCATATGGATTGACTATCCAACAAAATTCTCTTTAAGTGTTGTCAATCTTTCCTCACGAGTCGATTTCCCACTTGAAATATTCTCTAGCATTGGTATCCACTCCCGTTGATACAAAATTTGCTAAAAGTCTAAATCCATTTACAAATGGACCCCTGTCCGGCACTTCCGTAATGGGTTCAGTACAACGTTTATATCTTATTATGAACAACTGATGAAAGAATGTGCGGTTAAACTATACCTAAGGTCATTTCATTGACACAACATTTCACTACTAACGGTGGTGGTTGACTCCCACTATTGTAACTTTTCTCCCCTGAGTCAAGAAAAATTTTATCCCAAATTTTCACTTCTAGTTAACCACACTCAACTATATTTCCAAGCCTTTGAATATATTACCTCCGTTGGGTACCACACACAATTCCCGCATATCTAAAATTTCCGCTGATGACTCTCCTTAATTTTACCTTTCGACACTCTCACAGGCGCACCACATTGGGTGGGTCAAATTTGTCCTCACTTTCGACTATAGGAGCACTTGAAATTTGTAGGCTGTGTCATAGCCGTCTTTACAGTCCTGGCCTCTCGTTCCTTAATAGGGGTGACCTCGACTACGATTATCATCCTCGAATATACTTTACAGCCTTAACTGCCTCCTGATGTATGCCTAACGGCCCTCGTCTGACATCCTTCATCGCTCGTCACACGCACACATCTGAACGCAATTAAAATTCACTAATATACATACGTTCTAGCTGGAGAACAGAATCTCACCATAGAAACCAACAATCCTAAACATAGGGCTCTATATCAAACAAAGCAACGTTGGAAGCATATTAAGCCGCACATATCCTAAAGGACACTAGAACCTGATGCTCTGATACCACCTGTGACACCCCGCCTAATTAAATACCGTGCAATCAGACCTTTATTAAATTAAAATCAAGGTGAACAGTTGGTTCATTCTTAGCATCACTGTCACAAAATAAAATATACCAATTTAAACACCCTAAATAATTAAGCTACGTGTCTTGTTCACAATAAACATAGATCTACTTTATTGAATCCAAATATGTAAACCTTATTAACAACCAACAGCTTAAGAATCACATAAATACTAAGGATGGCTATAACACCCAAGAATTTAAACCATCCAGATAAGACAAACCAGTTTAAAACTATAAATGAAACAATCCTGACAATAATTAACTCCCAAGGAGTATTGAATACTGAAAATACAAATGAACATAGATCTCTGACATAACCAAACTAAATAGGGAAATGGGCGACACATGCCCTAACTATGAAGAACAAAAACAGGAACTGAATCAATGAAGAGGTCGTCTAAAACAAAGGCCTACAACTCCCACATAAGCTGCAACACGTCCAATCCAAGGAACCTATGCATGTCACCCTTGTGGATGGACATTTGTAATACATATACATATATATACAAGAGAGAGAAAAAGACAGTAAACGGGTCAGAGCCCGAGTGTAAAATAGTTTTAAAATAGTTTAGCAAGTATTGAAAATACTTACCTGCTATTGCAACAACCATGTTAGTATGCGACACTCTCTTGAGAATTCTCACCTCTTATCTAGTATGCACGCCTACCGTACTAATAAATCTTATAAGTTTCTCTAACTTATCCTCCATAAGGTTTTATCACGTGAACAGCAAGGTTATGATATTTACTTTAGGAAACCATTCTCTTCCAAATTTCTTACGTTATTTAGAACCACTCATTATCGTTATTTTGGGTTAACGAGGAATCATTCATGCGTATAAGAAAACAGGCGTACGTTTAATAAAAAGATCGAGACTCGTAAGGGAGTTAGACCATAAGGTAAGTGAGTGTATGCCTACTAAAATTATACTTAGAATACTTTGAGAGAGGAGAAGTGAGTATGAAGTGAATTATAAATGAGAATCAAAATAAGGAGTCCATTATGCAAAATAATCGAGTAAAATGTGTAAATGACGGATAATTATAATTATGGGTCATGGGCGCACTAAATTTAGAAATGTGGATATTAATACATATATGACTGTGTGATTATTCATATATTATATATTTGTATAAAAATCATACTCGAGCTACTTGCTGTCACGGGGGTTTTCGCGTCGGGACAGTCTTATCTCGATTGGGACTTTATGGGAGACATTGACTCGTACCCTATAACATAGGATTCGTTGGTACAGTCTATCTGATTGATAGTCAGACAGTCCTAAGAGACGTGAGGGTATGTGCTGACCTCTTAGTGACTTGGAACTATGCTTCGCCTCCAATTTTATGTGTTTTATGTTAATATGGTTCGAGAGTGATTCCAAACTAGTATTTCCCTTAGTACGAGTGATACAGGGACTTGATAGCAGAGTATGCCAGCACCATAGATTTTATGTGGGGTGCAGATAGTATATATATTAAACGAGTGACTAATATATATATATATATATATATATATATATATATATATATATATATATATATATATATATATATATATATATATAAATTTCACTCAACGGGGCCCACCTAGACCCTACAGGTTTTCTCTATATCCCATTATACCCCAACAATAATAATTAAGGGTTCCTACGCATTTTAACCGGATTAAACCAACGGACGAGAAATATTCAGTTTTGCAGGAGGGGTCGATCGATCGATGTAAGGGGGTCGATCGATCGATCGTCGATCAATCGATGTTCTTGATCGATCGATCGATCAAGTAGTTATGACGAAACCTACTCTTTTCCAGTTACGGGTTTACCTCTACAACCTCAACCAAATCTCCATTAACGAGTCCCAAACTCTCAATTAATAATAATACAAGTAACATATACCTAACATCAAGATTTTCTAAGTAAAACATGTCTGAATTCATCAAGTATCATGGTTTAATGGGGTAAAATTCATATAAACTACAAGAACCCAAATTTTCTTTCAGTTTCCATTCTTTCAATTCTTTCCCAGATTTCTTACTTCTAAACCCATATAATTTCGTGGCTTATCCTCTACATGTCATTTAGATGTCCATAATACGTTTACTTCCCCTACAACATATGATTTGAAATCTCCAAAATTATAATTTCTTCCATGAAACATATTCTAAACTGCCCTAGACTAACATGATTGAAAAATTAACTAAAATAAAGCAAGATAAATACTTTCCTGGAATTTGAGTTTCTGATTTGTGGACGAAAGTGGTATGGTTGCGTTCCTTGTCGCGAGATCTATGCTTTGGCGGTGGTGGCGGTGTAAACGGTCAAGTCCTTGGCCTTGAGTTACTTGGAAAGCTCTCCAACCGCTTCTCTAATGGCCATTCTTTGATTTTGTTTTTGTTAACCCTAGACGGCAACTCCTAAAGGCTGATTTATCCATAGGAAATTCGTGGGTTTAATTACCCCAAAATGTAAAATGTCTAAAATACCCTCACGGGATGCCAATTGGGCTTAAAAATGCACCGAGACACTAACTAAACCCCCGGGTACATTATTTTAACTATCTCGGCCCTTCCGGACACATTGGCGCACTCTAAATGACCATACGAGTGACTTATAATTTATTCACTTTTAATAATAATAATTTAATACCGACACGACACAAGCGCATCCTCACTTAATTTCCTTAATTGTCATATTATTCTCTCGTGACAATTTTAATAAATTCAGTTCCACATATTAGTCTACTCAATAAGTAATATTTAACAAATCAACAATTTTTCAATAATTACTAACTCTCGTCACGCTAGTAACATTTAAAACAAATTTCTGGATTAATATTAAATTAATTTATCTCAATTAAATTTAATAAATCCCTAAATTTAAAAGCCAAAAAAATACGGGGTATTACATAGATAAGATTAAAAGTGGTATCTAAAGTAACCTAGGTATGTGAGAACTTAATACTTACTTAGTAAATTTGACCGACTAAAGGGTTTAGAAATTTGGTAAAGTATTGTAAGGGAAATATGAGTGGGCACAACGAGTTAGTATGCAGGGTGAGACTTAGTGCAACTAGTTAGGTGGGGTAGCGTAACTAGGATGGTTTAGGAGAATACGTTAGGCGTGCACAGTAGTTGAGAGGTGAGGATCTGAAGGGAGGGCGCGTAAAGTTAATATGTATACAATACCTACTTTTAATGCAATTTACCTACTTTAAAATATTTCAAATGTTGTTGAGCTCTGACCCGTTTCAATTCTATTTTTGTAAAAATCTTTTAAGTGCCCAGCCACAAGGACTCCAAGCGTAAGAGTCCACTCTTATTTGACATACTGCAGCTATTGTGGGAATTATAGGACCTCGGTAGTAGACGCTTCCACTTTTATCAGTTCATGTTCTTCATCCGGTTTTCTTAATCGAGCATATCGCCCATCTTTAGTTAGTGGTTATTTCAGAGATACTGTATTTCTATTTTTATTCCTAGTTGTTGGATTTGGTTTTTAATTATGAACTATTGTATGTGGATATCAGGCTGGAGTGTTTATTCTAGACACATTTATTTATTCAATTATTTTATCATTTATTGCGTTTTTAACTAGAATGGTGAATGTGGTTTATTGATTTAAATTATTGCATGTTAATAAAAAGATTAAAATTTTGATATCGGGCCATTAGGGTATTAGTAATATAATTGTGTTTTGACAGTAATGCTAAGAATGAAACCATTAATAATTCATGTTTAATTTAATAATGGACTGATCACCAAGGATTAGAATAGACAGGATGTCACAAGTATAAAGAATAGTTCTCAAACAAATTTATGCATTCATTTTCAACTCTCAGAGAAAATCTACCACGGAGCTTAAAATGCTTACTAGCAATTCTCTTCAGTGCATTATTGACACATTTATGTTATCATATGGGATACTAACATAACCTTCATAAGTGTGATGTGTACCAAAAGCCCAATGAATCCAAGTATTTATGCAATAGCTTATGAATCGGTCAAACACGTGCAATCACAAAAGCTGTAAATGTTGATCTTCTAATAACGACACCACGTGATTTCTGTAAAAAAAGGAATGACAAATTCGATCAAGGTTCCGCACATTTTCGAAGACTGACAAAGATCAATACCTAATTTTCTCAACACAATACGTGTGTATTCATGATACTCATTAACAGTATCAGACCTTGTGCCACAAATATATACATATAAACTAACACTAACAATATATGGGTATATCAAAACATAACTAACCAACCAACCAATAATATTCTCATGCAGATTACCACAAAACAGACTGTCAAGATCTTAGAAATTGTACCTCAAATCAATGCCGTGAGAAAGATTCAACCCTAATCGGTTAACCACACATTAACAGTAGTAAAAAAACATGTAAAAATGATAAAAAAAAGTTTGAAATTTAGATAGATCATACCTACAGATAAAAGTAAAAAATATGAAAAATTAGGATTTGGATTTTGGAGATATTTCGCTTGAAAAAAATCCATCCTCGTTCTAAAAGATGCCTTATAAATAGTTTTTTTATTTAAAATTTCTGAAAAAATATTTATTATTTTAAACACTTTTTAAAATACCCCTGAACATAATAATTACACAAAATCAACTTCATATACCTTCTACATATGTTGCAGTGACGAAATTAATTATTTGATCTTCGATTGATGTGTTCGGTCACTAAGTTATCTTTAATTTAAGCCTTGAGAATGTACATAATGGTAAAGTGGGGTATAACGAAAAATGTCAAATTGAAACATAATGAACACTCATAAAGCTTGTTCTTACAATAAAAAGTTTTATTGATGCGTTCCTAAGAACTTGCAACCAAAAAGTTTTTATAATAAAAGAGTCTAATGTCGCCTCAATATTTAAACATTAGGCAAAACTATAATAAATGAGGAAGTCCACATTAACAACTCAATATTATTATCATAAGGCACATTAAATACAACTTAAAAAATTACAATATAATAATAAAATAAATGGCCCTCGAATAATTTTGTCCAAGAAATTTATTATGGATGGATTTACATTCAAAACACTAATTCATTTTTTAAATATTTCATCTTAAAACTTATATAAACTCCATATTTCTTTATAGATCTAAACCCCCCATTTTAACCGATGGAGTGGGGGAGGATCTTCGATGGCATATCTAGAAAATGCGCCGGAAACCAAATCTTAACCGGATCTGGGTAAAAAAATTGCGGATTTTGAACAGGATTTGGGTCAAAATGGGTTGGGAAAATTCTAAGGGGCTAGTGAGCGTCGAAAATTATTTGGACGAGGTCAAGGTCAGATCTAAGAAAAAGGGTGGACATCATCACCATATTTGGTTCAGATCTGTGCCGACTGATGTTGGCCGAAGGTATTATTCGAAGTTTTGGGTGGTCTGAAGTTTGACCGACCTGAGATTTAGAAATCACAATTAACAACTAACAACTAACAAATGTGTCAAATGTACAAATCTAACACCAAAATTAACATTGAACTGACATCTCAAACAAAAACCATGTTTTAATTTGTGTGTGTTTAAGAGAGAGAGAGAGATTACTTGTATTTAAATCTCCATATGGCGGCATCATAACTAAACCTCGACAAACTGAAAGCTCAAAAAATGAAAACATCTCAAATGTTGTTTTAGTGTGTGCAGCATGGGAAGGTTTGTAGCGGGAGCGATGAGGCAGCATGGAGGGTTCAAATAAGGGGCTCAAAGTGACTGAATGAGGGAACGGGAGAATGACGAAAAATCTGCTGCTCTCTCTCCAATTAATTTTGTGACAAGAAATCTAACATAAAAGAACATACCAAGAAATGTGCTGATGGCCCATTTTTTATTAATCCACTTCATTAACCTTCTGCTTAACAACTACTTTAAGTTCCTTCACCGTGCAATAATTCATCATCGCAACATCTCGATACCAAAACCCAACAAAAAAATACCTATACCCAAACTCATCGAATGTTGGTAAAAATGACAAACTTACAAAACAAACTCATATATAATATGTACCAAATGTTGTATGGTGGAATTTGAGGATCGAAATACGAATAGCACTGTAGATTTTTAAGCTGATGAGACTACGAATACTGTTTTTCTCTTTTATCTACCCTTTCTATTTTTCGATTATTCATTCTCCTTTATTATTTAAGAAACTGAAAATGAAAAAGGGTGAGAGAGTGGGAGAGATATTATAGGAGCAGTCTGAGAAAATACGGGAGTGGGAGACAATTTATTTAAGAGCCACGTGTATTTTTTATTGATAAAAATGTAAAATTCTAAGAAATAAGAATGGGTAATTTGGAAGTTTCTAATGCATCATAATATATATATATATATATATATATATATATATATATATATATATACACTCTAGGGTATGCCCGTGCCTGAAGGCAAGCTGATAATTGCAAAATGGCAAAAAAAATTAAAGTATGTAATTGCAAGAAGGCAAAAATTTTGTTTGCCAGGAAAACAAAATATAATTTAAAAAAATTGGTCATAATCTCCTTTCTTTATATGACAAACCACCCTGCTTAAACAAATAAAAAATAGTCCAACAACTTTCAAATAGTCTAAATTCATCACTCAGATTAACAAAGCGTCGATTCTAAAAAAAATGGACATGGTCTCCTTTGTATATTGGACTATCCACTCTAGTTAAGGGGTAACAACCAATCGTACGACATTCGAAATGCTGTAATTCATCAAACATATACCCAAAAGAAACAAACTTCTTTAGAAAAATCACGACGATATTCAGGGAAAACTGACATAATAACAAAAAAATAACGGTCTAACTGATTTAATTCAATACAAATAAGTTAGATAAAAAAAAATGGATAGATTGTTTATATGACTATTCACTTGTTTAAGATATAAAAAACACTTCAACAAAAAATAGCTTTAGCAGACTATACAAAGACAACCTTAGCAATCATCGAACAACGTGTAGTAACTCTAAGCCTAAGTTTTACAAAAAGTCAAAAAGGTCAACATCTTAAAAAATTATCCTTTTGATACTCAGTCAGGGATTCGCAGTAAACATCCTCGTATTAACTCTACGAAATGGCCGCGTATTTAGCTTGACGTACTTCATATGAAGATTGGTACAATTTACAACCACCTATAAGAAATATTAATAGTTAAGACTAACTTTTAAAAATGAATGAAAAGAAGAAACATTTTAAAGACGAAGTACCTTATTATGAGAACCCTATGTAAGGAGCCTACATATATTTATCCGCTCTTGATGCCTTACCATTAGCTCCCAATCCTAAGAATAATTAAAAAAAATTATCAAAAGATGATATAAAGGGGTCAAATGTGTAGTTTATAGGAAAAATAACACTGCTTACTTTATTTAGGACTTCTGGATACACAATGTTCGTTGTCAAAAGTGAAGAATCATCAGAAATAAGGGAAATGGGATTTGCACTTGTGCATCTAGATAACGCTACATATAACTGGCCATGACTAAAAATCGACGTGAGCAAGTCAATTCCCACAAATTTTATGGATTGAACCTGTGATTTGTTGATGGTCATTGCATATGCCAGTCGAATTGGGAATTGGCATCTCGTCATTTTTATAGGGATTTCCGTCGATGAAGGAGATAGTGAGACTCTCGGAATGAATACTAAATTTTCACACTTATCACCAGTTAATATTTGGGCCTCAATAACATGCTCTCTGAATTTTGTAACGACTAATCGGGTGCCATTGCAAAAACCATCCTTTGGAGCAATGTTTCTCAAAAGCATAATTGGAGAACCCAACTTTGACTCCAACTTAAAAAAGGGGTAAACCAGATGGACGGGGAGAATTCAAAAAATAATTTGGGTATTGGCTATGTACGTCTCTACTGGACTCATCATCACACATTTTTTCGACACCAAAATAAGTTATTGTATCACCTAGAAAGATATTCAATGCCAAATTATTTATAGCAGTCGCATCGTCATTCCGTGCTGAAAGAATTGTTCGTTCGGTGAGGAAGGTTGGTGTAACAGTGTTGATCACATTCAACAATGGATATACCTTTGAAATTAAATCAAAGACATCATTACACTTTCGTATTGAAGAAGGCAATGATACAATTTCAAGAGGATTGGACCCAATCTACAAAAATAAATAAATAAAAATCAAATGCATGTAGTAGGTCGAACGGAGATTATTAAAAAATAGAAAAGAGTAAATAACGATACCTAATATAAGAACTTAGAGATATGAATTGTCTCAAGCTCCAATGGGTTTAGTCTCACGTTTGGATGTAAGGTCAAAATATGGATGGGCCTCCAAAGCAGAGATTGTCTTAATGAAGTAGAAACAATTTCTTCTCTAACTCCTCTAGGGATAACTGGTAAGATTTGTCAAAAATCACCAACAAGAACTATTGTAATTCCTTCGAATGACTTTTTAACATCATAAATATCTTACAACATTCTATCTACAGCCTCAACATAATGCCTATCTTGCATTGGTACTTCATCATATATTATAAGCTTAGCTGATTTAAATAACTCCGCGTGTATCGATTGCTTTGTAAATCCACAGTTTGAGTTTTCAAGAATGTTCAAAGGTATGAAAATTGTTGAATGTGCAGTCCAACCACCACCCAACAAAGAAGAAGCAATGCCAGAAGAAGTGACAATAATAATCGTATGACCTAAACTACGACGGAAGGTTACAATTGTATTGTACAAAAATGTCTTTCCCGTGCCAGCAGCTCCATTCAAAAAATATATAGTTCCCTTATTCTTGAAAATAGATGATGTTATCACTGAGTAAGATATACATTGTCCCTGATTAAGGCAAGCAACATATGATTGTACATCACCTTGCTATGCTAACGATTATAACAGATGATGTTCTGAGAGTAATCTGTTACCACCCATAGTCATCCAATTAAAAGTTGGCATAGGAATTGAAGGGAAGCCACTTAATGTCTTACCAGACTCCTGAAGCACCTCATTTAGAAGATATAGACCATAATCCTCAATTTGGATGCCAGTTGGATTTGAGATGGAAAATAATGTGCGTAACTTATGAATCAGATCATCACATATATGAATGGAAAATATTGTGTAAGTATAACACCAAACAAACGTCGAAGTTGATACCCGATGCACATGATGGAAGCCTCTTGTAAACATTGAATCCACTCATTATCGTCTTCAAGCAATCCCCTCATTATGCACGCTGATTTGAAAGTCTCGTGTAATACACAATTCACCATGCATAAGCACTCAAATGATGTGGGTCCTTTAACAACGGTCAAAAGTAATCGCAAATAAAACCTTTCTCCAGAATTTGGGCTAGCATAGTACGTTCTCCCAATAGCAGACTCGGATGATTTTTGTGGGTCAATTTTATTTTTATAAAGGATGATGCGTTTGGAGGTTTACACAATTATACAATGAACTAGTTTAATACATACATATTTTCTTATGTAGAAAGTCCCATATCCAGTTTAATCACACTTCAATACATACAAATACATACATACAAAAATCAAAAAAATCATATATTGAATATGGGGTATGCATTATCTAGTTCCTTATCTCTATTTAAACCCAGTATGGGGTATGCATTATGCATTATACAGTTCCTTAACACTCTTGAATATGGGGTATGCATTATTTCGTGTAAACCCATAATCCCACCGTGAGATACCCAGTTCCTAATCTCTCTTTAAACCCATAAACCTAGTTTCATCATTTACATACATACAGCATAATACATACATATCTGCTTGCTTATGTAGAATAAATAAACTACTATTAAGAGAGAGAGAGAGTCCCATATCCAATTTTTTTCTTTTTAAAATCTGCGTTTACATACAGCATTTAAAATCTGCGCTTACATGTGGTATGCATTATTCCGTGTAAACCCATTGTAAGAGGGTAGTGAGACTGGGGTCTATAAATAAGTAGAAAGGGTGAGGCGTGAGCCACTCTAATGGACGATGTCTGCAAGGTTCTCAAGAAATTCTGGAGCATCTTCAAATGAAACCTTCTTCTTTTGGTAAAAATAGAGCTTAATCTAGAACTCCCTTCCTGCAAGAAGATGAAATTACACAACAATAATAATAATTTTCTCAAGAAGATCTCGTGAGAATGATGGTTGTCAGTGAGGAGTGAAAGAACAATCTACTTAGCACTAGAGAGAGAACAGGGAGAGAATACTAGGAAGTTCTTGTGTGATTTTGACAGAGTAATAGTGCTATTGAGTTTTTCTAGCTCTATTGACCTTGCCCAAGGGTCCTATTTATACTTGGGCACTAGGGCTGAGTTGACACTTTTGATGCTAAAAACTTAAAGGCTTGGTGAGGGATAAGGTCTGCAGTGTACCATTTCTCCCTTCCTGTGTGTAGCAGCCTGTCCCCTCAGACAAGTGCAACCTGGTGTAAACCAAAGTCAAAAAGCAAATATGTCTCCTAATGGAGACAAAATATCTGATTTGGTAAATGTCTTTTGAAACGGTAACTTTTTCTACAAACTTTGTAATATTGAGGGGCTCTCAAGGACCACCTCCTCTAAAATCCTTATAAGCTTGAGGGGGGTCATAAGGACCCCCTTCTAAAATCATTTTCTTGAGAGGGGCCTAGAGGACCCTCTCTTTTAAAATCATTTTATAAATAATTTTTTTCTTGTGAGCAACCCTTTGGCTGCTCACCCTAATTGTGTCTGACTGTGAGTTGTGTGAGGACTGGGTGACCCTAGTGTCTTTCTACTAGTATTCTCTCAATCCTAAAGTGCTAAGTGGTTGAGCTTGCTCAACAAACCTTGTTCCTCAGCCGTCAACCCAAAACTCCCAAGAGATCCCAACCGGACTATTTGAGCCCTGCCTACTCAACTAGGCTACCTGTACAAGAAATTAAGTGTTAGTACTTTTGTTCTTTTAAATAATGACTTTTTATGGTGAGGGGTTGCTCATGGTAGCCACTCCCTCTTCCTGGCCTATTTTTCTAGAAGTTGAGGTGGAGGACCTTGACTGCTCCTCGCCCCAACATTTTCTGGATGTTGAGGGTGAGGACCTTGACTGCTCCTCGCCCCGACATTTTCTGGAGGATGAGAGGAAGGACCTTGACTACTCATCACCCCACCATTTTCTGGAAACTAAGGGGGAGTACCTTGACTTCTCCTCGCCCCGACATTTTCTGAAAGTTGAGGGACCTTGAGGGTTCCTTCACCAATATGATTTGTTTTTCGTTGAGGGACCCTAGAGTTTCCTTCTCAATATGAGTTTTCTTTGGGACCCTAGGCGGGGTTCCTTTTCAATATGAGTTTTTGTCGGGACTCGGGTGGGGTTCCTTCTCAATATGAGTTTCTGCCGGGACTTTGGGGAGTTCCTTCCCAATATGAGTTTCTGTTGTTGAGGGACCCTGCGGGTGTTCCTTCTCAATATGAGTTTCTGGCGGGACCTGGGTGGGGTTCTTTCTCAATATAAGTTTCTGTCGGGACCCTAGGGGGTTCCTTCTCAATATGAGTTTCTACTATTGAGGGACCCTAGGGGTTCCTGAACCTTATATTTCTTGAAGACTACGGAGGGGGTATTTGAGGTACCCTCACCCCAAAATATAGTTGTCAAGCTTGAAACACCCTTCTACACCCATAATCCCACCGTGAGACGCCCAGTTCCTTATCTCACTTTAAACCCGTAAACCCACTTCCAGCGTTTACATACATACAGCTTAATACATACACATCTACTTGCTTATATAAAATAAATAAACTACTATTGAGAGAGAGAGAGAGAGAGAGATTCACACAGCGTTTATGTAGAATACATACATATCAGCTTGCATACATAACTGTTTTCTTTTTAAAATCCATGTTTAGATACATACAGTTTAGAATAAATAAATCTGCGTTTACATACATACACTTTACATACAGCGTTTACATGTTTGTATACCCATTAGTCCGTGTAAACCCTTAAACCCGACCCTAAACCATATCGAGCCCTTACATTCATACAGTTTAAATCCATAAACCCATCCAAACAAATATTTTTGTTTATAAACGATGATGCTTTTGGAGTTTTCCACACTATAACAGTTCTTAAATGGTTCGGACTCAATGTTTATAAACCCAGCTCCTGTTTGTAAACCCAGTAGTCCGCGTAAACCCATAAACCCAACTATTAACAAACAATGAATAGGAGAAACTAACCGTGTAGAGAAGAAACTCAGACTATTTCACCTTGTCGTGTCTATTCATTTGTGGAGTGGATGATGTGAAGTACAGCTGTGTCTCTTCAGTTGTGGAGCAAATGGTACATAAAGTGAAGATTTGGAGAAAGTCCATATCTTAGGATGTACGGTCAGCCACTCTATAATTGTGAGACCCTATGTGAACTCTGTCCACAACCTATTAAGTCCGAACCATTTATTTGAATGATTATCAACCATTAGATTGAAACCCTCCACATTTAATCTCAACCATCAATTCACAAATCTCAAAAGTTCCTCATCCTTTAACATATAGATGACACCATCTTTTGATCTTATGACATACATAAATTTTCTACTTTATTATATATATATATATGAGTTAGACTCCTGTATATACCAAACGGTACATACCGTCGGCGCGGACCCATTCTATAATTTTTTTTTTGTTATTTTAAAAAAATCGGTCAAACTTTTGTAGTTTTTAAAGTGCTTTAAAAGCTAAGAAAGTTTGACCGATTTTTTTAAAATAACAAAAAACTTTATTTTTTTAGTTTATTTTTTTACAAGAGTCTATTGAAATGTTTAAATATCATATAAAAAAATTCGGTCGAAAAATATTTTTTTCACTATTTTAAAAAATTGGTATATACCATTTGGTATGTATAGAGACTCTCACTATATATATATACCTGACCCAAAAAAATATGGGTCAATTATTAAATAGTCCCTACTATAAATATATATTTTTTAAAAAGGACACATATTTTTAGTTTAACCCATTTACTCCCTCAAGCACTCAATATCCTCTTATTTTTAGAGGTCCGCGCCAGCGACACTCCCTCTCCAAAATATGTGGCAAAGGACTTTTTGAGGCAAAATAAAAAAGTTTGGACTAAATGGGTATTAAAAAATGTCCGAGGGACTATTTGGTATATGTCCCAAAAAATATTGGCTAACAAATGTGATTTAAAAGTATTATACATTTTAAAAGATGAAAAAGAATTTAGATTATGTATTTTTAGGACTTAAAATAATATTGATTAAGGATATAGGACAACAAATATTTCGTTTTCATTTTTAGTCCCTATTTTCAAATTAAAGGGACACGTGACATGCTGTCATTGATTGATGTTTTATGAATATGGGTCCGTGCCAACGACTTTATTCAAAAATAGGGACTAAAACTATAAATAAAACATTTATTACCTTATTTTAAAAATATATATTATAATAAATCCTTAATTTACAAACCCCAAAAAAATTTGAGAGTGAATTTACTCTACAAGTCGGAAGTGAGAAAATATGACATTTTATCATGAAATCATTCATCAAATAGTTTGATGGAAAAAGTTTATTGTCTTTGAGACATTAAATTTTTTAAAATTTTAAATTTTGATTGGTCAATATTATTGATGAGAACTCACACCATTTATAAAAATAAATTCGTATCAATGATATTGTTTAATCAAAATTCAAGACATCAAATTTTTATCCCTAATATTAGAGGAGTTGGCCCACTTCTTCATGAACGCGTTCAAGAAACAAACAGCCCTCATATTATAGTCGTTGGTAACGGACGAGTCAAAAGTTTTAATCAAGCAAGTAATTGGGTGAGTTCATGAACGCGTAAAAGGAAAAAAATAAAATAAAAAATAAAGCACAAAAGCAGCTTGAAAAACCCTATAAATACAAACATCCGTTCATTAGTAATCTCACTCACAACTAAATTCTACATCTTCCCCTACTCTATAATTGTGAGACCCCATGTGAAGTATGTCCACAACCTATTGAGTCAGAACTATTTATTTGAATGATTATCAACCATTAGATTGAAACCCTCCACATTTAATCTCAACCATCAATTCACAAATTTCAAAAGTTCCTCATCCTTTAACACATAGATGATATCATATTTTGATCTAATGACATACATAAGTTTTATACTTTATTATATATATATATATATATATATATATATATGAGTCAGGCTCCTGTATATAAAAAAAATCGATCGAAAAATAATTTTTTTACTGTTTTAAAAAATTGGTATATACCATTTGGTATGTATAGAGACTCTCACTATTTACATTTTAAAAGATGAAAAAGAATTTAGATTATGTATTTTTAGGACTTAAAATAATATTGGATATGGATATAGGATAACAAATATTTCATTTTCATTTTTAGTTCCTATTTTTAAATTAAAAGGACACGTGACTTGCTATGATTGATTGATGTTTTATGAATATGACTCCGCACCAGCGATTTTATTAAAAAAATAATGACTAAAATTATAAATAAAATATTTATTATCCTATTTTTAAAATATATATTATAATTGGGTCTTAAATTTACAAACCCAAAAGAATTTGAGAGTGAATTTAGTCTACAAGCCGGAAGTGAGAAAATATGACATTTTGTCATGAAATCAAACAAGCCCTAATATTATAGTTGTTGGCAACGGACAAGTCAAAAGTTGTTGTCCCACTTCTTCATGAACGCGTAAAAGGAAAAAACACAATAGAAGCTTGAGTGAGGTGTTCAAGAAACAAACAGTCCTCATATTATAGTCGTTAGTAACGGACAAGTCAAAAGTTCTAATCAAGCAAGTAATTGGGTGAGTTCGTGAACGCGTAAAAGGAAAATAAATAAATAAAAAATAAAGCACAAAAGCAGCTAGAAAAACCCTATAAATACAAACATCCTTTCATTAGTAATCTCACTCACAACTAAATTCTACATCTTCCCCTACTCTACTCTGTTGAACTGTCCCTTCTATTTACGAATAACACTTCTTTGTAACAACATCAATGGCGCAAATTAGCATGATCATAAATGCTTTGGTGCTAGCCTTCTTCGTAGCGATCGCCACTGTCTCGGCGCAGGATAGCGCGATGTCGCCGGCCCCGTCACCGGATGTCGGAACGGCATTTTTTCTGCCGATTTCTACCCCCGTCATCGTCGCTTCTCTATTGTTCTCTCTCTTATCTCTTTTTAGGCATTGAGGTTGAGAGGCTGAGTAATATTTTATGGAGCTTTTTTAATACTCCACAAAGAGGATGAGCTGAGCTGGTGATTAATTTACGGGGATATTTTTTATGGATTCATTTCGTTTATTATATTTTATATGTGCATGTGAATTACAGCTTTATATATGTTGTCGGATTGTATTCTTTTGTTCTATACAAATTATGAGCAATAAAATTTCACTTTTACTGTTTATTTTGTTGATTCGGTTGGAATACCTTTATACCCTTATATCATTTTTAAATCCACACTTTTACTGAGTAATATCTCATGGAGCTTTTTGAATACTCCACAAAGAATTACATGTGCCTGTGAATTGAGAGGATGAATAATATTTTATATGTGCCTGTGAATTACAGCTTTATATATGTTGTCCGATTGTATTCTTTTGTTCTATACAAATTATGAGCAATAAAATTTCACTTTTACTGTTTATTTTGTTGATTCCGATTCAGTTATTTTTTTCTTTTCTTGTGTTGATAATTCTAATTTGCCTCACAAAAAAACATTGTTAAAGTAATGTGATATTGATGGATGGAATAACACGCTCGTATCACAAGAGAGAACTTCAAAGTCAGGCTTAGTTGAGCCGAGTTATGTAGGTGACTACTTTTTTGTGTTACGAGTTGAATCCGAGTAAACAATATCTCAATAATTTAGAAAAAAGTTTGATGTCTTTGAGACATCAAATTATTTAAAGTCTTAGATTTTGTTTGGCTAACAGCCATCTAACGATAGTGCATTTTTCATCAAATACCCTAAATGCCCTTATGTTTAAATACAAATTATGAGCAATAAAATTTCACTTTTACTGTTTATTTTGTTGATTCTGATTCAATTATTTTTTCCTTTCCTTGTGTTTATAATTCTAATTTGCCTCAGGAAAAAACATTGTTAAAGTAATGTGATAGAAAAATGATAGAGCGACGTGGGAATGGGAGTTAAAGTCGAAACTTAATGGCATGCCTCTTTCATTTCATGTCATTGGTCTCATCAGACCCAAACTTATATACCCATTTGAGAACAAAAAAAAGGAAGCAAAAAATCTATAAACACTCCACAAATTTTTTGAAAGACAAAATTACCATTTACTTTAAAATCAAACAAATTTAAAAAATAATTGCTATGTCACTTAAGTTTTTATATTGATACAAAAACTGTTAAAAATAGAGTTATAATCATAAATGTTTGGACTTAATTTTTTTAATTATGAACCACAACCATAAATATTATGAACCATAACCATAATTTTTTTATTATGAACCATAACCATAAATATTATGAACCATAACCATAAATGTTTGGACTTACATATTAAGTCCAAACTTTCATAATTAAAAATTAAGCCCGTACAAAATTAGAGTTATATATTGGCACAAAAACTGTTAAAAATAAAAATAAAAATTGTTGAAAAACTGTTAACCAATTTTTTAAAACAGTTAAAAATTGTTGAAATCATTTTTTTTTCGAGAAAACAACTTTTACATTTCTTAAAAACAGTTTTTTTTTTATTAAAAAAAAAACTGAAAACTGTATTTTTTTATTATAATTTTGAAAAACTATTTATTAAAAGCTTCCGAGTGCTATTGGCGTGGACCCATATCATTTAATAAATGTGAGTCTATGCCACCAAAATGCTTTTATATATAAAAAAAATTGCTTCTTATTACAAAAAAATTACTGTTTTTTCATTTCTTAAAAACAATTTTTTTTTATAAAAAAACAAACTGAAATACTGCATTTTTTTTAAATATGAAAAATTATTTCTTAAAAGCTGTCGAGTGCCGCTCGCGCGGACCCATATCATTTAATGAATGTGAGTCCACGCCACCAAAATGATTTTCTATAAAAAAAAATTATTACAAAAATATTCTACATTATTAGACTAATTTTTTTATCAAAAAATCTATGCCAATAATTTTTTAACAAACTTTTTTTCACTTTTTTAATAAAAAACTGTTTTTAGAAGAAATTACTTTAGAAATAAAAAAATAAAATATATAAAAAACGGTTTTTTCTAGGAAAAAAGGTTTCAACAAATTTTTAAATGTTTTAAAAAATATTTAACATTTTCTTAATAGTTTTTAACATATCCCCTTGTCTTTTAGTGAGCGTGTCTAATATGTGTGTCCAATTATTGTGTACGTCTAGAGTTTTCCCTTAAAGAAAGGTCATAAAATGTTGCTTGAAATTATATTAAATTATTTTTTAAATTTAATAATTAAATACAATTTTCAGTTTTGAAGAAATAGTTTTTCATATTTTAGTAAAAAAAAAACTAAACTGTTTTTTTTTTTAATAAAAAAAAACTATTTTTAAGAAATGTAAAAGCTGTTTTCGGGGGGGGGGAGATTTCAACAATTTTTTAATTGTTTTAAAAAATTGGTTAATAGTTTTTCAACAATTTTTATTTTTATTTTTAACAGTTTTTGTGCCAATATATAACTCTAATTTTGGGCATTTGACAAATTTTGTGTTAAGAATGAAAGGAAAGGAGATTGTGAGGTTGAAGGGTAATAGAGTAATTGGGCAAAATTTTTGGAGTGCCATGAGAAATTTTGGAGTGCCATTAGCTCTACCCCCAAAAAAATAGGTAGCATTTTCTCTTAAAAAAATATATGCTTTCTGAAAAAAAAATAATATTGCATAAAAAAATTTGAAAAAAAATGGTTCGCAACAACGGTATGTATAAGTGCGCCGACCACCTATACACACCGTTGGCGCGAACCATTTTTTTTAAATGGAAAATTGATTATTTTTACCATTTAAAAAAAATGGTCCGCGCCGGCGTCATGAAAAAAATACGATTTCATATCACGTCGCGTTTTATTTGAGTCTTATTTTTAAATAACACACTCCAATATTCTTTTATTTTTCAAGGTCTGTGCCAGCGGCACCCCTTATTTTTAAACTTATTTTTTTAAAAATTTTTACAACATTTAAATCATTTTTTGTATTTTTTAAAAATGTTTAAAGGTCCGCGATAAAAAACTATTCCAATGATAATTTTTTTTTAATTATTTTTAACTCATTTAGTCCTTGAAACACCCATTTACTCAATATTCTCTTATTTTTAAAAGTCCGCGCCAGCGGCACCCCTTATTTTTAAACTTTTTTTTTTTAATTTTACAACATTTAAAACAATTTTTGTATTTCTTATAACTGTTTAAAAATACGCGTTAAAAAACTATTCTAATGAGATCACTTATACATACCACTGGTGCGAACCATTTTCTTTTAAATAGTAAAATAATTTTTTTAGTATTTAAAAAAAATGGTTTGCACTAGCGGTAACCGCCTATTTATATTATTTAGAAAAAATGGTCCGCGCCAGCGGTAACCTGCTATATATACCGCTGGCGCGAACCATTTTTTATAACCAGTAAAGAGATTATTTTTACTATTTGTAAAAAATAGTCCACCCCAGCGGAATGAAAAAAAATACGACTCCATGTCACGTCGCGTTTTATTTGAGTCCTGGTCATGTTAGTTAAAAAATAAATCGCATTGTGTAATTTTTTAATTGGTTTTTGTTTAGATTCATACGATTTTATATCTTATCTTGTTGTATTTTAACACATATAATTTAAACATATATTTTTATTTGATTGGACTGTTTTTTTTAATTTAAAAATTATATTTTCAAAAAAAAAAAAATTGTAGGGTGTCAAAAGAAAAAGAGAAAAAAGAAGAAGAAAAAAAAGTAGATGTGGCAACCACGTACTCAATGATGTGACAAGCCACATCATTAAGTTTGAGAATTAAGTCACTACAGTCGATCGCTGCAGTGATATTGATGTATGGAATAACACGCTTGTATCACAGGAGAGAACCTCAAAGTCAGGTTTAGTTGAGCCGAGTTATGTAGGTGACTACATTTATGTTTTATGAGTTGAATCCGAGTAAATAATATCCCAATAACCTTGACTTGACATAGCTACAACTAAATATTGGATTGACCCAAAATTTTAGATGGAAAGTTTCATTAGGGAACCTATTATTTTTTATAATTAGATCTTTTGTTAATAATATTTATGTATTTGAGAATAATTAACTATTAGGTCCATTTGTTATACCACTAGCGTGAACTTCTACAAAAGGAGAATTAGTTGATATAAATATTTAAAATTTGTCAAAATTCCTTTATGTAATACCCCGTAATTTTAAATGACTTTTAAAATGGGTTATATTATTAATTAATTCATTCGGGGTTTATCCGGACGGTGGATATTAAAATGGATGATTCTGAATATTACTTAAAGATATTTAGGTAATATATGAATGTGATGTCATTGATATGACTGTATGATATAAATTCGGTAATTTATATTTTTAGTCAGACGCGGTATGGAACATGTCGGGACTAGTTTATTAAATTAAAAAGGAAATTTATTTTCTATCGACCTTGTAGTCATTTCGACTGCGTCGTTGCGTCCGGAAGGTTCGAAATAGTCAGAAAAGTCTATTTGGATGTTAATTTTGAGTCTCGAATCATTTGGAAATGAATAGACAACCCGAAAGGGCATTTTGGTCATTTTTCTAGGGGGATGAATAGTGATTTCGGATTTTGGCCTATTATAAGTATTGGTAGATTAAGTGTATGTGGGTTATTCATCTCCTCTACACAAAATAGAGAAGTCATCTTCCTAGAGAGAGTGAAAGAGTGCTTGGGAAGGGAAAAGCCTACTTGGGAAGGAGAAGAACAAGAACCAAGGTTCACCACCACCAACCACCACAAGAGTTTGACCGGAGAAGGGACAACCAACTGAGATATACTACACCAAAGGATCAGACCTTTAGTAAAGGCAAGTGTTTGATAATGGCAATTTAAGTTCGTATATTGTCCATGCTAGAATAGTATGAAAAGAGAAGATTATTCATGTTTGGAAGAAATAATGGAGTGATTAAATGGATTTCTGAAAACTGAAATGATATAGGAATTAAACTCATGTTTTAGGTTGATAATAATCCACGAAATAGTCATGAATCTGTTGAAGAAATTATGAAAACCATTGATGTGTTCTTGAAGATGATATGTTGATAAATTTCTGGAAATAAGGAGATAAACATGCTTTTTAATCCAATCCCTTGATGATTCTAGGATGTTTAGAGTATTGGAAATCGTTCATATATGTTGATATATCATGTAGTAAAGATTATAAGTCATTTGGGATGTTTATATGAAGGTTTAAATGATCATAAGTTGCTAAACCCGTAGTTGCAGAAAATGCAGAAAACCAGGCTGTGACCTGAGGGATCGATCGATCGACCCCTGCCTTCGATCGATCGACCTCCCCAGAATATGTAAAGTTGTTTCTTTTTAAATGTTGATTCTTATCCCAAACCTTTTGTGGATCTTTGGTGATTATTATTTGTATATTATGGGACTTAGAAAATATCAGTAAACCCTTGATAAGATTTGAATTAATTTGATTTGGATTCAAGTGATTAAAATGTTGAAAATTATATCGAATGGAATTTCGGTTGCTAGATTCATTTGTTAAATTCTAAATGGAGATGTATGAGGATTAAAGATAGGACCAGTAGGGGTGATTGAATATAACACCTGAGAATCCTTAAGTTTACAAGAGGGTTTAATCCAAAGTGAAAGAAGATGTGTTTATAAGAGATTTGAAACTATCGATTTTAACCTTAATTAAAAGGAGAACTAAACTCGTAGTAATTTGGGAGAAATGATGTTATGGACCAGTAGGATATTAGTGAATTCTTACTGAATATATGTTGAGGAAAAACCTATTTAAATATTGTGTATTGAGTGAGGGTAGCCTTAGGGTTACAATTTGAACATCAAGGACTGAGTTTAAGCTCAATATTGATTTCGCAAGGACGGAGTGTAATACAAGAGCGTAGTGGTGTGTCTCCTGGATAGAGATGGGAGTTTATAACACATTTGGTTGAAAGAAGGTATGAGGTTATCCCGATTGCATAGTTGAAGTTTTCGGACCTCCTCGATCGACAAAGTTAAGTAGTAGTGTATTGGAGGGGTTCCTTGTTTGGATTTCGCTTTGCGAGACGCTCCGCGCATGAACCTTAACGACGTCGGGAGTGGAGAGATGTTATAGGATGCGAGGATAATTAAATTATGAAGTAAAGATATGATATTTTAATACGTGGAATTTAAAAGGGATATAATGCTACGTATGGGAAATATCTTAGGGTAGTGATATTACCTTATTGATATTATATTATAGGTATGATAATACCTATTGGATTGATTGATGATTTATGTGTATGACATACCTAGCTTACTTGCTATCGGAGGGAGGTTTGCGCGTGAGGGCAGTCATATCCTGATGAATCCATGGGATCTTTGATTTGTCGCTCGAGAACATAGGTCTATGAAAGAATTATCGGGGAGTTGATAAGTCCGCTGACTGTGGGTACGTAGGTATGTGCGTGACCCATGGATACGAGAACTATGTTCGCCTCCAATTTGTCTGTTGTTGTTTGTGGTTTGTGGAATCTTACCGAACCTTTAGTCCCCTATTCGGCGACCTGCGATGATGGGACATGATAGCAGAGTAATGCATTGCACCGCAGCTGTGACTCGGGGTGCCGTATTATATATGAATATATATATATAATGGATTAAATGATTGAATGGATATATTGTGGTTAAATCTATCTACGGTGATAATTGTAGATAACGGTGAATAGAGAAAGATAATGGAATTAAGTTAATGAATTTTTATGCTTATAGAATTGAAAAGCTTAACTCATGTTAATGAAAAACGATTCATATTAATGAGTAATGATTCATGTTAATGAGAAACTAATCATATAAAGGAGAAATGTAAATGAATAATAATGTGACGTATGGTATGGGACATACGGGGATTATGATATGGGAATGGAATTATAATATGGAGACTAGAAAAGAGGAACCATTAACTAGGAGGTTAATAGGAAACGTTAAGTGTGCACTCTAGTTGAGAGGTGAGAATAGCAAGTGAGAGTTGGATCTAACATGTACATAATAAATGCTTTATTGCACTTGTTAAATACTTGTTGTTTTAAAAATCATCTACACATTCGGGCTCTGACCCGTTTCCTTGCATATTTTCTCTTCTATTGTATCTCTATATCAGGTGTCCAGCAACAGGGACGCCAACCTTAGCGGATTTTGACAGGCTATGGATTTATGGAGTTTCGCTTAGACACCTATCTTTATTTGATTCACAGTATTCTTAGTTAGGGCATGTCGCCCAAAAGATTTCAGTTATTTTTTCTATCGAGGTCAAATACTATTGTATTCGGGTCTTTTTAATACAGTTTTTATTTATGGGATTACTGTAATGGATTAATATTATTTGGGAATGTTTATTCCAATTGCATTTAAATTCTTTTGTGTTATTTATTGGGTTATCAGTGTTGTAGAATAAAATGTGTTGTGTTATTCTTAAACTAAAAATGGTTTTGTTGAAATTTAAATTCGGAAAGTTTTTAACACCAGCTTAATTGGGTATTGGGTGAGTTGTAAATGTTTTCGACAGTGATGCTAAGAATGAGGCAACTGTATATTCTATTTTAATTTGGTATGGGACTGGCCACCCGGTATTTAATTAGGCGGGGTGTTACACTTTAGTGATTAAAATTTATTTGCGAGAGACCTAAGAGTACTTTGCTATTATTTTTTACATGACAAAAGCTTCCATCGAAACTAATTAATTTGGTTTTCCAACAAATTTTAATTTTCAACCAATTCTAAGATTAAAGACAAAATTTACAAAAGGTAATATGGACTTTTTCAACATCACTATATATATATATATATATATATATATATATATATATATATATATATCAACAAATTCCGAAGAATATAGGCCAAAAAAATAACAAAATAATTGAATGTTTAGAAAATTTATAATTTTGGTTGGGACTATTCTTGGAATATAAATAATATAGGAAACTTTGGGGGACAAATCATATATTTTTCGAGAAGATGCATGATTTTTTGGGGAATCCTTAAAAACGAAATCATTTTTCTGAAAAATTCATGATTTTTCCAAACAAATTAAATGGGAAAAAAAGTAGGGGAGAGCATTAATGACCACAACTTTGGAACACCAAACCACCTCCAATAACCAGAGACGGAGCTAAGGCAGCTGGGGTGGGCAAATCCCCCACCCAGGATTTTGGGGTAAATTTAATTTTTATTTTGTATAAATTTGATGGTAAGTTTGTAATGTTGAAAATATTTCAGGGGAACTAATGTAATATATTTTAAAACTCACGTCTCTTAAAAAATTGAGTTGAGTTTCAGTACCAAAAGTTAAAATAAGACTGGTTTCCTCTCTTTATCTAAAATTCAAACCGACTTCCTCGCTCTCTTTCAAACTGATATTCTTTATCAAACCAACATTAACGTAGGCGACCCGATATACGACCTCCTCTGCTCTCTCTGGCCGACTCTCTAACTCTTTGTATTTAAATGAAGGTAACTATTGTTTTCAAATTCCTTAGGGCTTGAATGTTTTGAGTACATTGATTTGTTTTTTTTAGAGTTTTATTTTGTTGTTATAAGGGTTTGATTTTGTTTTAATTTAATTTGATTTGGTTATTGTTTTGTGTTTCACAATTTGTGGTGATGGAATTATAATTTAGGTTTGTCGGATTGGTATTGTTGTATTGAGGTATTTTTCCTAAGTCTCATATTTTATTTTAATTTGATGTTTGAAATGTATATATAGTCACCTAAAAAATTAGAATATTTGTGAAAAGTTAAAAAAAAAACTAAAAAATAGCTCTAAAAAATTTCGCCCCTCCAAACCCGCACACTCACAACTTCTTGGAACACCCCATCCAAAATAAAAATATCCTATGCATGGTTGCCTAAGTTTTACTAAGTTAGTGTGATTTGGTTATTGTTAGAATAGGGTTTGATATTTTGTTGTTTAGTGTTCTACATTGAGGTATATTTCCAAAATCTCACGTTTTAGTGTAATTTGAGATTTGAATGTATGGTTGCCTAATTTAACAGTGTATCAAAATTTAACTAAAATAAGCAAAATGTTTGTGAAAATCTAAAAATACCCTAAGAAATTCGCCTCCGGGGCTCCTTCTGCCTAACGAATTCTATGAGTACCCCACCCAAAACAAAATTCTGGCTCTGTCCCTGTCACTAACAAACAACACTAAACCACCACCACTACCACTAAAGCCTAGCAACACCCCCTTCAACCTACAACAACAAACCATCACTCCTGCCGCAACTGCTTTGCAACACCATCATCACCACAACTAATCAATTATTCTTGCTAGGATACTCTAGAGAAGATAAAACTAGAGATATGGAGAGAGGTTTCAGAGAGCATCAAGAAATAAGAGAAGCCACGATAGTGGGTTATTTCAATAGGTAAATTTAGCCATTGAGGTTGTCCATTTACCCTTTGTGAAGTGTTTTATCCTCAATGGTGGGAGTTGATAGGAACATCATATGTTCATATGAGTTCAAACTTATATTTCTTATATCAATGCCAACAAATAGTTAAATATTTAAAATTAGGTATAAATATTAGGTACGTCCACTACACCAATATCCTGCCATATCATTCTCTTTAAGCATTCACCTATTGCAACCATTTGTGTTTACGACTTAAACTTAAATATAAGGATGTTCACGATCCAGTTTGATCATGGTTTAAGTATATTTTGGACCAGATTGAATAAATCAGTCCATGTTTTTTCAAGACCCGAGATCAAACATGAGGCAAGAGCTTGAAACATAACGAACATTCTATCAAAATTCCTGTCAATGATCTGCTCACTATCGACCAAGTGTAGAGCACATATTTTTTTGTGAGAATTACAACTTATTGTGTTAAATCCATGAAAACTCTCCCGAAATTCCCACATTTGTGCAACATCACCTATTGATAAATCCTTAACATTAGGGCTCTTTTAATTTTGAAATTGATTTAATCTTGAAATAAATATTGTCCAAATAATGTTCGGGTTTGGTCCACTTTGAGTTGGACATGGGTTAATTACAAAATGACTATTTTTTAAAAAAAGATAAAGAAATTATATTTTATGTCAATTCTTTGAATTAAAATGTTATAATAAAAAAATTATTTATTGTAGAGAAAGGTTACAAAGTTGAATTAAAAACTTAATATTTTGACAATTTTTGTCGTTTAAAGTAGAAAAAAAATGTAAAAACTATGAGTTTTTGCTATATAAAATTTATTGTTGATACCAAAAATTATCTTCTTATGTAGACCAATCAAAAGTGGACAATTGTCTCCCTACGTGGCAAATATCCTAGTCAGCAGAAAATTGTTCGGCAGGCATGCCGACCAAAGTGAAGAATGCAAACCATTAGTATAAATGAAAAGCCACCACATGGGAAGTACAACCAAAGGGCTTATCGCACGTAGTTCATACAATCAACCATCACATTCATTATGCACGGGTGTAAATGCTTAAATGTATAAAGGCATTCTAACTCTTGATCTCCGGGTCACTATAAATACATTGTATCCCTTTCACAAAGGGCAAGGATAGAACGGATTTTGGGATATTCTTATTAACAAGAGTTCCTAACTTTCTATAATCACACAAAATCAATACCATAATAGTGGACCGAGGCTTTCTTACAGAGCCGAACCACTTTAAAACTCTTTGCCTTTCATTTAATCATTTAATTGCAATCTCATATTTAATATATGATTAGAAAATTGGATGTAGTCCATTTTTTAATATCAACAAATTGGAGCCGTTTGTGGGAACATGTGTCTAATTTCCGTTCTCTATCTCGTACATCCTTGTTCAAGGAAAAATGAATGATCCTGAGCCCAATCCCAGAAACGAAGGCACTCTAACTGTTCCATTTACTCCACTTATAGCAACCAAACTAAATGGGATTATTTCCAGTATTTCCAGGGATCAAGACACTATGCAGGAAGTAATGAGGAAATTGGCTCCCTCATTACAAGACAGATCTCCTACCCTTTCCAGGCAACAAATGGTTCCTTTGCCAAGGCAAGAAATGAAGCCTCCCCTCTAAGACATAGACGACGTAGCTATTACAGATCTTCACATGATAGGACTTATAATACAGAAGTCAGTTAATCAATTAGAGCTACAGAGTTATATGATGGCCATTCGCTTTTTCCTGAAAAGCCAAACGTTTTGGAAAGATTGAGCAGAGCCTCGCCTTTTGACCATTTGGGACCCCGAGAAAATAGAAATCCTCCTAAAGAGCTATCCAAAACTAATCAATAACCATCCGACCAGCATGAAGCTTCAATTAGGTCAAGATCAATCATCCGACGATCTGTGCATGCCGAGCAGACTTCTCAGGAAGGGAGCTTGGCACAAACGCATGGTCAGGATAGCCATGCTGCTTCACAAAAATCTAAAGTAGGTAACACTTTATGGAAGGGCTCAATCCAGCGATTAATAGATCGATTAGGTGAAATGGCAAAAGCAAAGAATCCCTAGCAGAGAAATTTTGTCAAAGGATCCCCCTTTATTCAGGCAATTGTTGATTTTTCAACTCCATCCAAGTTTAAAACCCTTGTGGCCACCCCTAAATATGATGGTAAAACTGATCCAGTCTTGTATATCGAGTAATATCAAGTAGTAGTTGATATCTATTCAGTCCCTGATGAAATGAGATGTAGAGCATTTTCAAGCACCATTATGGGTTCAGACCATATATAGTACAATAACTTACCCCCAAGGACAAATTGCCAACTTCACTCAGCTTGTCGAGTTGTTCATCAGTAACTTTTGTTTTGGAGACAAACCAGTAAAATGAGTAGCCCATCTTTTGAGTGTCAAGCAGTGAGTAGGGGAAACTTCCAGGGAGTACATCACCCGTTTTAACAATGAAAAATTAGAAGTGCTTGACTATGAGGAGAAAACAGCCATCACTTCCCTAATGAGTGGATTGCTTCCAGAAAAACTATTTTATGCTCTCACTAAAGATCCTCCTAAAACCATAACTGAACTCATGGCTAAGGCGAAAAAAATCATGAATGCCGAGAAAGCACTGGCTGCAAAGCAGAGTCCAGCCATTAAGCCTGATCGGAAGGAGTAGAAGGTGCGAAAGACAAATAAGGATGATAAGATCAAAAAGTATAGAACATATACTCCATTGACTGTCAACATTCACCATATCCTAGAGGAAACAAAACACAATAAGGATTTGCGTTGGCTCGGAAGGCTTAAAGCACCTCCTAACAGGAGGGACAAATATAAATATTGTGAGTTCCATAAGGATTATAGCCATATGACTGATACCTGTATCGCTTTAAAGAATGAGGTGGAATCCCTCATTCGTCGAGAAAACTGAACAAATTTGTTGATTGACGAGAAAGCATAGAATTAAAGGGAAGGTCAAATTCTCCTTGCAAGCCCATAGATGATAGGAAGAGAAACCACGAAGATGGTTATGAAGATGATCCCGACCTGCCGAAGAATCCTAAGCAACTAGAGCGCGAGGTAGAAATGATAAGTTTTGGATCTTTGGATTGTCATGTAATTATAGGAGGTGATGTAGGAGGAGGAGATCATACTGCCGAGATAAAGGCCTATCTGAATGAAGCACATGCATATTCTTATATCCAAAGAAACAATCTGAACGAAGATGATCAACCTAGAGAGATCAACAAACACAAACTGGTAATTGGCTTTTCTAAAAATGACCTCTCTAAGGTACTTTATCCCCATGATGATCCATTAGTCGTCAAGTTCAGAATTCAGGATGCCATTATCGCCAGGGTTTTGATTGATAATGGGATCTCGACAGATATCATGTTTTACCCATGCTTTCAAAGTCTAGATTTGAAACTCAGCCTACCGGAACCTTACTGGAATCTTACCACGTGCCATTAATAGGGTTTTTGGGTGAATAAGTTTACCCACTGGGAACAATCAATCTAGAAGTGTTAGTCGACACTTGGCCAATAAGTCGTACTAAAAAATATGATTTTTTAATGGATAAAAACGTACAATCTGCCTATAATGTTATGCTCGGCATGGTAGAATTAAAGAAGTTTGAAGTTGTACCATCTACAGTTCATCAGTGTTTGAAGTTCCTAACTCATTTTGGGGTTGGTGTTGTGAAAGGTGACCAAAAGGTGGCTAGAGAGTGTTATTACTCATCAGCCGAGCAAGAAGACTTGATTGATTTGAAAAATAAGACCATCCCTTATTAGGTAGATACCACTGAGCCTAACAGTGAATAGGATGTTGAAACTCTGGATCCTCGAGATGAAACGGAGTTAGTCAAAGGGAAGATTGTGGAAGCCACTAAAAAACATTATCCTGGACGATGATAAGCCATAGAGGACTAGGTAGATTGGCTCAACACTAGATCCATTCCTTAAACAAGAATTGATTACGTTCTTAAGACAGTGAAAAAATGTGTTTGCTTGGAGTCACGAGGACATGCCTGGGATTGATTCCAAGTTCCTTTGTCATGAACTTATCATTATTAAGGATGCCAAGTCGATCAAACAAAGAAATAGGTTTTTCAGTCCGGAGAAAAATCAATCTATTTCGGAAGAGGTGAAGAAACTTTAAAAGGCTCAATTCATTGAGGATGTTAAATATCCAACCCGGTTGGCCAATATCATTATAGTCAAAAAGAAAAATGATAAGTGGAGAATGTGTGTAGATTTAACTGATTTGAATAAATCCTCCCTAAAAGACCACTTTCCCCTGCCTAGAATTGATCAATTGGTGGATGTTACATCATGACATGAGTTATTAATCTTCATGGATGCTTATTCTGGGTATAACCAGATAAAAATGAAACAAGAAGACGGGGAAAGTACTATTTTCATCACCAGTCGAGGTACTTATTGCTACAACGTAATGACCTTTGGGCTTAAGAACGCTAGAGCAACGTACCAAAGATTGGTCAACATGGTGTTTGAAGAGCATATAGGGAAGAATATGGGGGTTTATGTGTATGATGTGTTGACTAAAAGAAAGGAGGCTTCATATCATATCCAGGACCTCAATCAGACTTTTCATCGGGTGGGAAAACATTAGATAAAGCTGAATTCGACCAAGTGTGTGTTCGGAGTACAAGAAGGAATGTTCCTCGGCTTCATAGTTAATTAAAGGGGAATTGAAGCTAATCCATCCAAAATTAAAGATTTGATAGAAATGTAATCGCCGACTTGCAAGAAAGATGAATAAAGGCTTACTGGTAGAGTGGAAGCTTTGAACATCTTTGTTTCTCGGGCAATAAATAGGTGTTTGCCATTCTTCAAGGTGCTTAGAAAGACCTTTGAGTGGAATGCAGAATGTGAAGAAGCATTCTAAGAATTAAAGAAATATCTAGGATCACCACCTTTATTGTCCCGACCTGTTTTAGTGGAAAACTATACTTGTACTTAGTTGTTTCTGAATCCGCAGTCAGCTCAACACTAGTTCGGTTGGATAATGAAATCCAGAAACCAGTTGAATACACTGGCAAAGCATTCAAAGGAGCCTAAATAAGGTACCCATGCTTGGAAAAACTATTCTTAGCACTTATTGAAGCTTCCAGGCATATGAAGCCTTATTTCTAAGCACACACCATAATTGTATATACTGATTTACCTCTTCGACAAGTGCTCCACAAACCTGAAAAATTAGGAAGATTGATATACTAGGCAGTAGAAGTAGGAGAATATGACATTATCTATGAACTAAGGTCCTCGTTGAAAGGCCAAGCCTTGGCATATTTCATTACATAATTCACCTATCGAGAGGTGACTAACCAATAAAACTTGCCCACCGAGCAGACTACTCAGGAAGAGAGCTCAGCTCACAAGAAAACTGAAGTCGCAGTCGACCAACCCAAATCATCTAGAATTCAGGAAATGGCTCAAAAATATACATAATAGAGTAAAAAAGTATTCCACCACGGAGTTTCATCAGCATAAAGTTTCAGGAATGATATACCATTGTGGAATTTATACGTAGATGGATTTTCGTGTGCAACTGGAAGTGGAGCACGTATAATACTCAATATTCTTAATAATATTGATATTAAATATGCATTTAGGTTTCAATTCAAGGCGTCAAACAATGAAGAAGAGTATAAAGCTTTGATAGTTGAATTAGATTTGGCCCATTCATTAGGCCCGAGCAAGTAGTAGTGAATAATGATTCACAGTTTCTTGTCAACTAAATGCTTCATTTATATGGAGTTAAGGGAGAATTGATGACCAGATACTTGGCCAAAGCCATTGAAGTTATTTTCAAGTTTCCAGGTGTACAAATGACCAGAATACCAAGAGTAGCTAACTCATGTACTGATGTACTTGCTCGGCTAGTTTTAGTGACAATAATTAAACTTCGAAGAACCATTCCAATTAAAATCTTATCTAGTAGGAGCATCGATGAGGACTTAATGGTCAGTTTCATTATTGTAAACTTGGGACCTTCTTAGATGGATCCGATCATGACTTATATTGGAAAAGGAATCTTACCAATTGATCCCAAAGAAGCTAAAAATCTTCAGTTAAAGCAACCAAATGTGTTGGATAAAGGATTTTTATACATAAGGGGATTTACTATCTCCTTATTGCTTTGTCTCAATCCATTGGAGGTTGAAAATTTAATAAAAAGGGTGTATGAAGGTTCTTGTGGAGCTCATTCAGCTAGTCGGTCGCTGCTCCAAAGAATTAACACTCAGGGATACTACTAACCGACCATGAGGGCAGAGTGTAAGTCCTTTACAAGAAAGTGTGACAAGTGATAGAAGTTATCTGCAATTCATAGAGAACCCAACGCTGCACTAGCTCCAATCACTTCACCTTGGCCCTTCGCTATTTGGGGAATTGACTTGGTCGACCCACTGTCGACCACCAAAGTCAAATTCAAGTACTTGGTAGTTGTTGTTGACTACTTCACAAAATGGGTGGAAGTAGAGCCATTGATTGAGTTGTCATATGAGAAAATGTATCAGTTCATGTGAAAGAACATCATATGTAGGTATAGGATGCCCTATGCCTTTATTATAGACCATGGAACCCAATTTGATAACGATGAATTTGAAGCATATTATGTTCAATCCAAGATCCAGAAGCGTCATTCTGCACCAGGCCATCCACAAAGTAATGGTAAAAAAGAAGTGACAAATAGAACTTTGCTTAATGAAATGAAGAAAAGGCTTGATACTTTCAAGGGAAACTAGATTAATAAATTACATTCTGTTCTCTGGGCTTATCGAACAATATTGAGAATAGCAACTGGAGACACACCTTACATGCTTGCTTTTGGGACAGAAACCATGGTGCCATATGTGATAGGCTTACCCACTCACAGGGTGCTAAATTTTGATTTTCCAATAAGTGACTTTATAAGACGATTGGATTTAGATATGTTGGAGGAAGTCCGAGAAGATGCTTCTCTCAGAAATGTTGTGTACCAACACATGACGACCAAATTAAAACAAGGCGACTATGTCCTTAAAAATTTCATCCAGAAGAGCAAAAATCTTGAGGCTAATTGGCATGGCCCATATTGCATTTCAGCAGTCATCCGACCAGGGACCTATCGGCTTGAGTCCTTAGAAGGGTGAGAATTTAAAAACCCTTGGAATGCGGAGCACCTCCGAAATTTTTATCAGTGATTCAAGAGATTGTCATATTGTACTTCTTTATGTTCAACACAACCATTTGTCAAGTTTGATAAAAATCTTGATTTTAGTTCCTTTAATTTTTTCAATTTTTTTCGGAGTACGGCGATATACATCCCCTTGAAACAACAGATAACAAATATGCCTCTTGGTCTTTAGCTCTTGCCGATCAACAACACGTAAATTCTTACTCAGGTTGAACTTATCTGTCGATCAGCTGAACATACTTAATCAGGTTGAACTTATCAAATTCAAGATGCACCAACAACTTAAGGCACAATCGTCTCTAGCCCGAGTTAGCACTTCATGTATGACTTTTTATTAAAAAGTCACGAACAAGAATTACTACCTGACAAAGTTAAATATAGGAATACACTCCTAACACACTTGGTTGGCACTAATCATTTACTTTATGTATGACTTCGTCTTTAACAAGTTAAGAACAAAAATTCTGTATATTATCAACGTGAAGCTTCTCCAATTATTGGATGTCATCCAATGCATATCGAATAATAATTAGTTTCGGTGAAGATTGGGATTCGGTAAATGTACGTAAAATAATAATTAAAGGATGAAGCCACCAAAAGGAGACCCAACCCGCCAGAGCGACAACATGGGCCCGCTATAGCGACTGTTAACCCGCTATAGCGGCCCAATGGCCTTTGTGCACCGCAATTCAATAAGTTATTTTACCTCCTAAAAACCAACCCTAAACCCTAATTTAGATAAACAAGTAATACTCCAGAAGACCACTATACCCATGGCTTAGACAAAATCCCCCATGTGACCAACTCATTAAATAACTTATAGTAATTACCATATTGGTTCTAAACTTTTATATAATTCTACTTTTAGCCCAAAAAATTATTACCTAATCGAATGAACTATAAAAGTCCAAATTGACTTATTCTAAATTTATAAATTCATCAAGTTAACTCATTTTAACCTATTATCCCACAAATATTTTTAATTTCATGTTCATTATATTATAATAAGTTCAAGTTGTTTCTTAATTAATTAAATCGCTCATAATTAATTAATCCATTAAAAATATGGGGTATTACATTCTACATGCAACCTTATAAATAAAAACTCCCCTCCACTTCTGCTTTCACCAATAAACCCTAGACTTTCTAGACAAACCGTGACACCCATCCTATTAAAATAATGGGTGTCCATCCTCTACCAAAATAAAACGGTAGTCTTATATGTCTCATTCATAGCATCACTGTCGAAACATGATTAATTACTAACCACCTAATTAACTTAACAAGAAGTGTCAAATTTTATCTTCTATTAATATGCAACAATATTAACCAACCCATAATAATATTATGAATAGTAATCAAAATAAATGAGATCACAATATAAGGTCTGAGGCATAGATAAATAAATAAAGCCCCCAAATAAACCATCGAGTAAAAATCCAATACATCCAATCCAACTAACTAAAATAATCTCAAATATACGAGTCTGAATAACGCGGGTAACAAGCCCAACCAACACTGAAATAGAGAACGTAATCTAAATAGAAATAAATGAAGTGGTTACTCTAAATTCTGCAAGCCTCCACATCAGTTGCAGCTACGTCTTTTGGAAAAGAATAATCATCATTGGTGTCCTTGTGGATGGATACCTAAAAGTTTTTGAAAATATTTAATACGGGTTAGAGCCCAAAACCTTTGAAAAATATTTAGAAAATGTATAAATTCCAGTATTTAAAAGGTAAAGAAATTTTCATATTTAAAGTGGTAGTGCATTCGCGTGAGATAATCCTCACCTCTCACCTAATGTGCGCACCTAACGTATACTCTTAACCCTCCTAGTTATGCTACCTCGCCTAACTAGCCTTGTCACTAAGACCAATGCTATACTACCCTGACCTTAAGGTCTACCCTTAGTTCACTAATTATCTTTCTAAAAGGCTTAATTAATATCTCATTAAATTATCACTATTTAAGATATAACTTTACTCCAGCTATTTTTCCCCATCACATTTTTTTGTCTGCGCCCATATATATTTATTCTCATCTTTATATACGTAATCATTTCATACAATTTAGTTTCAATCATATATAATTATTCACTTCTTTATATACATAAACATTTCACACAAAGGTAACACACACACACACACACACACACACACACACACACACACACACATATATATATATATATATATATTACACCTCTGATACGATAGTATTAAAAGTGTTATTGCTCATTAATTAGAGTGATTTTTGGAGATCTAATTTATTATTTTGGATAACTAAAAGGGTATTTTGTGGTCTTGGATTACCAAAAGCCTGTATATTTTGTTCACTCGCTCTTTTCTGTCTACAGGCAGCTCTTTCATCGCTAGAGTGTTGGACTATAAATTAAGAAGCGGAAAGGTTTCTTCTCTATTCAGAAGATATTTCATTTTTTGTTGTTCACAGTATTATACACACTACACTCTCCCACCCCATCGTTTCTCACCCATGTTTACTCAATATTATAGTATCTATCGTTATGCACAAATTTGATTATAGAGGCTGTGTGGCTATTATTTTCCTCATGGTACATTCTCTGTTTTTTCTAATGGATTGTAATTAGAGAAGCATTGAGACTGATGTAATACCCCTCACTTTTATGGCTAATTAAATTTCATAAATGAGTATAATTTGGAAATTTGAGTAATTATCATGAATAGTAATTTTTAGTGTTTTCAAGGATTAAATCATTTTCGGTGTGTGTTATATTTACTTTCGAGAGTAAATGAACGGACTAGAGTATTTTAATTACATGTCACAGTTGGATAAAGCGACAAAGGATAACATTTTAATTAGAGAACCCGCATAAAGTTGTGTTGGGTTTAATTAATGAATTGCGATTAAGTGATTCAAATGGATATTTCGAGTGCGCGGTTAGTTTCAGAATGGCCAAGATAGTCAGAATAGAGTATTCGGAGGTAGTATTTGGGTTCCGAGAATTTTTGAACTAATAGAGACTCGTAATTGAGTAAACGAGTCATTTTTGGATTAATAAGGGGCAAACCCCTATTTCTCCCTTATAAAGACATGGGAGAGGGAGAAAGAAGAGAAAGAGAAGAGAGGAAGGAAAAAGGGAGAGAAAAGGGAGATTTCGGCCAAAACTCCGCAGGATTCGACTCGAGGTCGTCGGATTTCATCCTCTAGGCAAGTGTTTACTTGCTTTATTTAATTTAGTCTGTATATCTCATATCATAATTGATAAATTATAAAATTTTGGTTTAGAGCCCATAAAATAAATTTGGGAAAACGTGAGTATCAGTTTACAAATTGATGTGTTGTAAACTCTAAATGATTTTTAGGGCTAAAACCATGTTAATGGAGTGTAAAATTGGATTGAAATGGGAGAAATGTCAAAAGTAGGGTTTTTATGGTTTTAAGGTTTAAACCTAAGAGAAATGGTTTAATACCATAAACAAATTGAGGTGTTGGTTATAAATTAGTGTTAGGATGATAATAGGGTTGCTGGTTGAGATTAGAAACCACAAAAATGGAGGTTGGGTTGATATTTGGGTATTTTGGAGATTGAAAAATCGCCCAAACAGTGCCCCTCAAATAGGGCGAATCGATTCGGGTCTAGGTCGAATCGATTTGCATAAGGGGATCTATAAGGCTGCCTTGGGCCGAATCGATTCGGATTTAAACCGAATCGATTCGACTTTGAGGACCTTCTTACATAACACTTTCCGAATTAATTCGGATTGGGGGCCGAATAGATTCTCCTACCTGAATCGATTCGCAATAAGGGAGAATCGATTCGCTTTGGCCTGATTTGCTAGATTTCTTCCCTTGAGGGTATGGGGAGTAAAATTACAATTTAGAGTTTCATATGGGGGATCCTAATTATGATATTGGGACTCCTAAATGACGATTTTGAGGGAAAGTAAACCTTTAGTTGAAAGAGAGAATCTTGGATTAATTTAAGGTGCAATCCGAGGAACGAACCTAGTGAGTGTTCGGGCGAGTAACATTCGAGAAAGAGAGGTTTTCGGTAAGAGTGTAGAGATATGTAAATGGTTGGAATGTTATGGGATAAATGCATTCGAGTAAATCCTAGGATGTGAATAGGATGGAAATTGAGGATAGGAGATAGAGATCCATGAACGGCTATCCGGCATCGACTGACGACTAGGATTATAGGTAACGTGATACCTACAGGATTTAATATAAGTTAAGGGTATACTTATTTAATTATTATGAATTGGGATATTTATAGAGTATATAAATCCTTAATGTGATTAAGGTGCGAGTTATACATTGAGTGAGAGAATACTTATGAGTCTAGTATTCTAGGCGTATGAACATTAAAATATTATTATAAATGGGAATGCTCGGGGTTATTTGGCTATAGATATATGAGATTGACAATTATAGCCGTACATAGAATTGAGAAGTCTTATATGACACATATATACTACGGGATTACGGTATATATATTATAATATGAATACATATATATGTGTGTGTGATTATTGTATTTGTATCTTAGAGGTTGGTTCCACAAAATTTCCTTTGGTGTAGGGTTGGAACAGCCAGGTTATATTTCTCTAGTGCGATCCAGGGAGGTTGCGCGATGTGGGTGAATCCCCTGGCTTGTGGAGCAGGGAGAGTATATCCCCAGGTCTTCTTATCCCGCGTTAGGGGTGCGATGTGTGTGTACTCCACCTACAGAGGGAATATGACTGCCTCCACCATTGTGTATTTTTACCATAACCATGAGTAAGTCTGGCTTGATACCGTGGTACAGTGAGTAAACTCGGATTTGGATTGGCACTATGAGACTGCATCCTAGAGTTATAGCTTACCGGGATGGTTATTATACTTGTGTGTATAGTATATTACCTGTATATGAGGACGAGATATCATATATCTTTATCTAGGATAAAGAGAGAAATGAATAAGGAATTATTCTCATTCTGGGAGATTTATCCTGACTTAAATTGTGTTTGGTATATTAAGTGAGTATTATATGTATGTATTTATTTGAGTATATATATACGTTTTGTACTGAGGGCCTAATGTATCTCGACGATCTACTTTGCCACGTAGTAGTGTATCAGGGGAATTCCTTGTTTGGATTTCGCTTCGCGAGACACCCCACGCACAAATATAGCACCGTGTTGGGACTGGGGAGAAGTTTAGCCCTTAGTACTCGGGTTGATTAGGATTTTTAGGGGCTAGGTGGAATGAGTTTAATTAGGCCGGTTAGCTTAACGAGGGTATCTCGAGGGATGCGATAGGTGTGCACTATTAGATGAGGGGTGAGGGGTATCTCATGGGAGTGCGATACCAATTTAAATATGGGATAAATCATATTAAAAAAAATATTGCACTTATGCACTTGAAAAATATTTTCACAACTCGGGCTCTGACCCATTTATCTATTTTCCTCTCTTTTGCTATATATGTATATACATAGGTGTCCAGACACAGGGACGCCTGGATGATGAATCTTTCGAGTCAGACGTTCACTGCAGCAGCTGTGGATGCATGCAGGTTTACTGTAGATGCTTCTATTCTTGTAATCTAGATAAGGGGTACTGTAGAACCATTCGGGACGATAACCTAATTGTATTCATTTATTATTTTACAGCATTTTAATTTACGCCCTTTCAATTTGGTTATATTATGTTATACCGAGTGTTCAGTTATTTTATTTCATTTTAGCTTTATATATATATAAACTGTATGAATGTTTTATTTGTATAGTTTGATTAAAAATATTAGTTAAATAAAATTTAGACACCAGCCTAATAGGTTATTAGTAATTAATTTGGTTTGTGATAGTGATGCTGAGAATGAACCATACGAGACTCCTGTTTTAATTTAGTATAGGATTGATTGCCCGATATTTTATTAGGCGGGGTGTCACAGATGGTATCAGAGCATCAGGTTCTAGTGTCCTTAGGAATCTGTGCGAACGTACTATGCTTTCAACGTTGCTCTAGATTTGATATAGAGCCTTAGGATTAGGATTGTTGCTTCCTATTGTGAGATATCGTTCTCTTGCTATTATATAAGACTATAATAAATCTTTTGTGCGTTCGTTCGAGATTCGTGTGCCGATCGATGAAGAGCGACCTCAGGAGGGCCATTTTATGGGTAGCGGGAGCTGAAGCTTTGTTGGAAATTTAAGTTGAAGTTGGGGATGAGGACAGCAGCAGAGGTCACTCCCTTTGCGTAATTGTCGAGGATTGTCGTAACGACTACTAGAGTATAGTAAATATAATCAACTAAGTACCGCTGTAGTAGAGAGTGGTGATAAAGTTGAATTACCCCGTGAAGTAAATTGGGAAAAAGCCTTGGTAAGGTCTTTGATAAGGACCATACGTTGAAGTTAAGTTATACGAAGGCAGTGTGGTTGTATTCAGTGGGAGTAGAAGGCTCGGAAGCTTTGACTTAGAGCACGGTATGGAAATACCCATATGTGAAAATTTGAGGAAAATTTTTCAATCGTGGGAGCAATATTGAAATGGTGGGAACGGTAGTCACCATGTTCAAGGAGCAGGATGTTTGGCTCAAGAAAGGATCTTACGAAAGGTTTTAACCACGAGTTCCCAGGACTTATCAGGAATGAAGAGAATATAGTTTTGAATTATTCACATAAGGATCTGTTAAAGTCCGACAGTGAATAAAGAGTGATATGGAGAAGTGAACCTTGTATCGAAGTAAGGTAAGTACAATGAAGAGAGAGTCCTTCAGAATAACGATAGGTTCACTAGAAAGTGTTCCCAAAACTTATAGAGAATTTGTGTTCGTGAAATTCACCCGGGGAATTCTTTGATATAGGGTTGTTGAGGCCGGTGGTGGAGTTTCCTTTTGATGAAGAAGTTAAGGAAACTTTTTGGAATGAGTTAGATGTCATGACGTAGATGAGTGGACGCTTGGAGTAGCGAACCTCTGATGGGATTAACAAGTTAAAGAGGCGATTATAGGCATGTTTTCGTTGCATGCGCTTATAAAAGTACTAGGCGCGATGTGACGTGAGAGTCAACTTTACGATCGAGGTAATGTAATAGCATATAGAGATTTAATTAAGATAGTGTTTTAGAGTCTAAGCCTTGAGATAGGTGCATATCATTGGGATTAGTACCATTCGACTTCGATGCATTAGGATGTAGAGTGATTCACCATCCTAGGATAGTGTTGGTAATATTGGTTGTATCTGAATTTTGCGGGCGAAATTCCATTGTAAGGGGGGGTATATAATACCCCGCACTTTTATGGATAATTAAATTTCATAAATGAGTGTAATTTGTAAATTTGAGGAATTATTGTGAATAGTAATTTTTAGAGTTTTTAAGGATTAAATAATTTTCGGTGTGTGTTATATTTACTTTTGGGAGTAAGTGAATGGATCGGAGTATTTTAATTACATGTCGCAGTTGGGTAAAGAGACAAAGGATAATATTTTAATTAGAGAACCCGCATGAAAATGTGTTGGGTTTAATTAATGAATTGCGGTTAAGTGACTCAGATGGGGATTTCGAGTGTACGGTTGGTTTCAAAATGGCCGAGATAGTCAGAATAGAGTATCTGGCGATAGTATTTGGGTTTCGAGAATTTTTGGACCAATAGGGACTCGTAATTGAGTAAACGAGTCATTTTTGGGTTAATAAGGGACAAACCCATATTTCTCCCTTATAAAGACACGAGAGAGGGAGAAAGAAGAGAAAGAGAAGAGAGGAAGGAAAAAGGGAGAGAAAAGGGAGATTTCGGCCAAAACTCTGCAGGATTCGACTCGAGGTCGTCGGATTTCATACTCCAGGCAAGTGTTCACTTGCTTTATTTAATTTAGTGCGTATATCTCATATCATAATTGGTAAATTATGAAATTTTGGGTTAGAACCCATAAAATAAATTTGGGAAAACGTGAGTATGAGTTTACAAATTGATGTGTTGTAAACTCTAAATGATTTCTAGGGTTAAAACCATGTTAATGGAGTGTAAAATTGAATTGAGATGGGAGAAATGTCAAAACTAGGGTTTTTATGATTTTAAGGTTTAAACCTAAGAGAAATGGTTAAATACCATAAATAAATTGAGGTGGTGGTTATAAATCAGTGTTAGGATGATAATAGGGTTGCTGGTTGAGATTAGAAACCACAAAAATGGAGGTTGGGTTGATATTTGGGTATTTTGAAAATTATAAATCGTCCAAATAGTGCCTCTCGAATAGGGCGAATCGATTCAGGTCTAGGCCGAATCGATTCTCATAAGGGGATCTGTAAGGCTGCCTTGAGCATAATCGATTCAGATTTAAACCGAATCGATTCACCTTTGAGGACCTGCTTACAGATCACTTTCCTAATCGATTCGGATTGGGGGCTGAATCGATTCGCCTACCCGAATCGATTCGCAATAAGGGCGAATCGATTCACTTTGGCTAGATTTGCTAGATTTCTTCCCTTAAGGGTATGGGGAGTCAAATTACAATTTAGGGTTTCATATGGGGGATCCTAATTATGATATTGGGACTCCTAAATGATGGTTTTGAGGGCAAGTAAACCTTTAGATGAAAGAGAGAATCTTGGATTAATTTAGGGTACAATCCGAGGAACGAACCTAGTGAGTGTTCAGGCGAGTAACATTCGAGAAAGAGAGGTTTTTTGTAAGAGTGTAGAGATATGTACGTGGTTGGAATGTTATGGGCTAAATGCATTCGAGTAAATCCAAGGATGTGAATCGGATGGAAATTGAGTATAGGGGCTAGAGATCCATGAACGGTTATCCGACGTCGACTGACGACTAGGATTATAGGTAATGTGATACCTACAGGATTTAATATAAGTTGAGGGTATACTTATTTAATTATTAAGAATTGGGATATTCAGAGAGTATATAAATCCTTAATGTGATTAAAGTGCGAGTTATACATTGAGTGAGAGAATACTTATGAGTCTAGTATTCTAGGCGTATGAACACTAAAATATTATTATAAATGGGAATGCTCGGGGTTATTTGGCTATAGCTATATGAGACTGGCAATTATAGACGTATATAGAATTTAGAAGTCTTATGGGACACATATATACTACGGGATTACGGTATATATATTATAGTAGGAATACATATATATATATATGTGTGTGTGTGATTGTTGTATTTGTATCTTAGAGGTTGGTTCCACAAAATTTCCTTTGGTGTAGGGTTGGAACAACCAGGTTATATTTCTCTAGTGCGATCTAGGGAGGTTGCGCGATGTGGGTGAATCCCCTGGCTTGAGGAGCAAGGAGAGTATATCCTCAGGTCATCTCGTCCCGCATTTGGGTGCGATGTGTGAGTACTCCACCTGTAGATGGATTATGATCGCCTCCACCGTTGTGTATTTTTACCATGACCATGAGAAAGTCTGGCTTGGTACCATGGTACAGTGAGTAAACCCGGATTTGGATAGGCACTGTGAGACTGCATCCTCGAGTTATAGCTCGATGAGATGGTTATTATACTTGTGTGTGTAGTGTATTACCTGTATGTGAGGTCGAGATATCATATATCTTTATCTAGGATAAAGAGAGAAATGAATAAGGAATTATTCTCATTCCGGGAGAATTATCCGGACTTAAATTGTGTTTTGTATATTAAGTGAGTATTATATGTATATATTTATATGAGTATATATATACATTTTGTACTGAGGGCCTAATGGATCTCGACGATCGACATTGCCACGTAGTAGTGTATCGTGGGGTCCTTGTTTTGGATTTCGCTTCGCGAGACACCCCACGTATGAACATAGCACAGTGTTGGGACTAGGGAGAAGTTTAGACCTTACTACTCGGGTTGAATAGGATTTTTAGGGGTGGAATGATTTTAGTTAGGCAGGGTAGATTAACGAGGTTATCTAGAGGGATACGATAGGTGTGCACTATTAGACGAGGGGTGAGGGGTATCTCATGGGAGTGTGATACCAATTTAAATATGGGATAATTTATATTTTAAAAAAATATTACACTTATGCACTTGCAAAATATTTTCACAACTCGGGCTCTGACCCGTTTATCTATTTTCCTGTCTTTTGATATATAGTATATACATAGGTGTCCAGACACAGGGACGCCTGGATGATGATTCTTTCGAGTCAGACGTTAGTTGCATCAACTGTGAATGCATGCAGGTTTACAGTAGATGCTTCTATTATTGTAATCTAGATAGGAGGTACTGTAGAACTATTCAGGCCGATATCCCAATTGTATTCATGTATTCTTTTATTGCTTTTTAATTTACGCCCCTTCAATTTGGTTGTATTATGTTATACCGAGTGTTCATTTATTTTATTTCATTTTAGCTTTATATATATAAACTGTGTGAATGTTTTATTTGTATAGCTTGATTAAAAAGATTAGTTAAATAAAATTTAGACGCTAGCCTAATAGGTTATTAGTAATTAATTTTGTTTGCGACAGTGATGCTGAGAATGAACCATATGAGACTCCTGTTTTAATTTGGTACAGGATTGATTGACCGGTATTTTATTAGGCGGGGTGTCGCAACTGAGTAGTTGAGTTATTTGTTATGATGTGAATCAGCAAGATTTATTCAGGAAGAGGCCAATAAGATATATATACATATCTTATTGGAACCTTTGATATCTGTTGTTTGTTGGATTGAAAAGTTATGTGGGTCATATTTATGAATTATTTTCGCAGACATATGTATTCAAGTTGATGAATCGTAGTGGAATCTCCGAATCTGGGGAGAATGAGAAGGTTTTATTATTGATGGAAAGTGGTGTAAGATTGCATACACCACTGCATACCTTTGGTAGCCCTCCCCCTCTCCCTCTCATTTAAATTTATCAATATTATTGTACATAATTAGAAATTTCATAATTGAATTCCAAACTTGCAAATAATTATTCAATGGCATCCTGACTTCGTTAAAGTTTGCAGAGTCTTTATGTATAATTGTCATTTTCTTTTTCATTTATATACAGGTTTTATGGGAAAATAATATATCTGGTGGTCTATTCTATGTTGATCTTGCCATAGGATAAGTTCATTTATACCCTTTTTAATTTGAGACGGGTGTAATATAAATTTTTTTAAAAAGTACAAACTTGAAAATTTTGTAATATTTTGAACTTTAAGATAAAAGTTCGTTACACAAAAAAGCTTTTCTGTTTATTTTAGAGTTTATTGCTATATGTATGAGACTATATAATGTGGATAGGTTCATAAGTAATATATAATATAAGTATACATACATAGATGTGATGTGTTAAAACTCTCTGTATGGCATCTAAAAAAAGAAATCCTTATTTCTCTGATGAATCACACCATGTTCTTAGATATAAATATTATTCTTTCTCTCTCTCTCTCTCTCTCTCTCTCTCTCTCTCTATATATATATATATATATATATATATATATATATATATATATATATATATATATATCTTAACCCATATTTTTCTTTGATATTGGATAGACATCTTATTTTAGTTTTTCCATATGGAATTAGTAGGTCACTGTCATCATATGAGTGTTAGTAGTATTAATGATACAGGTCTGAGTTTTCGGTGGTGATAGATTTGTTTTAAAATTATGTTATTAGGTCACTATCATCGTATGAATTATCACGTCATTATCATGATTATTATGTTATTGGGTCTGAGTTTTCACACAATTCAGATTATCATGATTATTAACTCTCACAGAATTTAAGATTAATTCCACAAAACTCAAGATTATTCTCACCGAAATCAAGATTAGTTTCATCACATAATTCATGCGTAAATTTTCTTCGCAAAACCCGTTTTACATGTGAATTTTCATCTTGAAATCAATTTTACTCTACTAATTTGGATATGAATCTAAACAATGCAAAATCAACAAACAAGTTATACACTTGCAATGAATTATGAATGAATATTAGTCTTCTTCTTATTGAATCCATTCAAGACTTGCCCTTTTGTACCCTTCCATGTGTTCTTCCTCCTCCTTTTCTCACAAAAACACTCTTAGGGGTTTAGATTGTATAAAGTGGCTAGGGATGGAAATTTAATCTGACCCATAAGAGTCCTGCCCCGACCCGAACCTAATGGGGCGAGTTTTAAAAGCTGATTAATGAATTAGGAGAGGGTATAGGTTTTAAAAAAAATCCATTTATTAAATGGGACAGGTTAGGAGTTAAGTTAAATAAAACCTCCCCGCCCCGCCCCGTTTAACTTATGCCTATATAATTACCCTTTATATGTATGTTAATTATAATTAAACCACGTATATATATATATATATATATATATATATATATATATATATATACAGAGAGAGAGAGAGAGAGAGAGAGAGAGAGAGAGAGACAGACACACACACTCTAACAAAACCTTTATTTGTAGGTTAATTTTGTAAAATATCTATGTGAAAACATGGATTGAGAATTAGGGATTATCACACATTGAAATACGAACCATTATAGACCTCTAAGACTATAATGTAATAATTTTAATTATACTATTTTTAAAATTAACCTAACCTATAGGAGTCCCAACCCACCCCGTTTTTTAAATGGGGCGGGTTAGGAGTTAATTTAAATAAAAACCAACCTGCCCTACCTCGTTTATTAAATGGTGCGGGTTAGGGTTTTGCCAAACTCACCCCAAACTCGCCCCGTTGTCATCCCTAAAAGTGGCTTTCTCCTAACCCTAATCTCTAATTTAAAGTTCTTAATCCCGAATTTAGGTTAACCCCTTAATGAAAAATGACTTAAATGCCCCCGAATGGATCCCGACTAGTCTAAAAACGCACTAGGACCTAATTATAATCCTTGAGTACTTAATTTTAACTATTTTCACCCATTATAGATCAATCGTGCACTCAAAATCACCATCCAAGTCACCAAACATAAATATTCTATCTCAATCCATTAATAGTCTACCCGTGTGTTCCAGTTGAGATACCGCCAATCCCAGACGTTACTACCCACTACGACGTACTGACAAATTACCAAATTTAATATACTTAATCACACTTGGTAAATTTTTATTTCTAAAAAATATTAATTTTATTCATACTAATTGATATTTATCAATTAAGCAATACTATTATGAGTACACGTGTAATTAAAATGGTAAACTTAATTATTCAAAAATACAGGGTGTTACATACTTCCCCCTTACATAGAAATTTCGTCCCCAAAATTCGGACAAACTTGCAGTAAAAAGCTCTGGATACTTCACCCGCATATCCTCCTCCTGCTCCCAGGTCGACTCATCAACGTTATGTTATCCCCACTAAACTCAAACCAGGGTCACCACCTTAAATTGCAGCTTACGCTCACTACAATTAAGAATAGCAACCAAACTCTCCTCGTACGAGACGTCTGGATGGAAATCAATTTCCTCCAGTGGGATGTGTAAAAATCTCTCTCACTCCTCTGATATCTCATCATCAATGACACATGGAATACGTCGTGGATACTATGTAGATTCTCTGATAACCCCGGCGTATAAGCAACTGGCCTAACTCTCGCAATGACTGGGAAATGCCCTGTATACCTCGGCGCTAGCTTCCCCTTCCTCCCGAACCCCATGACTCCTTTCATCGTATACACGTGCACCAAGGCATGCTCTCTAGTAAACAACTCTATGTGTCTCCTATTAGCATCATCATAACTCTTCTTCTTATCCTAAGCTATTCATATGCATCCCCGAATGAGCTCAATCTTGGCAGTGGTATCCTGAATCATATCCGGTCCCAACAGCTTATTGTCCCCCACCTCTAACCAGTAAGTGGATGAACGACAAGTACGTCCATAAAGTGCCTCAAACGGTACCATGCCAATGGTGAACTGGTGAGAGTTATTATAAGCGAACTCCACCAGAAGCAACTGCTCCCAACCTCCCCTAAAATCGAGTATACACATACTAAGTATGTCTTCTAACATCTGATTAACCCGATCAGTCTGTCCATCTATCTATAGATGATATGTCGTACTAAACCGTAAATTAGTGCCCATCACCTCCTGAAAGCTCTATAAAAATTGCGACACAAAAATCTTATCCCTAACGGACATGATATTAATCGTTACCCTATGTAATCTCATGATCTCGACAATAAATAGTTGGGCATACTGTCTCGTCTCAAAATCAATACGAACTGGCAGGAAGTACCTTGGTAAGGTGGTCCATGATGACCAAAATGGAATTGTGGCCCCTCGTTGACGTCGGTAACCCTGTGATAAAATCCATAGAGATGTTCTCCCAATTATAGGACGGAACCTATAACGACTGTAGCATCCCTATCGATCTTTAGAGATATATCTTCACTAACTGGCATGTAGTGCACTTCGAGACAAACTATGATATGTATCGCATTATAGCCGACCACCGGTACCATCTACGCATATCCTGGTATATCTTATCCCCACTGATATGTATCGCAAACTTTGACCCGTGAAACTCTATCATCACTGCGTGTCTCAACTCCTCATCCTAGGAAACAAGGAGTCTCTCATTAAAGTGTAATCCTCCCTCAGAACTGATCGAGTAGGACTTCTCCCCATATGCCAACAATTGGCGTACCCTATCATGATAGAACTGATCCTCGGTCTATGCTTTCACTACCCTCATAATGATATCAGGAGTGATAGCCAAACAAATATACAAGCTCTGGAAACGTCATTGTCATGTCGAAGCTCACCCCACTTCGCCTTTTAAACCTCTATTATATCCTCAGTAGGCCATCAGCTCAACGCATATGCCTCCACGTTAGCCTTACCAAGATGATACTGAATATCAAACTATTAATCCTTCATGAACTCCAACCATCTCCTCTGTCGCAATTCAGATCCTTCTATGTGAACATATACTGTAGTGACTTATGGTCCGTGAATAAACTGAATTGGTCACCCAAAAGGTAGTGCCTCTATATCCTCAAGGTGAACACCAGTGCTGCTAACTCCAGGCATGTGTGGGGTAATTCCTCTCATGGGGATCAATCTTGCGATATGCATAAGCTACAGCCCTATCCTCTTATTGACATTCACCCCAAGTCCCTCTTGGGATGCATATGTGAAAATGATGTACTCCACTCCTCCCCTAGGCAATGCGAGCACGGGCGCTGAAATTAATTTGTCCTTTATCTCATTAAAATATAATTAATAATAGTCATCCCACATGAAAGGTACCCCATTGCGAGTCAGATTAGTCAATGGACCCGCAATCTTTGAGAACCCCTTTATGAAGCGACAATAATACCTGGCCAACCCTAAAAAGCTTCGAACCTCCGTCGGTGTCATGGGTTGTCATAGTTCCCTCACCACTAATACCTTACTTGGGTTGTCGTAGTTCCCTCACCACTAATACTTTACTTGGATCCATAAAAATCCCTATGTCTGATATAATATGTCCCATAAATTATACCTCCCTTAATCAGAATCCGCACTTCTTAAAGTTTGCATAAAACTGATGGTCTCGTAATGTCTACAGAACCATACTTGAATGCTCTGCGTGCTCACCCTCGGTACGAGAATATTCTAGTATGTCGTCTATGAATACGATCATAAACTGATCCGAAAAATCCCCAAATACCTTGTTCATGAGGTCCATGAACACTGGTGGCACATTAGTCAGCCCAAATGACATCACCCTAAACTCATACGATCCATACCGCGTCAGGAATGTGGTCTTAGGAAGGTCCTCCTCCCTGATGCACAACTTATGATACCCCGTTCTCAGATCTTCCTTAGAGAAGTATGTTGATCCTATCAATTGATCGAACAAGTCGTCGATTCGAGGCAATAAATACTAATTCAAAATCATGACTATGTTGATCCTATCAATTGATCGAACAAGTCGTCGATTCGAGGCAATAAATACTTATTCAAAATCATGACTTTGTTCAGCTCCCTTTAGTCCACACACGAATGAAGCAGCCCATCTCTCTTCTTCATAAATAATTCGAGGCACCCCACTGCGATGTACTCTGCCTGATAAAGCTCTATCCCAGGAGTTGTTAAATCTGATCCCTCAATTCTCGTATCTTTAACAGGTCCATACATACGGGTCTTGTGCAATTGGCCTAGTCCTATGCACTAAGTAAATAACAAACTCTATACCCAACTGGGTGACAACCTAAGTATCTCTTGGAACACATCTGCGAATTCCCTTACTACCAGAATCGAATCCAAGGAAATAACCACCTCCTGTGAGGTATCCTCCTCAATATAATAAAGATACATGGTCGACCCTCCATTGGGAAGAGTCATTGTCATAAGGAACGTCTCCTGTCATGGGATAGAAAACACAATGGTCCTACCAAAGAAATCCACTGTTGGTCGGTACCCTGCCAACCAATCCATACCTAAAATGACATCGTACCCCACCATATTCAAAATAAGTAAGTCGGTCGCTACACATAATCTCCCAATATATATATCTACTCCCCTATAAATGAAGTGTATAAGTTCTCCACTGCCTAATGGTGAGTCTACACACATAAAGATAATGTGAGTTATCTCTAGTAGGCCTACCATACATGCAAATCTGGTAGCTATAAATGAGTGAAAAATGCTCGTATCAAACAACACCCTACCCATATGCCCATGAATAGAAAATGTACCCTCAACTACTAGCGGCTCATGTGGTATGACTGCATCCCAAATGTTGTAGACATGTCTGTATTGTAATTATCCCTGTGGCAGCGGGGCTGGTGAAGCTGGTGATGCTAGTGGTAACTGCACCTGTTGTCCCTGTTCATCACCCTGCTAAGGCCCTCTGCCTGGCTGCGGGGAGTCTATCTTCCTGTGTTCCGTCTTATTATAAGAAAAGCATCGACCGATAAAGTCCCCCTATCTCTAGCTCTAGTGACCCTATCAAGACTCTCTCGATCATTAGACCTATTGTCCTAGGCCTTACTAGCCTCCCCCATTATTCCCTTGGCCCTAGCGGCCGTGTTGATGATGCTGATGTTGAGGGTCCTGTTAACCCGGCCTGAATCCACTACTCTCCGATCGAAAACATCCTGACTAAATTTTCTTAGTCGGATTCCTCTGTTGGGAATCCCCCTCCTACTGTCTTCCCTCGTGCTACTAAGGGGTCTTGTTGGCACCATTCCTACCTGATATGCTTGCCTGGCTAATAACTCCTACCCTCGTTCTTCCCTTTATATGGAAGCGATGTTCCTAGGAATGAAGTAATGCGACATTAACGACCTCAGAGTAGGTGGTTAACATTGGATTAGTAATCAAATGTTTCCTGATCCTCCAAGTGAGTCCATCCATGAATTTTAGCATCTTCTTATCCCTCGTGATCACCTTATCGGGCACAAAGTTGGCCAGAATGGTGAACTCATCCTCATATTCAGCTACCGACCTATCTCCGTGAGTAACATCCAGAAATTTTCTCTGCATCTTTGTCTAGATTGCTGATGGAAAATACTTGCGATCAAATCGCATCCAGAACTCTTATATGGTCATAACATCTCTCTCCTCTATCGTGGTGATTGACTCCCACCACTACAGTGTTGCACTTGCTAGCTTAAAAGTAGCCAGTATCTGTCTCTGGGTCTCACTACACTCCACAAGACGAAGATGGCATGTAATGTCCTTCTTCTACCGGACGGCTACCAAAACATTTGAGCTGCCCTGAAACTCTGGTGGATGCCCTTTCTGAAAGTCCTCCCTCACTCGCTCCTAATCTGACGACCCTGGGTGGGCCTGGACGAAAGGTGCCACTAGCTGTTGTGGCTGGGTCTGCAGAAAATGATGTTCCATGGTAGTCATGGCAGCATTAACCGCCTGGGAAATAATAGTGGCCACCTCTGAGGCCATCACCATACCCTAGGGTCCCTGTAGCTCATGTTGATCCTCTCCCTCATTGTCCCTCCTGGTGGCCCTAGTTGGTCATCTCCCTTTAGGTGGCATCTCAAACCAGATTGAAATTTTTATAAGTCCACAGTCAAATACAAAAAAATCACCGAAAGAGCGTAAATGCGCATGCGAAAAGATGAATGAAACATTCCTACAAATAGGGATTTATATCAAAGAATACTACACTGAAATCATAGTAAGTCGCACAGATCTTAAAAGACTCTAAAACTTGATGCTCGGATACCATCTGTGACACCCCGCCTATTAAAATAAAGGGTGGCTAGACCTCTACCAAAATAAAATGGTAGTCTCACATGGCTCATTCTTAGCATCACTTTCGAAGCATGATTAATTACTAACCACCTAATTAATTTAACAAGCAGTGCAAAATTTTATCTTCTATTAACATGCAACAATATTAACCAACCCAAAATAATGTACTGAATAAGAATAAAAATAAATGAGATAACAATATAAGGTCTGAAGCTGAGATAAATAAATAAAGTTCCTGAATAAACCATTCTGAAATACCCGGACTTTCCTAACCAGCTTGTTAATAATGATAGTACTCCCCGAATTCTTCAATCCCAAATTCGTAGTTTATATTCCGAGTAATACCCCTCCTAAACACTCTCATAACCATAATTCGAGTCTAATCTCCCCCACCCACGGTCGTATAATTATTTATAAAATCTCCAGAAGTCCTACAACACACTACGGACTTTCTATAATTTATAATTTCCCATAAGTCCCTCGAATTACATTAAACAACCTGACTGTTCCTCATAGTAGGTCCGAATCTATTCGGGTTCATGGCCAAATGTATTCACCCACCAAATCGATTTTCTCATCGAATAGATTCTCCTATGAAGGCCGAATCGATTCGATTTTGGGTAGGAGCCCAATTCTTAAATTAAAGTGACGGGTTTTCTTAATTCCCAACATTCAATCCCAAAACCTTCACATACCCAATAGTATTTTTAGTCTCCCAAGGGTTCTATACCTAAAATATAATTTAAATCTATCTCAATATTCACAAGTCCCATAACTTTCATTCCAATTTAATCAATTCAACATGTTCAATATTTTAATCCCAATTTCCAGATTTCTTCCTCTTTTAATTACTTCTCTAATTAGATTATTTCCCAAATCATTTTTCACACAATTCAGATTATCATGATTATTAACACTCACTGAATTCAAGATTAATTCCACAAAAATCAATATTGTTCTCACATAAATCAAGATTAGTTTCATCACATAGTTCATATGAAAATCTTCTCTTAAAAATCCGTTTTATATGTGAATTTTCATCCCAAAATAAGTTTTACTCTGCCAATTCTGATATGAATATAAATATAGCAAAATCAACAAGCAAGTTATACACTTGCCTTGAATGATGGTTGAATATTACTTTCCTTCTTGTTGAATCCAGTCAAGACTAGGCATTTTCCATCCTTCCTTGTATCTTTCCTCATTCTTTTCTCACCAAAGATTCTGAGGGTTTAGATTGTGTAAAGTGGTTGCCTCCTAACCCTAATCTTCTATTTAAACCTCTTACTCCCAAATTTAGGTTAACCCCTGATAAAAAAAAATGACTTAAATGCACCCGAATGGGTCTTGATTATTCTAAAAAGCCTCCGGGACCCAATTACTACCTTCGGGTACTTAATTTTGACTATTTTGACCCATTCTGAATCAACCATGCACTCGAAATAACCATCTGATTCACCAAACATAAATATCCTATCTCAATCCAATAATAGTCTACCCGTGTGTTCCGGTTGAGATACCGTCAATCCACGTCGTTATTATCCACTACGACGTACTAACAATTTACCGAATTTAATTTACTTAATCACACTTTGTTTTATTTCTACATAAATATTAATTTTATTCTCACTAATTAATATTTATCAATTAAGAAATATTATTACGAGTACACGTGTAATTAAAATGCTAAAATTAATTATTCAAAAAAATGGGGTGTTACACAAACCATTCCCCTACTCTATCAAAATTTTCCTTCAATTACAAATCACACTTTTTACAAATTCCTTTGCCCTAAAATCAATTTAGCAATCTAGAATCATTATTAACACGCTCGCGCTTGATTTTTTTCATCGCAGTCGCCATTGTCTCAGTCTATGATAGAATAATGTCGTTGGCTCCATCACCGAATGTCGTAGTGACATTTCCTGCCGATTTATACTCTTATGGTCAGTTCTCCATTGTTCCATATCTAGGCATTGGGTGGTTGAATTTTTGGATATTTTTTATACACTACAAATAGATGATTCGTTTGTAATTGTTTAGATGTTTTGACTAATTTATTTTGTTTATTATATTTAAGGTAAATTACACCATGCCCCCTGAACTATTGATTTTACAAAAAAACCATTTTCATAAAAATGAAGTTGATAAAACGTGATTTTATGCAAAAAAAATTATTAAAAATTTGTTGAAAATGGGTTGGGTGTAAAAAATCAATAGTTCAGGGGGTTAGTGTTATTTACCATTATTTTTATATGTGACGACTGCAAATTCATTGATGTTATCGGATTTGATATTTTTTCTATACATATAATGAGGAATATAAATTAATTTTTACTGCTAATTTTGTTAATTGATGCAATTCTTTGTCTTTTCTTTTTGTCTTTTTGATTCTAAGTAAACTTAGAAAAACGTAGTTTAAAGAATTTTTACTTAACCTCCACTTTTTATTGTATTATTTGTCATAATCCTCACTTGGCTAATTTCTTTGACATAGCCCTCAGTTTCTTACCACCTTCACTCTTCAGTTAAAAAATCTTTATTTCATAATTAAACATAACCCTCTAAATATTATTTTTAACAAAATACCCTTACATTTAATTTAATAAATCACCCCCTCACTTTATCTTTCTTCTCTATTTCAAAATTCTAAATTTTCAATAAGTCACAGGGTGTGTTTGATTGACATGAAAAAAAAAATCAAGAAAAAAGTTGTTGTGATTCATGTTTTATATTTGTAGTACTTGATTACGAATATTTTGTGTAAGAACAACAATCATTCGCATTACAAGTGTTATATCTTAAACCTTATTTTTAATTAAAAAAAATATTTATTATCCACCCAACAAAAAATTTATTTCCATAAAAAATATAAATAATAAGATAAAAAAAACTCATATATATGTGCATTAAAAATTGTTAAAATTAAATGAGTACGCTACCCTATAGGTCCCTTACTTTTCCACTTGTTTCAATTTCGTCCCTATCCCTTTTTTATTTCAATTTCATTCTCAACCTTTTATTTTGTCTCAATTTCGTCCCTGTCCTTTTTTTTGTTTCAATTTAGTCCCCAGCCCTTCATTTTGTCTCAATTTAGTCCCTGAGTTAATTATTTTGAATACAATTAACTACTTTACCCTTCTTTATTGAAAAATTATAAAATGGATGTTATAAATATTAAAAAATTAACTATTTTATTATTATTTGGGGATGATATTTTTTTTATCCAAGAATAATAATAGAAAAAATTAATTTTTATTTTATCCCAATTTTTTTAATTTTTTCGAAAATTAAAATAATAATTTTAGTAGTCAACATAGTTTTTTTTGTTTATAAAAAAATATTTTTTAATCTTAATTAAAAATATTTAATTTGACGTCTTAGATTCGCGAGTAATTAGTGTCACTGGCATGGACTCACATCGTTTAACTAATGTGGATCCGATCCAGCGAACTAACCAATCGCGAATCTAAAACATCATTTTTCCTCATTTACGTAATAAAATTGATAAATAAAAAATTTCTTGTGATGTGGGTCCGAGCCAGCGGTACTAATCAATCGTGAATCTAAAAAATCAAATTAAATATTTTAATTAAAATTAAAAAAGAGTTTTTTGATAAATGAAAAAAACTATGTTGACTATTAAAATTGTTATTATAGTTTTTTTTAAATTAAAAATAATTTGGATAAAAAAAATTAAAAATATTTTTTATTATTATTATTCTCGGATAAAAAAAGTATTTTTTTATTTCCAAATAATAATAAAATATTTTATTTTTCAATATTTATAATATCCATTTATTATTTTTTAATAAAGAGGGGGTAAAATAGTCAATTATATCCAAAATAATTAACAGTAGGACTAAATTGAGACAGAATGAAAGATTGACGATTAATTTGAAACAAAAAAAAAAGACAGAGATAAAATTGAGATAAAATAAAAAATTGAGGATGAAATTAAAATAAGTGAAAAGATAAAAAAACATATGAAATAGTTTGCTCAATTAAATTATCTATATTATAGCTCTAATAGAGAGGTTTTAATAGCATTTAATACTCATGCTCATTTGATAGATGTATACAATATTATAAACCTGAAGTTTCTCTCTTTTTTAGTTAAACCCTTTACCCTATTTTCTCTCTCATCTATTCGTCCTTTCTTCTTCCGTCTCTCACCCCCTCGCTTCACTATCTTTATTTCTTCACGCTGGTATCCCCCCAAATTACAACCATTCATTTAACTAGATTTCTTTCACCCGTCATTTCCTCTCGATACACTATAAACTGAAAACTTATTGTTTCTACTTTGCCAAATCGGATATGCTCCATGCTGACGTTTTCGTCACAACCACCATATTCTTTAAATTAGTTGATGAAGCTTTGGGGTGTTTCATACTTGGACTCTCTCTCTCCGCAACTGGGTGAAGCTGATTTTCAAACTAATTGAGGTATTGTAGTGGTGGGTTAACTGAAGGAACCAAACAGTTACACTCACATTTCTCTTGTATATATAAGATGAGTTCATTTTTCTTTGTATCAATTGAAGATTCCTCTTTCCTACTCTTTTACATAACAGAACGATCTTTATCCCCTTCCATTACCCATTCTCTTATCTTTCTCAATCCACCTGAAGTGATAACCATCCCTCTCTCGATTTATTAAGATTCAAATATAGAGTTTAATTTCAAATTTTATATAGATTTGGTTTTGATTTCATATTAGCGTATGATTCTTTCATTTTATTTGATGATTATTACTTTGCTTTGCATATGGTTACAAATTTGAAGTTAGAAATTCCCAAATTCAAAGGCATGTGTATCTTTGTTCCATATCACAAAGCTCTACATCTACTCTGCTTTATTTTATTAATACCACACATTTTTTTTGTAATTTATTGAATTAGTAATCACAAGAGGTTAACATTAGACTCTATAATTTATGTGTTCAATTTTTTAGGCTGGGGACAAATGGAATTCTTAGCAGTTAAGCTAAGTCTCTAAACCCATTGAAGCTGTAAAATACCGGACTTGCTAAAACAACCAATCAGTCATAAGTACCCTTTAACTCACTTAGTGGTTCAAATAAAAAAAAAGATTTTTTGTCATTTGGCCCCCATTTCTAATGCCTTTTGTGATTTTGGGATCCAAAGTTTCGCACAATATAGTTTTGATGTTTTTTATGATCATTTATTACATCTTTTAATATGTATTTTTCTTTTGGATGTCCTTGAAAGTGAGGTAATGTAATTTCCCCTTACATCTCTTGAAAGTTCGGTTATATTATAGTTTAGATATTATACAGATATAAAAATATAATGTCATTATTTGGCAGGGGCTAATGAAAAGAGATCAAGGACTGAGGGGTTTAAAAACTATTAGATGGATGGAGACTTTTTTCTCATTTCGTTTATCATTACGTTCGGATTTTAATTTTCCAGTCTTAACGTATACTCATTTCACAAAAAGTTTAGTAATGATTTCCATTTACGAATATTTTTTCATTAAGCATTTAATTTGCTACTATTAGTTATCATAATACAATTATAATTGTTACAGTTTAATTATATTACGTTATGTAATTTTACATTCGCGCATCACGCAGAATACCTGTTCGTATTAAATAATTTTAGCCCCACGTAAAAAGTGATTTAAATATGGAGGTGGTCTGTCAAACGAATATTCACACTTCGGCGGTGGAAGGAATCAAAATTCTAAATTCTAAATTCTACATTCAAAATCAAACAAACAGGTGCGTGTGAAGGTTGGTCAAACCAGCAAACTTAACACGTCCATTTCACATGGACCTCTCTCTCTCTGTTCACTCGACAAAAGCAGCTTGTGGCGTTCCTTCCACAAACAACCCTATAAATACAAACTTCCCTTCGCTACTTTTCTCACAAATAAACCCTACATTTTCTATTAAACTGCCCATTTTACAAATCACACTTTGTGCAAATTTCTCTACCCAAAAAACAATGGCCCAAGTTAGCACCATCATCAACGCCCTCGTACTCGCTTTCTTCGTCGCCATCGCCACTGTCTCGGCCCAAGATAGCGCGATGTCACCAGCTCCGTCGCCGGACGTCGGAGCGGCGTTTTCTCTGCTGATTTCTACGGCCGTCATCGGAACTTCTCTATTATTCTCTCTCATATCTCTCTTTAGGCATTGAGCGTTTGAATCATGATTTCTGAAGCTTTTTTAAATCAATACAGAGAGAATGACTATGTAATTGATTACGTGTTATGATTGATTCATTTTGTTTATTATATTTATATGTGAGGAGGATTACAGCTTTACTGATATATGAGGATTTCATCTTTTCGTTGTATACACATGATGAGGAATAAACTTTCATTTTTACTTCTTATGTTGTTCATTTCATGCAGTCCTTTTTGCTTTTGTTTAGTTTTACTAATTCGAAGCTACTTCAGAAAAATTGTTAAATTAATAGTGTTTATATAACATAACAGGTCAAGGGAATTTCTTATGATTTTTTTTTTGCATATAGAATAGAAGTTTCTAAAAAGTAGTTTTATATGACATTGATAAATTGCCCTAACATGTTATCAGTGGATACTCTATTATTGGCATCTAAGATACAAATACTTTTAAAATTATAATCACTAGAGATACTTTTTTTTTTAAATTATGAACACAAAAATAATTATCTAAAAATTTCTGAAGATAATTTAACACACGCACACCGCGAAAGGCAACACTGCTAGAGATGGACTTACTCTTTGAAGTGCGATCTTGGTAAATTTTTTAATTAGCCATGTCTTCTCTGCTCAAACATTTTAGCTCATTAAATTAGTATTCAGTCACACGCAATGCGCAACCGATTTCAAATGAAGGGAGAGAAAAAAGAGATGAGTGGGAAATAGTTGTTTGACATAAAAAAGACTTATAAATTGGAAGGAGAAAAAGAGAGATATAAATAAAGGGATAGGGTTTTGTGAGAATGATAAAGGGAGAGAGATTTGTAATTGATACAAGTTAAAAAAAATGCATGTCCTTTATAAACTCAAATAAATGACAATCTTATTCAATACTAATATATGAAATTGCTAGTCATAAGTGGAACATATGAGCCACTATTATCTATTGTAGCCACATATTTTAATAAGAGATGTACTAAAGACATCTCATTTTTTCTGTCGAACATCATATAGTGCTTAAAAGTAATTGTATATTATCTTTTAAAAGATAATAATGTGTTGCATAGGAAAAAAAATGAATATGACTTTAGCACAATCCTTTTAACTATGAGAAAATATTCCAGATAAAAACACAAGTTAATATTGAAATGTTACTCTAACACCCCGTATTTTTAATGGTTTTTCCATAGGGATTAATGAAATTAAAAATGAAAAATTAAATCGGTTTAAAATAAATATTAATTAGCGAGACAATGGTTAATATTTAATCATATTGAGTACTACTTAGTGAATGAGTTAAATAAGAACATATTATGATTGTCGTGAGTGAGAAATATGACAGTTGCAGTAATTTAGTCGGGACTCGCATGTCAGTCGTGCCGGGATTTAAATTTATGAGATAAAATATAATTTAATTATGGATCGTCCAAATGGTCATTTCGAGTACGCCAGTGTGTCCAGAAGGATCGAAATGGTTAGAAAAGTGTACTCGGGAGTTTGGATTGGGTCCCGGGACATTTTTAGGTCAAACCGGCACCCCAGATGGGTATTTTGGTCTTTTAGATTTTGGGAAAAAAAGGACCTACGAATTTTAAAGGTTTATATCATCAGTTACGTTAAGGGGGGTAGGGTTAGAAGTTACCAAAATACAGAGAGGCCATTAGAGGAGGAAGAGAAGACTTCTAAGGCTTCGCACACCCTTTTTTCCATCACCACCACCACCGGAATTTAGATCGGGAGGAGAGGAAGACAATCCGAACACCTTTTTGCAGAAAATCAGGCCTACAATTATAGGCAAGTGTTTATCTTGCTAAATTGAATGCATATATTATCCATGTTATAGTAGGATTGAATAATACCTATGAATAAATGAATTTGGCTTAAATTTGGTGAATTAATTTATGATCTTGGGTAGGAATTGCATGTAGATTGAATTCTTGTGTGATGACAACAATAGATAAATTTGGGATTTGTGGATGTTCTTGAATAAAAAGAATAACCTAGGGTTCTTAAAGTTAAATTGAAGATTTAATGTGATTTAAATGACCCTCTTTGTTATTTTGATGTTACGGTTACGTTAGAAATCATTTATACATCTTGTTATAGGGTCTATTAGGCTTGGTTGGGAGTTTGAGAAATTATCTTTGTTGATGCAAAAAACTAGACTAAGCCTAATTATTTGATCACAGATAAAGTAAGTAAAACAAACAAGACATAAAAATTTTTTAAAGTTGTTCGGCTTAATAGAATAGCCTACGTCCATTGTTATGTATTGACTGCCTTGAGTTATTTTTCGATCCCTTGCAATGAGGGTGATACAAGATATTTATAGCCCAATGGGGGTCTTGATCGTTGTCATGTGAAATGATGGAATGCCTTTATTTATTAGGCATTTACATCAATACATAATGAGAATTAATTATATGAACACTGTCGCTTCATAGGCAATACAGGTTGTAAGACTGCTGGCGCTTGGTTGGCTGTACAAAATGAATTTTTCGTTGTTGGTTGGACAACCATGTTGGTTAGGCTTCCCAGTTGGCCGGATAACCATGTTGGTCGGGCTTTCCTATCATGTTGACTTAGACTTTGTGCCACATAGGAAGACACGTGTTGGCTTTTAATTGGTCCATATAGGATGGTAAATTTTGATATAAACAGAAGCCTCCAATATTTCAGACTTGGAGTTGATGCGAAAGTGTAGAATATTATGCTTTGGCAGTAGCTCGGGCTGTTTGGTTGGCTGCAAAGCTTCCAGACTTGTGAAATTTACTCACTTAATTGACAGTTTTTAGCGCGAATGGAAATTTTGTAAATATTTCAAATTTTAGCCAATATTTTTGGGGTATCTTTGTCTTTTCATCTGTTAGTCTCCATAAATCCAACGGTTGTTCGCTTTAATCGAAGTTGGGATCTAGTTCGAACAGATTTCGAAGGATTACTGATAATGGTTTCAATGGGATGATCTTTGGAAACCTAAATGGGTACTGAGGGACTCTCAGGTGGCAATGAATCAGTGTCATTTGGAGGATCAACGGATAAATTAGGTTCGTCCTCATTAAAGGCTACTGGTTAACTGTCACTTTTCCTTACACTCGTGTCATCTACAATTACATTAATTGATTCCATAATAGTTTTGGTTTAATAGTTGAAAACACGCAAAGCCCTATGATTTTGAGAATAACCAAGAAAAATTTCATTTTCTCCTCGGGTATCAAATTTTGAAAGTTGCTCTCTATCTTTGCAAATATAGCAGATACTACCGAAGGTTTTAAAATATTTTAAGTTTGGCTTTTTGTGGAACCATAACTCATAAGATGTTTCTTTGGAATTTTTTCTGAGGTAGATACGATTAATAATGTGACACGCGGTTTGGACAAATTCTAACCAAAAGTATCTAGGGAGATTCTTAGCATGTAACATAACCCTAGCCATTTCTTGTAAAGTCCTATTCTTACGTTCAGCTATACCATTTTGCTGCAGGGTTTTGGGAGCGCTAAACTCATGTTTATAGCCATTAGCTACACAATACTCAGAAATACCAGAGTCCTTGAACTCTCCACCTCTATCACTCCTAATTCGAAACACTTGGGTATCCTTCTCATTCTCAATTTTCAAAAGGATTCTTAAGAATTCATTGAAGGTATCTGATTTCTGTTTCATAAAAGCTACCCATGCATATCTCGTATAGTCGTCCACTATAACTAGGATGTAATAGTTTCCACAGAAACTAATAGTTCTTGAGGAACCCATGAGGTCCATATGGATAAGTTCTAGAGGCTTAATGGTCAGGACATCTTTAACTTTCTTGTAAGGGGATTTACTTATTTTGCCTTCCTGACAAGGTCCACATACAGGATTAAAAGAATTTTTAATTTTAGGTAAACCTCTAACTATCTCTTGGGAACTCAATCTTCTAAGGTTATCATAATTTGTGTGTCCCAATCTATTGTGCCATAGATCAGAATCCTGTAATCTGGCAACATTACAAGATTCAGAATTGGGGATTATTGTGTAACAATTTTTTGAGGCTATGTTTCCCGTTAAGATACAATTACCTTTTCCATCAATAATTTTACAATTATTTTTTGAAAAGGTAACTGAGTGATTGGAGTCACAAAATTGTGATATATTTAAGAGATTAGCTTTAAGGTCTTTAACTAAAAGAACATCATTCAGTTCAGGAAGCCCATGCTCACTCAATGTTCCCTAACCTATGATCTGAGATGAAACATCATCTCCAAACATGACACTAACTCCAAGGAAGTTTGTCTTGTTTTTCAATTTGGTTTCGTCCCCGATCATATGTTTAGAACATCTAGAATCTAAATACCAGCCAGTTGAAGTGCTTTGTGCCTTTAAAGCAAAAATGACAATGTTGCACTTGAGCTGGAGTAATAGATTATCTTTTCTAATCCAAATAGGCCTAGTTTTAAAAGTTTTGTTGCCTTTTGATTTAAAAAAGGTTTGAGGGGTCTTTCTGAATGATTTTTTCTTAGTCTTGGACCCTTCCTTTTTTTTTAGAGTTAGAGTTGTTTGTGGGTTGTCTAGGAAGTACATAAGTATTTATAGATTCCTAGAATAGTTAAAGTTTAGGTAGGTTGGTGTGTACAACCTTTTTTGGAAACACCCATCAAGAGTATGGCCGAAAATATCGCAGTAGGAACAGTACTGATGGGTATAGGACTTGACTTTCTTACTAAAGTTTTTGAAATTGGCTTGGATCTATTGGGTAAAGTAGTCCAGTCATCATTATATTTAGGTTTTTGTCTTTGGTCTCTGGAAGAAGGACAAACATATTTGGTCTAATTGTTTAGTTTCAACTGTTGATTGTACTAATTATGTGTTGTCTGAGAGACATTGAGACTAGATTCACCTTTTTGAACATTTTGATAAGTTTGGCCTTGTTTTATAATAGTAACATTTTCAGGAGAAACTTTGGTCTTACTTGTATGCACTATTTCTCCAAGACCTAGGCCAGACTTATCTTCAGAGTCAAATTTTCTTCCAGTAACAATTTTTTCATAAGTCTTGGTTTGTGTTTCAAAGTGTTGGAATTTTTTAAACACTTTTGAAACCATTTGTTTTGACTCTTCTAGTTCAATAAGGGTTGCCTTGTATTTTTATTCAAATCCATGGTTCTTTTGAGTCAAATCTTTTATTTTCAAAGCATAGTCTTCAATCTCAGTCTCATGAACAACACATTGGGCAGTATAATTTTCAGTGTTCTTCCTAATGGTTTGATTAAGAAAATCGATACGCTCACTTAAGATTTTTATCATTTTTTCTAAGCGAGCACTCTTCTTAACCGTTTTAGTGTATAACTCATGTAAATCAGGCAGATCATCATCATACTCACTATGTGCGTCGTGTGAAGTGTCCCCTATGTTTTTGATAGATTCATTACTGACGCACACGTTCAATTCATCATCAACATTATCACTTTGACTCACACACAGTCTTTCAGCAGTAATAGGAACATAATTATCAGTAATATCATTAACAACATCAATAGGCAAAGCAAGTTTATGAGCAGGTAGGCATGAATCATCATTATATATTATCTTAACAAAGAAAGACATGCAGTACTAATTTATCTAGGTTGACTCAGTTTCATCCTCATCAGAATCACTAGAGCCGTCTCATGTCTTACACATATTGGCCTTGTTATTGTTATTAAAACTAGTTGGACATTTACTAGCATAGTGACCTAGTTTACCGTAACGATGACACTTAACATCTTTTATGTCAGGTTTTGGTCTGTTGGGGTCATAATTCCTCCTATTGTCATAAGTGTGTTTGGTATTGTCTCTGTTATGAGGTCTGTGAGATTGATTACCTTGATAATTTTATTTTCCTTGTTTAGAGACTACAACATTTCTAAATTTTAAAATCTTTTTGAAATGCTTACTTATAAGAGCCATTTCATTGTTAAGGTTTTCCAAATCACAGTTTTCAAGATAGTCAATGTCAAAATTTAGAGTGTTCAATTTAGACACTGGAAATTTAGAAGAAAACACAACATTTGAACTAGATGCTTTATTAGTCTGTCTGGTCAATTGATTTTTGAAGTCTAGTTCCAATTCTACAGTCCTCAATTTACTGCTAAGCAATTCATGAGTCATATTAGGGTTATTTATTTCTTCAATAACATATCTCTTGTTATCAAATTTAGATGGTAATGACCTAACAATCTTTGAAACAATTTCCTTTCTATTGTAGGTTATACCATTTGCATGAAGTTTTGTAAAGATATCAGTTAACCTTATGTATAAATCGTCAAAGGATTCATTGTCATTTATTATCAGGGTGTTATATTTCTGGATGAGCATTTGAGTTTTTCCATCTTTAATACGTTCATCACCCTCATGAGCAATGACTAACATGTCACATACCTCTTCGGAAGTATAACATATGGATATTCTTTTTAATTCATGTTCGTTAATAGATATAAAGATGACATTCTTTCCTTTGTTATTATCTAGAGATGCTTTTTTCTCTTCCTTAGTAAATTCATTGAGAAGTTTTTTTATTCTTGTTGGATCAGTGGCTGAAGTAGGTTTAGTAGGATGTTCAAACCCTATTTCAATCATTTTACAGACTTCTCACCAAGGGTTCCTTGAATGAAAGCAGTCATTCGTACTTTCCAGTACGAAAAATTATTTCCATCAAAAAGTGGTGGTCTAGATAGATTACCTAAATTCTCAAATATTTCTTCCATATTTAGAAATTTTTCAGAAAGAAGTTTCTAAAATAATTTCTCAAGTTTCAGGTTCACAAAAGGTGTTTCTGCTCTAATACCAGTTGAAGAAAAGCTTTAATTCTAAAAGCTTGTTTACAATGTTAATAACAAAATGTTATAAATTGTGTAAACTCCGAACAAACTTTTTGGGCAAAACTCTTTTCGAAAAACACAAGATGTGTTGTAAAAGATTTTTGAATTTATGGTTTTAGATTTGATAGTTGATTACGTTTCCTTTTTAAAATTTAATAAACATCTACTAAAGTTACCATGAAGTCCCAATCACAACAATAGTTAAGAACACTCAAAGAAATAGACACAGGGATTTTTAACGTGGTAAAACCCTTAAATAAGGGAAACATCCACGGTGCCCTCTACAGAACAAAACAAAAATCCACAAGAATAAAAAATTAAGTTATAACACTTAAGCAAACCACAAAGATACTAACCTAAGTTCAGAATATACCTACCTGAGATTCTCCACTCCAAAGGTAATCTGAATTGGACTGATCTTTTCTTGCTGCTTCTTTGCTTTTTCCTTGATCTCATTCTCTTTGAATTTTGGTTCTAGCAACTCGTTCAAAATCCAAGATTCTCTGACAGAACCACAGTGTCTAAGTGTTCGTGTGAGATAATGTTTGTGATGTGCTACTACATGCAAACATGCTACTCACCCTCTCAAAATTATACAAACATTCCTAATAAATTACAACAGTTCTAAAATGATAGGTTATTTATGAATTTAATTTTTCAAGTCAAGACTTCTTGATCTTTTATTTATCCACAGACCTCAAGGATACCTTGCTCAGAAGACGGTTCAAGGTCTTAAACAATTTTAGAGTTTTGAAAATATTTTCAAAATTGTAAACCTCCAATTGAGATCCAAACTAAACTAGAAGTCTACTTTGTTAAAACAGATTTAAACTTAACATGCAGAGACTAATTCAACATATTTTGACATAAAACTTCTTTTCTCAGATCTATGGTTATACTTTTAAAATTTTAACAAAGCTCTTTCTATTCTTTTTATTTTTGTACACACGTATTTCATAAAACATGAAATATAAAAATAGAAACACAAGCAACTCACTAGATCTTAAAATACTTTGCAACTTAGAAGTTTCTATTTAAAAATTTGTTAAAACAGAAAGGATCTATAATACCAGATCTAAAAGGAGTAAAAGAAAACAAATCGCGTGATGTTCTCTTTTTAGAAAAACTTAGTTTCAAGAGTGAAACTTAAGTTTCTCTTAGAGATGAGTTTTGAGATAATCAAGAACTTGAAGAGGTCTTCAAACACAGCATATACTCAACACCAAAAACACAGAAACTCTAAAATATATAACTCTCAAGAATGGGTTTTCTGGTGTATGAGACTTTGAGGTTTTGGAGTTTGGTTTGGGGGAAAACACTCAGAGGTTGAACTACGAAAAAATTAGGGTTTCTTCTTTATTTTTTCTTTATTTTTTTCCTCTCTTCTCGCTTCTTTCTCTTCTCTCTCTACTATCTCTTTTCTCTCTTCTTTGACGAAATGTCAAAAGTCTCAAAATGCTGAGGCTTGGGTCCTTTTTATATTAAACGAAGAAGGATCCAGAACATCGACCTCAATCCTATGGCTGGGATTGAATTTTGACCATTTGACTTAAATCCAACGGTTCAACACAAGCGGTGGTTTAAACAATAGTTGATTGGTTTACACGGGGGACACAAGGATTGTTACTCAACGCATGCAGATCGTTGATAAGGTTCATCCAAGGGCTGCGAAGACACACGTAGTTTGTGTCTTACAGAAAACACAATCTAAGCTGCCAAGAATACAACACATCTATGAACCAAATACAATAAAAAAACGCGTGTTGAAAATAATTACAAAGCATACCTTGAATTATCTAGCACTTTTGTATTCTACCCAGGCAAACAATCAACAAGGAAATAACTTTATGAAATCCAACTTTTACCCACAACACTTTTAAAACCATGATTTAATTAATTCAAAAATTATAAAATGATTTACAAAAGTTGTAAAAGAATTAAATTGATTTTAAATGGACTTGAAATGTTTTAAAAGACTACCACTGAAAATATGACTGAAATATTATGTAGTGAAGGTGTTCTATAGTGGTTATAAGATAGAAATAACTTCCATTTATGTTGATCTTGAGGATTTTCTTGGACAGGATTTATTTATTGAGCTTGTACCTTTGAGGAGATGGAGTTCTTATAAAATCTAACCTATTTTCTCTAGATATCCAAACTAGTTGGAACTCCTAAATATGTAGACTCGAGTAAGTCAATATATAGTGTGTTCTCAGAATAAGCAAAGGCCGTCGAAAGATAGACATATCATCATTTCTTGATAAGAGGATTAAGGTCGCAACTGCGGACCTAGGGGAAGAAGTGATCGATTAAGAGAGCCGAGTTTGATTCAGCGGACCTAGAGGTTGAATTGACCATTTTAGTGGGTTGAGGTTGATTATGTGGCCCTAAGGAGTTTACATGACCGATTCAAAGGGTTAAGGTCGATTATGCGAACCTAAAGAGTGAAATGACTGATTTAGAGAGTCGAGGTCAATTCTGCAAACCTAAAGAGTTGATACGATCGATTCAAAGGGTCGAGGTTGATTATGTGTACCTAGAGAATGAAATGACCAATTCAGAGGTTCGAGGGCAATTCCGTAGACCTAAAGAGATGATATGACTGATTCAGAGGGTTGAGGTCAATTATGTGGCCCTAAAGAGTGAAGTGACCGATTTAAAGGGTCGAGGTCAGTTCTGCGCCAAAAAAGAGTGAATTAGAGGATCCAGATAGATTTTGCAAACCTAAAGAGTTTATATGACCAATTCAGAGGGTCGAGGTCAATTATATGGGCCTAAAGAGTTGATATGACTGATTTAGAGGGACGATGTCGATTTTGCAAATCTAAAGAGTTAATATAAATGATCCAGAGGGTCTAGGTCGATTATGTAGACCTAAGGATTTTATTTACGGAGATCGCTTCTAATTGAGGACTCCACCGAGGAAGGTGTAGATTATCGTGGGTGCAGGCACACCTTAGATTTTTAGTTTCGATAGGGAGTATGTTGGGGACAAGAGTAAGGGAAAACACATCTGCTTATGATCCCACCGAGGATTAACGAGGGATTATTATTGGTTTGGTGCCCCACAATGGATTTTTCTTATAGTAATGACATTCTTGACTTCACAGGAAGTCATAAAATTTATATATTTGGAATCTACTCATCAAGATCTATCAAACAAGACAGTAATTTGATTTATTTCGATAAGACGTATGAAACATATAATTTATTTATTCTTATAAAAACTCCATTTTTTGGCGATACACCTTCTTCTTCAGCTCCGACAATGCTGTGGCTAGCACATACCAATAAATATAAAAAAAAAGGGGAGAGAGAGAGAGAGATGATAAGATACACATTATAATGGACCATATGCAAACGTTGGAACATATGCAAACAACATGCAAATAGTTAAACCCATGTTTAAATATGTTATTAATAGAACTCAATGTGAGAAACCTCATAATAGCAAGTCGCGTAACATTCAAACGTATCCCTCTAATTTCCCTTTCATGGTATCAAATCCATCAAGAAAAATGGCATCAACTGGTTTTACACTCTCTATGGGTTCCCTACCCCATTTGATTAGCATTTACTCGATTAAGTTTAAGCCTTCAAACTACCTTGTATGGAGGACTCAAATGTTACAATAAATGCAGTCAACGAAGGTAACTCATTTAATCTATGATGAGTTACCATAAAAAACTGAAGATGAGAAAGTAAACACAAGTGTATGAAGAATGACAAGATAAATATTCATTTGTTCGAAGCCGAATCGTTGGGACAGTGGCGAAAAAATCCGTGTATCTGATCGTTAGTTGTGACACATCCAAGGCAACATGGTAAACACTTGAAGAATAATATCTTAAATCATCAAAAGACAAGGAGTTTACATTAAAGGAGTAACTCAAGTCCATGTCTATTGAAGGAAAAAACATTGATGTATATGTGAAAGAAATTTGATCATATTTGTAATGGGTTAGCTACCATCAGCAAACTTTTTAATAAAAACTCAAAGGTGATTAGGTTTGTCCAAAATTTAGGGGAAAATACAAAACATTTAGGACTGTTATGATTGGGAAACCACTATAACCAAACTTTGGACAACTAATTTCAGCCTTGAGAGGGTTTAATATGAGAGAGGAGACTGAGATATCCTCAACTGTCTCGATACAATCATCACAATTTGATCCATCCATGGCATTTGTTGCTCAAAGGGAACCTTTGTAGGGTTACAATAGAAGTCGTGGAAGGGGCTTTAGAGGACGAAATAACTTTGGATGCAGTTTTGAAAATTCAGGAAGCTTTAATTCAAGAGGTCGAGGATTTAGACCTGTTGGGTTTGATCACAATACCTAGAAACCAAACTGGAATCAAGGAAATCAAGTTGACATCAAGGAAGCCGATGCGGTGAAAATTTTCACTAGGTTGAAAGCACACAATATGCTCAAAATTCACTAAGAAACCCTGCTGCTATGACTATTTTTGGATGATAATAAGACAACCATCTCAAGGAAGATATAAATGCTGAAACTCAGGGGGAATGCCAAACTTGTGGGTCTATCAAACACAAGGCACTTACCCACTTCAACATGTGAGATTTATGTAATTAACCTCAAGGGGGAAACCCACAAGCTATGATGGAATCATAATCACAATTCCCCGTTGATAAGAACATATACATGGACTCAGGAGCTTTTACATACGTGATAAACACAATCGGTAACCTTCATCAACTAAAACCTTATTGTAGAAATAATAAAGTCCTTGTAGGAGATGGGTTGACTTTAGATATTACACACACTGGGCACAAAGTCATAAATTAACTTAAACTAAAAGATGTACTTGTAGTACCCAAGTTAAAGAAGTCCCTTGTATCTATGTCCCAACTTGCAAGGGAAAATAAATATACTATTGAGTTTACTAACAATGCATTTATTATTAAGGACAAGAAGACCAAGTAGGTGATGGCCAAAGGAACTAAGAAGGGGTAATTATATGCTCTTTATGATTACAAGTTGGAAGCATTGACAATATTCTATGAATATAAGAGTAGTGATGGTATTTGGCATAAAAGATTAGGGCATCGTAGCAATGAGAGTCTAAAATTTCTAGCTCGAAAGAAATTCTTACACGTGAGAAATTGGAGTAAAATGTATATTATTTGTGTTAGTTAGTTCATTTAAATGCAAAAATATCTCAAGGACCATTTTCCAAAATTCATTAAGATTTATAAGAACAAACACCTGTACTTTCATCACAACACATGAAATATTATGTTATATTTATTGATGATTATAAAAGATACACTTGGTTATATCCTTTGAAATAAAAATCATATTTGTATAACACTTTCCTTCAATTTTAAAGGACGCCGGAAACAAAGTTTTTAAAAAAAATTAAAGTATTTCAATGCGACAGTGGAGGAGAATATTCAAGCAATAAGCTTATTAAAAACCTGAACAAGTGTGGCATACTTAGAAATATCTCACGTCCTTACACTCCTGAGCAAAATGGAGTTGCTGAAAGGAAACATAGACATATGGTTGAGACAAAACTTACACTGATGCTACATGAAAAAATACCATTGTTCTTGGGTAGGTACATTTAGAATTGATGTATATCTCATAAATAGGCCTCCATACTCAAAATTTAAGAAGGAAACAGCTTTCTTCAAACTTTATAATCAGCAACCCAACTATGGAAATTTAAAAATCTTTGGTTCCAGGTGTTTTCCATATATTAAGATCAAGACTCAACATAAACTAATGCTAAAGTCTTATTCGTGTATTTTTTTTTTGGTACATCTCCCTTCATAAAGGATATAGATGCTATCACCCATCTAAAAGGCGTGTCTATGTCTCTAAACACGTGATTTTTTATAAACATATATTTTCATATATTACCCCTGACAGATATATGAGTGGATGTAATGAGACTATTGAATCCACCAATCAGAATTGATGTTCCAGTGGGACAAAATTTGTAGCTGAAAGAATGCTGATAATTGTAGCTGAAAGAATGCTGAAGATAGAGACAAGATGGACATGCATGAGCTTAGCCGTACCAGCTCTTATCAATCTCAGCTTAGTTTTTCTACCGACACTATTATTGATAATAACACAAATTTGGATGAGACTCCGTCAAATACAGTGGACACCACAGGCCTAGAAGACACGAGGCAGCCTAACCTATAAAACAAATTATAGATAACAACTAGCTCCTCTCACTATTCTACCATCTCTACAAACCTCATGCCTCCTAGCTACCTATAATACTACACCTACAGACTGTTTAACTCATGTCCCTTCTCCTACACCTATATCTTACCTACGCTTAGACTCAAGATATGTCGAGTTAAGTCTAAGACCTTCCAAATGTGTCAAGTCAAGTCAAAACCCTCATATTCACATGCACAATTCTCATGGACTTAACCTTGTGAAACATGAGTGGCCCGATGTGTGTTTTCAAACAGAACCAATTTTTTCTTTGAAAAAAATCCAACTTTTAATTATGCACCAACCAAGTTGTGAAAATCCAATTCTTACTTTAAACCAATTTTATCTTGATTAATCCTAAACATGCATCTAGTGATTAAAGCAAGTAAAGTAAAGTAAAGAATACTCACAACGCCGGATGTACGAGGAAAAAACCCAAAAAGAGAAAACAACCTCGGACGGCCCAAGCCAGACAATCACTATGAATATGGTATTACAAAGACAGATTAGCCTTACACTAAGACTCGATACCCACTGGTCTTAACGCTCCTTCTGATCTTCAACCGTTCTTCAATAGTGCCCACGCAGAAATTCCGTCTTCCACGATCTCTTTTCACAACACATGTGTCCATATATGTCTCGGTGTCCACCGATATGGCTTTGATACGTCTACAATGTCGAACACGATGTCCGTCTCTTCTTCACCGCAAAACCCTTTGTGTTCAATGTGTAGAACAAACAACTTTGGTGCAGCAAGATCACGTAAACATATAAGAATGATATCTTGGATCTTTGCAAACTCTAAGGATGTGTTTATGCTTTGTAAACCATAAAAAACATGTGCAAACAAGGTTCTGGTTTGTAAAACAGTTTTTCCAGAAAGCACACTTACGAAATTATGATGCAAACACTGTTTAAATAGAATTTAAACACCACCTTGAAAAATGTGCATTTCGCGCGGCATAGTATCTCGTTCGAGCGACTTATGATGTCGTTCGAGCGACAATGTATCTCGTTCGAACGATATCTAATGTCGTTCGAGCGACCTCGCGAAGTTTAACTTTCTTTGACTTTCTGATAAAAATGTCTCTTAACAAAGAGATTCAAATTAGTCAAACTTTATTTCGAGCTTATCATCATAAAACGAAGTTTAAACCATTAAAACACTTTTAAAACATTTAAAATCATTTTTACTTTATAAAAATTACATCCTTATTTTTATAAAATAATTCCGAGCACCATAAATTATACGTATTCATACCTGAGTGATCTCAGAATGAAATTAACTTTGAAGACGAGTAAAATTGCACCAAATAAACATCGGCATGATTATTTCTTTGAAGCTTTGCCACTACGTCTTCAATTTCTTCAATACGTCATAGACCAAGTGGGATCGTGACAAAATACAATTCTCCCTATGACATATTACAAACACAGTTTTGTTCACGGAATAAAGTCAAAACAATACAGGGAATCAATTGGAAATTTATGTCCTTACAAATCTCCCCATTTGACTATTCCGGGACAAAACTAAACCAGTGAAATGCCTAATCGGGCCGTCAAGCCGTATGATGCCTAAATCCCATCCCATAAACCCAAAATCAAAAATACATGACACGGACTAATATATGTAGCACCGGCAAGCATGAACTGTCTAAATGTGATGTAGACTTGAAATCTCAAATCGCTGAAGCATACCTACACACATGAAACAGACAAACAGATACCCAGTGAAGTATGGAGGAACAAATGATACCAATTTATATTTCTAATAAGAACAAATTATTTGAAACATTTGAGCAATTATTTGATACCAATTTGAAACAAATGTAAGCGCTCAACAAATCTCCCCCTACATCACATACCAAATCTCTCCCCCTTTTTGTCTCGAATAGACAATCCGGTGAAAAGATAAACCAATATCTAGCATGAGAATATGATACTAAATAGAATCAAGTTGATACCAATCTGAGAAATGAAAACCACTAGATAAACATGAAACCACCAGCTAAATATGATCAAGCAATAAGAAATCGGTAGCTAGTAAACCAATGAATCACACAAAAAGTATACCAATCAAATCAAGTGTGATAAACGGACATATATGCAAAATACCAATTTGGAACATAAAAGAAACTACATATAAACCAATTAATAAAAAAAATGCTTCCTGCAGTAGCAAAAATATGTCAAATTAAGTCAGAGGACTGCAAACAAATCAGAAGCAATTTATCACCCTGTCGTTCGAACGAGCCAGGAACTTCGCTCAAACGAGATGAGGAAGTCGCTCGAACGAAGTACAAAGTCGTTCGCGCGAGATGCAATGTCGTTAGAACGACTTCGAGGGACCTGCCAAAATTTCCCAGTTTCCCAGAAATATCATAAAATATTGCCCAGTGAAAAAATTTCCACAAAAAAAATTTCAGGAAGGGACTGACAGAAGCAAAATAGTGTTAAAACAATAGGCTTTTAACACAAAACGCAAAAACTCATTAAAACTAAAAAAGTGAGTTACATGCAAACATAGTACCGATGTGCTCAAACATGGACATGGAATGAATGGGTGTGAAACTACAACAAATGAGTCACAATTCCAACACATCGAAACGATCAAGAAGCTCTAATTGATAGCGATAAATCATCAAACTTTATCATAGCCAAATGACAATTAAAGTGTGAGCTTAATGAACTAAACATACTACATGCACACAAATCCAGAATTTTGACGATTCTACAAACAATAGCGTCAAATTGCAATGTTTCAACATTAGGATTAGATGTGCAAACCCGTTTAAATTTTCTCCAACCAAACACCTTCATATAAACATACTTTTTCAAGTTCTTTTGAGGTTTCTAGCATTCTCAACTTAGAGAAAATCTTATTGGCCCTTTTCTTAGCATATTGCATTTTCTTTTTGGGCTCTTTTAAACGATGGCTTTCACGACGAGTTAAATTGAACTCTCGCAGCCCTTTTCCGTGAATCACTCATCATTTTTTTAATTTTAAATCCTCACAGCAAACGGTTATTACATGCACACTTCTCCTTAAGTCTACTTACGCATAGATGACAAGATTGAGATAAGAACGCCTCACCAAATTCAAATATGCAAGAGAAGTCAAACATCCATATAAACTCGTGCATGTGTGCAATGTTGGTATATAAACAAAGTCGAATCAAAATACATATCAACTTCGAAACAACCCCATATAAACAATGGTTAAGATCATTCTAAGCATCGATAATAATGACCAAATGTCCTAGCCACATGGATAATGAAACGATGGGGAGGGGTCCAAGCACACCAATATGCCACATCAAACATGTAAACTCAAAAACAAAAAACGAAAATCTCTTTGGCTTTTCAAATATATTTTGACTCAAAGAAAAGCAAAATCTTTTTGGATTTTCAAAAGTTTTTCTCAAAAAACAAAATCTTTTTGTATTTTTCAAATAAGACTCAAACAAATAAAAACTATAATACAAAATGATACACATGTCATAATACTAGCAATGAATATATCATGAAGCAAACTAGCATATGACAAACATACAAGCAACTAATCATAAGAAATAGCAAGAGATGAATCATGTGCATGCATGTGAGAATCAACCAACGAAGCATTTAGCATCTCCAAAACGGATTTCCTAACCCAAACAGGTGTATACCTAACAAAATGGGTTTTGAGAACCAATGGGACACTGCGTTTAATCTTCCTAGGGTCGTTTCTAAGATCAAAACAGAAACTCCTAAGGTGACCTTTCCTACCACAATGCGAACATGTGAAAACACGACGAGGAATGGGACCTTTAGGTTGACCTTTTTTAATACCCTCGGATGTGGTTGACGCTCTAAAACAGGCTATGGTTTTGGCTTTTACAATTGAACCACTAGAACAAGATAAGCCGCTACCATCACTACTCGAGTCATTTAAATCATTTTTTAACTTCAAAACTTTTGACTCAAGCAAACGATTAGACTCCTCAAACTTTCGGGACTCCTTCTTTAAATTTTCAATTACCCCTAGAAGGTTATCTCGCTCCCCCTCAATGTGAGCGAACTTATCCCTAAGAGCCTTTTCTCGTGCCACAAAATCATTAATCGAATTATTTTCCTCAACGGCACAAACTCTAGAATTTTTTAAATCCTCTAACTCTTTTTCTAAAATGAGGACTCTATCATCACTCTCCTTTTTGCCCAATTTTAATATATTAAAATCTTTAAACAAGGAACTAAAATGCTCACGATAAACATCTCTTTGAATTTGAAAAGTTTGCAAATATTCAATCTTATTTTTAAAATCGGAATTTTCTTTTTCCGAAACTTCTATACGTTTTGCAAACTTTAAATTCAAACGATGTAAATCATCAAAGCTTAGAGAATCCATCGAGAGAAAAACAAACACAGGAGAGATTAACAAACACACGGGATCACAGAACAAATAAAATATGTTTTCTAGCTCTGATACCAATTTGTAAACGTGAGTAGACAAATTGTATCAGAAAGTAAATCCTCGAAAAATCAGGATCACGCAATAAATTAGCGTAACCCGCTCTGATACCAATTTGTGAAACGTGAGTGGCCCGATGTGTGTTTTCAAACAGAACCAATTTTTTCTTTAAAAAAGATCCAACTTTTAATTATACACCAACCAATTTGTGAAAATCCAATTCTTATTTTAAACCAATTTTATCTTGATTAATCCTAAACATGCATCTAGTGATTAAAGCAAGTAAAGTAAAGTAAAGTAAAGTAAAGAATACTCACAATACCGGATGTACGAGGAAAAAACCCCAAAAGGGAAAACAACCTCGGACGGCCCAAGCCAGACAATCACTATGAATATGGTTTTACAAAGACAGATTAGCTTTACACTAAGACTCGATCCCCATAGGTCTTGACGCTCCTTCTGATCTTCAACCGTTCTTCAATAGTGCCCATGCAGAAATTTCGTCTTCCACGATCTCTGTCCACAACACACGCGTCCACGTATGTCTCGGTGTCCACCGATATGGCTTTGATACATCTACGATGTCGAACACAATGTCCGTCGCTTCTTCACCGCAAAACCCTTTGTGTTCAATGTGTAGAACAAACAACTTTGGTGAAGCAAGATCACGTAAACATATAAGAATGATATCTCGGATCTTTGCAAACTCTAAGGATGTGTTTATTCTTTGTAAACCTTAACAAACATGTGCAAACAAGGTTCTGGTTTGTAAAACAGTTTTTCCAGAAAGCACACTTACGAAATTATGATGCAAATATTGTTTAAATAGAATTTAAACACCGCCTCAAAAAACGTGCATTTTGCGCGACATAGTATCTCGTTCGAGCGACTTAAGATGTCATTCGAGCGACAATGTATCTCATTCGAACGATATCCAATGTCGTTCGAGCGACTCGCGAAGTTTAACTTTCTTTGACTTTCTGATAAAAACGTCTCTTATCAAAGAGATTCAAATTAGTCAAACTCTATTTCGAGCTTATCATCATAAAACGAAGTTTAAACCATTAAAACACTTTTAAAACATAAAATTATTTTTCCTTTATAAAAAGTACATCCTTATTTTTATAAAATAATTCCGAGCACCATAAATTATACGCATTCATCCCTGAGTGATCTCGGAATGAAATTAACTTTGAAGACGAGTAAACTTGCACCAAATAAACATCGGCATGATTATTTCTTTGAAGCTTTGCCGCTACGTCTTCAATTTCTTCAATACGTCATAAACCAAATGGGATCGTGATAAAATACAATTCTCCCTATGACATATTACAAACACAGTTTTGTTCACGGAATAAAGTCAAAACAATACAGGGACTCAATTGGAAATTTATGTCGTTACAAACCTTATTATCCATTTTAGTATTTACTCTAACTCTACCTCACATCATGTATTTATCTCTCCTAACCCATCCTATAGTTGTTCCTCATTAATTACTACTCATATGAAAAATATCCATCTTATGACTACTAAGACAAAATCCAAAACTCTCACTAACATTAACCATTATCCAACTCCTGCTATATCTACTAGGGGTGGTCGTGGGCCGGGCCTGGGCAGGCCCGGTCGGGCTCGGGCCGGGCTTGAAAAATTAACGGCTATCCCAAGCCCGCTCGGGCCCAGATCGGGCCTTATTACGTAATCCCAAGCCCGCCCAGATTTAAAAGCTCTTTACCCAGGCCCGCCCGATCGGGCTATATTATATTAATTAAAAGATTTTTTTTAAAAATTAAAATACCTATTTTTTTATTTAAAGAACAATTTTTTAATTTAAAATCTGTTTTAAACTCCATATATTACAAAGTCCATATATAAAGTTTCTCACTCTACATGAAAAGACTTAGTATACGTTTTTATATTTATAAAAGTTCCCCCCACCCCACATATATATAAATATATTAATATTAATATTATATATATATTTTTCGGGCCTCGGGCAGGGCCGGGCCTCATCGGGCTTAAGAACTCATGCCCAAGCCCGCACGAAAAAAAATCGGGCCTATAAAATTTTGCCAAGCCCGCTTTGCGGGCCTATTCACCTTACCCAAGCCCTATTTTTTTATTGGGCGGGCTTGGCGGGCCTCGGGCCTATGGCCACCCCTAATATCTACTAAACCTCGTATAATCCAAGAAGCTCTCATTGATCAACAATGGGTCACAACAATGCATGAAGAACTCAAAGCCCTTCATACCAATCATACATGGACTCTTGCATGTAAATAGCCCAACATGCATTTGCTTGGGTCCAAATGGGTGTTCAAAACCAAATTAAAGTCAGATGGGTCCATCGACAGACACAAGGCTCTCCTTGTGGTAGAAGGGTATAATCAAATTTAAGGGATGATGTCGTAGACACATTCTGCCCTGTTGTGAAACAACTACGTATTGTGCTTTCCATTTTTATTACTCAAAAATGGTATATACACAATTGAACGTGAAAAATGCTCCCTTACATGGTTCACCACAAGAAACATTCTATACGAAGCAACCTCCGACCTTTATTCATCCTCTTCTTCCTCATCATGTTTGTGCCTTGTACAAGTCCATTTATGGACTTAAACAAGTTCCTAGAGCTTTGTTTGATAGATTTAGTAGTTTCCTACTTACATTGGGATTCTTTTTCAGTAAGGTTTATTCCTCCTTATTTGTAGGGTTGATTCCTCCTTATTTGTCAAACACTCCTCTAATGAGACCATTATTCTCTTAGTATATGTTAAAGATATAATTATCATCGGAACCAATTCTTCCCTTTTTTACATTCTTATTTCCCTTTCCAGTAAATAATTTTCCATTAAATGTCTTGAAAACTTAAGTTTTTTTCTTGGGATTGAACTTCTCCCTGTCTATGATGGTGTTCTACTTTCTTAAAATGTATATATTGGAAAACTTTTCACTAGAACCATCCTACTACATTCCCACACCTGTTCCACTCCATCATTTGTTAATAACACCAGTCCTTCAAGCACAATCCCTATTGTAAATCCCACTGAGTTTCGCTCTATTATTGGAGCTCTCTAATATGTGACCCTTACTTGGACGGACATCACTTACACCATTAATACTATATGTAAGCACATGCATGCTCCCATGCTTCACCATCTCTCCTCAGTTAAGAGACTACTATGATATCATAAAGGTACCTCCTCTTATGGGTTAAAATTCATGGAGAACTCATCTCTTCAGCTCTACGATTACTTTGACGCTGATTAGGTGGGTTGCCCTGAAACTCAAAGGTCTACCTCGGCTACTGCATATTTTTATGTACAAATTATATCTCATGTCTTCAAAACGTCAACCTACGGTATCCATGTCGAGCTATGAAGCAGAGTATCGTGCACTAGTAGCTGCTATTGCTGAATTAACTTGGGTTTCATATGTTATTGTTGATATTGAGTTTCATTCTACTATGTCATGTACTTTACTTTGTGATAATATTAGTGAGTTGTATATGAATATTAATCCAGTCTTACATGCTCGCACAAAGCATGTAGAATTGAATTACCACTTCATTCGAGAAAAAGGTGCACAAGGACAACTCATCACCCAAAATATCTCCTCACGCTCTCAACTTGCGGATATTTTCACAAATGCTCTTCCCATTCATTTGTTTTAGCTCATTCGTAACAAGCTTGGTGTTTGGTCTTCCTCCACACCAAGCTAATGATAACATACATGTTGGAATGGACCACATGCAAACTTTGGAACACATGCAAACAATTAAACCGATGTTTAAATATGTGATCAATAAAACTCAATAGCAGTAAGCTGATAAGAGCAACTTGTGTAACACTCAAACAAATAAATCTAATTTCCCTCTCTTGAGAAAGTTCGTACGAGTCTCCGGTGGGGGACGTATTGCTTCGATGGAGGTAGGGTGGAGCTTCTAGAGAGATAAAATGTGGTATGCGTATTTATTTTTTAAGAGATAGTAAGTGAATTTATAATGGGTAAGTGTGAAGGGTGCAATTGTCTACACATGTCTATTTTTTAATGAAAATGACTTGGTGCAATTATAGAAAATTCATGAGAATTTTATGTATAAGACCAACTAAAGGGGAGTAATCGATAATTATGCCATATTTTTACTAATGGGTTATTAAAAAATAGTTAGTAGAACATCAGAATATGAAAAAATAATTAACTAATGTTCCAAAACGTGTGCCATTTAACTTAATAATAACGTTAATATTTTTATCTAAGCAGTTATTAAAAAATCTCAGAATTTGGTTTGCAAACCGTATTGAAGTGAGAAAATATCACATTTTATCATGAAAAAAAAATGTCCTAAGGGCATCCACAATGGGATCCCATAAACTTATGGGTTTATGGGATTAGTTAACGAGTGAGTGTCGCAATGCAAATTCATTAAAAATGGGTGTGAAAAAGGAAACATTCTTGCGCCTGGGCAGACGGACAAAAGTCTTGCGCCTGGGCTATTTAGAAATGTGGTTGGGGGGGGGGCAACTGTTGTCCTTCTGGTTATGAGACAGACAATGATTGTTCTTCTGACATGAGGCGGACAAATGTTTCCCACCTCTGTCACTACAGAATCCGTAATCTCTCCTCTATACTTATGAAATACTAAGCGACTCCCCTCCAAATTATATCGATTATCTTGCCTACTTTAAAATAAAAATTATAAAATTAAAGGATCTACAATTAGATTAGAGGACCATCGTGGATAGCTTAATATTATAGTCGTTGGCAACGGACAAGTGAAAAGTTGGTAGTCACCCACCCTTCTTCAGGAACGCGTAAAAAGGAAAAAAAGCACAATAGAAGCTTCTGGTGTTCAAGAAACAGCCCTATAAATACAAACTTCGTTTCACTTGTAATGTCACTCATCAATAAACCCTAAACAACCCTTTCCCCTACTCTGCTGAACTGCCCCTTCGATTTACGAATCACACTTTCTTTGTAACTACATCAATGACGCAAGTTAGCATGATCATCGTCATTGCCTTCTTCGTACCGATCGCCACTGTCTCGGCGCAAGATAGCGCGATATCGCCGGCCCCATCACCGGATGTCGGAGCGGCGTTTTCTCTGCCGATTTCTACTGCCGTCATCGGAGCTTCTCTACTGTTCTCTCTCCTATCTCTTTTTAGGCATTGAGATGTTGAATCGTATTTTATGGAGCTTTTTTAGTATTCCACAAAGAGCATGAGCTGGTCATTTTTGTGGATATTTTTTATGGATTCATTTTGTTTATTATATTTTATATACGTTATCGGATCGTATTCTTTTATTCTATTCACGTTATGAGGAATACAATTTCACTTTTACTGTTTATTCTTTCATTTTTCTTTTGTGTTTATAATTTTAATTTGCCTTAAAAGAAGCACAGTCAAAGTAATCTGTGTATGATGTATGGAATAACACGCTCAAATCATAAGAATTTGTAACAAGGAATATTTACTCAGACAAGATGAACCCAAGTTTAATAGAGCGAGCTGTGTAGGTGACTACTTTATGAGTTGAATTACAAATGGGGGTCAAATATAAGCAACCGGCAAAAAATATCCCACTAACGTTATGGATTAATTAAACTTGTGTCCACAAGGGTCTTTTGGGTTTCGACTTGACATGGTGAGTTTTAACTGCAACGGGATTGACCCTATTTTTTTCTACATGACAAAAAGTGCCAACAAAATTATACAGTTTGGTTTTCCATAAATTATAATTTTCAGCCACTTCTACGAATAAAGATTAAAAAATTTGCAACGCATAATCTGGATTGCTTTTTTCAAATTCGCTAAAATACCTAGTCCTTTGTTTTTTTCAATAATAAAGAAATGTATGAATGTTTTGCCCTCTTTGCAACATCGAACCACCAACACCGACCATGAACATCATTACAGCATAACCTACCCCGCAACACCAAAACCACCGCCACCAGGCCTTGCAACACCACATCCATAAGCCTACAAAACCAAATCATAGCCCCCGTCACAATTGCTTACGCTTTGCAATACCATCCTCGTCACAACAAAACACTTACCTCTTGTTGGGATACTAAAAAAATTATGAAACGAGAGATAGGGAGTGGGGTTTTAGAGGGGGGATCTAGAGATAAAAAAAGAAACCACAATGTTTGGCCCTTTCTATTATAGTTAAATTTAGACAACGAGGTAGTCCATTTACCTTTTGAGAATTGTTTCATCCACAATGGTGAGAGTTTTCATATGAATTGATATGAAATTTTATTGTTCATAACAATGCCAACATATAGTGAATAATTACAAGGACAAATCTACATTCATTTTCAGCCCTTTTACACGCGGTGCACTTAAACAAGCTACTTTGCGACAACTGGGAATTCATGGATCTAACGGGCAGGATAAATACCTTGGCTTACCTCTTATTATAGGTGGGTTATGCACCAAATGTTCTCTGAACTTACGGCAACTCTTGACCGATGCTTACATGTGTGGTATAATAATTTCTTGTCCTATGCTGGTCCAATCATTTAATTAATGTAGTGTGTACTTCCCTTCCATCATATTACATGTCCGCCTATCTGATTCCTCGTCATATTCTTACCACGTTATCCAAGAAAATTAAATTATTTTTCTGGAATGCTTCCAAACTTTCTCATAAAACCGCCACTGTCCCTTGGGATACGATTACCCTTCCCAAACAATATGGTGGTTTAGGCATAAAAAACTTACACTCTTTAAATAAAGCATTAAATTACTTTGGAAACTTTTTACTGAGCCACACAACCTTTGGTCTCAAACTATGAAACACAAATATTTTTTTCACATCAATTTATTGGAGTCTCGTGGTAAGGCTACAGACTCGTGTTTTGGAAAAAAGTTCCAGCTTTAATCCCTTCCTTCGCCACTGGAATCAAATGGAGAATTGGATCCAACTCTATTTCATTTGGTAATCATATTTGGCTCTGACAGGATTCTTTCAATCATCTTTACCCGCATATTCTTCTGCATATTTTAGCTGCCCCCTTCAAACGTTTATTTCTAATGGCCAATGGGATATACCGGCTTTAGCTCAATGGTTGCCGTTGAATGTTATTCACCGGCTTCGCTCACGAGATTTTACATACCATGCGTAAATCTAAATCTACAAAAGGTAGCTGTGCCATTAAAATTGATCTGTCTAAAGCCTACGATAAAATGGAATGGCTCTTTATCCAATGGGTTCTCCAAACCCATCGCTTTCCAAAGGTTTGAATTGGATACCTAATGTAATGTATTTCTCCGACGTCGTTCACCATGCTCATTAATGGCCATATGGGATCCACTTTTTATCCAACTCGAGGACTCCGCCAAGGGGATCCCCTCTCACCTTACTTATTTATTTTGGCGTTAGACGTCCTTCTACGACGCGTGGAGTCAGACTGTCTTTTAAAACATATAACGCCTCCCTGAGCCTCTCGCAAGGGACCTCCTATTTATGGGCTTGCTTCTGCTGACGACTGTATTTTTTTTCCTCCAACCTACACCAGCATCAATGGCTCACTTCCATCAAATTTTAACTACTTTTGGTTGTTTTTCTGGTCAGACCGTTAACAAGGACAAATCTACACTCACTTTCGGCCCTTCTACACCGCGTGCAGTTAAACAAGCTACTTTGCGACCTCTGAGAATTCATGGATCTCACAGGCAGGATAAATACCTTGGCTTACCTCTTATAACAAGTCGGGTTACGCGTCAAATGTTCTCTGAACTTACGGTAACTCTTGACCGATGCTTACATGCGTGGTATAATAATTTCTTGTCCTATGCTGGCCGAACCACTTTAATTAATGCAATTTGTACTTCCCTTCCACCTTATTACATGTCCGCTTATCCGATTCCTCCTCATATTCTTACCACATTATCTAAGAAAATTAAATCATTTTTCTGGAATGCTTCCAAACTTTCTCATAAAACCGCCACTGTCCCTTGGGATACGATTACATTTCCCAAACAATATAGTGGTTTGGGCATAAAAAACTTACACTCTTTAAATAAAGCATATATGATTAAATTACTTTGGAAACTTTTTCTGAGCCACACAACCTTTGGTCTCAAACTATGAAACATAAATATTTTTTTCACACCAATTTATTGGAGTCTCATGGTAAGGCTACAGACTTGTTGGAAAAAAGTTTCAGCTTTAATCCCTTCCTTCGCCACTAAAATAAAATGGAGAATTGGATCCGACTCTATTTCGTTTGGCAATCATATTTGGCTCTGGAAGGATTCTTTCAATCATCTTTACCCGCATATTCCTCCGCGTATTTTAGCTGCCCCCTTCACACGTTTATTTTTAATGGCCAATGGGATATACCGGCTTTAGCTCAATAGTTGTCGTTGGATGTTATACAACGTATTCGTGCGTTGTATGTTCCCTCTCAACAATCACCGAATGTTCCGTATTGGTGGCTTAGTTTTACTGGTAATTTTACTCTTAAATCGTCTTATCATTGGCTTCACATTCATCTATATGCCCAACACATTCCTGCGCTTCCTTGGAATTTTTTTGTAATACCCCGTATTTTTATGGCTTTTAATTTGGGGATTTATTACATTTAAATTGAGATATTAATTTAATATTAATCCAAAAATTAATTTAAATATTTACAGCGTGATGAGAGTTAGTAATTATTGAGAATTTGTCGAATATTACTAAATGAGTAAAGTAATATATAAGATTGATTTTATAAAAAAATTCGCGAGTGAATAAAATGGCAATTATGAAAATTTAAGTCGGGACGCGCCTGTGTCGTGTCAGGACTAAATTATTATTATTAAAAGTGAATAAATTATAAGTCGCCCGTATGGTCATTTCGAGTACACCAAAGTGTACGAAAGGGTCGAGATAGTAAAAAAAGTGTACTCGGAGGTTTAGTTTGGGTCTCGGAGGGTTTTAAGGCCTAATTAACATCCCGGGAGGATATATTAAACATTTTGTATTTTTGGGTAATTAAACTGACTAATTTTCTTAGGATATATCAGCCATTAGGAGTTGTCTTTTAGGGTTAACAAACACAGAACCTAAGGACGACCATTAGAGAAGAAGATAGGAAGCTTTCCAAGCAATCCAAAGTTAAGAACTCATCCGTTTGCACCGCCACCACCACCAAAACGTAGATCGCACGACGAGGAACGCAACCATACCTTTTTCATCCACAAATCAGAACCTTGAATTCCAAGTAAGTATCTATCTTTCTTTGTTTTTAGTTAATGTCTCACCCATGTTAGTTTAGATTTGTTAAGAATATGTTTTATGGAAGAAATAGATAATTTAGAGACTTTAAATCGCATGTTTTAGAGGAAATTAATATATTCTGGACATATCCATCATATGTAGAGGATTATCCACGAATTTGTATGGATTTAGAGGCAATAAATCTAGAAAAGAATTAAAAGAATGAATGTTTAATGAAAAATTACGAGTTTTGATAATTTTGTTAATTTATCCCAAATTCAATGCCTTTGGTGAATTTGGACATATTTCACATAGGAAATCATGTATATATTTGGAAGATGAAACCCGTAGGTTGAAATTTCAGTTTTTGGGCAAGAACTGCTTGATTGATAGATCGACCAAGAACATCGATCGATCGATCATCGATCGATCGACTCCCTTTCCTCGATCGATCGATCCCTCCTGAAAAACTACATATTTTTCTCCTTTGTGTTTAATCCCCTTAAAATACGTAGGAACCCTTAATTATTATTTATGGAGTATAATGGGTTATGAAGAGGACCAGTAGGGTCTAAGTAGACTCTGTGGAGTGAGATTTAGCATATGATGAAATTGTGAGTTAACGGGGAGTTTCATCACACATTAAAAATTGTGCGTACGTTCACTAAATAATTTCAAGACTTGTGAAAGACTTAGACCAGAAGGTTAGAGAGGGTGTACTTACTGAGATTATAATTAGTCAGAGAGAGTACTTCGAGAGACGAAAAGTAAGTATGCAACGATTATAAATAAGAATAAAAGCAATAAATCCTTTATGTGAGGTAATTGGGTAAGAATTGTACAATGTGCGGTTAATAATTATTATCGTTGGGTCGTGTGTGAACCAAATTGGAAAAATGAGAATATTGATATATATATAATTGAATGCATGTGTATAGGCCTGTTAATTGAGTCGAGCAGGACCGAAGCCCGCTTGCTCGGCCCGCTAAATTTGGGCCGAGCTTTTATTGAGTTTTAGCCGAGCCGAGTTTGAGCCGAGATATTAAGCCCGAATTTAATTTGAGCCGAGCGCGAGCGAAGTACTTTCAAACCCGAACTAAGCTCGGCCCGAAATAATATATATATATACAAAATTATTTTATTTTCTATGATATGTAAAAGATATTTTAAAACAAAATAATTTTATAATTTTATTATTATGCAAATAAACTATTGGAAATAAATTATTTGACTTAATATTAAAGAAACACAAATAAGGGGGGTCATTTATTAATTTACTTTACTTAATCTTACGGGACTTATCAACATTAGTGCTGAAATATTATTTTAGTGCTGAAATCTGTTATCTCCACCCTTTAGAGTGAATTACACCAAGTCTCACTATTAGGTAAAACACCTTTTATTAAATTCAATATTTGATAATTTATTATATACATCTATAATAAATTAAACCGGCTACTCTGTACCTAACTCCTGTCGCACTAGCCTAAAAATATTCGAGTCACGACCCCGACTCTTAATTCTATAAGTATTAACCCACATTCATATTTTTATTTCATGATACTAAGCACATCTCAATCTAGTCCGTATCCTAATTTCATTCGAAATTTCCATACGAATCCGTTCATATATTTTCGAGGGTTGTTCATCCTAAACACTTTAAATCCATACCTCGAATTCATTCCCATCCAATTTTAAGGTAAAAATAATGCTCCTTAATATTTTTCAGAGTCCTACACTCATCTACGAACATTCCTAAATAATCCAGATTTTATTTCTCACAAAGGATTTCGGTTTCAGACACCCTTCCGTAGAAAAATCATAACTAATTAAAAAAAAAATCAGAAAAATACGAGGTCGGTGCCCACGCGACCATGACAAAAAGATCTACAATCTCATGTTTTAGAATAACTTAAGGGGTTGATAGGTCGATGAATGGTCGATCGATCGATCGAGCAGGTATCCATCTTCTTTCTCGACTGTGTTTCCACCATTTTTAAAACCGTAAGCTTTTCATTCATTCTCCCATGTTCACCCAATCACAATCAACATTCAATTCATGAAATAGTAGGTTCTAAACCCCCTAGAAACCGTGAATCATCAATCAATTTACGTAAATCTAATGTTTACTGATTTGGGTATTTTTCGGGTTTTATTCAACCGATTATAATTTCATCCATATAATTTGAAATTTAAACTTCGATACTACTGGATTCATCCCAGAATTAAGATTCCTACATACCAGAATTGTATATCAACATCAATTTCACATTTAATCAGCGTAATCTCATCAATTCATAAATACCCATTTTTTATGTGGTAACCAACCCAAAACGATTATGATTTACACCCACCAGGATATGAATTGTAATATTGCAAATGAAATGAAAGAAAGTTTAACTACTTGCCTGAATAATTCGTAGGTTCTGATTTCCTTGGATGTAGACAAGATTTGACGAAAACATATCAATCTCTTCTTGGTTTGGCTCCCAAAAGATCCCAATTGCTCCCTCTATTTTTCTCTGAAAGTCTTAGGTTTAGAATGATGTAATCTACAGTTAAACCATTTTAGACTTAGGTTAAATATCACTAATCCCGTTTTTAGGCTAATGGGCCAAGCCCAAAAGACCCGAACACCCCCGTGTGTGCCCGATTATGCCTAAAAATGTCCCGAGACCCAATTACTACCCCCGGGTACTCTTTTTCGACTATCTCGACCTACCCGGGATCAACCGTGCACTCAAAATCGTCATCCGAGTCACTTTGTAATATTCTCCAATTTTGACCCCAAATTACGATATATGTGAATTCAAAAATAACCCGAATTATATAAATCTTAATTCACCAAATTAATATGAATTCTCCAAATCAGATAATTTCTCCAAATCACCAATTTAATTAAATTCTCTCGATTAATTAAATCTTCTATCACCAAATTATTTAAATTCTATATCCTCAGAAATACGGGGTGTTACGGTCAAGTCCATGATCGAGTGTTGGTGGGACACAAGTCATGCATATCAACTTTCGACTATTGAGATTCACTTGATGCCATATAATTTTATATGGCCCATTAGTCTGTCAACTATTATTTAGTCTCAAATCTAATAAATTAATATGAAGCGAAAGATGGATCCGATTAGCTGCCATGTGTCCCATAATACATGAAAATTGTCATTCTCTACTCAACGATTCTCTCACGAAAGCTCCTCCAATATTTTTTATTACCACAAAATGTCTTATTCATTTATGAAGATAATTCTTATAACCATTATCTCCATATTGATTTACATTTTACGATCGTTTCTCCAAAAAATTCATTTTCAGCCTGCTTAAAGGCTCACATTCCCACTGCTTGCAGATGAGGATGACTTTACTTGGCCACAAAGTTTGGTATGCCTACCTATAGGTAGGCCAAGAGCATAGTACCCCCATAGGATAAGCCTGGTCATTTTGACCTTTTAGGGTTCCATATTTAAGGAAACCCTGACCTTACTATTTAGAATCTTTAACTTCGTAATTCGCGTGGCAACCTTATTACAACACTCCCAAAAATATTTTTTTACATCACCCCCCCACCTCACCACTTGGCATTACTCCACAATCACCCAAAAATCAAAATCCAAAACTTTAAAAATCAAAATTCAAATCACTTAGAAGGTCTAAACCTCTTCATCTTATTTTGTCAATTTAGAGTCATTCCACATATTTTATTACTTTGAGCACATTTTATAGTTATTTCTTATTTTCTCACTACGAACCATACTTTTTATTATTAATATACTCTTAAAATTATTTTTAAAAATCCAAAAATCTAAAAGGACGACTTATCCAATAATTTCCAAATTAGAATTTTTCTTACTTTTACTCACACTTTCAACACACTTGCACATTTTCTGTAAACTAAAAAAGATAAATTCTAATTTCGGATTATGGTTTAGACCTCACCTTATTCCACATTCTAACTACGTGAACTTTGATGTCGATTTAGGCTATGTAGGCATCCCAGAATTATCTTTGGATTCGAGTCCTCTCTTCCCTTATTTTACTTTTTTCACTTTGTTCTTACTTAGGATTCGAGTCATGATCCGTCGCATCGCTCGTGTATATATATATCTCAACTTTTGACTATTGAGATTCACTTGATGCCATATAATTTTATGTGTCTCGTTAGTATGTCAACTATTGTTCAGTCTCATATCTAATATAATAATATGAAGCGAGAGCTGGATCCGATTGGCTGCCACGTGTCCTATAGTAAATGAAAAATTGTCATTCTCCACTCAGAGATTCTATCACGAAAGCTCATCCAATATTTTCTATTGCCACAAAATGTCTTATTCATTTAGCAAGATAATTCTTATAACCATTATCTCCATATTTGATTGCATTTTACGACCGTTTCTCCAAAAAATTCATTTTCAGCTTGTCTATAAGCTCACACTCCCACTGCTTACAGGCAAGGAGGACTTTACTTGGCCACCGAGTTTGGTAGGCCTACCGATAGTCAGGCTAAGATCATGGTACCCCCACAAGGGAAGCCTGGTCATTTTGACCTTTTAGGATTCCCTATTTAAGGAAACCCTGACCTCACTATTTACAATCTTTAACCTCGTAATTCATGTGGCAATCCTATTACACCAGTCCTAAAAACATTCTCTTACATCACCCCCTCACCTCACCACTTTCCATTACTCCACAATCACCCAAAAATCAAAATCCAAAACTTTAAAAATCATAATTCAAATCACTTAGAAGGTCTAAACCTCTTCATTTTATCTTGCCAATTTAGAGTCATTCCACATATTTTATTACTTTGAGCACATTTTCTAGTTATTTCTTATTTTCTCACTACTAATCACACTTTTTATTAATTATATACTCTTAAACTTATTTTTAAAAATTCAAAAATCTAAAAGGACAACTTGTCCAATAATTTCTAGATTAGAATTTTTCTCACTTTTACTCACACTTTCAACACACTTGCACTTTTTCTGTAAACTAAAAAAGAGAAACTCTAATTTCGGATTATGGTTTAGACCTCACCTTATTCCACTTTCTAACTACGTGGATTTTGATGCTGATTTAGGCTATGTAGGGGTCCCAAGATTTTCTTGGGATTCGAGTCATCTCTTCCCTTATTTTACTTCTTTAACTTTGTTCTTACTAGAGATTCGAGTCACGATTAGTGGCATCGCTCGTGTGTGTGTGTATATATATATATATATATATATATATATATATATATATATATATATATATATTCTTACTTTTTTTAACTGTTCCGTCGATACGCGTACTCACTCGCTCATAGGGAGTTACGATCCGATACGTTACTTATAGTTTAGCCCCTTTGTTCATTTATCCACTTTTTAGCGGTCCCGTTGACATGTGTATTCATTCTTTTATAGTGAGACAAGATTCGACGCATCGTTCATATTTTGACTACCTTTATATTTTTTTTTTCTTTTAGTTTATTCCTTAGAATGATTCGTTCCTGTATTTTCTTTGAGGTGAACATAATGATTTCGCTCTTCATGCACTGTTCACTCATATATAAATACTTTTCACCACACACATATTATATACATGACGACACTTTTTAGGAAAAGGACAATATATTTTGCCTATAAGAGATCGAAAGGGAATAATGGGTACCTAACACCTTTTCATTATGTAACATAGTCTCCGAGCCTGTGATTTTCTTGGTTTTGCATGTATCAGTTAGTCTTCTCTATGACGTGTATTTGTAGACAACTACCTTTTTTGTCTGGTTTGAGTAAAATAGGTTCGCGACTTCAATCTCTACACATTCACACACTTGGAGTTTGCTGCTTCATGTCCTTTATAACCCCCATAAATGCCACACGAGTGGAGGAGGGGATTTTCCCTCCCTTCGATCCTCTGAGGCCTGCATTCTGGATGGCCACAGTGAACTTGACAGTTCTTTGTAAATGTTATTATATTGACTAATATTTTAGAGATCTTTTAAGAATATGATTTACATTAATGATATATTTTAATTACTTTTACCATCAACCACTATCATTTGCTTATGTGTTTGTTTTAGTCAAGTTACACCCCCTATTATTATATATACTTTAAAAGAACTCTACAATTTGAAAATTCATCATTACTAATTAGAAATGTCGCGGAAGCTTTACAAAATATTTGGCGACACTATTTACGTTTCTAAAAATTATTTCAGGGGCAAACCTAAAAAATAAATTTACTTAGTTGCAAAGAAATAATAAGAGCTAAACTCTAAGGGCCTGTTTGGTTTGCAACTATAATTTTGTTTTCTGTGTTTAAATAGAATTTTGATAAAAATCTGCGTTTGACAATATGTTTTTAAACACTGAATTAGAATATTTATGTGTTATAATCAAGTTTTTCAGAAAACTGGTTGAGGGTGTTTTATAACTTCTGTTTTTTATTTTTCAACTCAGAATTATTCATTCTTAATAATTTAATGCATTTATACCTTAATATATAATATACATACATAATACATTAATATGTGTGTAATTCTTATAAATAAAAATATATATGTACATGTACACAAAACTATGTATGGAATAATATAATGTTAAATAATATTATTAATAAATACATGATACTTATATATAGTTTTATATATGTATTATTAATGTATGAAATAATATAAAATATACATATAGTACATATGTATTAAAATATATTATCAATTAATGTATGTATATAATTGTATAGTGAATTGTACATATAATATCATTATATATATATATATATATATATATATATATATATATATATATATATATATATATATATATACATGTTTTTCAATTTTATCAAATTTTAAAAAAATTATATTTAAATACAAATTTATCAAACGTATACTAATAATTATAATCATAAAAATTAAATTTTAAAATTATATATAAAAATAATATTTAAATTGAATTTTCTAAATACGGTGCTAAACGAGCGTTAATTAACCTGACAAGTCAAAAGTTCAAATCAAACAATAACTTGGGTGCATTCAGACTTCTTGATCGAACGCGTAAACGACGAAGAAACAATAGTTATTGTTACTCAACGTGTCGGTTAAACAAAAGCAGATTGTGGCGTAGGTGTTACACAAACCAGGCTATATATAAATACAAATTTTCTTTCACTTATAATTTCACTCATCAACAAACCCCACATTTAGAGCAACTACAATGGTGAGGGAAAAGTACAAAAGAAAAGGTAAGTTTACCAATTTATACAAATTGATTGAATTAGAGTGGTGAGCAAAAACGAGGAAATTCTGTAAATGAATTTGCATACGTTTTGAAAATATACAAAAGTGAAGGAGAATTTGTATAGGTTTCCTACGAACTTCTGAAGTTCGTAAGAATTGGTACGAACTTCAGTTGTTCGTAGAATTCATATGAACTTCAGAAGTTCGTAGGAATTCCTACGAACAACTGAAGTTCGTAGGAACCATTTTTACCACAGTAACAACAAACGTCCGTTAAACTTAATTTCCTATATAAACCCATCAGTTCTCCCTAAAATCCCACCTCCAATATTTCTCTCAATTTTCTTCCACCCCATTCCATTATTTTCCCAAAATATTTTCGGGTGAATCATTTTCTCTCCATACATTTTAATTATCGATCAAAATGTCTTCATCTCAACCCATTAATTCTAGTACTTCTAGAAAAAAAAATATGACTCCTATTGAAGATGAAATATTATGTACTATATATGCTAAATATACGAGTCGTGGTATTGAAGGCAACTCGATATCACATGGAACATTTTGGGATTCTGTAATGAATGAATATAACAGTACGTCAGAAATTTATATTCAACGTACGAGGACTATGCTTTCAACACGCTACAATCACATTTCTTCCCGGGTAATGATATACATTTCAAAACTGTCTCACCAAATAGACAATATAGGAAGCGGCAATAACGAGTTCGACGCGGTTACAAAGGCCCGCGAGGCATATCGCGTGGAAACGAGCAAACAATTCATGTTTGATAAATGCTACCAAATTTTGAAAGACTTACCGAAATTTAATTTGAATAACACAGCGTGCAACAACGGCAATCCTACGCCTCTAGACTCGGAGGACAGTCCGGGTGTACGTGAAGTACCGTACAGACCCCCAGGCAGGAAGGGGGAGAAACAACGTGCCCTTCAACGTGCTCGTTCAGACAGCCTCGATTGTAACACGACGGTCCTTAAAAATTGCGAAGAATTCATCGAGATGTTTAAAAGCAAGCAAGAGTGGAAGCAAAGTAGGGCCATGAAATTTGATTCTCAAATGGATGCTTTCATTGAGATGAAAAGAGCTGATCAAATTACAAGAAAACAAGATCAGCTTGTGCGTCTAGGCCGAGAACAGTCGTACATCATGGAGTTGGATATGACCAAAATGAACGAGATGCAACAACAATTCCATGTGAAAAGGTACACCGACCTATCAAATATGGTAGCTGTGACTGAAGCTGCGATTGTCGCGCTTATGTCAAACACTGCGGGCTCATCAAATTCTGATTCTGGTCTATCTGGTGCAAACAACGCTGACTAGTATGTTATATGTGTGGCTTGTTTAATTTTTCGTTACTTCATAAATGTAATGTCAATTATCGTGTTATAAGAAGTGTGATGTTATTTTAATAAATGTTATTTCAGTTTAAGATGTGTTGCAATTGTTGTATTGTTGTCTACTAAATTGAAGCAGTCAATTCAAAATAATTACACAAGAAATATAACATATATTATATATTTTTGATGCACACCATAAGAACAATGTTAAAAGTGATTGTATAGAGAGAATAGTTAAGCCTCAAATACACATATACTATCTGATCATTAATCGGCCAAATCATCACCGCTCGTGTTCCAAATATGCTCCACCAAATCATCTCGTAGTTGTTGATGTGTAGTTGCGTCCCTAACATTTGCATCACGCGTTAGGTATTCGTAAAAATTAGTTTGCCCCCGTAGTATTTCAGGTGTGGGATCAGACTGTTCGTATTTATTTTGCCATGGGCAGTCTCTACGTTCATCGTCAATAATCATGTTGTGCATTATAATGCAAGATTTAATTATTGTTGCTAAGGATGCCCGATTCGATAATTTGCAAGGTTCACGCACGAAAGCGAATCGAGCTTGTAGTACACCAAAAGCACGTTCGACATCTTTCCTACACGATTCTTGTTTCTTACAAAATAATTTTTGTTTTTGTGATAGGCCAGGTTGGTTCCTAAAAGTTTTAACGATGGTTTCGTATGGAGGGTATATGCCATCCGCAAGGTAATACCCCATTTCATATATATTTCCATTAACATTGTAATTAACGGGAGGTGCAGTCCCATTGCGTAATTCTCGAAAGACGTTAGAGCGGTGCAAGACGTTTATATCGTTGCAAGATCCAGGAACACCAATGAACGATTTCCAAATCCATAGGTCGTATGAGGCAACCGCTTCTAGGATTATAGTAGGATGTTCTTTTCGACCACTATATTAAGCATGCCAGGCCGTTGCGCGCCCTTTGCCCGGCTCCTGTTCGACTTTGACCAACGAAATATTCGAGGCCATACATCTACGGTCTGATCCACGATAATCGGACACGCGGTCGCCATATACTCGTGATGTAAGTACTGTAAAATATTTAAATAAATTAAATTGATTAGAATACATGTACATTAATTGTAACTAAATATATAATGCATAAACATTAAAATAATATTGTTATAAATTGTACCTCTATTAATTGCCACATACACTCGACACTAGTTAACGACCGTCTGCTCGCTTTGTCGATTGACCATATTGTACGGGCATAAATTGCCGAACCCCAACCGTAGGTGCCAATCGCCGCAACATCCTCCAAATAATGTAAAAAACCGAGGTTCGCCGTGGAATTGGCATTTGGAAAGAATAGACTCCCAATTACATAAAACCAAAATGCTCGAGCTATGACTGGCATCATGTAATCGGGAAGGTCCGGTTGATTCACAAAATTGACAATGTATTTCTTAAGGTCGGCAACCGGGATTCCCGCACCCGAAAATCGTTCTATATGAATTTGGGGGGAAAATTCGTTCACGGTATTTTGAAAATTTGTGTATTTTTCTATAGGAAAATTTAGAATGGGTAGCCCTTGCCCAATCGGGATACCTGTACAAAAATTAACAATACACATCATATATAAAAATAATATGAAAATTAATTGTACACATTGAAATTATTTAGATTGAACATAAATAAAATTAAATAAGGGATTTAATACGAATTAAATAATACCTGAAAGCATCGTGAAGTCCATAGGCGTGAACGCAATTTCAACAAATGGCAGTTGGAATGTATGCGTCGTGTCCCACCAACGTTCGATCATCGCTGTCACAATGCACTGGTCGGAATTCGGCATCACCCTTGAAAATAAATTGGACATTAAACCGGCACCGTCGATAAATTCTTTTATCGTCGGTTTATTATCTCCGATCAATTTATATAGTTTCATTGGCCCCACCCAATTACCCCGAAATTCATATTTATTACCATTTATAATGGGCGTCTGTCCGTCTGACGCGTGTGTATCACCATCGAAAATACGGGCGTAATGCTTATAGACGGGATCAACAGATTCACTTGCCGGAGGTTGAGTAGGATTGGCCGTTGATGTGGATCCGTGCTTCTTTCGCTTGCCGATATTTAAATATTTTTTCCAATTTTTTCCATCCATAATATTTAAATAAAAAAATTGTGCTATTTGGCTGCTGAATTATGGAATAAAATCTATTTGGGAACAAGAAAGAAGAAGTTAGATGGAGTACAGAGGAAGTAGTAGGAGTAGGGAGGTGGTAGAGGAAGCAGAAGGCTTATTGTTTATGGAGTACAGAGGTGGTAGAGGAAGCAGTAGAGGATTATAGAGGTGGGCTGGTCATTTATGGACAATTAACTAGCCGTTAGAGAGACGCTAGAGCTTCTTAGGAACTTCTGAAGTTCGTAGAAATTCCTACGAACTTCTGAAGTTCGTAGGAACTCCTACGAACAAAAGAAGTTCGTATCAATTCCTACGAACTTCAGAAGTTCGTAGGAAGCTCCATCAGTACAGCGCAACCACACTGGCGAAAGGTAAAACTCACATCTGTCTGGTATTATGCCTTTCGTGGACGCTTCACCATTGTAGTTGCTCTTACATTTTATAAACCAACCTATTACCGGCTGTATTGTATTGTATTGCCCCTTCAATTTACGAATCACACTTTCTTTGTAACTACCTCAATGGCGCAAGTTAGCATGATAATCATCAGTTCCTTCGTGCTCACCTTCTTCGCCGTGATCGCCACAGTCTCGGTGCAGAATAGCGCCATGTCGCCGGCGCCGTCACCGAATGTCGGAGCGGCTTTTTCTCTGCCGATTTCGACCGCTGTCATCGAAACTTCTCTGTTACTCTCTCTCATGTCTCTCTTGAGACATTGAGACATTGAATCATATATTATGAAGCTGTTGATTGATTCGTTTTTGTTTATTATATTTATATATGCCTGTGATTTACAGCTTTACTGTTGCTAGCGGGTTGTATTTTTTTTGTTCTATACACATTATGAGGAATAGAATTTCATTTTACCTCTTTCTTTTGTTGGTTCGGCTTCAGTTCTTTTTTACTTTCCTTCTATATTTCTAATTTTAACTTGCCTCACAAAGAGTAATGTGATTTTGATGTATGGGAATACCACGCTCAACTAATAACAATTTGTCAAAAGCATAGCAGCTCAAACCCAAGTTTAGTTGAGCCGGGTTTGACATGGTGAATTTTAATTACAACTCGATTACTGACCCTTCTCATAGGATATTAATATATATAAACCCACTTTCTTATTTACCTTAACAATTGATATAGAATCGCGATATCTGTTACAGAGTTTGTTGAGTATCTTTGTCTCCGAGTGTTTCAACTCTATCACAAATCATCAACTAGTATTTGCAATTCTCCAAACGTTTATCATATCACTTCGTAACCCAGAGATCTAAATATTCAAACAAATTTGGGTATACGGAATATTGTATTTAAGGAGGAGTATCACCGAAGAGAGTATCATCTCGTGATTACTTAGTTTTGAGCGTATTTGTACTTCCTTGTTAAAAAAAAAGGGTAATATATTACAATTTAATGCTTATTTTGGGTGTGTATAATATTTTTATATCATATATTGAGACGCGTTCTTTATATATGGTGGCATCTTATTCGGTTATAGTTTATATATTTTTGTATTAGTTGGATATTAAATTGGGCAATTTATACTTAGGTTCCTAGTCAATATTTTTTAAATATTTAAGGACAATTTACTATTATGTCTACTTGTTATGTCACTAGTATGGATTTCTGCAAGAAGAGAATTAATGGATCTGGGTGTTTAAAATTTGTCAAAATTCCTTAAGTGTTTAAAATTTATTTTTGATGGACCTATGAGTACTTTCCCCTATTAAATTTAGGTTTGATATTTGTATTTCCTTTCTTTTAATTCTCGTTAATAATAGTGATTTTAATATTTCATCATCATAGTTGCTTAAAGTAGTAGAAATTAACTATTAGCCTTAGGATGTATGGTTTTATAAATTCAAGTTGTTTAGATAGTAATGTGTGTTGGTTATAAAAAACCAAGTTTTTTTGTTGTTTATTGATATTTTGGGAAATATCGTACACTAAAAAATTGCAAATTGAATTATTTTTAAAGATGTTTTATTGAGTAGAAATTAGATACGGTTGTCTTTTGATATATAATGATTCATTTTTTTTATAACATTTAGTTATAGGATATCAAAAAGAGTTTCTACACGTACTACTAAGTGACTATTGTAATTGGGATAATTGGTATTATCTATTGTGTTATTTAAAAAAATTGTAGATTGCATCCTTGCTTCTAGGTGTGCTAAAAATGTGTTTATATGTTTTTCACTTGGATTAATAAATAGGTTTAATATGTAATTCCGAGCGTTCCAGGTAAGGTTGTGGTCTTTCTAACTAAAATATCTTAGCCTTGTGATAATATCAGACACTTGTGTATGGTTTGGTGCTTTAATTAAGAAGACGTATGCTTCCCTTAAGGAATACTTTGATGTGATTGCTAAATTATTATGATTAACTAGAACAAAAAATGTTATAAATTGCATGAACTAAAACAAAAATAAAGATTTAAACTTAAATAAAAGTAAGTGACATAAACTAAATGATTACACTACTATATGTAAAGCAAGAAAGTAAAAGAAATAAAATCTAAATGTAAGCAAACTAAATGATTACACTACTACATGTAAAGCAAGAAAGTAAAAGAAATAAAATCTAAATGTAAGCAACTTTTAATAAGTCGTAAAAGTAATTACAATCTACTTTGAATGAAAGAAATGTAGTAAATGAATGGGAAAAAAGAAAATAAAGGATAAAACGAGTAAATGTAGTTTTTAATAAGGGAGTCCTTATTTCCTTTGTCTGCTCGTTGCTTATTTATAAAGCTTCTTGCCATGCAACTTAATTGCCTTTGTAGCTATTGGGTGGTTACACTATCCAATTAAATTTCTCTCCCCTACGTGCATTAGTGCTCCTATAAAAGTTGCTTAGTGCTTAATCCACGTCCAAAGTCTTGAAATGTGTCAAATGTTTATGCTTCTTTATTATTAATCCCATGTATTTTAATCGGCTATAATATTTATTTAGTAATAATATGTGACAGTCTTTCATTGGATAGTAATTATATGGTGTAAACATGTGTGAACCATTCCCGCCTAACTGGCCCACCTTGAGCTCAAGATCGGGGTCGGGGTTGTGGTTCATGGGTATTGGGCCTTAGGCTTTGGATTGGCCTGACAATTATCTTTTTGGATCGAATTTTAGTAGTCCACTCACAATCAAGACTAAGATGATATGGAGATATCAACGTCGTGGTTTATTAATAAGCGTAATCAAACACATGGTACATTGACACACTAATATAACTCTAATTATTAAATATCCACAAAGGACAGACAAGTTTTCCTTAAGACGATCTCTACTCACTTTGTGATATGCCCTAGAAGGCCATAACTTTTATCTAGATCACTTTATCCACATCATGAAGTTCGTGGTGGAAATAATAATGATTGATGTACATAGGGTGAGGAATTCGATCAACACATGAGCTGATGGACACTCACCATGCAAATCCTATGATAATTGTATCACTAGAGAACCATGCAGTTTGATTATGGAGGAAAGTTTGTCAAACAGTGTATCAAGTTCTATCAATTCGTTAATTAGTAAAAAAACACTGCCTCGAGCTTTATATAACATGACCTACCCAAGTACGTTCTTAAGTTGTGTAAATTATAGCATTATCAAGGTAAAACTAAAGGATTTAAATGGTTATGATATCACTTGAGATTAATGTATTAATTAAGAATTATATTATGATCAATAGGTCGATGAGTGGGAACCTAGATTTCTTCAATGGAACTTACAAGCTCTATGTCTAGTGATGGACACGGTCAAACTTTCAACATTGAAGGTATGTTCATTATGTACTATGTTATTGTGTTATTATACTTATACACCTAATTTATTGAATATTTAGTATCAAACTATAAAAATATTTTGGATCGCATTGCAGATTACAAATTTAAATGATGATATACCAACATTTACATTTGGTATCTCAAAGACCTGCACACCACAACCAAAAAAGTTATAGTGGCATATGAGATTCTGGATGACTCCATAAATATTAAATCGCGGAACACGGGAATAAAGAATTTATTCTCAAAAGAAAGTTACAGTGGGTTATATGTCAATATTGAAAGTGAATTTGAAGTGGAATACATCCTGGATGATTTGTATAAATACAGGGTAAATAATGATAAATTGGAAGAAGAGAATGAAGATTTAAGGATGTTGCTCGAAGATTCTAATGAAGGAAAGGAAAAGGCAAAATAATATGCTATTAATATTGCAGAATTGTTAGAGATGGAGAAAAATGATTCGCAGAGGCATTATGAAATGGTGATGGTTCTTGAAGAAGAAGCGGCGACGCTGAGAATTAAGAAACAATTACTAGAGGCCAATTATCTACTTAAACTAGAGAAATTAGTTCTCTTAAAAGGATGTTGAATGTATAACAACATTTTGAAAATGAGAACTCCTCACTTCTCAAGGAGATTGGTTAATTGAGGGGTAGGTTGGATGTTCACAAAAAAACTTGTTATTTATTAGTTGACGAGGGAGAATCCTATGTTAAGTATTTGGAATATGATAGTATAGTAATGAGTAATGACATTGAAAATATGAATGAAAGGCTAAGAAACAAAGAGGCTGAAATGCTGAAGAACGAATTTTAATGGGAGAAAGGGATATAGAGATTGATTAATTTGAGAAAAAGTTAGGAGAAAACTACAAAGGAGCTAGAGTCGTGGATCAATGAACTAAACCTTATCTTAGATGAGGTCCCCACATCCAAATTGAGTGTTAAGACACTTTATATATATAAGAGAAATAAGAAACAGACGGATCGAATCCTAACTGTTGATGTAAAAAATTAGATCGCTCTAATTATTCAATCACAGATAAATAAATGAGACAAAGAATTTTTAAAGTGGTTCAGCCTTATAAGAATGGACTACGTCCACTGTTATGTTATTACTGTTTGTATGGGAATTCTCGATTACAAGTTATCTCAAGAAATTCCCGTCCCCCTATAATGAGGATTGTACAATGTATTTATAGCCCTGAGACTGTAATGTGAAAGGGTAATACATTAAATGATGTACATATGAAAGGGTGATACATTTAATGCTCCTTAAGCATGTGCGTCTGAATGATAAGCATTTAATGAACAGTCAAACTGTTGGTTATCCCACTATTAATGCTTTGTTCGAGGTGTAGCTCGGATCGCCTAAGATTCTCGGTGCTCAAGAGTTCCTCGAAGAGTTCTCGTTCCTCGGAGCGTATGAGTTCCTCGGAGAGTTCTCGTTCCTCGGGGAAACAGTGTTCCTCGTTGTAGTATGGTTCCTCGGAGCGTGTGAGTTCCTCAGAAGTGTTTGGTGTTACCACGTAGACTGCCACGTGTCTTCACTTTATTGATCCATGTCAGCAGACTAAATTTGGTAGCAACAAAAGCCCCCAATGTTTCATAGTTCGAAATTTGAGGAGTGTGGAACATTCTTTCTCGGAATATTATAGCTTTAAATAGTCCTCCTGATTTTTAAGAGTGTTTCCCTTGTATTTATTTCTCTTTCCAAATTCGTAGAATCAGGCTTTTTGATCTTTTACAACCGCCTCGATCTCTGCGTACTTTTTGTCCTTTTAGCCGCCGGTAGCGTAATCGTTTCTTCTCCTTCGATTGCCGTGCCCTTTTTGTTCCTCTAGCCGCCGGTAGCGTAATTATTTCTTTTTGTAATCATTACTTCACCATTTCCCAAGGCAAAGTATTTAAACTTCACAGACGCTCTCATCGTCTTCTACCTTTTCAAATTTGTATTTTCGAGTTTTCCGTCGTCTCTTTCTCTCCTGTGTATTCATCTTTTCCATCGTCCGTTGTCATCAGATCCACTCTTTTTCTGTAAGATTTTCTTCCTTCTTCTTCATTTCTTTAATTCATCATGGTTTACCCTGTTGAATCTCTTAATAAGTTTCGTTTTGATTTTTCTATTCCCTCCTGGGTTGTTCTGGAAGAGCTTTCTGAGCCTTCTGATTATTTTCTCTTGGCTGAGGGACATTGGTTCCCTAGTCTTTTTATTGCTGAGTGTGGATTTTCTTTTCCACCAAATCCCTTGTGTTTGGAATTCTGTCAGTACTTTGACGTTGTTCCTGCAAGAATAGCCCCCAACACATGGAGAATAGTTAATGGGGTGCATAGATTAAATCAAATCCATGGAACTCGCATAGGAATTCCTGAGATTATGTTTTGTTATAGATCGGCAGTTAATGATAACATTTTTTATTTAAAAACTAGATTTTTAGATAGAGCCTTAGTAGTCAATCTCCCTAATGTCGTGAAGGTTGCCGAGAAGCCCGCAGTGGCTCCGAGCAGGCCTGCTGCAACTGGAGAGGTGATTGTAATATCACCGACCAAGGGTTTTTCCTTGGTTGAATCTGTTCCTGTTCCCCCGAGGAGGCTGAAGAAAAGCTCCTCGGTCAATTTGGCTGACACCATTATTCAGCCCCCAGCTACTGGGACTGGGGTTCCAACTTTTGTTCCCCCGAGCTCTGCCATGAGCTCGGTAAAGTCCTGGATCATTCTCGAGGTCCAAGGTACTGAAGAAAACCTTACTCGGGACATGGTCACCTCGTTAGTTGCTCATCACCTTGCTTCTGTAAGTCTTCTTACTTTGAGCTTTTCATATTTCCTTTGTCATTTATGTTTTTGACTTGTTTTCTTTTTCCTTTCACAGTTGACGAGCTGCTTTAATATAATTCTGAAGAAGGATGAAGCAATTAAGGCTTCATGCTCCTCGTCCAGCGTGGAGGGAGCTTTGGAAGAAGCTATCAAATCTTTGGACGATTCTCGCCAGACATATGCTACTGACAAGGCTGTTTGGGAGAAGAAGCTTGCCTCCACCGAGCAGGAAAAAGCTCGAGCTGTTGATGCCTCCAAGGAGTTGGAGAAGAGAATAAATGCCCTGAAGAAGGCAAATAAGGAGCTCGAAGAGAAGCTCAAGACTGCTGGAGATTTTGAAAATAAACTCAAGGCTGTCGAGGAGAATTTGGCTCAACTTCGGGAAGTAGGTCGGCAGAAGGAGGAGGTTGAAAATAAATTGAAAGTTGCTGATAGCCTGCTGTCCGAGAAGCTTTCCTCGGAGAAGTTGAAGAGGAAGATGGCTGTGAAGAAGTCCTTCAGCGCTGGCTGGGACAAGGGTTGGAACAAGGGGTTGGCTGCCATGGTGTCGCAAGTGGACTATGGCAGTCTCAAATACTTTAGGGATGGATGGATTGCTGCTCTTCAGGAAATGAAAGTTGATGAATCTTCTGAGCTTTTCCAGCAACACATTCCTGGTCCCCCTCCAACCCCAGAAGATCTTGAAGAGGACGAAGCTTCCTCAGAAGAGTCTTCTATAGTGATGGGAGATCATCCCCCAGCCATTCAGCCTGCTGCCGAGGAACTTCAGCAGATTGTTACTTCTTCCGAACAACTGTCAGTGCTCCTCGAGCAACTATCCATTCCCTCCAAGCAACCTACTTCCTCGTCCCAGCCTCCCGAGAAGGTTTTGGGAGATAAGGAAAAGGTGTAAAGTTGTTCGGGTTTATCTTTACATTTTTCTTTTGTCAATTGTAACCCAGCATATGTAACTCTAAACTTTATGATCTAATAAAACTTGGACTTTTTTGCATACTGTTGTCTATCTTCATACTTTGTCTTGATTCTTATTGATTACTACTTTTTCTTTCTCTGCTAGTTTCTGGCCAGGATGGAATTGTTATCTGCCCATGATACAAAGTTGCTGCGACAATGTAATGAATATTTTAAGGCTGGTCACACAGACCTGAGTGCAGCACAAGTTGTAGACATCCTCGGCCAAGATGCTTCAGAACAGGTAGTGGAAGCATATCAATATTTAAAGTGTCTCCTCGATCAAGCAGTGGCCAATAATGTGGCCTATTATGATATGATCGAGGATCTCCAAGGCACCCTCGAGGACTTTCAGCTACAATACAAAGAATCCACTGCCCTGTTGCATGAGGGGTACGAGAAGAAGTACCAGCAACTTAATGCTAACAAGGGGTACGAGAAGCGCTTTGCTGGCTACGAGGTGAGGGAGAGAACTCTGAGGGGCGAGGTCGAGGAATGCAGATAAATTGCAGAGTTGCTAGAGCAAGAGAACAATAACTTGCAGAAAGAGCTATCACAATTGAAGTCTGCAGCCTCTTCTTCAAAAGCCTTAATCCCAGTGACCGATGAGGGATTCTCGTTCTTAGAGGTCGAGAATGCCAACTTGCACTACACCAAATCTGCCCATTTGTCAAGGTCATTGACCTTGACAAATCCAACTTGTCAAGGTCAATGACCATGACATTTCGAGGCGAGACAACTTTTTTTGTCACGGTCGTGTCACGATCACTGACCTTGACACAAAACTCGCGTTTTGTGTCACGGTCATGTCGCGGTCAATGACCGTGACACGTTTGTCACGGTTTATAACCGTGACAAAGCCGTGACCCTTTTTAAAAAAATTATCACGGCCATTGACCGTGATACGTCCGTGACAACTTTGTGTCACGGACGTGTCACGGTCAATGACCGTGACAATTCTGGGCAGAATTTAAAAAAAATCTGCTGGGCAGTATGGCCACTGCCACTGCCCAGCAGTATATTTGTACCTGTTATAGCAACGTCGTACCTGTTCCAAACATCATATATCCAAACAAACTAAAGATAATTCAAATATATATTCATGACGATATAATCCAAATATTCAAAATAGAAATAATATACATGACGATATAATCCAAATATAATTAAAATGGACAAACTTAAAAATAATGTTACTACATGTCTTGGATAAATGTGAGGAGGTGAGTAGGCCACACGACATACGAATTGACGCACCCACTAATATACGTCGTGCCGCATTGTTCGCGCAACCACAATAGGGAGTTCTCCTTCCCGGGTATGATATGCATGACGACCACCCTGGACTCCATCTATTGAAGCGCACGCCCATGGACTATTCCACCCTCGACGATATTCGGGTCGCTCAACCCCCGCCCTATCCGCTGGCCATCAAATATGTCCAATATGAACATGCTCGGCCAACCAATTGTCGACAATGGTCTGTTGGAGGGCGTCAAATAGGGAAGTGGATCGTCGAAGTACGAACGTGTCGGTGATGAAGCAGCGAGGTCCACATCCTCGTCATCCCGCGCCTCGTCCTCCCGCACCTCCTCCTCCACCGCCTTCTCCTTCCCTTTCCCTTTATGGTCTCCGCCCAACGTACGCTTCATGAATGCGTACATATCTTGGACCGTCGCCTCCAAACGGGACAGCTTCGCGTCGTGTGAATCCACCGTTCGAGCCAACCCGGTGTCGCTCGTCTCCAATCCGATGATCCTAGATTTGGCCACCCGCGATCTCACTCCCCTTGTCCTCCCCTTGCGATCAGAGCCAAGCACTTGGCTGAGTGCGTCTGTGGACAAAGATGCCTTGTCGGCATCAGACTGCGACTCATGCACTTCTTTAAGCTTTGCCTGAAACGACAAAAAGCACATGATTAGTAAAATAAGTAAACTAAAAAATTATAACGTAATTAACAAAAATTAAACTGTCGGATTACTTACAATCGTGGTCGCGACGCTCGGGGACACCTCCTTGTCCTTCCCCTTCTTCGTCCGAAGAGCCACATAAGTATCGAGCCTATGTGGCTTACCCCCTGGCCCACTCCCTACCCCCTGAAATAAAATAAAGTAAAGTAAAATTAGTATCGGCTCCGCAAAGTAAAATAATGAAGAATAATATATTTCTGTAGTTATAGAAAAATTAAATCTTACCTGCATCCTATGCTCCACCTCGGCGTAAGAGGTCCGGCCGGAGTAGTGCACGTCCGTCTTTTTTGCCCGATTTTCCCTCCCCGATTGGCGAGATGCCAATTGTCGATCCTCGATCTCATTGTCAATGAACTTCTGCCATTGTGCCAATGAGATCGGCTCCTTGGGCGGGACGGATTCACGCCATTGGATAATCGACTCTCTTATTTTCCCAAAGTACCGTGCCCGCATATTTTGGATCCAAGTTGAATTGTTCCTGTCCAACAAATACAATGTTAGTTGCGAATAAATATAAATATAAATATAAATATAAATATAAATATAAATATAAATATGAAATCGAAATTGAAATTGAAATTGAAATTGAAATATTCATATAAATATAAATATATTACCTGTAGTGCCGCCCAAACAGCTAACTTGAGCTCATATGGCACCTCCTTCCAACTCATAAACCCCGGGCCGATGACTGTCTTTAGCAGCTCGAGGGATCTCGCTAATAGCTCCGACTTGTTCTCGACGGTAATCCCAAATTTTCTATATTTGGGGAGCCTAGGGGCGGAGGAGCCCTCGTCGCCTCCGCTACCACCGAGCCCAGACGACATCATCATAAACAGCATCATCATCTTCGCCTTAATATCTGAAGGAGATATTTTTGCTGTAAAAAAATGTTATTAGTACAGATAAAAAAAAATGTTAATAGTACACATACACACACCCCTACCCCACCCCCACCACACACACGCACACGTCATGCCACTTTTAAAACTAACCAACCCAACATTCATCAATTAAACTAACAATTAAAGTATACAATTATTAATTTACTAATTTACAATGAGGGACAATCCTACTTTCATATGAAATTGGCACTAATTATTAATTTACTTTCATCCAAAACTATACAATTAAAATTACAATTAAAGCTATACAATTTCTTAATTAAAGATATACAATTGTTAAAATTGCCCCTCCACACCCCCCACACCCCACCCCCACCCCCACCACACCCCTTGCCCCCTCCCCCCGCCACGCACACACGCACACACCTACGCACACACACACACACACACACCCCACCCCCACCCCACCTCCTCCCCCCACCCCACCCCACTCCCACTACCCCCCACCCCACCCCACCTCCACTACCCCCCTCCCCCACCACACACCACCATACACACCCCTACGCACACACACACACACCCCACCCCCACCACCCCACCCCACCCCCTCCCCCCACCACGACCGTGACAACTACATTTATTGTTTTATCAATAAAATTATAACATGAGATAATTATAATTGGAGCAGAAATTTCATTATCATAAAGGGATAAATCCAACCAAGTACAGAGATTCTACAAATTAAAGTGAGAATTAAATTTAAGACTTTCTAACAACATGCATGTGTATGGATTCTCATAGTTGGGCACGAAAGTAACTAATGATATTCCTAAAAACATACAATTGGCAATATTTTGTGAATTTACTAAACTTTATATAATATTATCAAATTCTGTTAAAAAATTATCTAGGGTTTTACCTAATTGAATTAATTTCATGAATAAAATTATTATCAATTTAAATATTTATATAATTAAATTTAACATATGAATTCTAGAACTTTTCTAACATTTACACAATTTTAACTATCACTAACATTTACACCATTATAACTATCACTAACATTTACACATATATATACACACATACACATATACATATACACACACATATATACACACATACACATACACATACATATAGAAATGAAATAGAAAGAGAGGAAAAAAAAAATCGCAGATGAGAGAGGGAGAGAGCAGAAATCGCAGATGAGAGAGAGAGAGGGGGGGGGGAAAACCAAAAGAGGTGGGAAAAAAGAATCCTAGGGCTTTTTTTGCTGCAAAAGTTGTCACGATCGTGTCAAGGTCAGTGACCGTGACACAAATCTCGCATTTTGTGTCACGGTCATTGACCTTGACACGATCGTGACACAGAATTGTCACGGTCGACGACCGTGACAAGGCCGTGACAAGTAAATTTGTCACGGCCTTGTCACGGTCAAAGACCGTGACAATTATGTGTCACGGTCGTGTCAAGGTCAATGACCATGACACAAAACGCGAGATTTGTGTCACGGTCAATGACCTTGACAAGGGTGGCCAGCTGAAAGGTGACAATTTGGCCATTTTGGTGTAGTGTTGAGGGACGAGTTGGAAACCTTGAAGAGGTCTGGTCCTTCCACATCGTCTCGTGGTCGAGCAAGAGCACCTCGGGGACGAGCAAGAGCAGCTCGGATTCCTGTCGAAGAACAAAGGACTCAGTCTGCCCTAGAGAACCAGGCCTTCCAATTAATGGCGAAGAACCAGGCTTTGGCTGAAATGTCAAAGAAGATCAGGGACCTGTAAGAGCAGCTCTCCACTCAGAAGTCTACTTTGGAGAATAAAAAGATCTTCATCAAAAATATCCACGAGCAGCTGGATAGATTAACATATCAATTCCACAAACAGCCCAGGGAGTTCTGGATGGCTGGATATAACGAAGCTCTCTTTCACTTGGACGATCGTATCCAGAATGCCAATAATGAGGGCTACAAGTAAGGCTGGTTGAATGCCTTAGGTGTGCTGCAGCTCGAACAGGGTCATTACCTGTGGGACTACCATGATCCCGGGCTTCTCGACTTACCCGTGCCACCATTCAAACTGGATATGAGTTGGATCCCTGCTCGGGCCATTCCTCGGAGCTTGATTTCCAAGTATCTCGGCGATTACAATCTACATTCAATTATTGAAGTATCTCGTCCCGAGCACCTTCTAGATCGACCATCCATGATGAATGTCAGGATGTTAAAGGATCTCAACTTCATAAATTCTCCTCTGGCTTTAAATGATCCGCCTGCTGGCGAGGAACCCGTGTCAAAAGCAGAGGGGAAAAGACTAGTAGAATAGGAATTTTGATGTAATTGTTAGTATACATATCAATGTAACTTTCATTTTATTATCAATGTAATTTGTTTTGGATTTAATGAAAGACTTTCATTTCTATTTGGAATCTTAATTGCTATTGTCTTGTAAAACACTTTATATTTGTGCATGTGTATCTGATAAAAAAAAATAACAATATTGTGTAGTTTGTCGCTCAACTTATTATCGAGTAGTCTGAACTTGTGGTAATCAATTGGCAAAAATAATATTTTGTTTCTCGATGAACTTAGTAAAAGTTACGAGTATAAAAAATGTTGCTCGATCACTTAATAATAAAGTTTTGTCTCTCGACCAACTTAGTAATAAAGTTACGAGTATAAAAAATGTTTAAAAATGTTTCCGATCAACCAAAGTCGTTAAATTCTCCATGTCGACGAACTACAGTTAGTGGGTTTTTATCCCCGACCAGCCATAGTTAGTAGATTTTTCTTTTAAATGTTTCCGACCAACCAAGGTCGGTAAATTTTCCTTGTCGACCAACTACAGTTGGTGGGTTTCTATCCCCGACCAGCCATAGTTAGTCTTTTTGAAATAATTTTACCTCCCGACCAACTCAAGTTGGCATTTTCGAGAATATATTTACTTCCTAACCGACATAAGTTGGCATTTTTAGGAATTCTTTTATTTCACGAGAAACATATAGTTTTATTTCCCTTAAGAATACAAATTTTACTTCCCGGAGGAATACAAGTAGCTTTACTTTTCGGAGGAATACAGGTAGCTTTACTTCCCGGAGGAATATTGGTAGCTTTACTTCCCGGAGGAATATTGGTTTCTCGACCAACCTTAGTTGGCATTTTCCAGAAAAAAAAATTTGAGTAGCCTGAGCTTTGCCGAGTAGTGTGTAGCACTAGTATTCCTCGAAAAACTTTCAATAAAAAGAAAGAATTCGGCAGAATATCTTCTTTTTATTCATCACTGATAATATTTGCGCAGGTGCTATTCGGTAAGTTCCTGGACGAACAACTTCTGTAACTCGGTATGATCCATGCCAGTTTGCCTCCAGCTTATTGTTCTTTTGAATGACTTTCTTCAGCACATAATCTCCTTCTTTCAAGTCGCACTTCTTCACCCTTTTGTTGTAGAACAAAGTTGTTCGCTGCTGGTAGGCAGCATTTCTAATGGTTGCTTCTTCTCTAACTTTTTCGAGCATGTCTAAATCCAATCTTCTCATTAAGTCGCTGACAGGGGAATTGAAATTCAGTACCCTGTGTGTTGGGAGGCCCAACTCGACAGGTATAACAGCTTCACTTCCAAACGCTAGCATATATGGAGACTCTCCAGTTGCTACTCGGGGAATAGTTCGGTAAGCCCACAGTACTGACTGTAACTCGTGGATCCAATTTGCTTTCGCATCGTCCAGTCTTTTCTTCAAGCCATTTAGCAGCGTTCTGTTTGTCACTTCAGTTTGTCCATTGCTTTGAGGATGGCCTGGTGCTGAGTGGATCTTCAAAATGTTTGACTGATGGCAATAGGCAGCGAACTCCTCGTTACCAAATTGCGTTCCATGGTCTGTGATGAAAGCATGAGGAAGACCATATCGACAAATGATGTTCTTCGAAATAAATTGGTACACCTTCTAGTACGTCATATCAATGAGAGGCTCAGCTTCCACCCACTTAGTAAAATAATCTACTGCGACGACGAGGTATTTGAACCTTCCTCAAGTTGTTGGCAGTGGTCCAACCAAATCTATTCCCCACATGGCAAATGGCCAAGGGGAAGTGATGGGTGTCAACAATGCTAGTGGAGTTCTTCGGATGGAGAAAAAGCGCTGGCACTTGTCACATTTCTTGGCATAGGCTACACAATCATCCCTCATCGTTGGCCAGTAATATCCCTGCGTCATCATCCTTTGCAAGAGTGTCCGACCTGCTACATGTGCTCCGCAGGACCCTTCATGGATCTCTTCAATCAAGTCTTTCACCTCGGAGGGATGTACATCTCTGCAAACCTGCCATAATTCCTCGTCTATATAAAATACCATTAGTTAATACGTATCGAGCAGCTTTAAACTTCAATTTCTTGGCTGCGAGCTTATCAATTGGTAATTCTCCCTCCTCAATATATGCCCTGATAGGATCCATCCAAGATGGTTCTAAATCAAGGGTGATAAAGTTCATCGCAAAATCTTCATCTATACTCCGATCAGCCAAAACTTCAATTGAGATCATTCTTCGTAGCTCCGTACGAGTAGCTGATGCTAATCGAGCTACGGCATCTGCTCTTGCATTCTCCATTCTTGGTATTCTGACCACCTGAATAATAGCAAATTCTGATACCAACTCCATCACCTTTGCCTGGTATTTGATCATTAATTCTCCTTTGGCTGCATATATTCCCAACATTTGATTTACAATTAATTGAGAATCACTGAAGACAATAATTTGCTGTGCCTCCATAATTTTTGCCAAATTAAGACCTGCAATCATGGCCTCATACTCAGCTTCATTATTGGAAGCTTTGAATTGGAAACATAGGGCGTACTCCATGTCGACCTCGTCCGGAGTGCTCAAAACTATCCCTGCCCCACTGCCTATTGTGCAAGATGAGCCATCTACATATAGCCTCCATATAGGTAACTCGTCTTCAAATTTCTGATCAGTCAGAGTTCCTCGATGAAATATTTGTTGCTTCCTTTCATCCTCCCCGAATATTTCTTGCTCTTCTTCGATCATATTTTCTTGCCCTTTTACCAATCGAAATTGGTCTGAGCTCGAATTTGATGATCCGGTAACATCCACTTGCCCTTTTACCAATCGGAATTGGTCTGAGCTTGTGTTTGTTGATCCTGTAACATCCACAGGTTGATCAGCGAGCAACTTTTGCTCCTCGGGGGTATCAGGATAGGTGGACTCTGTTATAAAATCTGCCATAGCTTTCCCTTTTAGCGATAATCTGGGTTTATAGACTATATCATATTCACCGAGCTCTATTGCCCAGTACATCAATCTCCCTGATTTTTTTGGTTTATGAAGGGCTTGCCTCAATGGCATATCGGTATACACTACTATGGTATGAGCCTGGAAGTATGGCCTCATTCTCCTACTCGCCTCAATCAACGCCAGTGCTAACTTCTCTAGCCTTGGATATCTGATCTCTGCTCCTCGAAAGGACTTACTCGTATAATCAATTGGTTTTTGCTCTCCATTCTCCACTTTGATCAACGCCGAGCTAACTGCATTCTCGGACACTGCAAGATACAAGTACAATTTTTCTCCCATCACCGGCCTGGACAACAGTGGAGGTGCTCCCAAGTATTTCTTCAAGTCTTGAAAAGCATTCTCACATTCATCATTCCACTCAAAAGTCTTTTGGAGTGTCTTGAAGGATGGGAGACATCGATCAGTTGCTCGTGATACAAATCTGTTGAGTGCTGCTACTCGTCCTGTAAGACTTTGCACCTCTTTCGTTGTTGGAGATCGCATCCCTAATAGAGCTTTGATCTTTTCAGGATTCGCCTCGATGCCTCGTTGATTGACAATGTACCCGAGGAACATGCCTTCTCGTACTCCAAATATGCACTTCGTCGGGTTTAGCTTTATTTGGTATTTATCTAATTGATCAAAAGTCTGACTTAAGTTAATTAGATGATCAGCAACTTTTTTGCTCTTCGTCAGCATGTCGTCAACATAGACTTCCATATTGCAACTGATTTGTTCAGCAAAGACTTTGTTCATCAACCTCTGATATGTCGCACCTGCATTTTTCAAACCAAAAGGCATAACATTATAACAATAAGTTCCCCTAGGGGTAATGAAAGAAGTACTCTCCCTATCTTCAGGTTTCATTTTAATCTGATTGTAGCCAGAATAAGCATCTATGAAGCTTAGCAGCTCGTGTCCCGAGGTAGCATCGACTAGTTGATCAATTTGGGGCAGTGGAAAGTGATCATTTGGGCATGCTTTGTTGAGGTCGGTGAAGTCTACACACATCATCCATTTGTTGTTCTTCTTCTTTACCATTACCACATTGGCTAACTAGTCTGGATATTTAACATCTTCAATGAAGCAAGCTTTCTGGAGCTTCTCGACTTCCTCGTGTATAGCTTGATTCTTCTCGGGACTGAATACTCTTCTTCTCTGCTTCACAGGCTTGATCTCCTTATTCACATTGAGCTCGTGACATAAGAAATTTGGATCTATCCCTGGCATATCTTCATGACTCCACGCAAAAGTTTGCTTTCTGCTTCTAAGAAAAGTTATCAATTCCTTCTTTAGTGATGCTTCCAACGACGAACCTACTTGAGTAGTTCGCTCAGGGTGCTCGTCGTCCAGGATGATGTTTTCAGTAGATTCCATCACTTGACCCTTCACGAGTTGTGACTCATCTCTAGGATCCAATGTTTCAATGTCGGCACCTTCATCCACTTGATAGGTAGTAGTATTTTTCCTTGATTCCTCCATTTATTCTTGCTCGGCGGATGAATAATAGCATTCTCGAGCTACTTTCTGATCACCTTTAACAACTCTTATTCCAAAATTTGTCGGAAATTTTAGGCATTGATGCACTGTAGATGGTACAGCTTCGAACTTCTTCAATCCTACTCTTCCCATGATGATATTGTATGATGAATGAACATTCTTATCCATCACGAAGAAGCGTATTCTTTCTGTTCAACAGGCAGGCCACATACCAATGAATATATCCAACTTGATCGTCCCAAGTGGAAATACTTTCTTGCCAGCAAAATCGATGAGGGGTCCATGATAAGGTTCCAATTGAGATAGTTTTAGATTTAAACTATCGAAGCACGAGTAGAACATGATGTCTGCCAAGCTACCATTGTCGACCAGTACTCTTGAAATTATAACCTCTTTCATTCTCATCTTGATCACCAATGGGTCATCATAAGGATACAGAACACCTGCAAGGTCATTCTTTGAGAAACCAATGACCAATTTCTCTTTGTTCACCTTTCTCGGGCGATCCTCCTCAGCTATATTTATTCGTTGAATGTACGAGCAAGCTTGAGCCTCACCGAGGTAAGCCTTTCTCTCTGCAGTAAGATCTCCTCCTCCTGCATCTCCACCTGTTATAACATTACAGTCAAATGACCCAAAGCGTATTGAAAATACCTCTCATTCTGGTTGCCTTGGTCTCTTAGGAAGATCAAGGTCGTCTTCTGGATCAACTTCATGGTTTCTTTTCTTTTTCTCCTCTCCTCGACGAGGAGATCTAGACCTCTCTCTTGCTCGACGTTGTTTCTTCTTTCGTTTCCCCGATCAACATACTTTGACAGCTTTCCTCGTCGGATGAGTGTTTCAATTTCATTTTGAAGAGCTATGCAATTCTTGGTCATATGGCCATGATCTTTATGGAACTCGCAATACTTCGCCTTATTTCTCTTATTTGGGTCTGCCTTCATTTTCTCTGGCCAGTTTAGTTCCTCGTTGCTCTTGATTTCCTCCAGAACATGGTTGATATCCTTCTTCAAAGGAGTATAGTTATCATATTTCTTCATCACGTCCCATACCGACCTGTTTTTTGAATGTTTGTCATTACCATTGTTCTTATGCTCTTTCTTCTTAGCTTTATCACCTTCCACCTTGGTTTCTTTGGCATCCATGTTCTTCTTCGCAGCCATAGCCTCCTCGATATTCATAATTTTGGATGCTTTTCCCATCAGGTCTGACATGGTTCTAGGTGGATCTTTGGCCAAAGTGTAGTACAACTTGTTGGGCAGTAGTCCACTCATCAAAGTAGTAATCGCTGTCTTCTCCTCATAATCAATGACTTCAAGTTTCTCGTTATTAAAACGAGTTATATAATCTCTGGTGCTCTCACCAGCCTTTTGTCTAACACTTAACAAATGTGCTACTCGTTTAACTGGCTTTGCCCCAAAATAAAAATTCCCAATGAATAACTCGACCAGTTGAAGAAAAGTTAAAATCTTACCCCGAGGAAGATTATTATACCATATTTGAGCAGATCTGGTAAGAGTTCCCGAGAATGCCCTGCATCTCATTTCATCTGGAATTGCATAGATGTCGACTGCAGCCTGCTATTTTTCTATATGAAGGACAGGGTCAGTCTTTCCATCATATTTGGGGGTCACAACAGGTGCTTTGAGCTTTGATGGTGTTGGAAAATCTACAATGGACTGGACAAAAGTGTTCCTCGAACAAAGGTTCGTTGTAGAGGGTTCTTGGCCTTAGCCATTTCCCCTAATCTATCTTCCAGCCTCTGAATAGAGCCTTTCCATGAATCATTTCATTCCTCGGGCCTGTTGGTTCGAGCAACTGATCGCGTGGATGTGGCTTCCTGGGATCTCTCTTGACGAGCAGCTGGTCGCTCATGGGATCTATCTTGACGAGCAACTGGTCGCGACTGGGCAGATCCTTCCCTTAAATATGATGGTCGTCGAAAACTCCTCGATGGGGCTCTAGGAGGACTTTTTCTCCTCCTAGGACCTAATCGATCGAAAGGAGATACTTTGCTTAATCTTTCTAGCACACTGGCCCTTTCTGGGGAGAGAGTGATACGTTGTTCAGTATTTGTGGCTCGCACTGACGAAGTTCGTCCACGTTGATAAGAAAAATCTTCAGATTCCTCATTGCGATATGAATTGGTACGCCTAGTACGTGAGGATGGTGCACGGGTGTTTCTTTGAATACTCCGCAGTCCTGAATGGGTTGGTGCACCGCCATGAAGGGTTTGGATGAGTTGTCGCATTGTTTCTTGCATGACGGTCTGGCCCTGAGCCAAATTTGTCATTATTCCAGCCAGATCTGGAATATTTGGCGGAGCAGATGGATTTGGAGGGGTTCCAGGGTTTCGATTGCTGGCTTCCGAAATGTCAGCCATTCGTAATGGATTATTTTTGGGGAAAACGATATTACCAGTCGTTCCCACAGACGGCGCCAATCTGTTGATGTAAAAAATTAGATCGCTCTAATTATTCAATCACGGATAAATAAATGAGACAAAGAATTTTTAAAGTGGTTCAGCCTTATAAGAATGACCTACGTCCACTGTTATGTTATTGTTGTTTGTATGGGAATTCTCGATTACAAGTTATCTCAAGAAATTCTCGTCCCCCTATAATGAGGATTGTGCAATGTATTTATAGCCTTGAGGCTGTAATGTGAAAGGGTAATACATTAAATGATGTACGTATGAAAGGGTGATACATTTAATGCTCCATAAGCGTGTGCGTCTGAATGATAAGCATTTAATGAACAGTCAAACTGTTGGTTATCCCGCTATTAATGCTTTGTTCGAGGTGCAACTCGGACCGCCTAAGCTTCTTGGTGCTCAAGAGTTCCTCGAAGAGTTCTCGTTCCTCGGAGCGTATGAGTTCCTCGGGGAAACAGTGTTCCTCGTTGTAGTATGGTTCCTTGGAGCGTGTGAGTTCCTCGGAAGTGTTTGTTGTTGCCACGTAGACAGCCACGTGTCTTCACTTTATTGATCCATGTCAGCAGACTAAATTTGGTATCAACACTAACCATACCACAACCGAAATTTGATAATGTAGTTAGAGTTGGGAAAAATGCAACTAGGCTAACATGGCACGCTAAGAAAAAGAAAAAGTTAGTAGGCGATGATGATTTCATCGAAAACGTCACGAGGTATATCTCGTCACATACACCGTCAATAATCAATAGAGGTGATGGAGAAAATTCGAAGAGAGCTTCAATCGTACTTAAAGATATTACAATATCTACTGTTAAAAATGAAATGCAAATGAAGCTATAGTTGAACAAAGTCCCTATAGTTAAACACATAAAAAAATTTTGCAGGGACAAACTTCAACTATTTTGGGATAAGTGTTTGTGATTACTTGTACCTTTTTTTACTTATTCCATAATATAATACAAATAGTGTACTAACATGAATGTATGAACACAAGTCTATGCTGTGGGAGGGTAATGCTCCACTGTTTGTGGTGTCGAGGGGTGATATGCTGGATATATTACAACCTAGGGCCATCTCAAAACAATAAGTTGTGCAGAAACAATACATGTAGCTCTTATATTTTGAAATTTTTTGTTTGTGGCAACAGATACCATCCTAACATAGTTGTGAAAAAAGGGTTTATACATTAACAGACAACAAACAGTGCAACTAAAAATCTATTTTTTTTGTAGTAATTATTTGTTATCTGATTTGGTAGGGTTTTTTATAGGTACTTAGCCGCTACAATATGTAATACATGGATGCCGCCACAATTTTACATTATAAGCCTATAAAAATTATAATGTTGCATAGTAACTAAATTTGGTGTATGTAAATGGCGATAAAATTTATCGTAGATACCCACCGTTGATGTTATTTTGTTGATTCATACTTACCCATGTATATACATTAATTTATGCCCATATAGATACCATTATTGTTTGGGGAATAATTACTCGTTGTACTTGTAAATTAGTGAGTATTTCAAGAATTAACAATTTTTTATAATATAGTGTGCATATTTATAGCAATTATAAATGGTTGAATGAATCGTCAACAATACATTTGTGGAAAATATGCAAGTAGATTGATATAACATTGGTAATTCTATATTTTCCAGGTCATAAAAAGTTTTGAAGAAATTATTCGAGACAAATATAAAAAAGTTCACAATATGGCACCCCCTTTCTTTATGATGTCGACACAATGTTGGGAAGATGTTAGTTTGAAACACAAGAACAAAATCAAGACAAATATCCAGGATGTCCTTATGCACGTTGTTGGATATTGTGACATTATATTCTTCTTGATATGACATGAGACTCAATTGAGAAAATGTCATTGGACACTGATGTGGATGGATAAAAAACAGGAAAAGTTCATCCATTATAATCCTTTGGGCGAACGGGTAATAATCGGGTTTGATATCAATTATGAAGATGCTATTACATATGTAAGTATAAGATGGTATCTATTTTAATTTTACATCTTTGATATTAGAACATATTAATGAGATCTTTTTATCTCTATTGATACATATTCACATTATTTATTATCAATCTATATTATTAACAATTAGTTAATAATTTAGGATTGCAAATTATTGTTAGTATTTCATGGTTAGCACACACAAATACTGGAATGCTTCACGGCGTTAAGGAACAATACTGATAACACGTTGGTGGAGGGGTCGTGGGCTGCTGAATTTAATGAAAAGGGATGTCGGACAACAAAAGAAACCTCTCTGAAATGTAGCGACAAAGTGACACTATACTAGTTGAAGGGGGATAATTTTAGCTATCCGCTGGTACGAGAAAAAAAATGTGCACAACAAGCTAGAGATAAGTACAATATAGAAAGTAATTGGATTTTTTTATACATATGTACATAACAAGACCCCATTTTAATTAAACTTTTGTATTATATTGTGTGTAGTCTGGATTGTGGCTCTGCTATCTTGCTTGTTGTGAAGGTACTCATTAAAGGAATGACATTGCCGACTGTTAACGCAAAAATTCTCCATCTACGAGGACCAATCAGAAAAGGAGACATGTCATCCTACGTGGCAATATTCAACACCCGAGGAGAGTTGGTCGGCATCCGAGGAGAGTTGGTCGGCACCCGAGGAGTGTTAGTCAGCACCCGAGGAGAGTTGGTCAGTACCCGAGGGGAATTAGTCGGCACCCGAGGAGAGTTAGTCGGCACCCGAGGAGAGTTGGTCGGCATACCAACCAGGAAGATAAAAGGATAACTATGCATTTAATGTGCATTAATGAAGATGACAACGCATGCAATGAGCCTTAATGTACATTTATACTATATTAATAGATGACAACACATAGCATACCAAGCAATTCAACAATTAGATTCGTTGAATGTAGACATAAATGTCTACATACAATGAATCTCTTTATCTCCCATCACTATAAATACATGTATCCCCTTAGCCAAATGGGAGGAGATCCGAGACAACTGAGAGACACCATACACAAGATCCACACCTTTTTTCTCTCTCTACACCACATTGTGCTATTGTAAACCCCTGGGAATAAAATAACAGTGGACGTAGGCTTTATTCATAGCCGAACCACTTTAAAAATCTTTGTCTCTCATGTGCTTGATTGGATTGCTTCTATCTATTTATCTGTGATCATAAAAATGGGATTCAGTCCAGTTTTTTGCATCAACACCGACCTAGTTCAAGACAGATACAATGATAGAAATGCTCGATCATTTAATAGAATTGTATGCTATATCACATGGAACATAGTAATATGATGCTGTAAAAGTAAAAAAGAAGGTCAAGAATAAATAGTCAGGAATAAGAAATTCATCCCGCACAATTAATTAAGAATATTTTTGAAATAAATTTTGTTCAAAAAGACAATTCTCAATATGGTGGTTTAGACTCGAAACTTTTTTCCTATTTTTTTCTTACTTAAATTTTGTGTGAGGATATGATTACTATATTGGGAAATTTCCAGGATGGTTGTAATGGTTATTCTATGCGTGTTTTACCTTTAACATCTAATAAATGTTATCATTTTATTGAATGCGAGTAACCTTTGAGTGTGTGTGTTGATGTGCTTTCAATGTATTCGCTCGTTATTTTCTCAAGTTACATTTGTGATAAAAGGATATATACCAATTCGATCTCATCATATATTAATTAAGCATTCCTCTAGCAAATCGTACCACCAGTGATAAATTCTTTTTCCGACCAAGATAGCAAAGTCTGTTATTATGCCTGCAAAGCTCTATACACCATTGCAAAGGTGAGACTGAAGTAACTTTTTTTGCATTTGGAGTCTCAATTAAAGTCAATTTTGTGCATTATCATATATCATTAAGTAGTAGATCAGTTGACTCCTTGAGGAACTGAGCTTTTTGTTGCCATCTTCAACTCTGGTTCAATAATGCGCAACTTGTTTGCCTTTTGTTACGAGTCAAATATGTTTAAAAATATGCTTACAAACCTCACCACAGGGGTTCATTGGATACCAGCCCCTCGTATTATAATAATATACATTCTAGTGTACATGAAAATAATTATAGTGCATTGCTGTTAGTAGACCTATTACCAACACAATTAATTGTTAGAGGTTTAAGGCAAGATATTTAACACATTTTTAGATAAATAATATATTAAAAACAGTTAACAATGTATAAATAAGATTTAGCAAATAACCTTCTCACAATCATTTCTCTACAAATCATATATCACATTTAAAAGAGCAAAACATAAATGTTATATAGCTGCCAACATAAACTCACAATACTAGATAATCAACAATAAAACTTAAGGTTATAACATTGGATAGTCAAACAACATGATTGTTTAATAAAAAATACTATATCAATAACTCAATAAGACTTGTATGATAATACGATTGTAGCATAAGAAAAAATACAGATCATTTCAACAAGATACACATAAACTTTTAACAAAACAATAATAAGGCTACAATGAGATATATATCAATGAATATACCAATTAAATTAATCGAAGATTTTAGAATATGATAATTGAAGGTTTTGATCAAATCGAAAATCAAGATTAATCGAAAATGATGCAGTTTTCACTTATTCTATTAAGAGAGGGAATTCCTTGGTTGAAAAAAATTAGTTAAATAATGAGTAAAACATTGCATAGAGTGCTATCATGCAGCGGTAAAAACAGTAACTAATAAGATATTGGATGGAATCAACTTGTGTTTGAAACAAAAACTAATAAGATAAAATCTATTTAAAACAATGAGTGAAAAATAAGTAATAAAAAACAACATATTTTATAATAATTTGAGAATTCATTCATCAACTCAACAAGGTTTCATTAGTTTAAGAATTGAAGGATTCTGTAGCATAATGATACACCGCATCTGTAATTAATATAGTAATTACTTTAGTCGGAGAGTTATCCAGAGCAAAATTATAAAGAAAAGAACCAACAATAGTTGGTGTTAAGTAACTAAACCATATTTTGGCAGTTTCTTTTCACTCAGTATTATCTCTTACGTCTCTATCATCCTATTGATCCATTTTTATAGATACCTATTTATATTAACATAGATACCACTAGTATTAATGTAGATACCAAAAAATAAAATGCACATGCCATCATAAAAAATAGTCTCAAATTAATTATTTTAATTTTTCACCTAATAATATCAAATTCCATTTACATACTTTGATATTTTAATCATAAAACAAGCAAAGGTCTTTTATGTTCTTAAATTATGTCTGCTTTTAGGTATTTTCCAACAGAAACTGTGATAATATTGTTATCACCATTTTTAGTTCTGTCACTGTGAACAGACAGAAAAATTACTGTTGTTCTACACTAATTTGATTTTCTTAAACCTATACTAACTTTATTATTTGACTATTCCACACTTGAGGCCTACAAAATTGGGGCAAATATGTATGATATATCTAGACACGAGGGCCTCATTTTAAGAGGCTTAGTCACATGGGTTTATTTGGAGGAAAAGTATCTCAAAGGGGCCATGTCTAATTCTTTATAAAAAAAATATGCTCAAAAACCTATCCACGGTACTTTAGTTCACTTTTTTTAGTCCTAATAAATCATGATAATTTTTTAAATATGAATGTTTATTTATTTATGGGTATCTTAGCAGCAGGGAACAACAAGTATAGGCTTTAATACAACCTAAATTTATGTGAAATAATACTCTGCATTGAAAACCTTTTATTCCTTAAAAGGATGGTTTGGATAAAATGTAATTTTATTCAATACTACAAGAAAACAAAGTTATGACAAATGCTGAGACCTCAAATGCATTTAAATTTAATTCTGATTTAAATAAGGATTGAAGCTGGAATATTTTTCATTGAGTTTCAGGCATAAAGATTTGGTTTGAAGTTTATTTTTGATTTAGTTTCAGACATTTAGTGTTGGTGACTGAATTCTTGTATTATTTAATGGTTTCTTTTTTCTCTATGAATGGTTGTGTTTACACTTCTTTCATTCATTCTAAAGATATTTTTCAAAGGACACCATTGAAATCAAAGGGTCTGCCATTGCATTTTATAATGGATAGTAACAAGCAATATTCCATTGTATTTGACATTAACATTGATGCACGATACAATTACTAATCTTCTTTCATCTGCTTAAGTATCTATGAACTCTTATGATGTGCATCTACATCTTATTTTGGGAGTATATTTGAATGACTAAAAACATTTTGTTGGCATAAATAATATGTGCGTAACATATTATGTGCAAATAATCTGTTACATAGTCTACATTTAGATAGTAATGTGTGTTATCATAAGGTCAATAGCTCAACTGATTTTGATAGATGAAACTTCCAAATATACCCTTAACTAGTACCTTAACAATTGATATAGAATCGCGATATATGTTACAGAGTTTGTTGAGTATCTTTATCTCTGAGAATTTCGACTCTATCACAAATGATTAACTAGTATTTGCATCTCTCCAAATGTTCCTTATATCACTTCGCATCAAGTAAACCTAAATATTCAAACAAATTTGGGTATACACGATATTGTATTTAGAGGAGGATTATCACCGAACAGAGTATCATCTCGTGAGTACTAACAATTTTTCAATTTTATACTCGACTGCAGTTTCTGGGAGACTTGTGATTGGTCTCTAGTGATTAGTTTCTTGATGAGTTTTCTTTCTGGATTTTTATTTTTGGTTTTTCCCCTCAAGTACCATCTTATCTCGTGTTTTGTTTTGAATTGGGCAGAAGGAAAATAATGCAGAGAAGATAATGATAATTGTAGTACTGTAATTCAAGCTCGAACGCTTGTGTTTGTTTGGGATAATTATTCGTTTGAGACTAGCTCTGTAGAAAAAAGGAGTCAAATTTGAACATATTTTAAGCGTAGCTTGAATTGACTTGGTCCAATTTTGATTTGATTACCAATAATTATAAGAAGGTGGATTGAAAAATAAGGTAATTGGAGATAATTTATAGCAGTACCTCAGTTACACCTTAATGAATTTAGTTAGTGCAGAGAGCACCATAATAAAAGTTAAAAAGTATATGTAAAAAACTTTTGGTACTGTTTTCATTGAGTATGACTTACAATAGAACTGAATAAGACAACTTTTTGTATCTTTTTATGATATTACCCAATCAAATTCTATTATATTGGCTGTTTGTCTCCCTGTTCTTTCAATGTTACCACAACCATTATGGTCTAACCACAACCAACTGATTACTTATTGTTCTTGTAGCTTCTATATACCATTAAGCTGTAGGAACAACCACTAAACTCTAACAATCGGGTGTTCAAAAAATTACATGTGTGCTTTTTTAACTTATTTGAGTATGTTGTTTTTGGGATCAAGAGGTTATAGATACTGTCAACGATAATGCACATGATAGATATTGAAAGAATTTTCAAATAACTAATCGGTAGTTACTTATATAACTGATAGATATTATAATCATTTGCGACTTGTTTCTTAAAAAAAAAAGACCAAATTTGCACACAAAAAATATAGTATGTTTAAAAATGAAAGATACCAAAATCCAATAACTAAATATATGCATGGGAATGATAAATACTATAAGCCAACAATACACGGTAAGTTTAACTATGATACATAATGTGAGTACCTCGTCCATTTTTATAATCCCAAAGAAGTGGCCGGACTAAACCCTATTGAAAATAGGAAGAGTCCGACCCAAAATCCAAAGCCTCAAACTCAATTAGTTAGCAATAACCCATCCTGTTCCTAAAATCTCTCACGAGATATTCTAGGGATAGTGGGTTAATGCAGGAGTGCCCAACACCCCCACTCTCTGAACTTTTACTGTATACATGATACCCCTGGCCTGGGGCAAAGGGCGTGTAATAAAAAACACTTCCCTGGAGAAAAGAGAAATACAAACCGAGAGAACCACCATGGACGTAGGAAATTTGCCGAACCACGTATATCTTGTGTCGTGTGTGATTATGATTATTCTAATTCGTGTTTTTTATTTTTCTAGTGATTGCATTTAGTTATAATTTGTGTGAGATTAATTGTCGCCATAATTGGCGCCGTCTGTGGGAAGCGATTGTTCTTCCTTTAAGAATGCCTTAACTAACATGAACCTAAAATTTCTGGTCATGGCAGTAATGCCCCTCAAGCGGGGGATATTCAAGAGCAACCTGTCTAACCCCAAGTTCGACGCGCAAGCCCAAGGCCTCGCCCAGAACGGCAGGCCTCAAAAGAAATCCAGGGACCAACTAGGTCCACGTAAGTCTTCAAGATGATCGACGCCTGTGAGGCCAAGCTCCAAGAGCTAAGGAAGCCACTCGCAAGCAGGAAGCGGAGAATGCTCGCCTTAAAAGGAGACTGGAAAAAATGGAGAGAGAACTCCATCGTAATATAAGGCAATGTCATTATCAGACTCCTAGCCCTCAGGCGAGTAGATCTCGCAGCCAAGGAAGGAGCCCAAGATGTGGATCTCAAAGAATTGAGGGACACAAGTTAGATAACGACTGATTCGAGCAACAATAATCAACCCGCCATTACAGGATCCCAAGCCAAAGGAACGATGTTATACAAAATTTGGTTCGAAGAGAGATGGACCAACACCTAGCACATCGGGGTGCCAGATCGACAAGAGAGCTAGCCAGGCGAGCTCTCAGGACCCACATAAAATCCCCTTTTTCAAGGGAAATAGAGGAAGAGGAAGGCCCAAAAAATTTCGCCATGCCTAAGTTTAAGATCTATGATGGAAAGACTGATCCCATTGACCATGTCAGATAGTACAGACAGGCCATGACCTTTTGGAGCCACAAGGACAAACTGATATGGCAAATTTTCCCACCGAGCTTGCACGATGTGGCTCAAAAGTGGTTCGAGAAACTCCCCCACAGATCCATTAGGAACTTCGCATCACTGGTAGAGCTCTTCACAAATCTCTTCATTACCAGCAGCTCCCATCCGAAAAGGATGGATTCTTTGTTGACAATGAAGAAAAAGCCCCAGGAGAGCCTCAAAGACTATGCAAAGAGGTATTGGGAGCTATTCAACGAGATCGAGGACTATTCGAAGTAGGTCGTCGTTACATCCTTTAAGATTGGGTTACCCATCTCCTGCCTCTTGCACCAATCCCTCACTAAGAAGGAGGCCACATCCATCGACGACTTGATGGCTCACATTGAAAAATATGCTAAAGTCGAAGATTGACCCATCTCAGTGTAAGGGAAAATGGTCGCGCCAAGGTCATCGGCAAGGGGAGCGACAAGAATGAGGGTCAAAAGAAAGGGAGTAGGAATGGGGTCAAGAATGGCCCTAATAATGGGAGAAAAAATGATGCCACAAAGGCATTTCAAGCAGTAAATACAGTTTTCAGAGAACCGTTCTATAAAATTCTGACAAAAATCAAAGACGAACCGCTCATTAAGTGGCCCAAGAAAATGGGTGGAGACCCTTCCAAGAAGAACAACGTACTGAGATGTGCTTTCCACAAAGAGGGCAGGCACAAAATCGAGCACTGCAAGGCCCTAAAGTCTCACCTTGAAGAGTTAGCTCAAGCTAGACACTTAAGCGAATTCGTGGAGAAAAAGGGAGAGAAAGTGGTTGCCAATGGAGATCAAAGGCCTGATAACGTGCTCGAGGAATACATCAGCCATGAGTTCGCAGTAATTCATGAGGCATCTGACCTCAAACAGATTCAGGGAAATACGGCTCAGATGGAATTGAAAAAGCTCACAGCAGTAATGCAAGATTTTTAGATCGATCTAGACAAGATGCAAGTTCGAAAGAGTCGACGAGCAGAAGATGTCGACTATAGCAAACATATCGTGTTCACAGATGAGGACCTAGTGGGAGTAAGAACCCCACATTATGATGCACTGATTATTACTCTCAGGATAGCTAATTATGACGTCGACAAATTGCTCATCGACTAAGGTTGCTCATCTGAAGTAATGTATAGCGACCTGTTCAGGAAGTTGAAACTAAGTGTTGCCGACCTAAAGGAAGACACCGTTCCTTTAATTGGATTCGTTGGAAAAGTAACCATCCCCTTGGGAAAGATCGTCCTGCTAGTAAGGGCATGAAACATCTGGAAAATGATTGAATTTCTCATGGTCGATATTGATTCGCCCTACCAAGCGATCCTCAACAGAGGATGGATGCACGCAATGAAGGCCATCCCATCTACCTACCATCAGAAGCTAAAATGTGTGACTGAACGAGGTGTGGTGGAGATCCATGGAGATCAGGCGATGGTGAGAAAGTTCTTTATAGCAGCCATCCGTCCCAAACCATAGAAGAAGGTTGACGAAGTTACAAGCAAGAACGAAGAGCAGGAGAGGCTAATGCCCTCCAAATATCAACTAAGATATGGGAGACCAAGAGTCGAGGAGACCAGGCTCCACCCCTCTAAAAGTGTCATCGAGGACCTGGAGGAAGTCACATCTAGTAGCAGTTTGAATGAAAGAAAGTTCTTGATCGAAACTTCACTTATCGACCTTAAAAAGAGGGAGTTGGTCACCTTACTTCGGAGTAATTTAGATGTCTTTGCATGAGAGCCTTACGAGCTACACGAGATTGATCCTAACATCACCTGTCAGCGATTTCACGTCGACCCATCTTTTAAACCAATATCCCAGAAATGTCGACGAACTTCTCCGGAGAAGCTAAGGCAATGGATAAGGAAGTCAAAAAACTGTTAGATGCAGGATCCATACGGGAAGTTGAATTCCCTAAGTGGTTGTCCCCAAGAGCAACAAAAAGTGGAGAGTCTGCATCAACTTCACCAATCTCAACAAAGCATTCCTTAAAGACAACTTCCCCTCCTAAAGATCGATCAACTGGTGGATGCCACGGCAGCACACGAAAGGATGAGCTTCCTGGACGCGTACTCTGGGTATCACTAGATCCCTCTCCATGAGCCGGATCAAGACAAAATAGCATTTATAAACCAAAATATTCAAAGACCAAATGAGAAGCACTATTGAGGTCTACATCGATGACATGCTCGTCAAGAGAAAGCTAAAAAATGACTACCTCTCTGACCTATCAAGGACCTTTGAAATCTTCAGAAAGTACCGAATGAAGCTAAACGAGAGTAAGTGTTCCTTTGGTGTCCAATCAGGAAAATTCCTTGGGTACTTGGTCAGCAGGAGAGGCATTAAATCCAACCCCGACCAAATTGACACTATCAATAGGGTGCAGTCCCCACGAATGATAAGAGACGTGCAGAAGCTCACGGGAATGCTCGCCGCCCTTAATCGGTTCATCTCAAAGTCTTCTGAAAGGTTCCAATCGTTCTTCTAGTTGTTGAATAAAAGCAAGGATGTGAACTGGAACGAAGATTGCTCGAGGGCATTGGAAGGGCTTAAAGCTTACCTCAGCAAGCCACCTTTGCTCGGAATCCCTCAAGAGAATGATTCCCTATACCTTTACCTTGCCGTATCTAGTCATGCTATAAGTTTTATACTGGTATGCAAAAAAATAGGGATCCAACACCCACTTTATTACGCGATCATGACTCTTTTGGACGCCGAACATCGATACCTACCACTAGAAAATCTCTTATTTGCACTAGTGGTAGCCTCGAGAAAATTAAAACACTATTTCGAAGCCCACTCCATCATTGTACTTAAATCACACCCTCTTAAAGCAGTCCTGAGGAAAGCAGACCTTTTAGGTAGACTATCCAAGTGGTCGGCCGAGATCGGGCAATTTGACATTCAGTTTCCAACCAAGGACTGCCATTAAAGGGCAGGTCCTCTCCGATTTCATCGTCGATTTTATAGGAGAGCAACCTTGTGACCAAACCCACACTAGTTATCAGAACAAAGTCCCCCCAACATCAGGCATCTGGAAACTATTCGTTGATGGAGCCTCCAATTCCAGAGGGGCAGGAGTGGTCATCATGCTAGTTACCCCCGAAGATGCCATTCTCGATCAAGAAATCAGGCTTGGATTTAAAGCCTCCAACAATGAATCAGAGTATGAGGCACTGATCGCGGGCCTATAAAAGGCGCGAATGCTCAGAGCAAAGCATATCTAAGTCTTTGGCGACTCACAGTTGGTCTCCAACCAGATAAGTGGCGATTTTAACGCAAGAGATGGGAGAATGACAACCTACCTCACCACTGTGAAAGAATTGATGGCCAACTTTGAGCACATCAGCATCTAGCAGTTTCCCAGAGGACAGAACAACCATGCTGATGCCCTCATATCCTTAAGCTCAGCGATCAACTCCGAATTGAAGAGGACAATTTAGATTGATTTCATTGCCCAGCCAAGTGTCAACCAGATCAACAAACTGCCGAGCATAAAACATGTTCTCCAGATTGAGATAACCCCCAGTTACATGGATCCCATAATAGATTATTTGATGGATGGTGTACTACCAACAGATAAGAAGACCGCTCATCAGATAAGATTCAAAGCTGATCATTTTCACTTATCTCCTGAGGGCAAGTTGTACAAGAGATCTTTCACCATCCCTTACCTTCAGTTCTCTTATCCAAAGGACGTCTAGCAAGTCCTGCATGAACTCCATGAGGGAATCTGTGGGAGTCATATTAGGGGCAGGTCTCTAGCTTTCCGAGCAATGAAAGAACGGTACTAGTGGCCGTACATGCAGAAAGACACTGAAATCTATGCTCGAAAGTGCAAAAAAAGCCAACTTCACGTACCTATGATTCACCAGCCAGCCAATAACCTGAAGTCACCTACTTGTCCTTACCCTTTCTCCCAATGGGGTATGGACATCGTGAGCCCACTACCAACTGTAGTCGATAATCACAAATATCTATTGGTCGCAATAGATTACTTTACCAAATGGATAGAGGCATAACCACTGGAAAACATTAGAGACACAGACATGATAAGATTCATATAGCAGAACATCATCACTCTTTTTTAGATCCTCAGGACTATCATCACTAACAATATAACCTATTTCGAGAGTGCCCTCTTCCAGGGTTTCTGCAGTGACCACGGGATTAGGCATTACTTCAGCCTTGTGGGATACCCACAGAGCAACAGATAGGCTGAGGATTCCAACAAAATAATGATTTATGGATTAAAAAAGCATTTGGAGTAAGCCAAGGGATCATGGGTAAATGAACTACCCCATATCCTATGGGCTTATCGCACCACCCCAAGGCCAACAACTGGAGAGACACCATTTGCACTTACGTATGGGATGGAGGAAATTATCCCTTTGGAAGCTGGTCTCCCTACCACAAGGTCCACTCTGATTGACAAAGGCCAGAATGATGTAGCATTGCTCGTTGAACTTGACTTAGCCAAGGAGCGAAAGGAGTTGGCTCTAGTAAAACTTGCAGCTAACCAACAACATCTAGCTAAGCATTATCACAAAAACGTCAATCCAAGAACATTCCAGGTTAGGGACTACGTCCTGAGGAAAGTTCTTGGCAACGCTGTAAAACCATCGTATGGAAAGCTAGGACCACACTGGGAGGTACCATTCAAGGTGATAAAAGATTACTTGCAAGGAGCCTACCACTTAGAAACGTTGGAGGGGAGGGAGATGTTAAGAGCTTGGAATGCAACCAATTTGAAAAAATTCTACTTCTAAATTTATTTTTTCTTTTTGAAACTCAATGTTGAATTTTCAATACTTCTTTGATTAATAAGATTTGTTTGGTAGTGGAATTTTCTCAACTACATTATAATATTTCACCCTTTCCAAATTACAGTCTCCCTTCTTAACATGCAAAACTAAGACCATGAGATACTCATCGACTAAAGTAACAGGGTCAATGTGTAATGACCCTCCTCAGGCATTCATCAATTAATATGAATAACCTTCGAGCTTGCCCCTGGCAATATATGAAGCCCTACAGGGAACCCTTAGGCAACATTGCCAACCCAGGTTGGTTGCCAACATTGTCTTGCTCAGAAATCCTACTCGAAAAGAATATTCGATACCAGTTGTATCCTCGCTATGGCCTCACTTAGGCCCAAAGAAGTGTGACGACACGAACTAAAAGGTAAAGTAAGGCATAATGGTACTTAAAGCATGCTGGACTTGGGGGATACTCACTCGATAATTAACTCTGCCTAAGACATATCTAGTCGGCTAGAAGAGCCCAAGATAACTGAACAAGAGATTAATAGAGTAAGAAAAATATTTTATTACATCATTACATGTACAAATAGTTACATCATTACATGTTTAGTCAGTAAATCGCCCAAAATAAAAATATTTTATTACATCATTACATGTACAAAGATTTACAGATGCTACGTGATTCAAACCCTAATGAGGGTCAGGTCACTGAGCGAGGTAATCAGCTACTCACGCTCTTCGGCCATCATCTTGGTGAGGAGAAAACTCATCCTCAACTTCGTCTAAATTCATCTCCAGAAGCATTCTTGGTATCGCATCTATAGGAACCCAATGATCATCCCTCCTGAATGTGTTCGGAACCAAAGTTGAGGGAGAGATTTCATGTCTATACCAGAGGACAGAGTTCTTGGGAACTTATAACTCCCTGAGGGCACTCAACCACCCTCTTATGAAAGCTAACTCCTTGACCTCCTTTAACTTCGTTGGAGCATCAGTCTAACCCTGATTGTAGCCATCCACCCATACCTGCCGAGGACCATTTTTTAAACAACTGTCTCAACCTGGTAACATCTCACTGAAGCCCGGTTATATTCACATAGGCTTGAACGACATCCCTGTTCATCTCGATAATCTCCCTTTGAGAACTGATGGGAAGGTTTCCAGCTCGATGTATCATTGATGACGAAGAACCTTGGATAAGTAATAAAGCTGTGCTCGATGCATTCTCCCTCAACCGGGAGAGCTGGCACTTCAGTGTATCATTTTCTTGTTGGAGCATCTCACCAACCAAGTTAATTTTACACGCTTCTAGGAGCTTCATTTTTAGATCATTGACTTATTCTTGAACAGAGGCAGCAATCTTACTCATCTCCTTATGTCTATCTTTTAATTTAGCAACCAGCTCGGATTGGTTATTTTATTCCTGGTTTCTTGCTCGAAGAGACTTACAAATTCTTATAAAGGCATGACGGACATGGTCTCTCACATTAGTACCAAGGATTTAGCCCAAACGAGAAGTAGTCAGGATATATTTCTCAATATCGATAAGCTACCAATCATACAAGCGTCGAGAATAAATAAATCATTATATGAGAAGAAACAAAACTTCATTTCATTAAAACATAAATAGTTCAAGTACATCAGCGAGAGGAAAAAGAGAACAACAGAAATACAATAAATACAAAGGCCCCCTAAGAAGACTAACTAGCAACTTTCGTTTACTCTGAGGATTCTAGTTACTTCCCCTTATCCGCAGTAGCCTCATCTGCACCTCCCTCGGATGGAACAACCACCATTCCCTGATCAAGGGGAGCATCAGCAGCACTGGTTGGAATAGCTGGAACATCTTCACTAGTAGTAGGAGGAGGCATGCCCTCTACAATAGGTTCTCCTTAGTAGCGAGGAAAGCCTTGTCCCAACCTTTCTTGAAGTTAAAACGACTGATGTAGCCGATCTACGCCTCAGCATCCTCGTATGCTGCGATCCACCTAGCTTTATAAGAGCTCTGGTGGCGGCCTCAGATTCTACTTTTTTCGTCTTCTCGGTGAGCTCTTTATTATCCTCAACCACCGCCAGCTTGCTCATGCAGATTAAGTTATAGGATTGCCTCAGCTCCTCCAGTTCCTTAGACGTTGCCTTTTTTGCTTTGTTAGATTCAACCAAGGCAAGGTCAGAAGACTTCTGAACATCACTGACAACCTTTAGGCTCGCCTCTAGCTTAGAATTTCTCCTTGCCATCTCATCGCAACTGCAATAGAGGACAGTGAAATCAGACACAAACTGCAGAGAGAAAGAAAACATTATCGAACACTACACCAAATCTGCCCATTTTTCAAGGTCATTGACCTTGACAAATTCACCTTGTCAAGGTCAATGACAGTGACATTTCGAGGCGAGATAACTTTTTTTATCACGTTCGTGTCACGGTCATTGACCTTGACAAAAAACTCGCGTTTTGTGTCACGGTCGTGTCAAGGTCAATGACCGTGACACGTTTGTCACGGTTTATAACCGTGACAAAGCCGTGACCCTTTTTAAAAAAATTGTCATGGTCATTGACCATGACACGTCCGTGTCAATTTTGTCACGGACGTGTCACGGTCAATGACCGTGACAATTCTGGGCAGAATTAAAAAAAAACTGCTGGGCAGTATGGCCACTGCCACTGCCCAGCAGTATATTTGTACCTGTTATAGCAACGTTGTACCTGTTCCCAACATCATATATCCGAACAAACTAAAGATAATGCAAATATATATTCAAATAAGAAACTATTTAAAAAGAAACAACATCACCATCATTTTATCTCAAATCTACAAACTATTTGCATGGAAAAGAGATTTTGTACCGCGACGCTCGGGAACACCTCCTTATCCTTCCCTTCTCGTCCGAATAGCCACATAAGTATAGAGCATATGTGGCCTACCCTTAGGGCCACTCCCTGTCCGATGAATTGAAATAAAGTAAAATTAGTATCCGCCCCTCAAATATAGATAAATATAAATCGTAATTGAAATCGAAATCGAAATTGACATATAAATATAAATACATTACCTGTAGTGTCACTCAAACAGCTAACTTGAGCTCATATGGCACCTCCTTCCAACTAATGTACCCCGGGCAATCGTGTCAATTATAATTCTCTTCATATCTAAACACTAAGAAATACCATAATCTTATGGAGGTATGCGTTGCAAATTCCTTCCAACCGTTGTGTAGCCAAAAATCAGCAGTTGAAGTTGTCAACTCCACCTTTGAATGGGGTATGAAAAGTGGTGGGGTATGGAAAGTGGAATTGACAACTTCAACCGGTGATGTTTGGCTACATAACGGTTGGGAGGAATTTACAGAGCATCGCTCCATAGGATTATGGCATTTCTTAGTGTTCGGATAGACGAAGAGATTCAGTCTCCTCTCCACAAATAGGACACCCCAAATAACTATGTACTAATCACCTATTAAAGGTAAGAAGCGTATATTCATGGATTAGTATAAACAAAACTTAGATGTAGTTGGAATATTTATGTATTAATCTCCTCTCCACACACGCACACTACACAAGAGTGAAAATGATAAAGTGCAGATCAAGTAAAAGCATTAAAAATGGATGTTTCGGTACAAATTGAAATATTTATTACAAATTGAAAAATTGTTTCAAATTCGAGTTATCATAAAAAATGGATTGATATTCGGTAGGAGAAGCCAAGTCATCCACACTACTATTTAGACGCCTTGGCGCGTGTTGGACAATTGATCACGACTCGTTGTTGATATACTCCGAGTAAAACACTTGCTTAACCTTTTGAAATGCACAAACAAACGGCTCATCGCTCACGTGGTCGTTGCTCTTCAACTTGGACAAGTCAACCATGATCAAATTGGTGACATGATCAACTTTACAAGCATTTTTATCCTCAACTCTTACCCATTCACAGTAAAATACAACCTCTTTGAAGCTTATATAATCCAATTCAAATATATTTTGGATTACACCATAGTAAGTCATTTCAGCTTCAACGAGGTTTTTATCTTTTGCGCTCGCTCGAAAGAAAGTAAGAGCCTTGTATGAAATTCCCGAGTTCTGTACATTTGTACTTTCCTCGTACACTTTAGCGCCGAAAATGTAACCGTTCAATCGATATTTTTTGTACTCTTTGCCATGAACAAGGGTCCAGTGGCTAGACAAGCAAGCCTTGATGTCGCATCACCCATCTTTAGGAGCTGAGAATATAGATAAATTAATTATATTAGTGGTAAAATTTGAGTGTAATGTAACGTTATAAAATGACTGTTTTCATTGTAATTACCTCTTGTGTCAACCATAGCCTAAATTCACTGTCTGATTGTACCACTGTTTTTCGTCTTTTATTGTTCTCACAGGCTTTATATTTACTGCATATTACAAAATTAATCATGTATAAAATAATCTAAAATAATGTTAAACATTATAATATTCGAAACTTAGTTTTTCCATTCTTCGACATCTTCATGTGTGTCAAATAGATAACGAGCCACTTGTTCATGTTGCAAACTCGTTAATTTCACTCGTTTTCCCATCACATTACCACCATCATCGAGGAATTCATCAGTGTCATCAACGCTGGTAGAGTCAGTCATATATTCCCGAGTATATGTTGATGACTCCACGGTGATGTATTCCTCTGCAATTGATCCTGCAATATATCGCGTATTCTTGACGTAATCTTTAAAAACTTTCATCAATCTTTCAAATGGATACATCCACCGATATCTAACTGGACCACAAAGAAGTGCCTCGTCGCATAGGTGTACTAACAAGTGAACACTTATGTCAAAGAATGTTGGGGGAAAGTACTTCTCCAATACACAAATCGCTTCGTTCACAGCCAATTTTGTGGCCACTATGTGTTCTCGATTCACTACCTTCTCACACAAGAGGGAGAAGGTAATACTAATTTGCATAATAGCCCTACGGAAATCCTTGTGCTTGGAGAAACAGTGCTTAAACAATAGAGGAACCAATTGCATGATCACATGCCAATCGTGGGACTTACACTTATGTAAATCATGAGTAACATAATTCACAATCCTTTGCAAGTTGGACGAAAAAGTAGATGGGCCCTTCAAATTATATATTGTGTCTAGAAGCACCTTCCTTTCCTCACTCGTCAAAGTAAACGCACCAGGGGGAATTATTGTCCTTCCCCTACTATCTTCTTTCAACCATAGTTGTGGTTTAAGTTTTAACGTTTTAAGGTCTTTTCGTGCATTTTCTCCATCCTTCGAATGACTCCCCCCAAGGCAAGTACCCACAATATGTTCAGCGAAGTTCTTCTCTGCATGAATCACATCCAATACATGGCGCACCGGGTTTTTCTTCCAATAAGGCAAGTCAAATAAAATTGACCTCCGAGACCATGCCTTTCTTATCTCAGTTTCATTCCCAGTTGGGGTCTTCTTATGCTTGACATTCTTAAATTTGGGATTCTTACTTGGCATATTTGGGCCAAATTCAGAAGATTTACTTTCAATTTCTGAACCCGAAAGTTGTCTCGGCGGTAGCCTATGTTCAACTCCGCCCAATAAAAAATTGGAAGCTTTCTCAAATCTGAAACTATGAGCTGGGGGTAAAAACCTCCTGTGGCAATGGTATACATTTTTTAAGCTAGAGGATAGACGAAGAGATTCAGTCTCCTCTCCACAAATAGGACACCCCAAATAACCATGTACTACACATCCGGATAATGTCCCATAAGCTGGAAAATCATGAATTGCCCACATCAACATAGCTTTCAGCGTAAACTCTTCTTTTCTAAAAGAGTCAAATGATTGCACACCCTCTTCCCACAACTCATTTAATTCTTCTACCAAAGGAGCCAGGTAGATATCAATGTCTTCACTTGGTGCCTTTGGCCCAGGTATCAATAAAGCCATCATCGAAAATTCAGGTCTCATACACTGTGAAGGAGGGAGGTTGAGTGGGGCTAGGATCACTGGCCATACACTCTGATTGGTTCTCAGATTTCCAAATGGATTGAAACCATCTGTTGATATAGCCAAACGAATGTTGCGTTGTTCTCGAGCAAAATCGGGATACTTATAATTCATCCTCCGCCAGGCAGTAGAATCAATAGGATGACGCATGATATTACCCCCTACTTCTGCCCTAGCATGCCAAGTCATTGCCTCTGCAATCCATGGTACTGTGAAAAATCGCTTTAATCTAGGCCCAACGGGAAAATATTTCAATACTTTTTGAGGCACTTTTGAGCTTGTGCCTTCCTTACTAGTAGATTGGACATATCTAGGTTCATCGCATACCGGACAACGATCGAGATTTTCATACTCCTTTCGGTATAGTATGCAGTCATACACACAAGAATAAATCGATTTATACTTCATTCCCAAACCTTTCAAACTGTTCTTCATAACATGATAGCTATTTGGAAGTGTATTCACCTTGGGTAATAAGCCCTTCACCCATTTCAGAATTCCCGTCACGCTATTGCCAGACAAACCGTACTGCGTCTTCAAACTGTGCAAACCAACCATGGCATGTAAAGTTGTTTGATCTTTCTCACAGCTAGAGTATAACGGTTGGGTCGCCTTAAATTTTAAACTTTGGTAGTCATCGTCAAGTTTTATCGTGTTATCTTCACGAGCACTTGAATCTTCTACATCATCAGTAACCTCATTCTCCTCAGCTTCATAAACTCCGTACGCATCATCAACTAAATCCTCTAATATATTATGATCTACGTCGTCCCCTTCTTCATCTATTCTACTTGTTGAAGGATGTTGTGAAGGTTGGTCAGGGACAAAATGAACTTTCAATTCACCGTGAAAACTCCAAAATCGATAACTATCTTGCATACCCGATCTTAACAAATGTAGTTCAACTGTTTTCCACTCAAACACCTTACCATTCTTACACCTAGCACACGGACACGGAAACTCTTCATCATTACGACATCTCTTTGCATATTTCACAAATTCGTTAGCACCTCTGTGAAACACATCCCCCATTCTATTAGTCTCACCCATCCACTGTTTGTATTTCGGATATCTCATTACAGCTACCACAACTAAACACCTATTAAAGGTAAACAAAACTTAGATTTATAGTATGTTTTATTTAATTATCCCATCATTTAATTATCCTATTAAAGGGTAAGTGGTCCTATCCCATTCAAGACTGCATTTTTCTGTAATATACTTAACAGCTCATGCACATTGTTACGATTTGAAAAAAATTCGACAGCATATCCCCTTAGTTCTCCAAGTACACGACGTAGATTGGCAGGTGTGAGTGTTATTTCAATTGGTCAATTGAAATAACAGTCACACTTGTCAATCTAGTATGTACCCAGAGAACATTAAGATACGACTGCAGAACTTCCTCCAAAAGTAACAACTTTAAGCCAATAAGAATATTATACAGTCTCAAACTGTCCAAACGGGACAATTCGAGAGATCTCATTACAGGGGTAATGACTCTCGAACGGGTCTAAGGGTTATTGAATGCGTACGCATAAGAACTAGAATGCTAGTATCTATGCGCACTATATTTAATTTCAAGTATGTTTCATATAATGGATTAATTCAAATACAAAAATAAATTCATGGGATAATTCAAATACAAAAATAAATTTATGTATTGACCACATACACACACACACACACACTATCTAAGTTGTTCTATAGGTATAAAAACAATTATTATCCAATTATTATCCAACTATTATCAATTATTTATTTTGAATGTAAATAATATTCAAAACCCCACCCACCCCCACCCCCACCCCCTCCCGATGTTTATTATCCAATTATTATCCAACTATTATCAATTATTTATAAAATTGATGTCTACTTTTAGTGTTGTGTATATATGTTAGTCCTCGGCTTTTTTATTGAACTTTTAGTTATGTAGTGTATTGTAGATTGATGAGGCCACACAATGAGCACACAATGAACTACTATTTCGCCTTTTACTAAAGAATATCATATGCTCACAAATAGGCGGCATACGCCCATTTTTTTAATTGTTTATACCCCCTCCCCCACCACACACCACCACATACACACACACCCCACCCCACCCCCTACAAGTCTAAGGATGCTCACAATAGATCCTCGCAAGTTGGTCAATCATTGTGTGAATAGGTATGAGATCATAATTTGGAGGAATTCACGTCCAAGAAATAATTTGGATTGTGATACCCCTTGATAGACTTATATGTTTTGTTTACCCGATCGATGAACTATTTTATAATCCTATAGAATTAAGTTTTAGAATCAAGGAATTGATCAGATATTCATTAAAATCGGTTAGTAGAAAATTTATTTAACCAAGAGGGTATCGAAAACATAACGTGGGGAATCATAATATACCGTAATCAACTTTAATAATAATAACACATTCTTTCGAGTGATTTATAAATAATTAAATTTGAGTGCAATCATGATTATTTAGTGGAATGAATCGTGATTAAATAAATAAAGGATATAAATTAGACGGTTATAAATTGGGATTTCCTAGTATTTACTTTGAATCCAGTTTATTTATTTATCTTTGGTCCCTAGTATAGTCATTGCCCAAGTAGTAGGAGCGAAACTCTATAAAACCCTAGTTTAGCTAAAGCCCGTGAATTATACCTATATATATTGTGTAAGCGAGGATTTTAGCATAAGAATCAATTGTGGAGGGTTAGAGAGGGAGTGAAAAAAATTATACCTATTCACACACACACACACACACACACCCCACCCCACCCCACCCCCTGCCCCCCTCCACCACCCCCTCCCCCACCACACACCACCACACACACACACACACACCCCACCCCACCCCACCCCACCCCCTGCCCCCCTCCACCACCCCCTCCCCCACCACACACCACCACACACACACACACCCCACCCTACCCCACCCCCTTCCCCCTTCCACCACCCCCCTCCCCCCTCCCCCAAAACACACCACCACACACACACACACACCGCACCCCACCCCACCCCCTGCCCCCTCCACCACCCCCTCCCCCACCCTGCCCCACCCCGCCCCACCCCCTGCCCCCCTCCACCACCCCCTCCCCCACCCTGCCCCACCCCGCCCCACCCTGCCCCACCCCCCACACACGCACACACATACACATATATATATATATATACACATACACATACACACATAAATATACACACAAATATATATATAAATGGAAGAGAGAGAGAGAGAAATTGAACCTGAAAGTAGAGAGAGAGAGAGAGAGAGAGAGAGAGAGAGAGAGAGAGAGGGAGGGAGGGAACGGTGGGAGGGAAAAAATAAGGGGGAAAGGGTTTTTGTTGGAAAAGTTATCACGGTCGTGTCAAGGTCATTGACCGTGACAAGAATTGTCACGGTCATTGACCGTGACAAGCCCGTGACAATTAAATTTATCACGGACTTGTCACGGTCAATGACCGTGACAATTAGTTGTCACGGTCGTGTCAAGGTCAATGACCGTGACATAAAACGCGTGTTTTTTTTGTCACGGTCAATGACCTTGACAAGGCTGGCCGGCTGAAAGGTGACAATTTGCCCATTTTGGTGTAGTGGAAGAAGGAATGGGAAAGAAAATCGCAAGAGTAGAGAAGTGAAAATGAACTTACCAAGGCCATCCCCTGACTCGCCTTTAGGTCTAGCTAGTCGGTCCCTATGCTTGACGACCTTTGAAAGTCTGCTGGCAAGACTTCTCTCTCGAGTACTTCCGGAGCCAGCTAAGGAGAAAGAGTAATGGAATCCCCCTCAGCTAAGGCAGACACGGGCACCAAAGACTACCCTCGCCTCTTCTCTCCCCTTCTTCTCTATCTCGACCATCTTCCTTTCTTTCTCGTTCTTCCTTTCTTCCTCCATACTTCTCTCTCTCTCTCCTTCACTAATGCCTCATCTTTCTTCTTCCTCTCCCTTTTATGAGACACAGTTTGGGAGCCAGTGGCTGTGTCCCCACTCCCAAACTTCTGCTTTTTTAGCCTACCAGCCAGAGCAACATTGTCCTCATCATCATCTTGGATTAAATTCTTCCTAGGAGGAGCCATAGTCTCCTCACTGGAACTATTCGAATTCTTCGAACTCTGAATTCTCTAAACCCTCCTCCGAATTGGAAGATTCCTCACTACTCGAACTCTCCGCGCTAGAATCACCCTCAGCTCCACCTCTGTCAGCCCCTACGCTGTCTTCACCAGAGTTACTCTCCTCCTCATCTAATTGAATTGGCTCAACAACGACCTCTTTTAGGATATCAAGGTGAGGAATGCTATCAACAGGTCGAGCGATAAAGCTGGTCCCAGTGTTTTTGTACTCTAAAAGGAATGCAGCAGATCTCGGATGTTCACCGTCAGTTAAATATTCCCTTATCTTTTAAACTTTTATTAGCTCAGCAGCTCGGATTTCGTGGAGAGCAAGTTCCAAGTTCTTTGTCTTAGCTAAAAAAGGAAAAAGGAGGACATAAGAAATAAAGTACACTAATAGAGAATCAATGAGGAAAATAAGAAATATATCTACCTATGTACTCCTTCCTGTAAAAAGGAATCATATGCCCCCTGTACCTCGCCTCCCCCATTTGGGGAGGGAATTGCCAGTTTTTGGCAATGAAGCCTTCATGCCAATAGTCCTTATGGGAATTAGGTATATTGACCACCAATATCCTATCAGGACTCCTAGCTTTCAGATAGAGGAGATCGGAGCTTGTTCGAGAAAAGGTATAGCAATAACAGATTTCAGCAAGGCCTAAATTGGTTCCATAAAGCTAATTGATCCAATGTATGCCGTTGACAATTTTCCAAACCTTTAGAGAACATTGGGTAGGAACTATGTAAAAATAACTAAAGAAGTGTAAAAATAAGCGATTAGGGGGAAAGGTTAGATCCCCCTGAGACAATAGGAGAACAATAATCCAATGCCCGTCCACAATGTCACAAACATTGTGAGGAACAGGGGCACATTTAATGTCCACCAAGTTGGGGATATTATATAACTCCCTAAACTTATCTATTGATCTATTAACTATTCTTGGCATAAATAAACCCTAGCAGTGATAGAAAATAAATTTTAACAGAAAAGAAATGAGAAGAAGTTTGGAAAACTTATGAAGTGAAAATCAGCTTGAGACGACGTGAGGCCACAAGCAAAGAAGATGGAAAGATAAGGAAAATATCGAAGACGAAAGGTGAGACCTGGAAGTGAGAAGACGCAGTAAGAAGAAGAAGATATCTCGAGAGTGTGAAAACTTGTAAAATGACGTCAGAAATGGCCTCTTCAAACAGTTTTAAACCCTCTCAATGATAACGCACGAAAAATGAAGTAGATCTACAACTTAAGTCTACTAAGAAGAGACGTTTAGCTCCCCAAAGCATTGCTCAATTCACAAAAATGCCATCAGAGCTATTATTTAAAATTATTGAGCCCAAATTGTGACCCAAATTTTTTAATTGTGGGTACCTCTTCCATTTTTTTAGGCCCAAAGACGTGGCCGGACTAAACCCTATTGAAAATAGGAAGAGTCCGGTACAAAATCCAAAGCCTCAAATGTAGTTAGTTAGAAACAACCCATCATGTTCCTAAAATATTTCACGAGATATTCTAGCGATAATGGGTTAACGTGGGAGTGCCCAACACCCCCACTCTCCGAAATTTTACTGTATATATGATACCCCTAGCCCGGGGCAAAGGGCATGTAATAAAAAACACTTCCTGGAGAAAAGAGAATACAGACTAAGAGCACCACCGTGGAAGTTGACAATTTGCCGAACCACGTATATCTTGTGTCATGTGTGATTGTGATTATTCTAATTAGTGTTCTTTATTTTTCTGGTGATTGCATTTACTTATAATTTATGTTGAGAATAATTGTCACCATAGATACTAAACATCCAACAACCATATATACTAATTCACAAATAGGAAAAATGCTCCAAAACCTCATCACATTACTTTGCGTGTCCTAATTTCCCCTAACTACGTATTAAAATACAAAGAAAACCCTCAGTAACAAAACAACTATATCTTATAATATCTTGAATAAAATCATCAGATAATAGAACAAGACATTTTCACTAACCCACATCATGAAATAATGAAACTATGTAGAACAATCTTATTACATTCACTAATGCTACCATCTAAAACACAAATATTTGGAAATAAACAATTTACATAACCACATTTACTGAAAATAACGGTCTTAAACAACCATCATAATCCATGCTTACTCTATGTATCATAAAATCAACCAAACAATGAAGTAGAAAGAAAACTACAATCATATTCCATAATCACAAAATTCAATTACAATGTGATGGGTTTGCTCATAACAAATTTTTCAAAACTAAAGTCTTTGTGAAAAGCGATAAAAAAAATAAGCACGAGATAATTACATGAAATATCTCTAAAAATATATCTACTATCATCAAATTACTATTGTGCATATTTTTCTGTTGTGCCTGTTTAGAGACCCATATCGATCGTACTTGAGCTTCCTTACTTCACTAGCTGACTTTATCCTATTTACTCTCGGTCTACCTGGTTGTGTCCATGTCTTTGGAGGCTTGATACCTTCTTTGTAACGATTCATTTCATCCGGTATGTATGGAACATGATATATTAGACATGCGTATGACTTTTAAAAATAATATGTCTTGAAATAGTCCTCAATAAGCGCATAAATTTTTACATTACATTCTTGGACAGTTAAACAAGCATGTGAGCACGATAACCCTTTAATTTTCCACTTCTGACATGAGCATGATCGATAAGTTAAATCACATATGGGTGCCTTTTCTAGACACCTCAAACATGTATTCACTTGCTTGACTAATATGCCAATTTCGCCTAATATCCAAATTATCCTTAATGACCTTTTCAATTTCAGGACACAACACACTTGTCCATTGCTCCGCTGATCGACTCCTGTCACCCATCATCTTCATCAGTTTTATTCTAATTCCATATATAATTTTTGTGGTGGGTAAGTATCGTTCCTCTAAAATTCATGCATTGAATGACTCAGCTATATTATATGCCATCTCCCCACAACGTTTTCCTGTAAAATGTGCATTTTCCCAATTCTTGAACGATAACTTTTCAAGGAATCTTACCACTGTTTCACCAAATTCTTTCAATAAATTTTGCATACATTCCTCGATAAGACACTCAGTTGCTGAATATGCGCAAGATAGAAATAACCCAACTATATTATCACGATGCTTTGACTGGATATTTCGTTCTTATAATATGCTTGATGTGATAAATACAATATGCATGAGGTGAAGAAGGGAAGACCTTTGAAACAGCATCACACCGTCCATCGTTTCTATCGGAAATAAAAGTGATTTCCCTATTATGTTCCTTCAGTAAATCGCACAATTTTCGCAAAAAACACTCCCAATTTTCTTCTATCTTCCCATCAATAATTCCAAAATCAATTGGGAAGATACCTGTGAATATTGAAGAACAATAAACTATTATTTATTTACAAATATATCCAGAATTAAATATTAAATTAATGATGGTATCTATCTTCTTAATTTATTACTATGCTTAATCGTATGCAATAGCATATTCTGATTCAAAGAATAAATTAACGATGATATTATAAATCGAAATAATAATAATAATAATAATAATAATAATAACAATAATAATAATAGTAATAATAATAATAATAATAATAATAATAATAATAATAATAATAATAATAATAATAATAATAATAATAATAGAAATTCTATAACATGTAGTGTTTTAAACAGTTTAGGATTAAAGTATGAAGTAACTAAAAATCATATTACTAATCGCAAATGTATATGTATAAATGGTTAATAAATTTACAAAAGGAAAATGATATAATGTCTTCTAATTATTCTGGGACATTGAAAAGTAGTCAAAGGTACCAAAACAAAATTTCAATTAGCATGAAATAAATTGGATCAGTCAGCATTTTTGTTTGAGTTGTTATTAATATTAAAATCTGAATTTTATGTGTTTCGCAAATGCAGGGAACACTGAATTGAATTTTAAAACAATTACTAAAATGTGGTATTGCCAATATATTACAAGCTACTGTGAAATAAAATTTGGGAAATAGAAAATCAGATATAATGTATCATTTCAAAAGGTATTCAGATTTAAACAATATAATTTTTTTCAACTAATACATAATTAACCAACCTAGGAATTTATCGTGTAAATTATACATCGACACATATTGAACAATCAATTTTTGAACTAAAGTGTGAACATACTAATAATACAATTAGAAAATTTATGTCACGACAAGTATGTACTTGGTGTTCTAATGTTTTATAACTCTAAAAAATAAGTAATGGTTCGCTAATAAGGCATTGACACTAACGTGAATCAAAGAAAAAAAATGTCAGTGTATTTCTTCCAATGCTAAACCAAAAACCAAACCATGCATGAAAAATAGATGTATGTGTATTTATTACTAAGATTAACCATCAAAAACTATATACTCAGAGTTATAAGGCTTTAAATATCAGTTGAAGGATACGTAATGGATGCGATGACGGTATAAAGTTATCAATAGTTTATCGAACACGTTTCAGCTTTTGATTTGTCATGGCCCTATAACGTATATACAAAATGGATTAGGTAAGTTGCAAAGGCGTTATGAATCGGCGATACCTAACTGTATCGACCGATATTTAACTGGTTTGTAACGGAATGTAAACGTTTATAACCCAAAAGAATAATTAATTCTTCTCTAAAAAGGTGACACTATCACGAATCAAAGAAAAAAATATACATTTATTTGTTCAAATGTTAAACCAAAAGCCAAAACTGTGTAAGAAAATTAGACGTATGGGTATCTATTACTGAAATTACCCAATCAAAACTATCTAATCAGTGTTCTAACTATTTTATAACTTTAAAAAAAATAATTAATGGTTCTCTAAAAAGGATCTGACACTAGCATGAATCAAATAAAAAAATGTCAGTGTATTTGTTATAATGCTAAACCATAAACCATTTCGTGTATAAAAACTCCACTAAACGCAATCAATTATAAATTACTAGGATTATAATCTTCCATAAAAAAAGGTACTTGATCTTCCCTAAAAAAAATTTATCTGAAATGCCCAAAAATAGACATTGTGCTTTAATTAACAAGAGCCCCTAAATATTTGTATGTGATCTACCCATAAATACTAATAAATTACAAGCCATTATGCTCCAAAATCTGAGAAAGACAAATCAAATAATAAGGTGTAATTACGACGCCATATCTTTATCTACATTTGCAAACATTATCAACGAGTTCTTTTAGTATTCTGTGTCCACTAATATAATTAACATTTAAATAATGGAGCATGTACTAAATAGTTGCTCAAATATTTTTTTATACATGTTTAGTCCATGCCTTTTTATTTGGTCCAAAAAATCGCTAACCACATAAAAACACTCAATGTGTGCCGCTAGCGCGGACCTTTCAAATTAAGAGAACGTTGGTTAAATGGATGTTTGAGGGACTTTTTGGTAATTGATCCTTAAATAAATGACGTTAATATAATGTAAACAAAGTTAGGCAAAATAAATATTGTATAGCAAATTTATGTCATGAAATGGAACAGAAAAATACCTTGGTCGCCATTTTTCGCCGTCCATCCTAAAAGGTGACCTTTGTATTTATTCTTCAAACGTGTACTGCCTATACATAACATTGGCCGAAAATATGAAAACACAACAATACATTTAGCGAACGGAATATACGCCCTTTTAAATCGATTAGTACCCTCCTCACACTCAATGACAAAATGTGACCATGGATTTGATTCCAATGAGAGGTCTTTATAAATACCCAATAATTTGTATGGCATTTATTCTCCACTATTTAACTAAGCCTTCGCCATTTCTTTACCATACCGAGCTTGGTGATAAGGAATACCAAACCCAAATTTACTTTCAAGTTTTTCACAACTTCAATTGGTTTCATCGGCGGATTATCCCTAATCCGATTAACTAATAAGGACGACACTAACATTGAACTCATCATCGAACTCTTGCATGTACTGATTAAACCACTACACATGTGAATATTATTTAGTGTATGTATGTAAAAGAATCCAGTACACAAAGATAGCGATGCATGAACACGCAATTTACATCCTTATCCCCCCTTCAAATCTTTGATCCACATGACCTGTACATGACCTCCAATGTTTGGAGAGCAATGACTTCTTGTCTGAGATATACTTCCCAGAAAATATTCGTTCTCATCTACACAACTCGATTCATGAAAAAAATCACTACTTTGTACATCTAAATGATAAAATGATTCGCTTGTCTTAATCAAAGAAATGTTAATAAAATTATCCATTAATATTTTTCGTGACAACATCATTCCATTAACATCTCTATCACTATCAATCAAACAATTAAATTGAACACCAATGGAATACACTAAACGAAAATTAACTTTCTTCATTTCAAAATACGAGAGGAAAACTCATTTATTATGTCGTCAAATGTTGTCTAATTGTTCATCGCAATAATAATGGTGGAAGATTCATTTTTCAATCTTCCAATAATAGCATCGTCCATAATATAAGGAAGAAGATATCGGACAAGAAAGATTATCTAGTAAAAAAAAATGGGGTCAAAACATAAAGAAGTTTCTCGGATTAGAATAATAGGTCTCCGAATTTCAATGATCTATTTTTTAATTTACAATATCTATGAAAATAGGAGTTTGAAATCTTTGATATCTGGTAGATCAATAGAAATATGTGGGGGAATATCCTATAAATTATGAGGGTTTTAATGTTCTTTTGAGATGAGAGAGATTCATCCCTCATTCACATGTATTTGTAACACCCCGCCTAATTAAATACCGGGTGATCAGTCCTATGCCCAATTAAATCAGAGTATACAGTTGTTCATTCTTAGCATCACTATAGAAAATATTTTTCTTTATTAATTCACCCAATAATTAATTAAGCTAGTGTCAAAAACTTTTTCCATTTAATTTAATTAAAACCATTTCACAAAGCGGAGCAATAATAAATAATATCAAACCACAATTGAATAAGAATAAATATGAATGGATTAACTCACCAGTTAAAATATTTCACTTTTATCAAAAAACTGATATCCACATTAATGACATAAATGATTACAACCTCTGAAATGGAAGTGAAACAACTAGGATCCTGGGCGACATGCCCTAAATGAAATAGCTACAACATGTGAATCAAGGAGATGAAGCGTCTAATACAAAATCTGCAACTCCATAGCATCCACAGCACGTCAATAACCAATCCCCTATAACTAGCGTCCCAGTGGCTCGACACCTAAAATTGAAGATACAAGAGAGAGAAGAGAAAATGCAAGGAAACGAGTCAGAGCCCGATAGTAAAAATAGTTTTGTAAAATAGTAAGACAATAAATGTTATATTCAACAATTATTATTTACATGTTAGATTATCGGACTCTCTCTCTTGAGATTCTCACCTCTCATCTAGAGTTCACACCTAACGTACCTCTAAGTCATCCTAGTTACAGTTCCCATGCAAACTAATTCAACCCAGTGTATCCACTAACCATAGCCCAATTCATTCACACGCATGTCCCTCGTATTACATGTAATAATAGTATATGTATTTCCATTTAGATTCAACATGGATAATCCCTTTAAGTATTTAACGTAATTAATTATTATCATACTTAATTAAATTTCAAATTTCATTATCTTTCACTTCTACTTTATCCACATAGAAGATATTATCACAAGTATATATATACATTCACATAATTATATATATACAACACGACACCCCGAGGCACAGCTGCGGTGTATGCATTACTCTGCTATCATATCCCAATACACCTCGTCACTGTATAGGGGACTATAGGTTTGGTAAAGATTCCTCGAATCACAAATATCAAGCACAAGCATTGAAGGCGAACATAGTCCTAAGCCTTTGGGCTACGCACATAACTACGCACCCAAATGACCGGTCACACCCATATTTACAAAAGTGGTGATCAATCCCTAAGTTCTATGTTCTCGAGTGACATATAGAAAATCCCATGGATTCATCAGGATATGACTTCCCTCATGCGTAAACCTCCCCCGATAGCAGTAAGCTAGGTATGTCATACATATAAATCATCAATCAGTAGACACTATCATATACCTATATAAAATTAGGTACATACACTACCTATATCATATTAGGAATTCACCCTAACCCAAGTACCCGTTGTATTTATTGAATACTACCTGTACTTGTATTCATGATTATCATCATACATATATTATGTAATTATTTCTCCTATAATCTTTTATTTAACCCAAATACCCGTATATATGTCATCATTGTTACCCGTACTTGCCATAATGATTATTCTCCTCTAAATCGTATAATAATTATGTAAATATCTCTCATATAATTTTAATCCTTAATATATTATAATTTTCCAACATTAATTCCAAGTTCCTCACTCTATTAATGTGCCAAAATTATTTGAAAACTCATTCTGGACCAGATTACAATTTTACAGATTATTCTGGGTTAAACTAGACATTTTGGGTTTCTGGGAGTCTTGTTTGAAGGCCAGGTCTCATTAGAACGAGATGGCATCTTATTAGAATGAGATTGACTCTCGTTTGAATGAATTCAAGTCTCATTCTAACGAAGTCAACCTTTTTTTTCTGCTCATCAACAGTTCCTATTTTCTGCATTTTTCATCAATTTCTAACACCCAAACCTTACTGGTTTCTATGCTAACGGAATCCAGAATTTTGAATTATCATTCTAACATTACTTCAACATAATCATGGGTGATTTCTGCATAAAAATATCAATTCTACATATTCATAAGGGATTATCATCAAACCCATTAAAACCTCAAGTTTTCAATAATCTCAATTTCTCCATTTTTATCCAATTTGAAAACTCAGAATTTAGGATTATTATAACATATCTAAACCATCAATTTCATATTCACATGGGTAGGATTTTTCTACTTGTAATTCCTAACATTAATTTTTAATATCCCCAATGACATATATTTTCCTCTGCCTGTAAAGCATATCATTGCCATCAAGATCATAGCCTCTACATGATTATATATCCGACTACATGAATTTGTCTAATCTTTATATTCATTTATCAATCTTTTTCAAATCAAATTCACGAGTTCATAAATCTAAAGGAAATCCTATTCTAACATGGATATACTAATCACTAAAGTGGAACAAGAATCACTTGCCTTATAAGTTGGTCTGAACCGTTGGTGAAGCTCTTCCATTTTTCCGAAGACTTTTCGATGAATCTCCGATGGTGGTGCAAGGTGTAGAGATGGCTGTTGTCCCCTTGGTTTGCCCTAGGTGACTCCTCCTTTCCAAGCAACTCTTCCTCTCCTCAAGTTAACCTTTCATTTTCTCTCTAAGGCTTTTCTTTTTCTCTCAAAATTCCTCACTTTTTTTTGGATGAAATGAATCTTACGTAGAGTCTAAACTCATTTAATATAATAAGTCTCCAAGGCTAGCTAAAGAACAAAAATATGTATACTATTCATCTCCCAAGAAAAATGACTAAAGTGTCCTTTCGGGATGTCCTTTCATCTTTTAATTGACCTGATACCCAAATCAAACTCCCGTGTTGACTTTTTTGACTATTTTGACCCTTCTGGATGCAACAACACACTCAAAACGACCATAAGGTTGATATAAAATAATATTTCTTTTTATTCATTTAAATTAGCCCCGACACGTTCCATAACTGTATCCCGACTTAATTTTCATTATTGCCATATTACTAACTCACGACAATATAAATAACATCATATTCATATATTACTTATATATCACTAAGTAATATTCAAAATCATATATTATTTTAATATCTAGTAATATTATATCCGGATTAATCCGAATTATTTTTTCATAATTAATTCCAATTAATCCCCATTTATTTAACCCATTCATTAACTTTTAATTTCTCTCAATTTAAAAGTCATAAAATTACGGGGTATTACATACTTCCCCCCCCCCCCCCCCCTATAATGGAATTTCATCCCGAAATTCAAAAATAAGGCATATCTGGTAAGGAAAACTCTGAGTATTTATCTCACTTTTCAGGTAACCTCCGTCATACCTCCCATACTACATTACCGAATACCCCTAATAATGAACACCTCTCTCCTAATAATGAACACCTCTCTGATGTTATACTCCAAGCCTTAACATTTAAGTTTTAACTTAATTTAGATATTCACTATCTAGCCGTCTACTATTCGCACCTTAGTAGATTTACCATTCTTTAGATATTCGATCTCATATCGCGATGATCGCACACAAGTAGGTTACTTGCGCAGTGTATATTTTACACACATCATAAACTATAAGTATCACTTATCTCGAATTTTTGCAATAGTAAGCAGGAGAACAACAAGGCTTTTTGTTCCATATTTCAATTTGCACCATACACAAAAGCAAACTTATATGAGTTATTGTACTCAAACTTCACTAATGGAAGAGAGTGCTCTCGTCCTCCCCTGAAATTCAAGGGTACACATATAATTTATTCTCCAATATTTCATAAGTTCACTTGTTTTGTCCATTCATCTTTGGAGGATAGGACGTACTGATCAAACACAATACGGTACGCATGGCCTTGTGAACACTCTTCCAAAATTGTAAGACAAAGATCTTGTCCCGATAGGACACGATATCAAGAGGCACTCCATATAACCTCATTATCTCGGTTATAAAGATTTGCACATAACTGTATCATAATACCACTAGTCTTAACTAGCATAACGTGAGCTACTTCGATCAACCGATCCATTATTATCCATATAGGATCATAATCCCCTTCGAAATAATATTCTTGGGAATACTCTCCCGTCACTACTTCGGAATCCCAATGGTTGAAGAAACCTCTACTGATTTTGGATGGTCCACCCTTTTTCAACAACCAGATGATCCATGGCAAAAAGAATTTAGCAATATTTCTCTGCATTAGATAACAATACCACCGTCATTTATACTCGATACATTTGATGTTCACCCAAATGTACCTCAAATCGTGATCTATGCGACTTTGCCACAACGTCTGTAGCAAATCCTTTTTTTTCGTGAAACGTAGGTCTCTGCCAAATCTTATGGAATAAACTTTGACTTCCCGACTAAATGTTGCCGAATGTACATGACAATCATAATCTACTGCCTTATACAATACTTTCAATTACCTAGGGTGCCCATACACCCTATATCTCACACATTATTACACAAATGAAATATACTATGCTTAGATCAATTCTCGCGTACTCGGTATGCTGATATGGTAGGGATGTATTCAATCATCCCACTAGGCATAACTTAATCACTCTTTTAATGGCATCATTATTCTATTCATAATTATATCAGAACTAGATGACTCTACCGGCCTTAAGTCATAATAGAATTATCAACTCTATATTTTTGTTCTCATATATATACAATAACCAAGGTACGAAACCCATATACTATCGACCAAAATTCTCTATAACTTTTGACATTTGTCAGTTTCATGCGTGGGATGTCTCGAAAAGCGAAATCCAAATAAGGAATCTCCCTGATACACAACTACCTAACATAGTCGGTCATTAAGATTCGTAAGGCCCTTAGTCCATAATATGTACCTTCCATAATCTTCGTATGTTGGCATAAAAGTCTACTTATATTCGTAAAGATATCATGAAACATGGCACGATCACTATCCCAAGGTCTCTATAGAAATGGTGAGCTATATCTCGCTGCTCGATAAGGAACACAATGTACCCTGAGTCACATCAGTAAATAAATCCCTTCGCACTGGGATCATATATAACTATACAACGTACTCACTAAAGTCTATAATACCATGAAAATTTTCATATATATATAGGCCCAACTCTATTTCAGGTCGTGCCTCACAAAAGTAATATTACTCACTTGGAGTATCCATCACGATAGTCTTATCACTCAATCTACTACTGTTCAAACATTTGGTAATTATCACTATACATTACCATAATAAGATCTACTTCGTTATCTCAATGCAATAGTAAATTATAACGTTAAAATATACCTTTAGTGCCCACCCGGCTCACTTATGAGTGACATCTAAAAAGCCCCGTTACCCGTGATAAATACATTTATAACTAGACTATTAAAACTAACGTACCCAATAAATTCGACTTGCATGTGAATTTTTAGTGTCAACAATTCAAATGTGTATTGTGACACACCCATGTCAATTGACCTAATCCGTTTCTCGTAAGGATGAAACAAAACTTCATCAGGCCCACCTGATCGTAGGGTCTTTCCTCCTATGCTCTCAGTACGAGTGGACCCATAAGGTTCATGTGTATCAATTCTAAGACACGAGAGGTAGTTATTGAGTTCAACTTTTTATGTGGATTCTTAATTTTCTTTCCTAATTGAAAAGGCCCGCAAATAGTGGAGGTTGGTTTTCCTGGAGATGGTAAACCTCGAACTAGCTCTTTTCTCTCTAAACGATCAAGATCCCTAAAGTTAACATGACCTAACCGTTGATGCCAAAGATCGGCAGACGAGGCTTTTGCACAATTGCAAACCAAAGAGGACTTAAGAACTATTCCGTAGCAATTGTCACTAGTTCTCACACCTTGTAAAATAGCCTCACCCGATTTATCATATACGCTGTAATCCGATTGACTAAACTTAACATAAATATTTTCATCACATAACTGGCTAATAATTATCAAATTTTCCTTAAGACCATCAACATAAAGGACATTTTCAAGTTTAGGAAACCCAAAAATTTCAATAGACCCTTTACCCATAATTCGAGATTTGCTTCTATCCCCAAAAGTGACCTTACCATCTTTATAGTTTTCAAGAGTGGTAAACAAAGATTTATCACCGGTCATATGTCTCGAACAACCACTATCAAAGTACCATTGGGAGGTATTTTGAGCCATAAGTACAACATGAACAACAAAAGCTTTATTAGTATTATCTTTCTTAACCTATGCTTGAGTTATGTATTTCCCTTTGTTGATTCTAGTGTTTGGATTAGAATTATTTCTTTGATCCATAGATAACCTTAGAAAATTTTCCATTAAATCTTTCGAAGTGTTAACTAGATTTTCAACTTGGTTCTTAAGGCTAGCAAAGGATCTATAGTGTAGATTAGAAGTAGTAAAATAAGAATTCTTCCTAAGCTTGTAACAAAAATCTCTAAGATGACCCCTTTTGTGACAATAAGTACACAGATAGGGTTGGTTAGGAGTCACTTTTGTATATTGTTTAGGAGGGCTTCTTTTTGGTAGGTTAGGTTTTGGAGGGATTGTTTTAGTAACAAACTTGGCTACGGGTTTAGAATTAATGTTGGATGACTCACCTTCCTCATAACCTATCCCCTTTATCTCTTGATAACTTTTCACCTTATATCCTAAAACGGGACCTAGCAATAATTTTCCCATTCTTCCTTAATTATCTTCAAGTGTGACTTTGACTTTGCGAGAAGACTTGAGATCTTTCTCAAGTTGAACAATTTTAGCTTCAAATAGATTTTTTAATCTCTAAAGACTCAAGAAGATCTTTGTTGACACATTCTAAGGAGTTAATTAAGTCACATTTTTCTTTACCTACCAAGATAAGCTTCTCAGAAAGAGATATCTTAATTGCCTTGAGTTGACTAACTAAAGCCTCCTTCTCTTTTAGACATTTCAACTCTTTTTCTAATTTTAACAATTTAAGCGCTAATATCTTATTAACCTTTTGAATACGCATGGATTCAGTGTACAACTCGGTATAGGTGGATTGTAACTCACTTTCGTCAACATCGCTTTTACTTTCTTCTACATTACTACTTTCAGATTGGGTGGATAAGTCCTCAAGTTCATGCTCTGAATTGTTAACTTTTGGAAGTGACTCACTTGAATAACTAGCATGACTTGCTATAAAAGCAGTGAAATTATTTCTAGATAGGGTAGACTCATCGGAGTCTTCAGACTCAGTATCATTATCGCTTAGTGTAGCATTATAAACTGCCTTTTCTTTACCTTGTCTCTTATGTTTGGTGGGGAACTCAAAGGTTCTATGACCACGTCCCTCACACTCAAAACATCTCTTCGAATCATTCTTTTTAATATTGTCTCTTTGAAACTTCTTAGGATCCTGATTATTAAAACTTCTATTACCTTTGTTTTTGTTTTTCTCAAATATTGGTTTTTCAAATTTCAATTTTTTCTTTTTGAACTTGAGAAATTTTTAATTTTTTAGAAAATAGAGCTATATCATTAGGATCGATAAAAAACTCATCGGACTCAGACACTTCTTCTTTATTTTCTTTCAAGGCTACACCCTTATCTTTGGTTTTGTTATCTTTAGGAAACATATCTAATTCATATGTTTGCAGATCACCAACAAGCTCTTCAAGTTTTAAAGTATTTTGTTTTCCTAAGGAACTAAAAACTGTGACTTTTGGGATGAAACGCTTAGGAAGGCATCTAAGTATTTCATTAACAACACGATCATTAGGGATTGTATCACCTAAGTTAAAGCAAGAATTAACAATATCAGATATACGAGCATAAAACTCATCAAAAGTTTTAATTTCTTTCATGGTGATGGTTTCAAATTGGGTTGTTAAGTTTTGAAGTTTTGAAGCTTTCACTACACTAGTTCCCTCATGAGTAACTTGGAGAATATTCCAAGCCTCCTTTGACATCTCACGCGTCATTATACGACAAAATTCATCGGGAGTCACAACACTAAACAAGGCATTTAAGCCTTTAAAGTTAAAGTTGCAGAATTTTAATTCATCCTCATTCTAATCCTCTACGGGTTTTAAAACAGGTTTTTTCTCCAACAACTATAATAGGTGGAGACCATCCCATTTCAACATCTACCCAAACACGTTCATCAATATATTTTAACGAAGATTTCATACGTGCTATCAAATAATTATAATTAGTTCCATCAAATATAGGATGTTTATTCAACGAAAAATATCCATATAACCTCCAGGATTCATCTAAATAACTTTTAGAGACAACTCTGATACCAATTTGAAGTTGTAAGGTTATATGAACTAAGGTTATTTTGTAGAATACACACACTACACTATAATAAATTTTTCAAATAAAGAAATATTCCAATTTTAATATCCTTTGAAAATTCATAAGTTAGCATGAACAATTATCAATTAAAGTGATGGGATTGTCAACTAGATTAAGAGATATAAATTTAGAATTTTTTTATCCTTTTTCTCCTATACATACATCTAGGTGATTAAATGATATAAAATAAGAAATTACAACCACAACGTGCCAATGTACGAGGAAAACCCAAATGGGAAAAACCTCGGACGGCTGGGCCTAGACAAATCCACTACAAATAAAGGTTTTATAAGGGACTCAAAAGACTTACAGACTTGACTCAGTAATACATGCTGATGCCATCTCCTCTACCTCCGTTTATAATACGCGAAGCTCTAACATGTTTAACAATACTGCTCGTGTCTCGGTATCCACCGAAGTCCAAATTACTGTCTCCGATCAACTAGGACGCAGAATTCCACGGCATATGTCCATAATGAAATTCAGGTTACAAGTATGGGGTTTTGGTTCATTCAAAAATCAAAATTGTGCTGTAGAGTTTTTTATGAAAAGGAATACAATAATTCTACTTTTCAAATGTGCAAGTTCCTTGTGAAAAACTCTATTTTTGTCCACTTTATGAAACTAAGAAAAGTAGTGGACCAAAGCAGTTATGCAAAATTACTACAACAAAGATTTAAAAAAAATTCATTACTGACATAACTCGTTCGAACGACTTCGTTCGAATGAGTTTTCTAATGATAATCCAGTGCAATATAAGGCAAATCGTTGGAAACCTCATTATAATGAATTTGTTCGAATGACAATTCTAATGAACCTTCTAACGACATGTCAGTGTAAACATGCCATGTTCATTAGACCCAAGTCGTTCGAAAGACCTGGGCTGACTTCGAACGAAAAATTCAATTTCTCCAAAAAGGATTTAAAAATAATTTGAAAATTTTCCATAAATATTTTAAGTGAATTAAAATTAGCTCTAACACATAAATTGAGTTGGGGACATACACCTTTTGGGAAAAGAGAATGGAATGCGATTTGATGAAGCATGAAAAGTCGGATGCCCAAATCTCCATGGATGATAGATGTGTGACTTGTTAAGAACCAAAAATATTTTGTCCAACGGAATAGCCAATACCACAAATGACTCGATGGGAAATTTGCCCTTACACTTACCAAACAAATGGGAATACTATTTTCTAATGCTATCTTCCCTTTCCCAAGTTGCTTATTTAATTTTCATGGACCCTCCACCACACTTTAACTACGAAAATAACTTTATTCTTTAATACTTGTTCCTTACGATCAATAATTTCCACCGTTTTCTCGATGTACGACAAATCCTCTTTGATAACATCTTCAATTTCTTTATCATTTATACATAAAAATAATCATCTAATGATTTTTTATCAATAAAATAAATTACCAATTGAAATAATACTTCATACCTTTATATACGTATGTCCAAAATTCACATGGAATAGATTATCAGTTTTTCATCATATATTCACAATAAGTGAACATTCTTAATGAACATAGTATCATTCTTTACGTTTCTCCCTTCATTCATATAGTTTATCTGTATCATCGTGTAATACTTCAAATCATAATTACTATATTTCAAGACTAGCTTCTTATACGTCATATTTCCATCTTCCATTCAATACCAAATACATGTGTTTGACTTTAAGTACTATCCGCATCATTTCTGAATTTTAAGAGTATATTAAATATCGTCCTTATAATTTCTAAATCTAAATAGAGTCTCACTATTTTTCATATATCGAAACTGAACAATTATTCACTAAGTTTTTATTCTCAACCAAGATTTCATATTCACTTTCATGTATATTATGCATTCATGCACTATGAACTCAATATAACTTCTCACTATATTCCTTTTTCAATCGTTTGATTGTTCTTTAACTAAACGTACAATCACATTAACAAGTCATTTTTCCAACACAATAACTTTATAATCATAATCTTACCCCAATACTTATTAACATGATAGTCTTATGTAACATCATTAACACATTCATCTTACCCGTTTGGTAACATGGATGTTAAACGTAACATCACCACTTAAAACTTTAACCATTCTTACCAAGCCCATGATACTTCTTTAACTATTATATGTCGTATTTCTTTCAAATAACCTGTATAAGTACCTTAATGTATCATATTATGTTATCTCACATAGCACATTATCCTTACACATAATTCTTGGGGACTCATTATAATGTCAACCATATTCATTATTTGATATACCCTTAGTGATAACACATACGTAAAATGACAAATATAACTTAATATCCACCCAAACTAATTGTTGATATTCTAGCACGATTAGCATCTTTCCCATACTCATACACAACACATACTCTTAAAAGGACTCCTCAGTATTTTTAATCTTCCAAATCTTTAACACACCTCTCAACTTTACTATTCATATAAGCATTTCAAGCCATCACAAGATTAACATCCACTACATGTACTCATACTTTTAAAGATGTACATCTCAACTCTCATTACTCTTTTATTCTACTTATCATAATTCACAATGAACCCATATTCAGATCAATTGTGATATATTGACTAGTAATTGAATTTAAGTCAATTTTACATATAAAATTTTAAACATATACAACTTCTAATCTTCTCACTTCACCTTTACTAAGTGAATCTTTATTTTATTCAAACTCTGATAATTTAGGTATCATCATAATCATGCAATAGTAATTCTTCTCACTTCTTATCCAAGACTCAAGTTCACGTATACCTGTTTAGGAAAAGTTACTTCCAATACTTGACACATTTTCATACCACATTTTGTCTTTAAAAAATTTCTTCAATGACATGTTTGTTCATACAACATATAAACTAATGCAACGATTCATATTAAAATACCTGTATTCGTTTTCATCCACTAATAAAATTCAACATCTTATTTCGTTTCCTGCAAGATCCTTTCACTACATATCCCGTACAACATAATATGTGTATAAATGACAAATGTTAGTCAATAAATCCAATTTAAAAATTAATAACACACCCTTCATGTCCATGTCTCGGGAATCCAATATACTTATTTGTATCCTTTAAAATCGAATACTTATGACTAAAAACTATTTCTATGTCCACCACTAAATCTAGGCGCTTCTAAATCCAGAACCTCTAAAACCTGGGCTCCCATACCAAAAGTTGACGCACCCAAATCCAATTACTTATAATTAAGTTTGAAAGTCAAAGTAAGTCAAACCACAATTGCCTTAAACGGACCATAGACATGAGTTACCTTTTTCAGTGGTCAACGTGAATCCATAAAACTAAAAACTTTTTACATATTTAAGTAGTTATACTTAAATGAACTTATTTTAAGGATAAGTAGGTTTAAATTACCCCATTTACATTTGACCAAAATCATGATTTTATGCATCCCTGGCTAACCCCACTCGACCTCATAGATTTGACAGTGACATTATGTTACCTGAAAAATATAAAGATCTTAAATCGTGAGAAAAATAGCTCAGTGAATGCATCACTACTACACTATTGTAGCAAACTAATTGCAATAAATTATTTTCGTGTGATAATATATAAACTTACTACCCTATTGCATAGAGTTAAATGAAAATAATCATATCCATATGATATTATATAAACCTATCCGTCCCATTCATAATGAATGATCATCCTTTTCGAATCATGATTCACATATCCTGTCTATATTAGACAATTCTCCCCCATTCCTAAAGGAGGTGTAACCCCTTATCTTTTATAAACAAAACTTATCCGGCCCATTCATAATGAATGACCAACCTTTTCAAATCATGATTTACATATCTTATCTGCAATAGACAATTCTCCCTCATTCCTAAATGAGGAGTAACCCCTCGTCTTTAATAGCAAAACTTATTCGGACCATTCATAATGAATTTCCAACCTCTCTGAATCCTGATTCACGTGTTATGTATGCAATAGAAAATTCGCTGTCATTCTTGGTCGAGGAGTAACCCCTTTATCTTTAATAGACAAAACTTATTCGACCCATTTATAATGAATAACCAACATTTTAGAATCATGATTCACATATCTTGTCTACAATGGACAATTCTCCCCCATTCCTAGTCGAGGAGTAACCCCTTGTCTTTAATAGACAAATCTTCCCCATTTCGGGTCGGGGATAACCACCTATTTCGGTAAACCGAAATGAACAATTTGATATTCATAATATTCTTATCATATCCATAACCATGTAAAATTACATCTTATAAGTGAGTAATATTCTGATCATATCCATAACAATGTATAATTAGTTATTACCATTGAGTAATATTCTGATCATATCCATAACCATGTATAATTACATCTTCTATTTTGATCATATCCATAACCATGTATAAATACATCTTAACAGTGAGTACACTCACCTTGTCAACTTAATGTGTTTTTCCATTGCCTTTGTCTGTCACTTGTTCAATTAGTTGTTCCTTCCTTCATGTCATTCTTACAATATTAGCATCAGAATATCAATAATCCAAAGAATAACTGAAACGTAACTCAATTCATAAGCAGGATATAATCCCATTTGAATCATTTATCATAAATGAAGTTCCATCTAAACTCATGTTAAGATTTTTAACATATCCAAATCATAGCCAAGACATACTTTACTTTCTTCTTAGTAACCCAATCCTTATCATATTAGGTTTCCAATACAAAAGGCGACACATCATTTCAAGTTTTCTAGGGCAAGATATGACCATTTCTTTACTATATAGTAAACATTTCCTATAGGCTCCTCTATCGTTGAGTCAACTTCCAGGAATTTTCATAATTTTTCTACATCATAATCTTCTATGATCTTCCACATAATTTCAATAAGCATATTTAATAATTCAAAATTAAGTTTCATAATTTTTGGCGTTCATTTGTTATGCGAAGAAAAACCTCGAACACAAGGTATGCATACTTACACTTTTGGGGAAGATTCTATACCTAAACTTCAAACTATCATCCAAGATTCATTTCTTGGTATTTTTACTTACTTTTCGATTCAAACAGGTATATATTCATACTTCAAACTTCAAACAAGTATATATATATATATATATATATATGTGTGTGTGTGTGTGTGTGTGTGTGTGTGTGTGTGTGCGTGTGTGTAGTTTTATATTCAACTAGAACTAATCGATTCCATTGTGTATTAATAAAGATACACCAGTTTGATTAACATGATGATTACTCCCTTAGTTTTATGAATTCAACATGCTTCATACATAAAACCTACGCATACCCATATACATACAACAAAACGTATTCCCTTTTCCCCAAATATGATCCTTAATATCATATAAAACAACATGTGTCATATAAAGAAGGGAACTTTACAAATTAAATCTTACCTAAGAACCCTTAGATACATAAGTTTGTTTATCTATCGGTTATCTTCCTTAATCCTCACTAATTCTCCCTAACCTCTCTTTCTTCCATGGAAAACCTTAACTCACTTGAAATTATAATATCTATGAAGAATAAAGGATATTTTAAGGTCTTTAAGTCTGCATAAGGGTACATCCCTTTGGTCCAATCAACATATAACATGTGGTTCCATATAAGACAAAATATCATTTAAGGTAAATGACTACTTTGCCCCATGTTCGTAAAAAGACGATATCTTCCCACTGGAATGTCCGTTCGAGGCACCATTTATTGTGTTACAAACCTAATTCATATATCTACAACTATTTGGTTTTTACCTCAAGTTAATTTTTATATTATAATGGTCAAAACTAGTCTCCAACATGAACATGCCTACCAAAAAGTTCAAAATTTTGTGTTTGAAACTAATCCGACATTTCATGGTTTATGAAGATAGGATTAGACTAAACATAATAACTTAACATTATATGCACTAATAACACATTATCCATATCAGATAAGGTAAGCATAATTTAAATATAATTTATCATAATTATATTCGGGTTGTCACAAGAACGGTCTTCTAAGCTATCTTCGAAAGGGTACTACCGATCAAAATTCTCCTTGGCTTCCTAAAAAAAGGGGCGAGTTCTCTACATTTTTCACAGCTCCTAGCATTCACATATTCTACCTTTTCTTGCTAAGATCCATTTCTAAACTTTTTCATTATCTGAGAGTTAAAAATTATAGATTTATCAAGTAGCGCGACCCACATGGCATGGCTGGGTGTCGATGATTGGGGGAACCTATAGTGGCGAGCTAGGGTGCCCCTAGAATTAGGAAGCAAAAATGCCTTCGAGTTGTTTGAGCCAGTTGCTGAGGATCGCTTTCTACTTTTCGATCCCTCACATCACCGATCGTCTAGGGTGAGGAACCCTAGTGTCTACGCAAGTATTAATGACCTTTGTCCTTCTTTTCCATCTTTTCATCTTTTTGTTTTCTTGGATTGACAAAAGGTTTCTTTATTGACTTTTTTGACAGATTGACATAGCTTCTACGAGTTTTCATTCCCGGGGGATGACGGGGTTTAAAGATGTGTGGGAGCATCTTCTGACGGTAGTGAGATGGGTAGTTTCGATCTCCTGGCATCTTCTTTGGATTACACACCACACTCTACGGTTGTTCTGTGCATGCTGGGGGGGAGATGGGCATCGAACACTACCGCACCATTCGTTTTGGATTTGGGGAGATGATGGTGACTCCTATCAATGTCCAGCTGTTGCTAGGGATTGACTACGAGGGCCTACAAATTAAGGTGGACCGGTCTTTGAGGGTGACACCTGAGGCAGTTGAGGCTGAGTTAGGAGATATGGGGAGAATAGTCTCAGGAGATTCAAATTTTTTCTCTTCGGGAGATGATATTAAGTCGGAGGATCGATGAGATAGACGGGCTGTAGGTACGACTGATGGCCCGTTTATTCATTCTTATTTTATTGGTGGTTTCTTGTGGCATTGAGTGGCGACATCGATCATCTATGGTTTTTGCCATTTTTGAGATTATTTTTGAATATTCCTCTTTATGACTATGGGAGCCTGACCATGGATACCCTTTATTTTTCTCTAGACGCTTTCAGTTCGTGTTGTAGACAGACCTTTATGAAGGCCACATACCTTCTGGAGGTAATCCTCGCCCTTTTTTTATGTATGTTCTTGCATTTTTTCTTTAGTTTTCTTCTTCTTCTAATTCCTATCTTTTTACAGACGTGGTTTTATGAGGTGATCGGGATCAATGTCTGTTTGATAGGCTTGTAAGATGAGGAGTTGGGAGACTTCTGCCAGACGTACCATTGGTGGAAGTCCAACCGATGGTCAAAGTAGTCTCTTTCTCTGTCGGCGATCCATCAGACCTTGAATTTCCTGACGGGTGACCAAGTTATTCCCTTTTTCTTTTGAATCCTTTTTTGGAATTTTCCTTGTTTTCACAAATAATGATCTGTATTAGAAATTACAGGTGACTTTCTACCCCTGGGGACGTTTATCCATTACATATGAGTGACTTGGATGCATGCACATATCCACCGGCTACTTCTGCACGAGTTTGGCTATTCTTGGTATTTAGGGGAGAGAATGGTTCGACAGATTAGGAGAATGAGGTAGCAGTCCCACCGGCGATGCACCTGATGTACATGAGGCAGGTGCAGGAGATGTCGGAGGAGACTTAAGCGGTGGTCGTAATTGGCGAGTCTTACTCTTCATCTATAGGTACGATACCACTGACTAGCTCGACTTTGAAACGAGTTGCCAGATGCCTTATTATATCTAAGATGTGATGAACATGACTCCTCTTCCTCCTATGGCTTCAGGAAGGGTTACAAGTTGGCTGGTGGAGTCCTCCCACAATATTGGTGGTGCTTCGTTGTTGGGTGAGGCAATGGGAGTTCCATTCATTCAGCATGTTTCGCCCTCATATAATTTTCAATTAACTAGAGGGGGATCGTTGCATATGCTACACCTCCCTAATGAGGTGGATCCGAAGGTGTTGGGGTTGACGGACGAGGTATATATTTTCTCTTTATTTATTCTTGTCTAGATTGTCCTTTACTTTACACCGAATGATTTACCTTTTGTTTTCGTTGCATTGTTTGCAGTATGTCCGGTTATCGACTACTAGCCTTAAGGACATCTAAGACTGGGTGGCCTCTGCGACTGCCTATATTAGGGACTTGGTTCCAGCTCCTTCTTATCTAGTTCCATCTACAACCTCAGAGGAAGGATCAAGATCGAGGAGTGGAGGCTCCACATCTCGCTGCCAGGGAAGCGCATTCGCCGTAGGGATGGGAGCTTAGAGAGAGGGAGGGGGAGAGAGAGATTGGGGATTCGGGCTGAGTCCCGCTATTTTTGCTTTCTACTATTTTTCTTCTTTTATTTTTCCTAAAAAAATGTAATAATGCAAATGGTAATACATAAAATGAATGATATTTTTGTTTATTTATCTTTGCTTAAATGACATATTCTACATGCACTTTTTACATTATTTCTAAGATCATAAAAAGGAGGGGATATTTTGTTATATAACTCGAGAAAAAATTTATTTTCAGAAAGGATGAAAAAATGGATAATATAGGAAGAAATAACTCGTTTCCTTTTTAAATAAGGATTTTTTTTTGCTTTTTGATTTTGATAAAAAAGGAAAGATAAAATTTTCTAAAATAAGGGAATTGCCGATTGACATTCCCCTTGTCCTGCCTATCGGCAGGTGAGTCAAGTCAAATCACCCTAAGGCTTTGATTGCACTTTTTTGTATCCCAAAGTACTTGGTAGGGTAGATTTTATTTTGGGCCCTTTGGGTTTCTTGTCTTTCTTGTCTTAAGCCAAGGTATTTGGGTATATGGGGGGGGGGGGGGGGGGGGTGAAGGGGATGTAGTTTTTCACCCATTCACATTTTCTCCCCTTTATTATTTCTTACCTTCTACCTTATTATTTCCTAAATGGACCTTCCTATGAGTGCTTAATTCTCTTTATATATCGAGATCCTGGAAGACATGTGTCTATATTAGGTAGATTACGAAGCCTTCAATTTGCGCCGAGTCTCCTTGTGGCACAACCGGGCTATTGATTAGAACATGTAGGCGACGACAGCGTAATTTTAGTATATTGAGGATCACATTTTCCTCTTTGGCTTGGATGAGTATGTCCAACCTATGAGGATTTTTAGGCCATGTTGGGGATCAATCCCAGCGTGGCGACGTCTAAGGTCGAATCCTTTCGATCTCCACTGGCGCTCTTAGAAGAATTTCTCCATATTTCTCGTTCGGTGGCTCGGCCATTGGCCACTGGGGGATTGATATCTTCCAGTTTTCATGTGTGTTGTGCATCTGTGGGATTTAAATGATGCGGTCCATTCTAGAGCTATTGTCGTGGGCCTAACTTCGAAGCTACTACTAGTGATCATGGACCTGATAGTGGACCCTCAATTGGCTGCCATTACAGTGTGGATGTTATATCATCACAATCCCGCAGTGGTTATACTCATAGAGACCCTAAATGTTTTAGATTCTTTGCGGGAAGGCCGTTCTGATTTTCTGAGAGGAAGCCCGATTATGTTGTTCATGTGGCTAGTTGAGATATTTCATTTGGCCGCCCCCTATGTATCCCTTGGCAGTTTTGCCAAATTTCTTCACTTATTATTTCATTATCTTTGGCCCATCCATAGAGAACTAGGTAAACTAGTTCATGGAGCACGGAGCTCGATGCCTGCGCTGGTCAGTGCCATAATGGGGAGATCTGTAGCCTCTTTTGAAGCTGGGAGAATACCGGTATGCTCGGTTAGTTGGACTTTGGCAAACTTTATTACAATTCCATTAGCGGCTTCTGTGCCTAGTCAGATGGGAGTAAATTGTGCCTCCCCGCACCCTAGACTTTTTTCCTGTAGAGGATTTGACTGAAGCCCTGCGCATGCGGTTAGGTTCTCTGTGGGAGAGTCGTCGGTCGGTAACTCATCCATCTAAATCTTTCGACAGGGTTTGGCATGTTTCTAAAGATTATCTGAAATGGTTGTAGAAGAGGATAGTGGCAAAGATTTAGGCGAAAAAGACCGATCAGAGGTGATTCATCTTGTTTGACACCATGGAAGTGGGAGCACTAGTTTTTCTCCCGAATAGCCCGGACTTATCGCTACATGGAGCATCTTCTGAATACTAACAAAACAGGGAAAGTTTGGGGAACTCCTGGGGCCGATGATGATGAGGCGGGATCTTTCGAAAGTTACGTATAGGGTCTTGGTTTATTTTGTGAAAATTTTGAATGATGGGGGTTTTGTATGTTTATTTCTAGTTGTTTTTCTTGGGAATAAATTTGTGGGGTTTGGTTTTATTTTTGGAATAGGTCAGCGAAAAGAGGGGTGATTGTTTTGACTCCCTTCGCTGATATTTTATGTAATTTCACCGAACTCCCCTATTTGGAATAAAAATATTTTTGATCATCAAGTTGTGCCTCTTGATGGGTTTTGCATTTAAATTATCAATACCAATCGATAAGGAAAATATACTCCTTTTGTTCATGTAAATGAAAAAAAAAGTCGTTCTCGAATATTAGAATATAATATAACTTTATGTAAAGAAGGGGGTCATTCCCATGTAAGGGGTATGATATGTATACGTACCTCTGGGGTTTTTTGAAAATTCATGAGTTTCATTTAGAAAAAAAAAGGTTTTTTAGAGGATTAGGTCCTACATAGTTCTGGGTAGAGAGAGATGAATGTTTTTTTTAGAATAGAAGGGTGATGAGAAGAGTCATAGTGCGCCGATATTTTAGACTAAGGGTAGAAATTCTTAAGACGGTCCAGGTTGATTGGACGTGCCATCTCTTCTCCCTCAAAGTCAGTGAGCATAGCGGTGCCACTGGACATGATCTTCTTCATGATGTAGGGGCCACTCCAATTTGGCTTGAATTTCCCTCTGGAGTCCTAGTCGAATTCTGTGATTTCTTTTAGTGCTAAGTCCCCTTATTGGACACCACGATCCTTGACTCTTCGGTTGAAAGATTGCACTATCCGAAAATAGTACCCTTGTATATGATATAGAGCCTTTAATCTCCTTTCATCTAAGAGTGACAACTCGTCAAAAAGGAACTGATGTCAGTCTTCCTCACTGACTTTTCTCTCAAGCATAACGCATAATGAAGGTATTTCTAGATAAAAAATGTAGGACTACTTCCATGTCGTATACCAGAGAGTAAAGGGTGGCCCCAGTAGATTCTCGGACTGAAGTGAGGTAGCCCCAAAGGGGGTAAGGAATTCGATCGGCCTAATCTTGATAATTCTCGATCATCTTACTGATGATTGATTTAAGGTTCTTATTGGCTCCTCCAACTGCACCGTTGGTTTTTGGTCGGCAAGGAGAAGATTTGCGTCTTTGAATTTTCCGTAATTGTCGGCCAATTCTGTGATCTCTACCTCGAAATGTAACCTGTTATTTGACACTAACTCATAGGAAACCCCATACCGACAAATAATATTCTTTCGGATGAACTTGACTACCTTTTTAGCATTTAACATTACATATGAATCGACTTTGACCCCTTTGGTGAAGTAATCAATGGATACCAAGATGAACTCATGCCCATTGGAATCTTTAGGTGTGACTTTCCCTATGATATTTATGCCCTGTATGGAGAACATCCAGGGAGAGGTCGTGTTGTATAGTTCCCGTGGAGATTGGTAAATTCTTAGCATTTAAGGAATCTCTGAACATAAGCACTGTAATCATGAACCATGGTGGTCTAATGGAACCCATGCAAGATTATTTTCTTAGATAGCATATGGCCATTCATGTGAGGTCCGCATTCTCTGTTGTGGATCTTCAACATTATTTCATCAATGTGAGCCCCTGTGATGCAGTGCAAGTGGGTTTTATCGAAGTTTCTCTTGAGTAGTGCTTTGTCCTAAATGATATACTGGGCAGCCAATTTGCAGAGGGTCGCTCGGTCTTTCTTGTTGGCATTCTGGGGATACCTACTCTGCTTGAGGAGGTTCCAAATATCATAATACCATAACTCACTACACCAAATCTGCCCATTTGTCAAGGTCATTGACCTTGAAAAATCCACCTTGTCAAGGTCAATGACCGTGACATTTCGAGGCGAGACAACTTTTTTTGTCACGGTCGTGTCAAGGTCAATGATCGTGACACGTTTGTCACGGTTTATAACCGTGACAAAGCCGTGACCTTTTTTCAAAAAATTTATCACGGTCATTGACCGTGACAAGTCCGTGACAAGATTTGTCAAGGACTTGTCACGGTCAATGACCGTGACAATTCTGGGCAGAATTTAAAAAAAATCTGCTAGGAAGTATGGCCACTGCCACTGCCCCGCAGTATATTTGTACCTGTTATAGCAACTTTGTACCTGTTCCAAACATCATATATCCAACACAAACTAAAGATAAAGCAAATATATATTCATGACAGTATAATCCAAATATTGAAAGTAAAAATAATATACATGACGATATAATCCAAATATAATTAAAATGGACAAACTTGAAAATAATGTTACTACATGTCTTGGATAAAACTGAGGAGGTGAGTAGGCCACACGACATACGAATTGACGCACCCACTAATATACGTCGTGTCACATTGTTCGCGCAATCACAATAGGGAGTTCTCCTTCCCGGGTATGACATGCGTGACGAGCACCCTGGACTCCATCTCTTGAAGCACACGTCCATGGACTATTCCACCCTCGACGATATTCGGGTCGCTCAACCCCCGCCCTATCCGCTGGCCATCAAATATGTCCAATATGAACATGCTCGGCCAACCAATTGTCGACAATGGTCTGTTGGAGGGCGTCAAATAGGGAAGTGGATCGTCGAAGTACGAACGTGTCGGTGATGAAGCAGCGAGGTCCACATCCTCGTCATCCTGCGCCTCGTCCTCCCGCACCTCCTCCTCCACCGCCTTCTCCTTCCCTTTCCCTTTCCCTTTACGGTCTCCACCCAACGTACGCTTCATGAAAGCGTACATATCTTGGACCGTCGCCTCCAAACGGGACAGCTTCGCGTCGTGTGAATCCACCGTTCGAGCCAAGCCGGTGTCGCTCGTCTCCAATCCGATGATCCTAGATTTGGCCACCCGCGAGCTCACTCCCCTTGTCCTCCCCTTGCGATCAGAGCCAAGCACTTGGATGAGTGCGTCTGTGGACAAAGATGCCTTGTCGGCATCAGACTGCGACTCATGCACTTCCTTAAGCTTTGCCTGAAACGACAAAAAACACATGATTAGTAAAATAAGTAAACTAAAAAATTATAACGTAATTAACAATAATTAAACTGTCGGATTACTTACAATCGTGGCCGCGACGCTCGGGGACACCTTCTTGTCCTTCCCCTTCTTCGTCCGAAGAGCCATATAAGTATCGAGCCTATGTGGCTTACCCCCTGGCCCACTCCCTACCCCCTGAAATAAAATAAAGTAAAGTAAAATTAGTATCGGCCCCGCAAAGTAAAATAATATCCAATAATATATTTCCGTAGTTATAGATAAATTAAATCTTACCTGCATCCTATGCTCCACCTCAGCGTAAGAGGTCCGGCCGGCCGGAGTAGTGCACGTCCATCTTTTTAGCCCGATTTTCCTTCCCCGATTAGCGAGATGCCAATTGTCGATCCTCGATCTCATTGTCAATGAACTTTTGCCATTGTGACAATGAGATCGGCTCCTTGGGCGGGACGGATCCGCGCCATTGTAAAATGGACTCTCGTGTTTTTCCAAAGTACCGTGTCCGCATATTTTTCTTCCACGTCTTGTGTTGCTCCCTCAACTGCTCCAAGACGGAATCGCGTAGCTTTGGATCCAAGTTGAATTGTTCCTGTCCAACAAATACAATGTTAGTTGCGAATAAATATAAATATAAATATAAATTGAAATATTCATATAAATATTACCTGTAGTGCCGCCCAAACAGCTAACTTGAGCTCATACGGCAACTCCTTCCAACTCATAAACCCCAGGTCGATGACCGTCTTTAGCAGCTCGAGGGATCTCGCTAAAAGCTCCGACTTGTTTTCGATGGTAATCCCAAATTTTCCATATTTGGGGAGCCTAGGGGCGGAGGAGCCCTCGTCGCCTCCGCTACCACCGAACCCAGACGACATCATCATAAACAGCATCATCATCTTCGCCCTAACATCTGAAGGAGACATTTTTGCTGTAAAAAAAATGTTATTAGTACAGATAAAAAAAATGTTAATAGTACACATTTCGTTTTACCTAATTGAATTAATAGTACAGATAAAAAAATGTTCTGTCTATATTATAACGTATGTGTAAGTTCCGTCAATGACCATTTCGTTTCAATTTTGTAATATTATGTTTTTTCCAAAACTTTAAAGAGTTATTAAATGGGTGCCCCACCCCCTGCCCCCCTCCCCTCGCCACACACACGCACACCTATGCGCACACACACACACACACCCCACCCCTACCCACCCCACCTCCACCCCCTCCCCCCACCACGACCGTGACAACTACATATATTGTTTATCAATAAAATTATGACATGAGATAATTATAATTGCAGCATAAATTTCATTATCATGGGTTTTACCTAATTGAATTAATTTCATGAATAAAATTATTATCAATTTAAATGAAAATATCAATTATTATCAAATATTTTTGAATGAAATATTTATTTTGAATGAAAATATCAATTATTATCCAATTATTATCCAACTATTATCAATTATTTATTTTGAATGTAAATAATATTCAAAACCCCACCCACCCCCACCCCCTCCCGATGTTTATTATCCAATTATTATCCAACTATTATCAATTATTTATAAAATTGATGTCTACTTTTAGTGTTGTGTATATATGTTAGTTGATGCCATTATATTTTTAGCCTAATTAGATTCTAAGGTTATCTCAATTTATATTTTTCTTTTTCTATCTAATAATTTTCAACGTAAGAGCACAGTACATAACGTATGTGTAAGTTCCGTCAATACCATTTCGTTTCAATTTTGTAATATTATGTTTTTTTCAAATATTTAAAGAGTTATTAAATGGGTGCCCCACCCCCACCCCCTGCCCCCCTCCCCCCGCCACACACACACGCACCTACTTTTAGCCCTTGTTATTCATCAAATTTGAGGCAAGTTAATTAGAATATTTGTAGGACTGAAATTGATTTAGATTATGCCTATCTATGTAACTCTAAAACCTAATTGTGATTAAAATCTGATTTATATGGATTAATTCTATTACATTTATAATTTAACTAATAGAGTTGAAATTGGTGGTAATTTACTTTGGTTTGGTTTATTTCTAGTTGAATCTGAGTTAGAATTTTTAGATTATGTATACACACACACCCCACACCACCCCACCCCCTCCCCCCTCCACCACCCCCTCCACCGCCTCCCCCACCACACACCACCACCACACACACACACACACACACCACCCCACCCCACCCCTTGCCCCCCTCCACCACCCCCTCCCCCACCACACACACACACACACACCACCCCACCCCACCCCCTGCCCCCCTCCACCACCCCCTACCCCACCTTGCCCCACCCCGCCCCACCCCCTACCCCCACCCCCCACACACGCACACACATACACACATATATATACACATACACACATAAATATACACATAAATATATATATATATATATAAATGGAAGAGAGAGAGAGAGAGAGAGAAAATGGACCTGAAAGTATAGAGAGAGAGAGAGAGAGATGGAGGGAACGGCGCGGGAGGGAAAAAAGAAGGGGGGTAGGGTTTTTGCTGCAAATATTGTCACGGTCGTGTCAAGGTCTTTGACCTTGACAAGTTTTTAAATTATTGTCACGGTCAATGACCGTGACAATTAGTTATCACGGTCGTGTCAAGGTCAATGATCGTGACATAAAACGCGTGTTTTTTGTCACGGTCAATGACCTTGACAAGGCTGGCCGACTGAAAGGTGACAATTTGCCCATTTTGGTGTAGTGACTTATCCATATCGGAGTCCTCTTTTGTGATGACCTCAATGTGGTAGCATTGGGTCGGTTTGGCTTTTTTTTTTGGATTAGTAAATGGTCCATTATCATTCCCTTGGGCATATCGACTATATGGAGATGAGAGTAGTAAGAGCATGGACTATGTTTTTTCTTGCTGGGGGCAAGTAGTGGAAGGTGATATCCTGAAATTGGGAGGACATCTCTTTTAGGTGGGTGTGGAAGGGCAAGAGCTTTTCGTCTTTAACTTTTAATTTTCTAAGGGCCTGGCCGATGATGAGGCCAGAATCCCTGTGGAAATATAGGCATTAGATAACTTTCTTGAGCGAGACTTTGAGGCCTACGGTGCATTCCTTGTATTCGGTCATATTATTGGTGTAGGGAAAATTTAGCGTGATGGCAATGGGAGTGTGAGAGTCATCAGGGGTAATCATGAGTATTTCAATACCATATCCTTTATTATTGGCAGTGCTGTCATGAACATTTACTACTGGAGGTCTTCCTGAGAGATGCAATGGATATTTTCATCATAGAACTTGAAGATCTAAACGTCGGCTAATTCCATTGGGTAGTCAGCAAGGTAGTCATAGATTGCTCTTTTTTTCATCACTTTCTGCATGACATACACAATTTTGAACTCGATTAGTAGCATCAACCATTATTCCATTCATCTAGACAGGGTGGGTTTCTTAAGAAGGTATTTAATAGGATCCATTCAAGACATAAGTCTGATGGGAAAAGCGAGCATGTAATACTGTAATTTCTGAGTGACATACACAATATCGAACTCGGTTAGAAGCATCAACCATCAGTCCATTCCGCTAGACATGGAGGGTTTCTCAAGCTAGTATTTGATAGGATCCATTCAGGACACAAGTCTGATGGGAAAAGCGAGCATATAGTGCTGTAATTTTTGAGTGACCAAGACAAGGGTCACACATGCTTTATTTAAGGCAGTGTAGTTGACTTCTTACCCGACCAATTTGCGACTAGAGTAGTAGATGGTACTTTCTTTAAGGGATTCTTGAAGGTATTGGGTGGTAAAGCCCCAACAACAGTATCTATTATGGTCAAGTATAGGAGTAGAGGGAGACCAGGCTGCGGTGGCATGAGTACCGGAGATCTGGTAAGATATTGCTTGATTCTGTTGAAGGCTTCCTGACAAGTTTCATTCCAAACTATGGTGGAATCTTTTCGAAGGAGTTTAAAGATGGGATCAGAAATATAAGTAAGTTGACTGATGAACCGACTGATGTACTGTAATTATCCTAAGAATCCCTGGACTTGCTTCTCCGTTCAGGGTGGTGGAATTTCAAGTATGGCTTTTAGTTTGGCAGGGTCCACTTCAATTCTTTTCTAACTAACCATATATATTAAAATATTTCCTTTGTTGATGCCAAAAATGCATTTCTGCGAGTTAAGTCAAATCGGGTATCACCATAGTCGTTCGAAGAACTTCTGGAGGGCAAAAACATGATCTTCCCAAGTCTTAGACTTAATGATCATATCATCCACGTAAACCTTAACCTATTTGTGCATTAGATCATTCAAGATGGTTGTGGTGACCCTTTGATAGGTTGCCCCTACGTTTTTGAGCCCGAATGGCATAACTGTGTAACAGAAGGTTCCCCAAAGTGTGATAAATGTGATTTTTCTTGATGATTAGGGGGTATCTTGATCTGATTATATCCGACCAACCCATCAATAAATGACTTGAGAGCATGACTAGTCATGTTGTCCACAATCATGTCGATATTGGGCAGTGGGTAATCATATTTTAGAGATGCTATGTTTAAATCTCGATAGTCGACACACATGCAAACTTTCCCTCCTGATGTCTGTACGAGTATAATATTGGCTAGCCATGTGGGATATTCGATCATCCGCATTAAGCCTACGTTCAACTATTTGATTACCTCTTCTTTAACCTTAAATAACCATTCGGTGCGGAGCTTTCCTCATTTCTGTTTGATCGATTTGCAGTCGGAGAGAGTTAGAATCTCGTGCTGAGCTATCTCGAGATCAATGTCGGGCATATCGTCGTAAGACCATGCAAAGACTTCCCTAAATTCCTTCAATATTTCTTTGAGTTGCGTGTGCTCATGCTCGTCAAGGGTGGACCTATCCTAATCTTGTTCATTTGGCTACTAGAACGGAGATTGATAATAATAGTTTCATCTTCATTAATTTGAATGCGATTATGTTATTTGTTATTAACCTTATTAAGATCATCTAAGAATTGTTCATTTAAAAAATCATCATCATCAGGAGTTTAATAAGAATCAAGACAATTAATGTAAGGCACAACAAAATATTCAAAATCCTCATTTATTTTACTTTCAGGGAATATAGAATTGAGAACCTCATCAAAGGAGGTCTCGATTACATTGTTATCCCAAAAAGGAGGAACAACAAAAGTGTAAGAGATAAAATAAACATCTGGGTTGGGTTGCATTTCAGTAGGTGGAACTAGTATAGAATTCCATTTGAGGAGGGGTTCATCAGCGGCCTTGATTAGAGTGGACGGGTCCGACGATATAGCACTTGAGTGGATCATGCAGAGTGTCATCCCCAATATCTGCTGATCAAATGAGTCCTCATTGTCACTTCCCTCAAAAACTTCAATAATAACTATAAATTTCTCATTGAGTGGTTGCACGTGATGTTGTGAGTCTTCGATCTAGGAGTAATTATCTTGAAAGAATATCTCCATCTCTGGCTTCATCTTCTTATCCACATGATCATACCATGGTTTAGGAAAGCCATAGAAGGGAAAATCATCACCCTCTTTGATGAATCTTCCATTCAAGTAATCCTTAGAAACAGTCTTGTCACTTTCTAAACTTCTCTTCAATCGGGGTTGGCGGAGCATTCTGATTTCCTCTGACGAATGTTGATAACCAAAGACACACGAGGAAAGGCCTTCTTCAGGACTATGGGTTCCATTATCTTCTGTTATCGTCGTACCAGCCCCAGTCTGGGCATGAAGTGCATATTCTTAAACATTTGTATCACGTTGAAATTTCCGTGAGGGTTGTGCTCTAGACAAACTCGATCTTTAAAATCATCCCCTGTTGCAAGTTGAAGTGGTTCAACTCAAAAGCTGAAAAGAAGCATGTCATTCCTATCATGTTGTATCTCTAGTATCGGGTTACTGTTGCTTGCATTCTTAGTACTATCATCGTCTCTCAAGATGGTGATGGCCTTCCCTTTAGAGAAGAACTTCAATTTTTTATGGAGAGAGGAAGATAACCCCATAATGCTGTGAAACCACGGTCGACCAAGCAATAGATTGAAATAAGTGGGTATGTCGATAACTTAAAACTCGGTAATGGTATTGATAAGGCTAGATCCTATGGTGAGTGTTATGGATCCCATCACCTCTTGGCGGGTATTATTATAGGCATTCGCTAAGGAGGAAGTAGGACTTAGGTAACTTACTTCCAACCCTAATCGATTGAAGGTTTTTAGTTCTCATACATTGAAGAAGGATCCATTATTAATGAGTGAGAGAGGAACTGTCTTCCCCATCACTTATACAAATATATTGTGGGAATAGTTATGATCAGGGTCAATCTTCAAAATATCTTTATCGGAGAAGGATAAGAGTCTAGTGGTGGTCAAGGATCCAATAATTCACGGATTCTTATAAAGTGCTGGAAAGAGGGACTGTGGGCCCAGTGAGCAACTTTGTTAAAGCATTTTGGTGTAATTGGTTAGACATGAAGAGTCCTGACAAGGTGATATTAGCTTGAGTCTTCTTGATTTGGTATAAGATCTTGCTTTCTTCGATGATCATTTCTGGCATGGGGAGTTCCTTAACAACTCCCTTTCTTCAATGATCATGCTCTTGTGAGAAGTGATAGGGCTTGGTTAGCAAAACAGGTGGGGTGGAGGAGAAAATATGGGCAGACTTTAAGGGGTTTGGGTGAAAATATGGGCATGATGGGTGATATACTGGGTACAATCTGGGTAGATGGATTGAATATTGGGTCATTCTCTAAGAAAATGGTAATTGTATGGTTTGTTCGAATACTTTATTTGGCGCAACTTCTGTCGTGACAATACTTTCTTCAATCTAAACTCCTACTTCTCAAAGGGCTAAAAAATATGGGCAATACTGTCCTCTGATCGTCAGTCGAACATGGGTTAAGAAGTTTTATTTTAAAATACTAGCTTGCCCCTGTTCGGAAGGATGATTTGTCATAGTGGTAGATTTCTCTCTCCACCTTGCTATGAAACTGCCAACAGATTCTTTAGTGTTCTATTTGTGAAGTTCTAGATAATGGCGTGTAACCTCAAACTCCTTACTTTATTTGTACTATGACATGAATTCACGAGAAAGATCCTCCTAATTATGAATTCGGGATTCTTTTATGGACAAAAACCAACAAAGAGCGCTTTCTTTCAGAGTTTTCTAGAACATTTGGGCCATTATTTCCTCGAGGCACCAAGGAGAGTCATGGCTCGGTGGTAGCTTTAAAGATGGACAATTGGGGTCCGCTACCCCCAAGCTTCACAATGTTAGGCATATTGAACTTTTGTATGTAGACTTGATTTAGGGTAGGGAGACATATGGATGTAATCCATCTAGTTCTCAGAGATTTGGACTTGGTCATACTTCTCGATTAACAGGTTAAGGTCCTCTTTGACCTTATTTAATTCTTCTTGCTTTGGATCGATAAGTACTGGCTGGGCAAGATTCGACATAAATACTTGAGCTGGAAGTGAACCATTGGTAAGAGGGGGCACGTGGAGTGTGATGATATTATTTCGGGACCCAAACAAGCTCAGGTGTGAGTGAAAGCATGATAGAGGAGGACCTCGAGCTCCTCGGGAATATGGACCCGATTTCGCTACATCTCATGAACCTCGAACAAGTGGTTGCCAATCTTGGCATTAAGTTGGACTAGAACAATCATAAAATAAGGTTACACATTCAACACTTGGTTTGTGTTCTCCATGGAGAGTTGGTGAAGGTAGATATCGAAATCGAAGGACATAGAAAGAGAACTGACGGAACTTCGGGGCATTTCGATGAAAGACTGAAGCCAATGGGGAGCCAGGGCAACGGTCAAGTATGCGATTGACCTGAGAAGAAAAATGATTCGAATTTATTTTTGAAATAGAAATGGAAGAATCATTTTTATTGAAAAATGAGGGAATATGTTTTGACAATTTTTTTGGAAATGAGAGGGAAAAATTCTTTTGGTATTTTTTTTATAAAAAGGAGGGGACAATGTTTTTGACATTTATGATAAAAGGAAGAAAAATGTTTTTGGTATTTATATTTTTCAAGCAAGGAAGAAAGAACGGAGTGAGGGAAGAATCTCGGCATGATGATTATTATTATTATTATTATTATTATTATTATTATTATTATTATTATTATTATTATTATTATTATTATTATTATTATTATTATTATTATTATTATTATTATTATGTTCTCACTTGTATTAGGTTTACCTAAATGATAAAATAAATGTCGAACGATACCCGAGCCTGGAAAAATTGGGTTTGAATATTATGTAAAGCATGGTTTGACTTATTTCCAGGCTCATGGCCAGGGTCCAGTTTTGAAAAACGATGAAATCGCGCAAAAAATTGTGTGGCATCCCGACTCGACATTTCGACAGAGTTTTGTGTAGTAACTATTATACTAAATACCAGTTGCCTAGGTTTTGATGCCTATATGAGGGCATGTAGTTATTTGGTCAGTGGAAAGGTTCCCCCTTTGGAATGACTTCCAAGATATACTTTTTGCTTTTACGGGCAATTGTTACGTGTGGATAAGCCATTTGATATACCTAAGTGTACGTGAATTACCTCACTATATACCTCGCGGGGATAGTACGTGTGAGAGACAATTTGATATAGTTAACGTACGAGAACGAGTTCCCTACTATATACCTCCCGTCATGAGTTCGGTCAAGCGATATGATGCGGGGGAAACCGTTCGATATATATTGAGGGTACTAGGCCAATAGAAGGCGAGAGTCGTATTTCTTAGTCTAACTGCAACTTACCAGACCAGTGCCCATTACAAAGTTACCCCCAAGTATGGGACATAATTTTGGTCAATATAGCAATGCTCTTGGTGATGTAGTGTGCAGAATTACATGAATCTTAATTAATGTATTGTGGAGAGAGTTTTTTATTTAGCATGATAAGAAAGATAAATACTATGAAAAAGAGGTAAAAGTAATCTATCATGGATGGTGAGGATTATACTAATCATGGATACATGTGAGCAGGTAATATCTAATAGTGAGAGTATGACAATGAACCTAAGCATGGATCAACTACGAATGGCATGTGATATGTGCAAGTGATCATGAATATGTCCAAGTGTGCATGGGTAAGTGTGATGAGTGGAGGTGTGTGCTAGTGAAGCCTAACAAGGATATTCTAAGTGGTGTGTGAAGCATGTGAGCACAAATGACCTTATATACAAGTTTAAGTAGTGTGAAGTGTACATGGAGAGTATTTATGAGTGTGTGAATTGAAAAGCGAGTGAGAGGTCATATAAACATGAGGTAGATATATAAAATAAGTAATAGAGGAGAAAAAGGAACATACATGTAGGTGCATACACACACAAGTAGAAAATGATAAGACCCACTCAAACAGAGTATAACCCTCTCAAGTGATTCCCCAGCGGATTCTCCACTATGTCAATCCCAAGATCTTCCCTCCTGCGGGGTGGGGCTGGGGGGTCCAACGCTCGTGCACGGAGAGGGATATACAGGTCTCGTGCCCTACCTTCGGTCGTCGTCGATTATAGGGCTATGTAAAGAGATAAAATCTCCAGTCTATTTTGAACAAAACATGCAAAAGAATATATGGACGCCTCGAGGGAATAACATCAAAGACAAACTGATGCTTGCGAAACCAATTAGTTCAGAGGTTCGGGCACTAAGTTACGAAATGGGAAGGTGTTAGCCACCCATCCCTCCCTTTCGGTCTCTCATAGTATTATGTTATTATTCTACTTATTTTCTCCGTAAAGTGTGTGTGCGTGTATATATAAGGGGAGATCAGAATCGTTTGACTCGCATCATGAAAAAAGATGGAGTGAGATCATCTACAGGAGTGTTCCAAAAATAATAATTAAAAATATGATGTGTGCGCTTGTTGAGATATTTATCGTTATGATAAAACGATAATATGTGTTAGATAAGGTGCGCATACCAAGGGAATGGCTAACGTAGTTTTGGCTTATGATGAAGCAAGCGCCAAGGATGTGGAGGATGTGTACAACGTTAAAGGTGAGGAAGCATATCTGGGCCTAGAGTAATGTGCAGTTTCGAGGTCCTCGAAGTTCACCTAGTTCTTCGAACAGGTGGGGATATCAAAAGAAAGCAGGTTGGAAATAACCCGGGCGATACTAGATATTGCGAGGAAAGACGCAGTCCCTTCGCTGAAATAGAAGGGACCCATGGCCAGGTTGGTAAGGAGGTTCCTGTCGGAGGTGACTTTCAGCGATGCCAATAGGTCCGTGAGATTCCCTCATAATAGGCCATTGTAAGTGATTGCCAGTGTCAACGGAGTTGGTTTCGTGAGGACTCTCATGGACGGGGGAGCTTCCATTAATATCTTGCCAATTAACTCCTTTCATATAGGCAATATTTCGAAAGAAAGGTTGGTCCCCATGCCTTTGATAATTTCGGGGTATGATAACCAATCTTTCAAATCCATTGGATATGTTAATGTGGGTATTGTGATGGGAAATTTGAGTTCTCATATAAAGTTTCACGTGATAGAGAGTGCAACTTCCTATCATCTGCTAATAGTAAGGGTGTGGATGAACAACCAAGGGTTAGTTCCTTCTACGTACCACCAATGCGCTAAGATGAATATCAAGGGGACGGAGGTAACCATTAGGGCTACAAAGAGGCCCTTCGCTATCGAGGAAGCTCACTAGGTGGACGCGTCATTTTATAATGAATTGGAAGAAGATGTACGGGTCCTAACAAGGAGAATGTAGGGAGCATGGGTTCCCTCGATTAGAGAACGGATGGGGACTTTGAACGAGCAAAGTAAAGAGGTTACAAGCAGTGCAAGAGTAATGATCGAAGAAACTCACCAGGCGGTCCCTCGGCCCCAAGGCATCTCGAAGCAGCTCAAAGATAGGATGAGGCCCAGGGTGGATCCGATGGAACACGAGGTCCAACGAAAAAGTGTGCTGAGTCGGTTCTCAAGAAAAATAATGGTCGAACCATCTAGAGAGAAGAAGAGGAAAACAATCACTACTACCGAAAGACAGTGCAAGAAGGTCATTACTGAGGAAGGAAAGGTGGTGTATCGACTATAACGGTGTGAATGGGCAGTCCAGGAAATTAACGATGAGGTTGACCCGATATACAAATGCTTTCTGGTAGATCAAATGGGACAATGTATGGCGATAAACAATTCCAGCATACAGGGATTTATGGAGGAAGTCGCCGAGGAACCTGATTACATGGCGGATCGATTAAAGCCGCAGGCACAAGAGCTAGAGCAGTTGAACCTGTCAAAAGAAGGGGAAGACCCAAGGCCCATCTTCATCTCGAAGGATCTCGATAAAGAGAAACGAGAGGTCTTGGTTGAGTTGATTCAGGAATTTGTAGACATCTTCACATGAAAGTACACCGAGATGGAGGGGCTAAATGAGGAAGTAAGCTGTCACAAGTTGAACGTAATGCCTTCAGCCATTACAGTAAAATAAGCAGCGAGAACGTACAAGCCTGAGTTGGATTTAAAGATCAAATAAGAAGTTCAACATTCACTAATGGCAAGGTTCATCAAACCGATACAACACCCACTTTGGTTATCTAGTATTGTCCCAGTGGGGAAGAAAGACAAAAACCAGATAAGGATCTACGTGAACTTCAGAGATTTGAATAGAGCCTGCCCCAAGGATGAGTTCCTCTACCCTCCATTGATAGCCTGATAGATGAAACGGCAGGTCATGAGATGTATAGCTTCATGGATGGGTATGTAGGGTACAACCAGATCAAGATGGACAATGTGGATGCAGAGAAAACAGCGTTCAGAACCCCGTTGGACAACTTCATGTATAGGGTGATGCCGTTTGGACTCAAGAACGCTGGGAGACTTACCAAAGAACAATGATGGCCATTTTCCATAACTTATTTCAAAAATTTATGGAATTCTATGTGGATGATTTGGTCATCAAGTCGAGGAAGGAGGAGTCCCATCTGAGCGATTTGAGGAAGGTGTTTTCCTGCTGCAATAAGTTTAAACTAAAGATCGATCCACTGAAGTGCATTTTTGGAGTAACAAGTGGGAAGTTCCTAGGCTTCATGGTTGACCGACAAGGGGTGCAGATGGACCAAGATAAGCAGCGGACAATTTTAGAAATGTCATGTCCAAGAACGGCGAAGGAGCTGAAGAGCTTCCTAGGCAAAGTTTCCTACCTTAGGAGATTCGTGCCTGGGTTAGCCGAGATAACACACCCACTAATGCAGCTGCTGCGAAAGAACATGAAGTTCAAATGGGAGGCAATTCACCAAGAGTCTCTTGACGGACTGAAGAAGCTTCTCATCTCACCATAGACTATGGTTCCACCAAGGGCAGGAATACCGTTGCAGCTGTACCTCACATCCACCACAAGGTCCGTGGGAGCTTTGCTGGCACAAGATATTGATGGGCAAGAACATCCAGTCTACTACCTCAGCAGGATCATCCACGGGCCAAAAGTAAGATAAAGTATCTTAGAAAGGCATTATTTAGCCTTAGTATTTGTAGCACAAAAACTTAGACATTATATGTTGTCTTTTACAATTCATATTGTAACTAGATGTGACCCCATTAAGTATTTTCTTGCAAGAACTATATTGATTGGCAGGACAGCTAGATGGTTTCTTATCCTCTCCGAATATGACTTGAAGTGCGTGGTTCCTAGTGCAATTAAAAGCCAGGCGTAGACTGATCTGTGGGCCATTTTCCTTTCGGGAACACTCGAGCCACCCAAAAAAGATATTCCAGGAGATAATTTGCAAGCCAACCATCTAAACGCAACGGACGAGGAGTGAACAATGCAGTTCGACGGGTCATCGACAGAAAAGAAAGGAGGAGCAGGGGTCATTCTTTCGAAAGGAATGGAGGAGATTTTTCTTTCCTACAAGTTAGATTTCCCTTGCTCTAACAACGAGGCAGAATATGAAACATTGGTGTTGGGATTGATAGAGGCTCTTCGAAGAGGGATCCGTTCACTTTGCATAAAGGGGGATTCAAACTTGATGGTTCAACAAGTGAATGGAGAATACGCGTTGAAGCACATGAGCCTGGTACCATACGGAACGATCATTCATAGGCTCCTTGACCAGTTCCATCTGATCGAGATTAAGAGGCAGCCCAGAATGATGAACCGTCACCCAGATGCCTATGCCACCATTTCCCAGAAGATGATCATGAGGAGCTATACAACTATCATCGTGATTCAACAAAGAACAACTCCTTCGCTTGTACAGTGAATTTTATCGATGGAAGAGGATGCAGACTGGAGGGGAGAGAATAAGAGGCAACTGGAGTCTGGTGAAGGAGCGATGGGGCTCAGATAATTGTCCTAGTACTTTACAAACCAGGGAAACCTTTACTTCAGAAATGCAGGAGGATGGTTGTCGAGGTGCATTGGCCCAGAAGAATCAGGGCAGAGATTGAAGAAAATGCATGGAGAGCACTGTAAAACAACTGAAATACCCCTCTATCGAAGAATGCAAAGGGAGGGATATTTCTGGCCTAGCATGAAGCAGTACGCAACCGAGTTACATTGAAAGTGTGACAAATGCCAATTATTCTTCAAGGCAGCTGAATGTCATTTCGTGGAGGCTCAGGTTGATTGGAGACAGCCCTATATTGACTTTATTAAAGATGGAGTTGTCTGACGGAGAAAATTAATGCGATGGGGCTCCAGTGAAGAGATACAAGATTCTACGTACAGGAGGGGAAACTTTATCGAAGGGGATACTTCAATAGGCCCTTGCGTTGCATCACGAAGAAAGAGGCATCTGAGGTTCTCAAACAGGCGCACGATCCAGCTCATATAGGAGGGACCAAGTTGTTTGACCATTTGATGACTTTGGGGTACTATTGGCCAACGATGGAGAAAGATTCTGCTGAGTTCGTTTGAAGGTGCAAGGCTTGCCAGCTTCATGGAAATATGATCCATGCCCCGTCAGTGGACTTGCACTCCCTAGAAACACCTTTTCCTTTTCACACTTGGGCGCTCGACCTGGTAGGGGCAATACACCCTTCTTCAAGGGGGAAGATATGGATCCTGGTAGCAACGGAGTGTTTCACAAAGTGGGCCGAGGCGATACCACTAAGAAGGGCAACAGTGGGAGTAGTGAGAAACTTCATCAGAGAATACATCATTTGCCGTTTTTGGATCCCAAAGGTTATCCTTTCAGACAACGGAACCCCTTTCGTCAAATCATAGGTAATGATGCTCACAGACAAATACTCCATTGTCCATCACACTTCAACGGTGGCATACCCAAAGGAGAAGGGTCAAGCTGAGGCGACTAACAAGACTTTGGTCAATATCTTGTCTAAAATGATGGAGGATTTCCCAGGATCGTGGGATGATAAGATACCAGCCGTTTTCTGGGCCTATCGGGTGACTAAGAGGAAGCCTACAGGGTATACGCCGTTCTCTCTTGTTTATGTGCCTGAGGCAATTCTCCCGGTGGAGTTAGAAGTTCCTTCGGCTCGATATGCTTTATCAAGCAGCATTCTCCCTCAGAATAGACATGTGTAGTTAGAAGCATTGGACGAACACAAAGATAATGCGATGAAACACTTTCAAATGTACACGAGGCAGCTCTCTAGGGCATATGATAAATTGGTGAGACCAAGAAAATTCGTGGAGGGAGATCTCGTATTAAAGGAAGCAGTGAAATATATTAGGGGGAAAAAACCCTACCTAAGTTTGCAGCAAATTGGGAGGGACCTTTCATCATAAAGGAGGCTCATGACTCAGGTTATTGCTTAATTTCAAAAATAGAAGAAGATAAACCATTCAAGATTAATAATAAGTGGTTGAAGACTTATCATGTGTAAGCAGTTATGTTTGACCACTGATGTAATTGGCTATTGTTATAAATACACAAGTTCTTTCTTATGATGAGTATGCAAGTTCTCTTTATTTTAATTCAAATAAGAGATGAAAGAACTACATAACTTCATACTTCACAATCTATGTAAACAGCTATAAACACAAAATGGCATGGGAATAAGTATCTGTTTCCATTCATATACTTCGGGGAATTACAAAATTGGGATCTATCGCCCAAGAATTGCATGAGAAGAAAGGAAAAATATATATACAAAAAACACATTCACCCAGGAGGAACCACGGATCAGGAGAAGAAAAGAAATCTCCAGGGAGACCCGAAGAAGCTGCTTGGCAAGACCATTAGGCGTTGATAGAGACCTCCAGCCTTATCTGCGACTGTGTGCGCTCGATCAGGAGTTCATCTCATTTCGAATTCATCACGCGCAGATCTTCTTCGAGGTCCTCCACCTCATTATCAATGGCTCAGAGGAGAGGTGCTAGCTCGGCCAACTTAGCATCCTCGGTACGTTCATCCTCCTTATGTTTTCGTAAGAGCTTTTCTGGGTGTCCAACCGTTGGTTCTCAAGGTCTTCAAGTGAGAGATGAGCCAGTCAAAGTGGAACCCGTCATGACCCAACTCCCTCAGATAGCCCAAGAACTGGTTGAGGAGGGGTCTGGTCACGTTCGCAGTTGGAGTGTTGGTAATTTTAGCAATAACGGTGGCCATGCCTTGAAGCCTATGGCTCATAACTGGGATGTTTGAGCGTAGGCAGTCCACCGTAAAGGTCTCAGGATGATAGCTCACAAGTTGCCCGATGACTAAACGATGGTTGGCAAGCATTTGGGGAGAACGTTGGAGTGACATCAGGCATAAAGCGGGAGGAGCCAAGTCGGGCAAAGGAAGCTCACACCCAGATTCACTTTCTGCGATAGCACCCGTCGTGGAACCTTGATCATTAAGGCTCAATTCTTCGGAGGAGACAAGTTCACGATGTGGCGAAGCAATGGGCTAAGGAACTCTTGGAGAATCCTCCCGATCAACCTGAGAATAGTTAGGGGAAATAAGGAGTTCGTGAGGAAAAAATCTTAACAAGTGTTTTTATTGTTAAGTCACCGATATAGGTGGAGTTTATGAGAAAAAAATCTTAACAAGTGTTTTCATTGTTAAGTCACCGATATAGGTGGAGTTTACGAGAAAAAAATCTTAACAAGTGTTTTCATTGTTAAGTCACCGTTATAGGTGGAGTTTATGAAAAAAATCTTAACTAGTGTTTTCATTGTTAAGTCACCGTTATAGGTGGAGTTTATGAGAAAAAAAATCTTAACAAGCGTTTTCGTTGTTAAGTCACCGATATAGGTGGAATTTATAAAAAAAATCTTAACAAGTGTTTTCATTGTTAAGTCACCGTTATAGGTGGAGTTAATGAAAAAATCTTAACAAGTGTTTTCATTGTTAAGTCACCGATTATAGGTGGAGTTTATGAAAAAAACCTTAACAAGTGTTTTCATTGATTAAGTCACCCATACGGGTGGATTTTGAGAACCTGAGAAATACAGAGAAATTCGAGAAGTACCTCAGCAGCAGCAGGAGCGAGAGGGGTAGTTACCACGGGAGCCATAATGCTAGAAATCGTGAGAGGCAGACTCATTACCTCAGCAGCCTCAACGGAGCCCTTGGATGTAGGAGCTTCAAGGGTAGGCACACTCCCCTCGCCAGCATAGGGTACTATGGCTAACAAGGGCACATCATCATAAGTAGATGATGGACCTTCTAGAGATTCCCCAACAAGAGCAGCTGCTCCAACCTGGGCCTAGGAAGGGATAAGGACACTCAACGCAAAAGGCGGAGAAAGACTTGGAGAAAGCTGCAAATGTAAAGACAAGTGTTAGATAAAAGGAGTAATCGTAAAAAGGATAAGTTACATAAATGCACCTAGCTTCCCCCATTATGGCACTAAAGAGAGGAACCGAAGTAATGGGTCTTGATAATGCAGGAGGAAGGAGAATATTGGCTATCAGAGATGCCACTTCCACCTGAAATAGCCTAACATGTTAGAATTGATAAACAAACCAATGGGACAAATAAAATATGCAAGGCTCAGAAAGAAATTTACCCATGGGGAACTCTCTTCGACCACAATAAGGGGCAGAGAGACCTCTCGCTCCGAGGGTAACTCAGAAGAGGCTGGAACAGTTGCCTCGGGCGGGTCATATATCTCAGCGGCACTCGTAGCGGCATCCCTGTCCCGATGAGAGGATGAACGACGCGAATAGGTGAGTCTTATCAAGGGATAACGTGGAAGGGAAGCAGTGGCCGGAGGGGTACTGAAACATCCCCTCACGAAACAGCTTACTACGGGACTAGGGAGACTGGGGGGGACTGGGATGACTGACCCTCACTTTTTCAACTCCCTGCATCAAATTTACCAGGTAATAAGTTAAGGCGCTATGTTAAGAAGAAAAGAATAAGAAATAAAGAATGCACACATACCTCAGACCCAGAGGGAGAACGAGAGGGTATAACCACTGGTGAAGGTGGCGGGGAGGCAACAACCGAGGGAGCTGGGGAGGAAGGCTTCTCATGCGTCTATTTCCTCTGGGATTTGGTACCCAACATTTTTTCCTAGAGCTCGTGGCACCACCAGTTTTGGGTACCTTTATCCTTCTCCTTCTTTTTATCGATGGCTCACTAGGATCAACCACTATTTTGGAGAATGTACCCGGAGGAGGAATTATGACTTCGCGCCATTGGAATTTAGTGTTTATTCAGGCAACTTCGGCCTCCACTCGCTTCCTCAGCTCTATAGCCAATTTTGGAGACATGGGAGGGGGGACGGAGGCAATTGGGAATTCCTCCAATGGAGTTTACATTTGACCTCGGGCCTTAGACTTCTTAGACCTGGATTTCTTGGCCTTCTTGGCAGGTGGTTTAGAAGACCCTTCTCCCGTGGCAGCTTCGGCCATGGGGGAAAATGGTTTAGGAGTCGCAGAGGCCTTTGGTTTGGGCATGGCAACAGGGATCATGGGGCATTACAGAGGAAGTTTCGTGGGAGGTTCTTTGGGGGTCTCCCATAGAGGGAACTCAACCCCGAGAATGGAATTGCCCTTCAAACCTAACTCCATGGTAGAAAATGAAAGAACTGGAGGATACACGGGATCACCCTCGATGAATTCAATAATTTGGGCCAGTTGCCTTGGCCAATACTTTGTCGCAAACAGAGGGGTCACGTCCCCTTGCCCAGTGATGCTAGGGATGGTGACTCGCCCAGCCAATGTGGAACTCGCTCCCCACGTGGCAGTTGAGGAGAATAGAGAACATGCCTCGCCAAAAGATAACTTCGGGTTTGATAACTGAAACACCGGGTGAGGAGCCCCTTGATCAAAGCCAAATTAACTGCTGCATCAGTTGGGATTGTAATGTTTGCTGGTGTATCCCCACTCGGTGTATGAGGACAGGTATCCTGGCAAAAATAGAAGCACAACGGCCAACGAGGGGTCTTTAGTAATGAGGTCTACGGTGGTTGGTTGGACCACTCTTGCCCCATGTTTGAAAAAATCACAAGTATAGAGGAAAATATCCTCCCCATAGGGCCTCATTACAAAACTCGAAAAGTCATCAACAAAGGAGGTCAGCTCCTTTCGTCTCTGTCTCTGTGGTAAATAAATGAACGAGGAGGCAAGTTTGTTTCCCCCAAAGGAGGACGGTTAGTCTTGGCTGCTACGGTCGAGAAGCGCACATAAAGGAAACCCGTCAGGAGAACGCAGTTGACAAAATTGGCTAGGTTGTAATGTCTCAATGATCGCTCCATATCAAAAAGGACCCTATCAAGCCAAGTGTAGAGGGACCCCAAGTTGATCGCAGCTAGAGGGAGCTTGATACCCCGGGCCAAACGAAGGGATATGTTGATAAGATCCCTTCGAGGCTGGTCTTTGGGTTTTCCCGTTAAAAAGAAGGGAGAAAGAATGACAAGGATATAGGCAGGAAGCTCTAGAAATGTACCTTGTCTAGGGGCAGCCTCAGAGGAACTTCCTTCGGAAGGGTCCTTGAAGAAGTAGTTGATAAGGGGATTAAACGTGGCTTTGTTTGAAGTACCGATGCACCTTTGGCATATATGGTCCAACTCCACACGGTCGCAGTTTCTTGGGCATCTAAGGCTTCATTCGAATAGGGCTCTTGACCTGTTGCCTTAAGGCCTAAGAGCTCGCACACGTCCTCCAATGTTATTGTAAACTCTCCCGATGCAACGATGAACATGTGAGTAGTCACATTCCAGCGAGATACCAGAACGAGAAGAGCAGCATTATTTTTGGAGAGGGTGAACTCACCAAACCACTTAGCTCGATGAAGCCCAATCTTAGCGAGGGTATTAGCGCGGGAACTCTGCATATGAGACTTCTAAGCAGCGAAGTGGGTAGGAGAGTCCCCAAGACTTTTAAAATCGATGTGGGACCTTGGGAAGTCCCCTCGCTCAAGACGAAATCTGAGAGTCCCCTCGGGAGGTAGAAAGCCCCATTCATCAGAATTCTAATCTTCATCACCAAGCGTTATGGCATCATACTTGGCGTTAAAAATGCAACTCTTGCAAAACCCATAAAAGTCATCACCTTCGCCAAAAATGGTGGACCGGCGGTAGAAACACAATTGTTCTTGACGAGTAGCGGTCTGTGAGGCAGCAAAAGGGGCGGTGACAACGAGGGCGGCAAGAGGAGCACTAGTGGCAGGGTTACTTGAAGAGGCCATGGCAGACAACAGAAGTATAAAAAGGTCTAGTAAAAGAAGAGTTGGAAATGAATAGGTGCACAACCACAGGTGGTGGTGTAAACGATGAGAGGAGGAGGAGGAGGCTGAGTAAATAAGAGGGAAACAATGGAGGTCGCACAGAGTTTCTCTCTCTAAAGGAAGCGGGGACCTTGAAGAAGATAAAAAAGATGAAGATATAGAAGGGTTTTGAAATAAAAGAGACATTTGAAGGGTTTCAAACTCGACTGTTGGAGTTTCCCACCATCTCACGAGTAAGGGCCGCCTCTAATCATTTTAAATGAACACGTGGCACATCGGGAAGGGTATCGACAGTCGAAAAGACAACGCCACGTCATCTAATGAAATGACGCTTGGGAAAAAGAATGGGGCTGCCTTCTCCAACAAGTTGAGTTTTGGCGCCAAATTGGTGTCAGACTTATCCAATAACTCCCAATGAAGGTAGTCCCCAAACGGTTCAAAAAAGCTATGATGTCCCCTCGCCACATGTCCAAACGTTGTTTAAAAGGTGACTCAGTTACATCGGGAATAATTTATGCTTTTTCGAACACATCGAAGCATCACAAGGGAGAACTTTACTTACTAGGAGTCAAAACGAGTATTTGAGAAGGTTAGTAGGCCGTTCGGGAGAATTTCAAAAAAAGTAAAGCTAGAACGGTTGAGGCTCAACATGAGAAAAAAGTGGCGATGTCCCTTCGCCCAAGCCCCAATGACAATGGCGCTTCGGCTCAGGTACATCGGGGAGAATTTTACTTTTTCCAGGAGATTATATCGCTGTGGTTCTAACGAGGGAAAGAAGGCCAAAAATTTTTCATGCAGAGAAGGTTCATCGGATTGAGAAGTTTCATGCAGATATTTCTTATTCCAACAAATCTCCACACGAAGGGGCAAATGTAGAGGGGTCTTGAAGGTAATCCTGAGATTAGGGATAATTGTGTTTGAGATTAAGTAATCGAAGCAGCTCAAGCGTGGCAACTCAAGCGCGATAACTCAGTGAGGCAGCTTGGCGTGGCAACTCATACTTTAGCTTGTTGTATTAGTCACATTGCATTTCTATTTATGTTAACTGTAAGATATAACGGTTGTAATGTTGTAACGAGATTAATAATAAGTTTGTGTGAGGTCAAACGGTACTTGCGAAAGACCAGGCTTGGTAGGGCCTGGGAGAGCTTTCATGCTCTATCGAATGACCTCGTCGTGGGAACCTTAGAGGGACTTAGTTTGGAGGATTGATAAGTAAGGCACCGTTGGGTCTTGTCTTGACCATCTTAGATACACCTGGTAAAGCACCGAAGAACCCTGACCATGGAATCTCGGGCGGAGCAACTTGGAGTTCCATCGGGCATTGAGTTGTGAACCAAACAACCCTCTACTTAATGGTACATCTACTGTAGGTGATGTCACTAGCCAACTAAACAATGTCAGACATTCACTTGAGTAAACCATCGTGGTATTTGGGGCTGTCAGGCAGTTGGTGAGCCACCTCAGCGACAACAATCCACTGGCTTACAGTGGTTAGGCAAAAGGAATGTCTTGGCATTTAATGTTTATGACGTGGAGACAACTAGTGCATCAGGTATTTTAATGTTTGTGACATAAAGTATGAGGGAGGTCTTTCACAGGCATTGATGACTAAGTTGCCTCGGGGGTAGAGCGGGGGGCTATTTAAGGACCCCAACCACCTTTGAGGAAGGGAGATATCTTTTGAGAGTTTAGAAGTTATTACTAGAGAGAATATACATTCAGAGAGAGAGTTGTTGCAAACTAGAGGGGTTCAATCACTCACCATTGTTATTTATTACGAAGCTTTTAATACTTGACAGAGATTCTTGAGGGGATTTGGGTGTGTCTATACCTGCCTACCGAGGTGTATCTAGGGTGCTTGTTTCTCTCTTTCTCTCTAGCCAAGTTACTTATAAGTTCCACTACCACTTTCTGAGTTATACACGAGAGCTTTCGTGAGTTTAAACTGAGTTTATCTTCATTAAGTTTGTGTTCGCATGCCCTATCATTAATCCAAAGCTTTGACCAATTAGCTTATCATTATCATACTCAAACAGGGGTTACGCCTCCATATATAATTTAAATTACCCTCTTACAATATAGATAAATAATGTATGGATAAAATAGGAAAAATAGGAAAATAGGACTCGAGTCTCGGAATTTAGCTCGAGATGCTTACGTAGCATATAAAGGCATTAAAGTTCACGTAGTTTGCATGTGACACAAGGGTGGGATTTATCCCATAAATTCAAATGGGGATTTTATTGTATGTGTTCATGTAAAAAAAGGTGTTTTAGTTTTGAGAAAATGTTGTGAAAAATCTCGTTGGAATTTTTAGGTGTAACCCCCTTTTTCTTGTTTCGATTTTTTTTATAGAAAATATATTATGTGCAATACTACTAATAAAGTATTGAATATTGGTGTGTGTATGATTTAACGTAAAAGCTAAATTAAAATTTTATATAACTAATGCAAAAATAAAGAAATTTAAAGAGAGAGAAGAATGTTTGGACCTTCTTTGGAGACTTGGAGATTGATCTTGATTATTGATGAGCTTCCTTGCAAGTGGGTGAGGAATGTAGGAGGATTTTGCTAAATTGGGTGTGAAAGTGATGGAAATGAAAGGTGGAGAGAAGTTTCAAATAAGAAAACTTCACTGGCTTTAGAAGAATATTACTGAGATCACTGAAGTTGATGTTTTTGAGGTGACTTTCAAAGTGATCTCGTGCTATCTATATATAGGGTCAGGGGACCGTTGATCAAAATTATCCTTTTCCTTCCTATTGACCAGTAACCTAGACACACTACCCATAGGCATGGAAATGGACTTGCCAATTGGCAGTCTCGTGAAGATTTTTTGGAAAAACAGTCGTAAAACGCATTTCGTAAGTCCAAATCGTGCATGGGGCATACCATTAGAGATTTTATTTAGAGATCTTTGAGAATCCTTTCGTTCACTCCTTGGTCCGGGAGTTAACTTTGGGTCAAATGGGGCTCAGAAGTGCCCTTCGGTCCTCTAAACAGGGGATCGTCGGACGACGATGGATCATTCGTCCAAATCGTAAGTCCAAATTAGGCACAGGGCAGACCGTTGGAAAGGTTTTGGAAGTCAGTTCGATGTTTCAGATATTATCGCTTGGTTCAAAGAGTTGACTTTGGTCCAACGGGGCCTGAAAGTGCCCGGTGACCCCTCAGAGTAAACGTGTCATTCGTCTGTACCGTAAGGATGATTTGTGCATGGGGCAGACTGTTAGAAAGGATATTTAGTGACCTATGAATATTCATTTAGTCTTATTCGAGGTGAAGAGGTTAATTTAGTCAAACGGAGCCCGGGGTGGCTAGTGGCCTTCGGATCAATTTTTGGGGGAAAATGGTTCGTTCGTCCAAACTGTTATGTCATTTCACATATGGGGTGAATCGTTGGAAAAGGGGATTTAGGTTACTTTGAAGATACATTGAGCTTTCACTCTAACGATGAATATGATTGGGGTCAGAATAGGGTCCAGGAGCACCCGGTGGCCTCTACATCAGTTTTCAATAGTAAAATGGACCGTTCGTCCAAACTGTTATGCCAATTCACACACGGGGTGGACTGTTGGAAAGGGGATTTAGATACCTTTGAATATTCATTAAGCTTTCATTTTGATGATGAAGTTAACCAAAGTCAAACGAGGCACGGGATCACCCGGTGGCCTCTAGGTTGGTACTCGGAGTATGACCTAGGGTTTATGGTAAATGGGAAGGTGCTGGTGAACTAAAGAGAGATTTAGGGGGGTCATAGAATGTGGTGTATACAGATGTAGTTCAATAACTGGGACATATCTTCATTTTAATGAGGATCTGATCCAGAGCTTTTTTCCATGACTTCTGTTGTGTTAGTCGTTAGAAATATATCCTCTGACATGAACTAAACCATGGTGAGATAACCAATATATGTATTGAAAAATCAAATTATGAACACAAGGATGCAGTTTTTTGTCACTGGCTTTGGCATATTCAAATAGAAGAAGATTGGTGATGCCTCTTATGGCTAGAAGGGTGAGGCTGTGACCTCTAGGTCCAAAAGGGACACGATCGTAGCCTCAGTGAAGGACTATTCACCATAAGTGATTTGACCACACACAGTTTCACCAGATTAGAAAACATGTCGAGATCTTTCCTCCGGGTGGTAAAGTATTTTAAAAGCTAGTAAAAAGGTATCGTAATCTATCTTGGACAGTTTATCGATCCTTAGGGCAACTGCCTAGTTGGACTTTATCCATTAAATCATCGGATTCATAACGATTTGACCTAGCCTTTTGCAACTTAGCCCCCCTCACAAAACATAAGGCTCATGGTGGGAGTTTCTCAAACATTTCACTGCATCTTCTGTCCCAAATATTTCAATTTTAGCAATTAAAAGTAAAAATATGCTTAAATACAAAAAATTGGCTAAGCTGCTGCATAGGGGATGCGGCCTATGGTCAGTTAACATGTCAGGACGCATCTAGTAAGGCTTCCAATTCACTTTAGTCACTACCACCAGTTGGGTCACACGTGAAAGAGGTGACAAAAAATACCAAGGCATGGTGTATAAGCGAGTCATGATATATATTAATTTCCCAACATATGTTTATGTGAGAACCTAATCAGCAAATCCACATCATAGTTTTGAAGTAAGTACATTTATTTTTTGTACGTAATTTTAAAATTTCATCTCGCTACACTCTTTTATACATCATTGTATATTTCAATTTTATTTGTCCGCATATCTCATAGTATTGTATTTATTTTTGTGATTTTATATGTTTGTAAATTTAAATATTTTATTGCATATAGTATGGAAATCCCAGATACTCGTGAATGAATACATCCTGGATCAATAAACACTTTCATATTGATTTAAAAACAACACCACAAGTATTATGTCATTAGTTAGTAAGGGAGACCACTGTATTGACATGTCGCCGTAGTGGCTCTTCTCATAGATGAGATGAGGGGCACAATTTTTGCCCATTGGTACCATTGCTTATTGATGAAGGCATCTACAACCTTCGTCGCCACCTTGGATAGGGCTTTCATCAGTACATGAGTTGAGCGTTGATGGCTAAAGACTCATTCTTTTCATTTTCTAACAGGGGACTGTAGTATCAGATTACAAGATGTTGAGATCCTGTTAGGATTATCTGTTGAAGGACTTCCTATTACCAGTGGTGACATTCCATCAAGGCACGATAGTTTGTGGGATATGTGCTCTGAATACTTCAGATCTAGGCTAGACGATTTTGAGTTTGGTGTCAATTGTAATACCCCTGTATTTTTTATGATTTAAATAATTATGTGATTAATTATTGTTGTTGGATTGATTAAATTAAAAATGCGAGAAATTAATTTTTATTAATCCGGATTGAAATAATTATTAACTAGCATGATAAGGGTTAATATTTATTGTTGAATATTACTGTGTGATATGTAATATGGAATTATGAAATTTGATAAATTGCTTAGAGTGAAATATACGTCAATTTGGTATATTAAGTTGGGACACGTGTGTGAGTCGTGTCGGGACTAATTGAATGGGATATAAAGGTAAATTGTTTTTAAGTAACTCGTATGGGCATTACGAGTACGCCGTTGAGTAAGGGCCGAGATAGTAAAAAAAACTCTACCCGGGTATTTTATTTGGACTCCGGGTAATTTTAGGCCAAACCGGCACCCCGTAGGGGTAATTTGGTAATTTCAATTTTTGGAGAGAATAAATGGACGAAAATTGGGAGTGTATAATATCAGCCTTGTGGGAGGAATTAGAGCTCACAAACAAAAAACTCAAGAGAGAGTTTTAGAGAGGGAGGGAGAGAGAATCCTAAAGAGCCAAAGCCTCTCGGCATCATCTCCACCACCGAGACCGCCATCGCGTAGATCGGAAGATGAGAAACGCGTCTATACCAACATCACCAATGGATCAGACCATCATATTCGAGGCAAGTGTTTATTACTTGCGTGCTTTGGTAATAATTGTGTGCATGTTAGAGTAGGTGATAACCCCTCAAATTTATGAGAATTAATTTGATGGAAATTTGATGATTTGATCTATTTTGGGACTGAAATTTTAAGAGATAAATCCCTTCATATAAATAGGATTACATTCACGAATTTTGCTAGTTTCCATGAACAAATCTGGGTTTAATTTGGAGTTAAAGTCAAAATTTAAGAACTAGGGTTCTTGTTAAATAAATTGGGGATTCCGGAATAAATTGATGTATGGTCAGGATTTAATGATTCTAGGTTGTTAGAAATTATCTAAATATGTTAGAACATCAATTGGATTTATTTTTTGGGCATTTGGTATTATAGAATAGAGGTTTTAGGGATAAAAATGGTGAAAAATGCAGAATTTTGGGGAAGAAGATGAACAGTAGGGTCTCGAGCGATCTCGTATGACGGGTCATTCAAGCGAGATCCATATCTCGTGCGAAGCTGTTCGAATGACACATGGCAGTCGTTCGAGAGACAAATCATTCACGTTTGAGCGACAGGTTCAATTTATGGGAATTTCTATTCTTAACCCTAAATTTAGTTATGCAAGAATATTGGGTGAGAAAACTGTTATTCGATGGGCTTACTCTAGTGCAGAATTTTTGGGAAGTATTTGGGAAATAATACTTTAAATAATTGGATCGGTATGTTGGCCTTGGAGATTACTTGAACGATAGTAATCGAATTAAATATATTATACATAGTGATGAGATTAAAATACGTATAAGAAGTACATAATTAGGTTGGGAGAATACCTATAAACTTTAATAGGATGTGTGTATGCCTATTATAAGTCATCATTATTAAGTGTACTAATGGGTGATAACCCGGGGGTACAAGAACATGTGAGCGATAGTAATTGAATTAACTATATTATACGTACTGATGAGATTAAAATACGTATAAGAAGTACATAATTAGGTTGGGTGAATACCTATGAATTCTAATAGGATGTGTGTATGCCTATTATATGTTGTGATTGATAAGTGTACTAATGGGTGATAACCCAGGGGTCAAGAATATAATTGTTAAGTGTACTAATGGGTGATAACCCAGGGGTACAAGAATATAATTATTAAGTGTACTAATGGGTGATGACCCAGGGGTACAAGATTATGATTGATAAGTGTACTAATGGGTGATAACCCGGGGGTACAAGAATTACATGAGTGGTAGTAATGGAATTAAATATATCATACGTAGAGATGAGATTAAAATACGTATGAGATGTATATAATTTAGGTTGGGTGAATACATATGAATTTTAGTAGGATGTGTGTATACCTATTATATGATATTGTTATTAAGTGCACTAATGGGTGTTTACCCGAGGGTGCATGATTATTATGGTTAGGGGCGCTAATGGGTCTTAGCCCAGGGGTGCAGAAGAAATGTATATATGCATAGGGATGATGTGACTATATGTATATATGTGTATATGAGCTTGTGAATATTATTAGTGAGTGAAACTAGTAGATATAGTGATAATAATAAAGTGCTTTGCACTAAGTGGTGTTATGTGACTATATATATATAAGAAAACAGTTGGGAACATTCTACTTTGTGAAATTAGTAGATATTGTATGAATGAGAAATAAAATAACCTTAGTGAGTAAAATTAACCATTCGAACGGCGAATAACGTAGATGATAATATTATGATTGATAAAATGTGGTATGTACCGAGGTCCTAATGGATCCTGACGATCAACATTGTCACATAGTAGTGTATCGGGGGGGTTCTTTGTTTGGATTTCGCTTCGTGAGACACCCCACGCACGAACATATCGTAATGTTGGGAATGGGAAGAAGTTTAGTCCTTAGTACTCGAATTTATGAGGGTTTTAGAGGATGGGTGAAATACATTAGTTAGGCCGGGTAGCTTAACTAGGGTGGGTTAGATGTAAGTTAGGCGTACACAATATATGAGAGGTGAGAATCTCATGTGAGTGCGATATCTAACATGCACATAATACTTGCTTCATTGCAGTTTTAAATACTTGCTAAATATTTTAAAAACATCGAGCTCTGACCCGTCTCTTGCATATCTTCTCTCTTTTTCTATATATATGTATCATATCAGGTGCTCAGCCATAGGGATACCAGAACTAGAGAGTTGGATTATTTTACGGGCTGCAGCTGCTGTGGAAGCTGTAGGTCTTTGCAGTAGACGCCTCCATCATTTCCATTCAGTTATCTAGACATCTCAGATGGGGCATGTGTCTCCCATTCCTTGTTTTTGTAAGAGTTATTATTCAGTTTACTCTATAGTTCTTTTAGATGGATGGAATTTTAATATGAGTACGTGAAGTTAGAGTTTTAACCTGGGAGGTTTTTACCCAGTCTTATTTATTCTAGTGTTTAATCCATGTGTAGTATATTCATGTGTATGATGAATGGTTTACATTTTCATAAGTAAACAGAGAAATGGTGTTTATTTGGTTATATGTAAAAAGGAAAAAGGTTTTGAAGCCTAGCTTAATTATATATTAGGTGATTAATATGTGTATAAGTTTTTCAACAGTGATGCTAAGAATGAACTAACTGAACATTCTATTTTAAATTTGGTAAAGGACTGATCACCCTATATTTTATTGGGCAGGGTGTCACAGGTGGTATTAGATCATCTGGTTCTAGAGTCTTTTAGGATCTGTGCGGATTATTACGTTTCAGCGTAGCATTCTTTGGTGTAGAGCCTTATGATAGGGTTGTGGTGTTCCCTTACGTATGCGACTTACGTTCTCCTGCTGCGAAGTATAATGGATGTGACTCATTATATGAAATTTTGTGTGATTGGAACACAAAACATTTTGGTACGACCAACGAAGGCTGTAAGAAGGACCGCAGGAGAAGAAACTCGTCAAAAGACATAAAGTAATCTGTGAATGTTGATCGTGAAAAATGTCACCATGGGTATGACTTAAAGAATTGATAATGATATCGTCACTCGGGAACAGTAAATTCCCGGGGCACAGTCGTAGATAACGGTGGAGTGATTTTAAGACCACCTAGTATAGTCGACAAGGGACAAATAAGAGGAACTCTTTTGAAAACCATCAGTGAAGATGCGGATAAGAAAGAGAGATAGTGTAAAAGGCCAACGGAGGTTGAAAATTCGAAGGCAATTGTGTAGAGTGACGAGTAACGAAACTCAGAATTAAATTGGTAACTCTTGGGAGTGACATAAAGTGATTAGAGTCAATCACCACGTGTATAAAGGTGCTTGAAATTTAAAGGGAAACTTGGGTATGAGTTGGCCGTGAGATCTTCCATTCAATGTGGTAATGGAGATACAAGTGAAAATTTGAAACTTAGCATAGTGAGTGAGCTAGAGATCGTGAGAGAACGGTTGAATTGCATAATGAACTTCGTACCTGGCAGAAGACCCGTGAGTATAATATAAGCATGGATGAGAAATACATCTAGGATGACTAATGTTGATGTCGTCAAGGTTATACGGTTACTAGTTATTGCAATCTTTCCAGAAGAAGTGATCCAGGAGGGTTAGAGAACTTAGTTAAAAGGCAAGACTGAACTAAACGGTGTTAGTGAAACACCACATGAGAGTGTACCCAATAAGGAACCCATTTAGATGATTTTGATTAATTAACTTCCTACATAGTGACAATGAAGTCAATCAGGGTTGTGGAGGCCAACCAGGGTTCCGAAAGGCCAGCGTAGCCAAAGGGACAACGAAAGAAAAATTGTGAGTTAAGACTTCCGGTCTGAGGGAAGGACATTCCAAAATGGTCAGTGGGACTAGTGACAGGGAAATGACTCGTGAAGTTTCCTTATGTGAAGAAAGTGGAGCTACAAGTGTTAATTGTGTCCACAATTGAGAAGTGAGACCAAGGAGATTAGAAATGGTAAATCATTCCAGTTAGGCATAACAACTAGAGGAGTGAGACTCCTAGTAAATAAATTTGGTTCAAGAGAATTAGGCCCAAGAAATTTACAAACCGAGAGTGATGGGTTTAGTTTGTACCAGTGGAGTCCTTATTAAGAATGGCATATAGTATGTCAGGGTCAAGGGGGCCCGGGATGTAAATGGGAGTTCAGTAAATCCATAATTAAGGCCTAGAGATTTTGGGCCAACGTTTCAATAATGGGCGTGAAATCCACGTGATGGAATAAATTTTCCAAAAAGAGAGGGGACAAACTATTGGATTGAATCCTAGATATATAATGATTGCAGATGTTCATGGGTCGTGTTGGCAGCCAGCCACGTGCCGAGACCCCGTGATTTGGCGAGACTAGCGAGGTTTTACTTTTTCCTTGTGAATAAAGGATAAATTCTAGTGACATGGGTGTGTCACAACTTATATGTAAATTGGAAACCCTAAAATTCGCGCGCAGGTCGAGTTGAGTGGGATTGTTAGTTATAACAGTATTGTTATAAACGTATTTCTCGTTGAGAGCGGAGCATTTTTATGTCTCACGTGAGTGAACCGGGTGGGCCCTATGGGTATAGTTTGTTGTTATAACTTACTAATGCATTGAGTTTGCATTAGTACAGTATATTATGGTAATGTGTAGTGATTAATTATCGTATGTTTGAACGATAGAAAATTTAGTGTTATGACTATCGTGTCAGGAACTCCGGGGGGGAGTAATTTTTGTTTTATGCGGCGCCACCTGAAATTGGGTTGGGCCCAGATATGTGTATATATATGAAATTTTCATGGTATTGTAGACCTCAACGAGTATGTCGTCTAATTATATGTGATTTCGGTGCATAGGAATTTATTTGTTTGATAAGCCTCAAGATACATTGTGTCCTCTTTCAAGCAGAAAAATATAGCTCGTTATATATTTATAGCGCCAAGTGCTTTGGATAGTAAGAGTGTCATGCTTCATGTTACATTTTTGGGTGTACGTTGGTTATTGTACACATAAAAGAATAGAATTGAGAGTTGATAATTCCATTATGACTTAAGGCCAGTATAGTCACCTAGTCTTAGTATCATCCTGAACAGAGCAATGATGCCATTTAAGGATTGAATAAGTTATGACTAGTGGGGTGGTTGAGTGCACCCTACTACATCAGCATACCACGTATGTGAGAATTGAAGTAAGATAATTACCTGTCAATTTTACAATGTTGCGCAAGGCATAGGGTGTATGGGCGCCTTAGTTAATTGAATCAAGCAGTGGATTATGATTATCATGAGAGAAAAATTTTATGTGCACTCTTAAATCTTCGGGGAGGACGAGAGTAGTACCTTTCACTAGTGGAATGTGTTCAATAACTCCTATGAATTCACATTTGGGCAAAAGTGCCAGTAGTGGTATGGCACGGTGAGCTTGGTTATTGCCCTACTTGATAGTTAGAGGTGGGGGACCAGTTATCATTGCAAATATAGGAGAAAAGTTATGATTATCATGTATATTGCGTGTGAAATATATATGGCACAGTTAATTTACTCGTACGAATGACACGAGATGAGTTCGTATGTATCTGAAAGGAGAATAAATCTACTAAGGTGCAATAGTAGAAGGCTATATAGTGAATATCAAAAATAAAGTTTAAGTAATGAAACTTAAGCGGTAAGGCTTGGGCAAAAGCCTATATGACAGGGCAACCTGGTGTTTAAAACAAACACATGTGAAGTGTTCATTATTAAGGGTACTCGATAGCGTATTATATGAGTAATACGGAGTAGCTTACTTAGGAGCGCAAGGATGCGATGCGCAATATTTTTTTTACAACATTGTCTGTACCTAGTATACTTTTTCTGAATTTTGGGACGAAATTTCGTTGTAAGGGGGGAAGTACGTAATATCCCATATTTTTTATGATTCCAATAATTATGTGATTAATTATTATTATGGAAATAATTATGTGATTAATTATTGTTGTTGGATTAATTAAATTAAAAATGCGAGAAATTAATTTTTATTAATACGGATTGAAATAATTATTAACTAGCGTGATAATGGTTAATATTTATTATTGATAATTGTTGAATATTACTGTGTGATATGTAATATGGAATTATGAAATTTGATAAATTGCCTAGAGTGAAATATGCGGCAATTTGGTATATTAAGTCGGGACATGCGTGTGAGTCGTGTCGAGACTAATTGAATTGGATATAAAGGTAAATTATTTTTAAGTAACTCATATGATCATTTCGAGTGCGCCATTGAGTCCGAGAGGGTCGAGATAGTCAGAAAACTCTACGTGGGTATTTTATTTGGACTTTGGGTGATTTTAGGCCAAACCGGCACCCTTAGGGGTAATTTGGTAATTTTAATTTTTGGAGAGACTAAATGGATGAAAATTGGGAGTGTATTATATCATCCGTGTGGGAGGAATTAGAGCTCACAAACACAAAACTCAAGAGAGAGTTTTAGAGAGAGAGGGAGAGAGAATCCCAAAGAGCCAAAGCCTCTCGGCATCGTCTTCCACCACCGAGACCGCCATCGCGTGGATCAGAAGACGAGGAACGCGTATATACCAACATCACTAACGGATCAGACCGTCATATTCGAGGCAAGTGTTTATTACTTATGTGTTTTGGTAATAACTGTGTACATGTTAGAGTAGGTGATAACCCCTAAAATTTATGAGAATTAATTTGATGGAAATTTGATGATTTGATTTATTTTGGAACTGAAATTTTAAAAGATAAATCCCTTCATGTAAATGGGACTGCATTCATGAATTTTGGTAATTTCCATGAATAAATCCGGATTTAATTTGGAGTTAAGCTCAAAATTTAAGAACTAGGGTTCTTGTTAAACAAATTGGGGATTTCGAAATAAATTGATGTATGGTGAGGATTTAATGGTTATAGGTTGTTAGAAATAATCTAAATATGTTAGAACATCAATTGGATTTATTGTTTGGGCATTTGGAATTGAAGAATAGAGGTTTTAGAAATGGAAATGGTGGGAAAACGCAGAATTTTGGGGAAGAAGACGGACAGTAGGGTCTCGCGCGATCTCGCACGAAGGGTCGTTCAAGCGAGATCCATATCTCGCGTAAAGCCTTTCGAATGACACGTGGAAGGCATTTGAGCGACAACTCATTCTCGTTCGAGCGACAGGTTCAATTTCTGCGAATTTCCATTTTTAACCCCAAATTTGGTTATGCAATAAACTTGGGTGATAAAACTGCTATTCGATGGACTTAGTCTAGTGCATAATTTTTGGGAAGTATTTGGGAAATAATACTTTAAATAATTGGAACGCTATGTTGGCCTTGGAGATTACGTGAACGATAATACTTGAATTAAATATATTATACGTAGTGATGAGATTAAAATACGTATAAGAAGTACATAATTACGTTGGGCGAATACCTATAAACTTTAATAGGATGTGTGTATGCCTATCATAAGCCATGATTATTAAGTGTACTAATGACTGATGAGATTAAAATACGTATAAGAAGTACATAATTAGGTTGGGTGAATACTTATGAATTTTAATAAGACGTGTGTTGCCTATTATATGCTATGATTGATAAGTGTACTAATGGGTGATAACCCGGGGGTACAAGAATATAATTGTTAAGTGTACTAATGGGTGATAACTCAGGGGGTACAAGAATATTATTGTTAAGTGTACTAATGGGTGATAACCCGGGGGTACAGGAATATAATTATTAAGTGTACTAATGGGTGATGACCCGGGGGTACAATATTATGATTGATAAGTGTACTAATGGGTGATAACCCGGGGGTACAAGAATTACATGAGTGGTAGTAATGGAATTAAATATATCATACGTAGAGATGAGATTAAAATACGTATGAGATGTATATAATTTAGGTTGGGTGAATACCTATGAATTTTAATAGGATGTGTGTATACCTATTATATGATATTTTTATTGAGTGCACTAATGGGTGTTAACCCGAGGGTGCATGATTATTATGGTTAGGGGCGCTAATGGGTCTTAACCCGGGGGTGCAGAAGAAGTGTATATATGTATAGGGATGATGTGACGATATATATATATATATATATATATATATATATATAAGAAAATGGTTGGGAACATTCTACTTTGTGAAATTAGTAGATATTGTATAAATGAGAAATAAAATAATCTTAGTGGGTAAAAGATTAACCATTTGAACGGTGAATAATGTAGATGATAATATTATGATGGTAAAATGTGGTATGTATCGAGGGCCTAATGGATCCCGACGATCAACATTGTCACGTAGTAGTGTATCGGGGGGGTTCCTTGTTTGGATTTCGCTTCGCGAGACACCCCACGCACGAACATAACGTAATGTTGGGAATGGGGAGAAGTTTAGTCCATAGTACTCGGATTTATGAGGGTTTTTAGAGAATGGGTTAAATATATTAGTTTGGTCGGGTATCTTAACTAGTGTGGGTTAGATGTACGTTCGGCGTACATAATATATGAGAGATGAGAATCTCATGTGAGTGCGATATCTAACTTGCACATAATACTTACTTCATTGCAGATTTAAATACTTGCTAAATATTTTTAAAACATCGGGCTCTGACACGTCTCTTGCATATCTTCTCTCTTTCGATATATATATATATATATATATATATATATATATATATATATATATATATATATATATATATATATATGTGTGTGTGTGTACTATATCAGGTGCTTAGCCACAGGGACACCAAAACTAGAGAGTTGGATTGTTTTACGGGATGCAGTTGCTGTGGAAGTTCTAGGTATTTGCAGTAGACACCTCCATCATTTCCATTTAGTTATCTAGACATCTCAGATGGGGCATGTGTCGCCCATTCCTAGTTTTTGTCCGAGTTATTATTCAGTTTACTCTACAGTTCTTTTAGATGGATGGAATTTTAATATGAGTATGTGAAGTTGGAGTTTTGAGCTAGGAGGTTTTTACCTAGTCTTATTTATTCTAGTGTTTGATCCATGTGTAGTATATTCATGTGTATGATGAATGGTTTACATTTTCATGAGTAAACAGAGAAATGGTGTTTATTTGGTTATATGTTAAAAGGAAAAAATATTTTGACGCCTACCTTAATTCTATATTTGGTGATTAATATGTTTATAAGTTTTTCGATAGTGATGCTAAGAATGAACCAACTGAACATTCTGTTTTAAATTTGGTAAATGACTGATCACCCTATTTTTTTATTGGGCGGGGTGTCACATCGATGCCCAGCTGAGGGTGAACTGGATGGTTGATAGATTTGGGGTGATCTTTGAGAAAGCTAATGTAGACACATTGACTATATATTAGGCCTGCAAAAGGGTGGGATCCGGGTCGGGTCTACCTATATCCGTATTCGATCCGGGAATTATTTTTAATGGATCGGGTCTTAGTCGATTACCCGTCGGGTCTAAAAAAAATTTATCCAGACCCAGACCCAGACCCAGACCCATTAAGAACCCCGAAAACCCGACCTAATATCCAACTCAAATACCTGAATAGATGAAACTAAAAAATGGACCAAAAAAATCTAATTTATACCAAAAATATGTCTATATATTTATATATACATACTTATATATATAAGAGAGAGAGAGAGAGAGGGAGAAATATTTTGGGTCGGGTCCTTAACGGATCGGGTCTACCTATATCCATATCCAATCCATTTAATTAGCGGGTAATTGGGTAACTGGGTTTCATAAAACTACTCAGACCTGGGTTTAACGGATCGGGTTTGGGTTGGATCCAGGTCGAAACCCGACCCATTGACAGGCCTATTACATATGCATGCGTGTATATTTCAAAGTATAATTATAGGCACATTAATACAAGATGAATCCAATACATATGTAATTCTACTCTACGTATGATTCTTCAATTATTTATAGAGGACTAGATGGTATATCCATGTAGGTTCTTCTCTCACGATGTTATATCGCGAGTTGTGTCAGTCTACACTACCCGATACCAGAGAGATAATTGGGCCACTAGTGCTGATCCAGGTTAATTTAAGTTAAATTTGCTTTTCTTTTTATAGTTTCATGCATAATATATATCATAACTCATTTTTCTTTGCCATTTATTAACAAATATAAGGATACAACTGTCTATTGAATGCGCGTCCCAAGTGAGTTTTACAGGGACATGGTGAGGCTGTTGTAGAAAGCGAGGATGCACTCCCTCCTGGACCTCTAGGATGCGTGTAAATTAATATATATTATTTTACAATTTAATTTTGAATAAATTGTAATTGTGTTTCATTGTTGTTTTGAGAGCATAATAATATTGATACATATTTGGTTTGCAAATAGTGCACCCCGTTATCTATAAGGGAAGCACCCCATGTCCTCATTTACTTCCAAGACCAATTGAACTTGATGCGACCAACTCAAGTACATACTTCGTAATTATTGACAACTCATATCAATTGACATTTATACATTTCCCTATTAAATTATAAAATGATGATATGTTTATGTTTTAACTATAGATGATATGGTGCATGTATACCGAGGAGGTCTTGGGGTAGTTATTGGATATTTATCATGTCGGGTCTGGTATACGGAGGGACAGGGTAACCCTCATTAATTTTGAGGTTGTTGAGTGGTAGTTACCTAACCATTGCCTCTGATATTTTACATGAGACCCCAGTAAGGAATTCTATCGGGTTGACATGAGGGTGTTGGAAATTAATGTTAACTGACAAAATTAATTATTTAATTTCAATTGTATTAAATTCCGAATTTCATATTTATGTGGTCTTGATAAATGTTAGATAATTAATTAGGAATGTGATAAATAAAGATATTAAAAGAATGGGTAAACCTTATTCGTTAGTCATATGAAGGTTAGTGGCATTAGTGGGAGTCTTTAAAAGAGTCCCACATCCACTAGGATTCCGGCCCTCTTCCCCTTATAAATTGAGCCTCTACACCATCTAGAGTCATCTCAATAAACACTGTTTCTAAGGAGGGAGAGAAAATTAAAAATTCTAATTATTCCTATTTTCTCACAAATATTCTAGGCACATAAGAGAGTAATTATGGGCTATTCAAGAAGGGATTCAAAGGAAGCTTTGACAGGAGCAATCACGTCACCTTATTCCAATCAATTTCAATGGATAAAGGTCAGTTATAGTTATAAAGAACTTATGAATTTGTGATTACATGAAGATTAAACATCCTGGATTCATGACAAAACTATTTTTAACGTGATGTAACATTATGGTTTATATCCGATTTTTATGATTGACAAAACAGTATTGATTAACATGTGGTATCAGAGATTTCGTTTTACAATCTCATGTTTTTTGTTAATGAAAATTTCTTTATAACAATTCGGATTTATGATCTTTTGAATCTGGAAATCTGGAATTTTTATTTGATGAATCAGGAAATTTGAAATCTTTTAATCTGAAAATCTGGAATTTTTTTTCTTCTGGAAATCTGGATTTTTTTTTTTTGCAAAATTTGGAAATCTGGAATTTTAAGCAATCTGATAATCATACATATGGTAATTCAAATTTGTGTTATGTATGATATTAAGAACGAAATTACTGCATACAGTCCTTATCTTATGATAACTGTCCCATTATTGTTCAACCCCTTTTTATGTTATTGGAACCCTAATATGCCGTTAGCATTATTTTATTGTTTCAAGTTGTGTAAGAAATCTGGAAAACACTTTTATTAATCATGATAAGAAAACGAATATATTTTTAAGATGAATTAAGTGAAAACTGTGATTTGGCGCAAAACAGATTCCAGGAGATTTTTTTTTTTGGCGCAGTGAATAGTATTTTTGAAAAATTTTGAAACTTGATATATTGACTGGAAACGGGCCAACGATTGAATTTCATCGCCTTTGGCCGGGATGTAATGTTTTTTTCGGCAATCCGAGTCCGTTAAGGCCCTCAAAACCCCATTTTTGCCATTTTAGGAAATAATCTCGGGGCTTATAACTCTTTACAGAAAATTATTATTAACGTTTCGCAAAAAGTTTTGGTTTTCTGGAATGTTTTACTTCAATTCTATGGTGAAAACTCATTTTTGCCATTTTTGGCAAAATTTATGAATTATGTATTTTTTACTATACCTGGGCAATTATGTTTTTGAGGCATTTAAGCTACTATTGGTATCTATGTAATTACTGATAGATTACGTATTATAGTTAATATTTAATGCATTATTAACTATATTTAAATTGGGACATGTAAGCAATTATTCATTTGAGTTAAGTCAAAGACCAAACACGGGTTGCGACTGCATGTACGAATAATACACTTACATTCATTAAAGGTTTATTCTAATGTTAGTTATAAAATTGGATTGAGGCGCAACACATGCTAATTTCTTAATTGAACAACATTAGAACTGGTTTTGTGAAAATAGAATAGTTGACATTAAGTCCATTAATCATGGTATTAAATGTTTAGGCAACAAACACAGATGCCAAAATTATGGGACTATGATAAATGAATTATAGGGTAATATATCTTTACAATCTGAACATTATGTGATGATTAACACAGATTCCGTGATATTCAGAATGTAAATGAAATATGCCAAAATTTTTAGTCAACAATTCAATATTCGACCATTCTAATTTTTGTTGTGTGTGAAAATTTAATTTGTGAACATTGTTATTAATTGCAGTTCCCCTTAACCTTTATTCGCAAGCTCAGTCCTATTCCAAATTTGATGTAACTAATTTTTCTGAATGGAATGAGCAAATTAAGAGTTCATCCTAGGGGTTCTCGACCTGGACATGGCAATTATGTGTGATGAACCCACTGCTAATACTGATGCCAGTAGCGAGGATAAAATTGTTGTCCATGAAGCATGGTCTCGATCCAATAGGCCGGCCCTTATATTTATACGAATGTGCCTTGCTGCTAACATTAAGACCTCCCTACCTGAAACTACGAAAGTGAAAGAGTATTTGAACAACATTAAGGAACGCTTTCGCACTGCTGATAAATACCGTGATGGGAAACTAATGGCTGACCTGACCACTATGAGGTTCGATGGTACTCGAACCATGAATGAGCACATTATAGAGATGACCAATCTGGCTGCTAGACCTAGAGTTTTGGGCATGACAGTGGATGAGTCTTTTCTCGTCCAATTCGTCCTAAACTCCCTACCTCCTGAGTATGGGCCTTTCCAAATCAATTACAACACTATAAAAGATAAGTGGAATGCAAATGATTTGCAAAGAATGTTGGTACAGGAGGAAGGAAGGCTTAAGCAATGGAATGGCCATGTGACTAAGGGACCGGTGGAAAATCTGACAGTCAAAGGAGATGGTTTTAAGAAGAAGGTTGGCAAGGGCATTAAGAAAGGTCCTGGGACGTCTCATCAAGATGAACCATCAACTGCTGCTGTGAAGAAGGAAAAGAACGACAAGTGTCACTACTGTAAAAAGAAGGGCCATTTCCAAAAGGATTGTCATAAACAAAAGCCCTGGTTCGAGGAAAAGGGTAAGCCCTTTATTTATGTTTGTTTCGAATCAAACCTTATTAACGCTACTTCTAACACTTGGTGGATTGATTCTGGTTCTATGTGTCAGGTTTCTAATTCGATGTTGGGCTTCACTCCGATCCGCAAAATAAATCCAAATGAGCTTTTTCTCTATATGACAATAAAGCGAAGGCTAAAATAGAAGTTATTGGAGTTTTTCACTTGATTTCAAGCACTGGATTTATTTTAGATTTGCAAGAAACTTTTTATATTCCCACAGTTTCTAGGAATTTAATTTCTGTTTCCAAACTTGGTTTAGACGGTTTTGCGATTGAATTTAAGTACAATGGTTTCGATTTGATTAACAATTCTAATAATGTTTGTTTTGGATTTTTATTAGCTGGTTTATATCAATTGAATCTTGAAAAGAATTTTCTGAAACCCTTGTGACCCTGCATCCTAATGTTGGTACGAAATGTACACTTAATGATGAAAAATCTGCTTATTTGTGGCATAAAAGATTAGGGTACATATCCAGGGCGAGAATTGAAAGGCTCATTAAAGATGGAATACTCCATAACTTGGATTGGTCCAATTATGATGTATGTGTGGACTGTATTAAAGGAAAATAGACCAAACATACAAAGAAAGTAGCCACAAGAAGCACCCAACTACTTGAAATAATACATACAGACATATGTGGACCTTTTGATATTCCATTCATTAGTGGAGAAAAATACTTCATCACCTTTATAGATGATTTTTCATGTTATTGCATTTTGTACATGTTGCATGATAAATCTCAATCTGTGAACGTCGTTGAAATATACATTAATGTGGTTGAGAGGCAACTAGGAAAAAAGGTGAAAATTATTAGGTCTGGTAGAGGTGGTGAATATTATGGTAGATATGATGAGTCAGGGCAACGCCCTGGCCCATTTTCTAAACTCCTTGAAAAATTAGGTATTTGTGCCCAATACACAATGCCAGGATCACCTTAGCAGAATGGTGTAGCTGAAAGGCGTAATCATACCCTTATAGAAATTGTTAGAAGTATAATAAGTAGGACCCAATTGCCTATATTTTTGTGGACACATGAATTAAAGACCGATGTACACATCTTAAATAGGGTTCCTAGTAAGTCAGTTTCAAAAACCCCTTTTTAGATTTAGAAAGGATGGAAACCTGATTTAAGCTATTTACGTGTGTGGGGCTGCCCAGCGGAAGCTAGAATCTATAACCCTCATGAAAATAAATTGGATCCTAGGACCTTATCTTGTCATTTCATCGGGTATCCAGAAAAGTCGAAGGGAAATAGATTCTACTGTCCAAATCATACAACTATAATCATAGAAACTGGAAATGCTAAATTCATTGAAGAAGGTGAATCAAGTGGGAGTATAAAAGAAAGGGAGGTGATCATTCGAGAAGTCAGGGTACAAATCCCTATACCCAGAGTTCATATCATACATGTTGTTCCTAATGTAGTTGTTGAACCGATCATTGACCCAATCAATAACAATGAACAACAAGTGAATGATCAACCAACTGAACAACCACATAATGAGACTATAACTGATGAAACTTTTGAAGAACCACAGGAAGTGCCATTAATAAGATCTCAAAAATAAAGGAGATTGGCAATTCCGGATGATTATGTGGTATACCTTCAAGAGACTGAATTTAGCATAGAGAATATTAATGATCCAGTTTCTTATAAAAAAGCTGTAAATAGTGATGATTTCGATAAATGAATTGATGCCATGAAAGAAGAAATAAAATCTATGAATGACAATAAAGTTTGGGAGTTGGTAGAATTGCCAGAAGGAAAAAAATGAGTTGGGTGCAAGTGCATCTTTAAGACCAAACTTGACTCAAAAGGCAATATCGAACGACATAAAGCTAGACTTATTGCCAAATGTTTTAATCAACGAGAAGGCATTGATTATAATGAGACATTCTCTCTAGTTTCAAAGAAGGACTCATTAAGAATCATATTAGCATTGGTGGCTCATTATGATTTGGAGTTGCACCAAATGGACGTAAAAACAACTTTTTTAAATGGGAGTTTAGAAGAAGAAGTCTACATGGCACAGCCACAAGGCTTCATAAACGAAGGAAAGGAAAACATGGTCTGTATGTTAAAGAAGTAAATATATGGCCTAAAGCAAGCTTTTCATCTATGGTACATTAAGTTCCACGATACCATTACATCATTTGGGTTTGAGGGAAACACTATTGATTGGTGTATATACCTGAAGATCAGTGGGAGTAAGTTTGTGTTTTTAGTACTATATGTTGATGATTTACTTATTGCCAGTAGTGATCTTGGTTTATTAAGTGAAACCAATAAGTACCTTTCTAAAAACTTTGAAATTAAAGATTTAGGTGAGACATCCTTCGTGATCGGGATAGAAATATCTCGGGAAAGATCACGAGGAATGTTGGGATTGTCTCAGAAATCTTATATTAACAAAGTTTTAGAAAGATTTAGCATGCAAAGTTGCAATGCCATTAATGTTCCACTTCAGAAAGGGGACAAGTTCAGCTTTAGCCAATGCCCTAGAAGTGATTTATAAAGGGAGCACATGAAAGGCACACCTTATGCTTCGCTCGGAGGGAGCTTGTTGTATGCACAAGTCTGCACTAGACCGAATATCAGTTTTTCCATTGGGATGCTAGGCACATATCAAAGCAATCCGTGGATTTACCATTGGAAAGCTGCAAAGAAAGTGATGAGGTACCTGCAAGGGACCAAGGATTACATGCTCACATATCGAAAGACTGATCACCTTGATGTGATTTTTTATTTAGACTCAAATTTTGGGGGATGCCTTGACAGTAGGAAGAGCACTTCGGGTTATGTCTTCCTTATGGATGGAGGAGCCGTTTCATGGAAAAGTGTTAAGCAAAGCGTCATTGCATCCTCTACCATGGAGGCTGAATATGTAGCTTGCTTCATAGCTACAAATAATGGATTATGGTTGCAAAACTTTATTTCAGGACTTAGAATTATGGGGTTAATATCTAAGCTGCTGAAAATTTATTGTGATAATGTCGCAGCAGTCTTCTTCTCAAAGAACGATAGGTATACTAAGGCTGTTAAGCATATTGAGATGAAATACCTATCAGTTAAAGAAGAAGTTCAAAAACAAAGAGTGTCAATTGATCACATTAGTACGCGTGATAACATAGCAGATCCTCTTATGAAAGGACTATCTCCGAAGACCTTTATGGAACATGTTAAAGAGATGGGTCTCGATTAGTTAGATTATGATTGCTATTTTGGCTTAGTTATTTGACACTATTACTTGAATTCAATAAAAGTGTTTATGATTTCTATTATTTTTGTCTTTTGTGAATGGATGCATATAATTCTGAATTATTGTTGAAAGAAATAGTCCTTATTCAAAAGGACATTATGAGGCCATTATGATACCCAATATTAAAGGCTCAATTGAATGAAATATTGGTGTTGTGGTACATGGAAGGAACCATGCTCTTGAATAGCATATAACCGCCATGACTCACATCTGTGAATCATTTGATTTAGCAAACTAAATTTATCAATGATTTTGCACCTTATGATACCTAATTTAATTATATGAATTACTAAGACCAAGTGGGATACTGTTAGAAATTAATGTTAAGTGACGAAATTAATTATTTAATTTCAATTGTATTAAATTTTGAATTTCCTATTTATGCGGTCTTGATAAATGTTAGATAATTAATTAGTAATGTGATAAATAAAGATATTAAAAGATTGGGTAAACCTTATCCGTTAGTCACATGATGGTTAGTGGCATTAGTGGGAGTCTTTAAAAGAGTCCCACATCCACTAGGATTCCGGCCCGCTTCACCTTACAAAATAGAGACCTCTACACCATCTAGAGTCATCTCAATACACAGTGTTTCTAAGGAGGGAGAGAAAATACGAAATTCTCATTATTCCTATTTTCTCACATATATTCTGGGCACATAAGAGAGTAATTCTGGGCTATTCAATAAGGGATTCAAATGAAGCTTTGACAGGAGCATTCAAGTCACCTTATTCCAATCAATTGCAATAGATAAAGGTCAGTTTTGATCATAGTTATAAAGAACTTATGACTTTGTGATTACATGAAGATTAAACATCCTGGATTCATGACAAAACTGTTTTTAACGTGATGTAACATTATGGTTTATATCCGGTTTTTATGATTGACAAAACAATATTGATTAACAGAGGGGACGAGCGGGTACCAATTTTTCTGTATTTCAGAAGAGATACATCGAGATGTGGGCGGAGACGAGACAAATTATCATCTTGGGCGATCCTTATGATCGTGACATGGTTGGCGATGACCCCTACATCCTCTAGTATAAATGCATTATCTGTTACTTCATTAACTGGATTCGGGTCGATCCCCACTGCAGAATGCCCTCCCATTTGATAGGAAGGATCATCGAGCTTCTAGTACATTTTTACCTCATTATTGCCTACTACTTAACTTTTCGATTGTTTTTTTAAACTCTTATCATTGTACAATATTTTATATCTTGTTGCAGATGCATCGATTGGTTGATATACATGTGCGTACTGACGTTGTATTATCAAACTTTGTTCATTCAAGGGCTTCCCTTCTAGAGATCACATAGATCTTAAGTATAGGATTAGTTGCAACATGTAATGTTGGTAGACATCGAGTTACTGATCCACTATATGTACACGACCAGGAACCAATTTTTAGCGGGAGGGGAATTTGTGGGGCACGGTGAGCATGCCCTCGTAGAGGTGGGCGAGGCAGATTGGAGCCACAGTAACAAGAATGCCACGGAGTTGATCCAAAGATCATTATAGATGTACACCTACCATACACCCACACTGATGACTTTCTCAAAACTTCCCATCGACCTAATATGACCATCGTTATTATGGATTCTCCATGCACGATGTTGACTAATGACTCACCTTTTGGCGGTGCAAGTACCTATGATGACTCTCGATAGTTCACCCGTACAACTGGAACTCATTTTTTAGACCGTTGCCAGCAGACAGAGTTGCAGGAGTCTCAAGACTTTTTAGACTCATTTTTTGTCACTCCACCATACTGAACTTAAATATCTGATGTGTTATAGGTACATATCACTCCATGATCCCCATCATCGACGGTGAGGATCGATCCACCGATCGATTACTTAAGCGTCACAGATAGAGGTAAAATTTTAGGATATAGGGCCAGTTTTGGGGGGTGAGATAGTTCAGAGTGACCCTACACCACGGGATGTAGATTTTAGTGCACCCTCTATAGGGGTAGAGGCGAAGCTCGAGGGCATTATCTTGTTAGGTAGCCGGGTGTGATGGGTGTTTGGGGTAGGACTTCTGGACTACATGTTCATTAGGTGGAGACAGTGTCGACAAACCAATCGAACATTATATGATAGTGATGATGCTCAAAGGCCGATAAATACGCGGATACCCCCCATATGGGACATAAACTTCTTTGTCCTTATTTAGTGCACTTGAGCATATGTTCTTCTTTTTCATGTACTCACATTTAACCCATGGTCCTAATTTCTTACATTCTTATTTCTGATTTGTTATCGCTCCACAGTTTAGCATATCAATCTTCGTAACTTTTCTTGTAATGTGTAATATGATTAGAAAACTTACATAAAATTCCACATGACTTTAATATAGATCATAAACCATGTAGTGCAAATTAAATTTAACACAAAGTGCACTAACATAAACAACAACATCTCATACATCTAACCTCCGATGGTTGAGAACATCATCTTTAGCAATAGCCTCCCTGATATCCTTGGCCAAGAATAATTAAACATAAGGTCAATATGATACAAAATTTAGTGTAACAATAAGTATTACTTCAGAAGCACCATAGTGAGTACCAATAAGACCTCTTTCCATTTTTCAATAGTCCTCCCCAGGCACTTTATTCCATAACTTACTAAAAAAGATCATTGTTGACACAACCACTTGTCGCATCCCACAGAAGGAATTCCTTAAACTCGAACCGTATGGGTGAGTAAAAAATGATGAACAAGTGCCAAACATAAGCATAAAATATGTTGCTCTAGCCTATCCATATATCTCCAAACTCAATTAAGGATAACCATGACAAGGAAAGTTCGGTCTAACTCCTAAGTAACTTTAAATTGAATGTACCCATTAAAAAAATATTGTTCTCGTGCTTTGAATCACCTCAAATTTATCAGAAGGAAATGATGAGTTATAATTTATCTGATCTCTATTGGGAGGGTGGAGACCCTACCACACAACTCAAGTGGATAACTCATATCAAATTTTCGAGTAATAGATTCTTGGTATATCACGAATGTTATGCAAAAACATAAGTGATATTGTTTTCATATAAATAGTTCGCAACACAATTAATGAATTTTCAAACGTTACATTAGAAGTAAAACAACATCATCGATTTGATAACTCATAATTACTCTAACTGCCACATAGTGGCTGTGATTTGATATAACCAATAAAACATTATTAAAGTGTAGACACCCCATTCTGTTACCCCCTAAACCTAGGTCATATACCGAAACTAACCTAGAAGCCATCGCACTCCCAGGCTCCGTTTGACCAAAAATTCAAACTCTTCAGCTTGACCAAAGCTGAATGAATATTCTAAGAGCACTAAAATCCCTTTCCAACGGTCCGTGCCATCCATGATTATGACTTACCATACGGACGAACGATCCGTTTGCATCCGAAACTTGATCTAGAGGCCACCGGGTGCTCCCGGGCTCTGTTTGACCAAAGTCAGCTCTTCAGATTGACCAAGGCTGAATGAATCTTTGAAGGACACTAAAACCCCTTTCCAATGGTCCGCTCCGTGCACGATTTTGACTTACCATACGGACGAACGATCCGTTTGACTCCAAGAAGTCACCGAATGCTTCCAGGGCCCGGTTGACCAAAGTCAACTCCCCAAACCGGGTCAAACTCTTTGGAATGTTAAAGTACATCTCCTAACCTTTCCAACATTCCATCCCATACGCGATTCGGACTTACCATGTGGACGAAAGATCCGTTTGCGTCCGAACGATTCCCCATCCAATGGACCGACAAATGCTTCCGAGCCATATTTGACCCAAAGTCAACTCCCGAACCCAGGAGCGGTCGAAAGGACTTAAGGTCTCTGAATTACCTTTCCAACGGTCTTCCCCGTGGGTGATTCTGACTAACGGTTTGCCCTCGGCAGCTAATTTTCTAAAAAGGTCTGAAACACACTGCCAAACGGTAGGTTCCAGACCCTGCCTATCGGCAAGTGCCGATAGGCAGGACCAGGTCTATGCCGATCGGTAGTGACCTAGGCCTGTAAAAGGAGGCCTTCACCTCATTTGCATGGGGAGCCGAGATCTAATAACAATCGCTCTCAGCGAATCCCAAAAACCTCTCTCGAAGACAGCGCGATTTCAACATCCAAATCCCTTTCTAACTTTCACTTTTCATCATCCTTTTCATCAAACTTGGTGAATTAGCCACTCTCCATCATCATCCAAGTGCAAGGGCTGCTCTCCAACATTCAAGATCAAGCTCAAGATCTTCAAGAAGGTCCAACTTTCTCAACTTTCTCTTAAATTCTCAATAACTTGTTTTATCACTTAGCACTTTTATTATCTCATCTCACACATTCTAATATACTTTTTATTTAGTATTATTGCACATCTCTTATTTTCATATGAATAAAACCCAAAAAATAAGAAAAAGAGGGTTTGCTAATAAATTCCAAATTGGGATTCTCATACTTTTCTCACAACTAAAACACTTTTTCTACACACACACACACTCACAAATAAGAGATCCCCCATTTGGATTTATGGGATAAACCCCACCCCTCATTTTGTATGTGAACTACGTGGACTTTGATGCCTCTATAGGCTATATAGGCGTCTCGAGGTAAAACCCGAGACTCAAGTCCTATTCTCACTTTCTCTCTCATTTTCTATCTTCTCCAAATTCAATTTTTTTATATTTTATATACTTGTTCTTAGTGACGTATTACTCCATATGCGTTATTGTTCCGTTATAACGATCAACGCAAGGGTAATTGTGTAAATCTTATTTTCTAATATTTTTATACCTTTCTACGGATGACTCGCTTTATCTCTTTCATGATACAAGCCGAGCATTCCTATCTCCACCATATATATACACATGCACACATATCACGGAGAAAATAAAGGAAAATATAAAATATACATGAGAGACCGAAAGGGCAAATGGGTGCCTAACACCATTCCATTTCGTAACTTAGCCTCCGAACCCTTCTCGAATTATTTTGGTTTCGTATGCACCAGTATGTCTTTGGATGCCATCCTCCGGGATTGCTTCCCCTTTTTCTTTTGCCTGTTTTGAGTAAAATAGATTGGCGACTCTAAATCTCTCTACATTTTTACACCTCATCTCAAATGACGCCGGCCAAAGCGCTCCTGAGAGGGACGCGCGGGACCCGAGGATCCACCCTTCACGCGCCCGCCCGCAGGCGAGGATCGGGGATGGCCACAGTGGCGACTCCACTGGGGACATTTGATTTGAGGGCTTGACTCTATTTACATGGATGCTATATATTTTTATTTTTCCCCCATATCTGCATGTTCCCCTTTTCTATGTGTATCCCATGCTTATGCTTCTGTTCACACACTTGTAGAAATTCTCCATGTACACTTCGCACCACGTGCACCTAGGATCACATATCTCCACATGTTGCATGCATCACCTATCCATACTTGGTGTACCTTGGGTACTTGTACTTTGCTCCCTGTTTGGCATAATCAAGAAAAGCATTATCATCATAAGATACTAATAAGAGAATCATGCATGATTCACACGACATCACCAAAGAGCATTGTTATTGACCAAATTTTACCCAGTAACTGGAGGGTCACTTCGTGATGGGCGCTGGTCCAGCAGGGCGCAGTTAGCCTAAGCGATATGACTCTCACCTTCCATTGGCCAAGTACCTTAGACGTATATCGAATGGTTCCCCCGCATCGTACCGCTTGACCGAAGTCATGAGGAAGGTATATCGCAGGGAATTCATTCACGTATGCCGAGTATATCGAATTCTCTCTCACACTTACCGTCCCCACGAGGTATATAATGAGGCAATTCACATACACTCAGGTATATCAAATGGCTTGTCCACACGTACCGATTGCCCGCAAGAGCAAGACGTATATCGTGGAAGTCACGCCAAAGGGGGGAACCTATTCCGATTCACCCAACCAACTACATACCTGCATATAGGTGTCAAACCTAGGACACGCACTTTAGATTGCCGATTTTAACCTGAAAATCTGCCGAAATTCTGGGTCGACCTGCCGCCCAAATTTTCGTGCATTTTTAAAACAGAACCCTATCCATGAGCCTAGTTACAAGTCCAGTCGTAGCTTTGCATATATTAAAAATCCCACTTTTCCAGGCTCGGGTCCCGTCCGACATTGCATTTAGGAGAATTAAATACTAGTGAAAACATAATAATCATAATAATCATGCTGAGTTCCGTCTCCAAAAATATTTCTCCCTTCTTTATCAAAAATCCAAAAACATTTTTCCCTTCTTTATCAAAAATCTAAAAATAGTTTCTTCCCTTTTTTCTCAAAAAAAAAAAAATAAATAAATCCCATTCTACGCCTTCTCAGGTCAATCGTAAGCCCTTGGCCTGGCTCCATATTGGCTTCGGTCTTCAGTCAAATCACCACGGAGTTTCATTCGTTCCTCTACTACTTCTTTCGAGTCCAGAATCCATCCACTTTCCATGGAGAATACAAATCAAGTACCAGTCATGCAGCCGGATCTGACGGCAGTCCTAACTCAGCTCGTATCCAAGATTGATAACCTCCAAACTGAGGTCCGAGAGATGCAATGAAACTAGGTTCCTATTCCTCAAGAGCCCGAGGCCCTATTCCCTCGTACTATGGGTCGATCTGAGCCTATCTAGGTTCTCCAAGAATATCAGCATGCTCCACATGCCCCTCTTATCAATGGGTCGTCGCTTGCCCAGCTTCCGATGCTAAACATTACCCAGCCTGTGGCTAACCTGCCTATGGTCGTTGATCCAAAAGAGGAGGAGTTAAATAAAGTCAAAGAAGATCTCAAGATTCTCACTAAGAAGTTCGACCAAGTCAGAATCTCTGGGAATTACATAGACTACACCCACATGTCTCCTTATCCTAAAGCGAGGTTACCCGAGAAGTTCAAGATGCCAAATATCGAGAAGTTCAGAGGGAGTGGACCCCCGATTGTTCATCTTCGCGGTTATCATCATTCCATGACTCTATTAGGGGCTTCTGAAGAAGTGATGTCCCAATTATTTCAGCAAACTTTGAAGGATAGTGCCCTCCGATGGTTTTTGTCTCTCGAGGAATCCAGAATCCGTAGCTGGGAGGATTTAGCTCGAGAATTAATGTCGTAGTATAAATACAATGAAGAGCTTGAGGTCACCCATCGTGATTTAGAGATGCTCAAACAAAACCCTGGAGAATCAGTCAGTAACTTCATAACCCGATAGAGGGAACAAGCAGCTACCATGACTAATCGGCCATCTGAGAAAGAACTAGTGAGCATAGTGAAGAAGAACTTCTTGCCCCATGTCCGAGCGATGATGAGAGGACAATACTATCCCCACTTCCGAGATCTCAGAGAAGCAGGAGTAGAAATCGAGGAAAGCCTTGTTAAAACATAGGTTGAACCGAAGAAGGTGTCCGGACAGTTCCACCCCTAGAAAGTATGACAAGCCTGCTAGTTCTACAGTCTCAACCATCAACAACATCTCTCAACCAACCACATCATGGGCACCAAAAAGCCGCCCTGCCCCCATCCAAAGGGAATACACTGAGCTCCATGCTCCCCTCTCCAAAGTTTACCAATCCTTGTTAAGCCGAAACCTCATCAAATCCTTGGATCCCCGTCCATTGCCAAATCCACTCCCAAGAAACTTCAAGGCCGATGCTCATTGCGTCTTTCACCAAACTGCTCGCTATACCACCGACCAATGCTTTCACCTCCGAAACATAATCCAAGATCTCATTGACCGGGATACCATCGCCCCACCAGCCAATCCTAAGCCAAACACCACTCACAATCCACTCCCAAATCATGCCAAGGTCATCTTCTTAGAAGAAAACCTAAATTTCGATCCCTCAACTCAAATCACACCCATATACTCTCTTAAACCTCTTCAAATTTGCCTATATTTCCTCCTACACCCTACTAGCCTCACTGATCAGACACTGTCACTCCTCACCAGAGAATGCATCGCTGTCCGTACCCAATCTAAAAATGGAAATATGGAATTGTCAGAGGTGTTAAACCAACTCCTAAAGTTCGGACTGAAATTTCCCTCACAGATGGTCATCGATTGCCAAAGGTTTAGTACACTATTCTTGGAATCATGAAAGTGGGCCTGAGATTCAGACAAGTGGGTGGTATCAACCGATGAAGTCAGCCTAGATGATGTTGTCGAGATTATGGCAGACTTATTCGGGCAAACCAACAACATTTGTAGTATCACCGGGTTACTTAACATTTTGAAGCTACAAGGGCGCTTGATCCCTTAAACCATAGATATCCCCACAGAATGGGAAGACCTGTATGAAGAAGCCGTTGAAGTTGTGGAATGCATTGACTTTATATGGAAAGACAGAATTGTTGCCACCGGATGGGGGAAAGAATTCGAAGATTCGAGTGAAAAATAAGCTTCAGGAAGAACTGGTCCAGTAATCGACATATGTGGAATAATATCATTTGAATAACTCCTCGGAGAAATAAATAGGGTGACAGGACAACCTGAAATTGACAAGGAAACGGGATTCATGTTCTTCCCTTCTTCAGTAAATCAGATGACCCGATCAGGGAGACATTACCAGGTTCCAAGCTCACTACCAGCAAATGATAAAGGGAAGGGCGTTGAAAACGTTCCTATGACAGAGATGACCATCGAGGAGAGCAAGATCCTCGATCAACTGAAGAAAACTCAAGATAACATCAGTCTATGGAGGCTTTTCATGTCTTCCCAGATGCACAGAAATGCTTTAATCAAGCTGCTCACTAGACCCACAGTTCCTCCTTCTACCACACCAAAAGAAGCGGTAAATCTAGTTGGATCCTTGACCTCTACCCAAATGCTGTCATTTTTTGAAGAAGAAATCCCCATAATTGGGCCAAATCACAATCATGCACTCAACATCTCCGTCGAAGTTATGGGGAAGGCCGTGCCACTATCTCTTGTCGATAATGGATCCGCATTGAATGTCTATCCCCTGAGAACCTTCAAGTGTTTAGGCCTGAAAGAAAGATACCTCGCTCCAACCTCCACCGTTGTACGTGCCTACGATAATACTCGCCGGTAGGTGATGGGATCTGATATGCCCCAAGTGTGATCTCGGCTCGGAGACACCAACCTCGGCCGAGATTATGGCCGACACTGGATAAGCCTTGGGCATGCGACATCAGCCCTCGACCATAGCAAGGTCGGCCCAGGACGACACTACAACCTGCCTCTCCAAAGGACATTGCACGCATCATAAGGATCAGCAGCACACTCGTACACCTGGGAATGGCAGCCTCGGGGGGTACATTACACCCCCTAGGTACTATATATATAGGTCATCCTCTACCTTGCAAAGGATCCAAAAAATACAACCCTATCTGAAACTCTGTCTAAATACACAGTAGGAAGAGAAAGCTTGAGAGATTGTATCTATGGCCATTAGAGCCCTCATACAGTGATACACATCATACACTTGCACAGTGGATGTAGGCCTGATTGGCTGAGTTACTTATATTTCGGTGTTGATTCCTCTTATCCTCACCTCCTTCTACTATATATATATATATCTTTATACTGCCATTGTTAACACTGAATTGAGCTCACAAACCCCTTGAAGGGTGGTGCAGTTTCCTGCATCATCAAGATCCATAAAATTTGTAATAGGGGTTAGCCCTATAAACCCTGTCATTGAATTCCAAGTCAGAGACATCCTAGCTTATTTCAACCTGTTGCTCGGACGACCCTGGCTCCACAGTATCAAGGGTGTGTCTTCCTCACTCCATCAGAAATTGAAGTTCTTCGTCGACGGGCGAGTCATCACCATTCTGGGCGATGACGAAAATGTCGAGGGTGCAAGCACCAGCAATCCAATCCTTGAGATACAGCACGGGTCAAATGATATGCTCCTATCAGGATTCTGAGTTAAGCCACTCCTACTCCCGATAGGGGACGGTTTCAAAGAAAGGGTTTGTCCAGAATATGACCCTCATGGTAATGTCAATGTGGTTCAGATGTTCAGAAACATGCACTTCATACCCAGACTGGGGCAAGGGCAAAGGCAACAAGGGATACTTGAGCCCATCGAACTGAAGAAAGCTTTCCCTCATTGTGGCTTGGGGTATCAACCATCAGAACAAGAGCTCAGAATGATTCAACAGTCACGACCAAAGAGAAGATTAGACTGCATCCCAACTACCCCAGGAGACTCCTTGAATGGACGATTCATCAAAGAAGGCGAAGACTTCCACTTTTGCAGTTTTCCAGAACCATGGTATGACCACACAGATAACAAGATGAAGCCTGGAATAGAGATCTTTGTCCAAGATAGCTACCCATGGGCCAAAAGTTTCCAACACCGAGTACAACCGCTCATCAAAGATATCGAAGAGACTGAGGAAAGTGATTCCGAAGATTCCTTAAACTTACAGACACTGGGGCTGGCACATTACATGGTTCATTCAGTCACTACATCAATGGATCCATCCCATCTAATTAAAGTTGTTGATACACCCCTCCTCCATTGGCATGATGCGCCAGTTCTACCTCTTGAAATCTCCCCTAACCCCAATATTTACCCTATTTCTTCTGCTATTGTCACGAGACCTCTTTTGATAAGGTTATCAATGTTGTTTTTCCTATCAATGAAATAAACAAAGATTTTGAGTATCTTGATGTGCCTTACATTAATTGTTTGGATTCTAATCGAACTTTTGATGATGATGATGATTTTGCAAATGAACAATTCTTAACTGATCTAAATAAGGTTAATAATAAACAACATAACCGCGTTCAAGTTAATGAAGAAGAGACTGTTGTTATTAATCTCGGTTCTAGAAGCCAACTGCGCGAGATTAGGATAGGGTCCACCCTTGACGATCATGAGCGCGCACGACTCGAAGAATTTTTAAAGGAATTCGTGGATGTCTTCGCATGGTCCTATGATGATATGACTAGCATTGGTCCTGAAATAGCTCAGGACGAGATCCCCACTCTCCCAGATTATAAGTCGGTCAAATAAAAATTGAGAAAGCTCTGCACCGAATGGTCGCTCAAGGTCAAAGAATAGGTGGTCAAACAGTTGAACATGGACTTCATTCGTGTGATCGAATATCCCACATGGCTAGCCAACATAGTACCTGTGCCAAAATCAGGAGGGAAGGTTAGAATGTGTGTGGACTACCGAGATTTAAAGAAAGCTTCTCCTAAGGATGATTATCCGCTACCCAAAATTGACATGATCGTGGACAACACAGCCAGTCATGCTCTCAAGTCATTCGTCGACAGGTTTGCCAGATACAACCAAATCAAGATGCACCCAGACCACCAAGAAAAAACCGCATTCATCACCCCATGGGGAACCTTTTTCTACACCGTCATGCCATTTGGTCTCAAGAATGTTGGGGCTACCTACTAAAGGGCTGCCACAACCATCCTGCACGATATGATTCACAGAGAAGTTAAGGTTTACGTGGATGATATGATTATCAAGTTCAAAACTAGAGAAGGTCATGTTCCCGCTCTCCGGAAGTTCTTCGAACGACTACGACGGTATCAGATGAGACTCAATCCATAAAAATGCGCCTTCGACGTCACAAAAGGAAAACTCTTGGGATTTATGGTCAGTGAGAATTGGATAGAAGCATATCCCGCAAAGCTGAAGTCCATACTTGATATGCCACCGCCCTGAACAAAGAAAGAAGTCTGAGGTTTTCTTAGGAAATTGAGATAAATCAGTCGGTTCATCAGCCATCTAACCTCTATCTACGAATCGATCTTCAAGCTCCTCTGAAAGGATTCAACTAAGGTTTGGAACGAGGCCTGCCAAGAAGCTTTTGACAAAATCAAACAATATCTGACCCAACCACAAGTGCTCATGCCACCACAGCCTGGTCTCCCTTTGCTCATATACCTAACCATAACCGAACTATAGATGGGACTTTTCTAGCCCAGTACCTTAAAGACTCCCACAAAGAAAGAGACATCTATTACGCCAGTCACAAATTGACTGGGTACGAGGTTAACTATACTGCTTTGGAAAAGGCGTGTGCCGCATTTGCCTGGGTCACCCAAAAGTTGCGACACTACATGCTCACCTTCCCCATCAAACTTGTATCCCGAATGGATCCCATTAAATACCTGCTTGAGAAACCTGCCTTATCCAGTCGAATGGCCTGATGGTTGATGCTCCTAACCGAGTTCGATATCGCGTACGTCATGCAGAAAGCCATTAAAGGAAGAGCCATCTCTGACTACCTCACTGATAACCCCGTAGAAGAAGTAGATATCTGGATCTACGAATTCCCAGATGAAAATATCCTCTACACCGCTCAGGACAACCTTCGATGGCAAATGTTCTTTGACGGCGCTACCAATAAAAAGGGATATGGCATTGGGATACTTCTGATCACCCCTGATGACTCCCACACTCCTATCGCCATCTAATTGGATTTCCCTTGCACCAACAACATGACGGAATACGAGGCATGCACAGTAGGCCTCAAAGTTGCTCTCAATAAAGGTATTCAATACCTTGATGTCTACGGGGATTCTTCCCTCATCATCGGTCAAGTGCTCAGAAAGTGGAAAGTCAAGGACGAAAAACTCCAACCCTTCCATGACCACTTAAAAGAGTTAGCCTCCCGATTTTGAGATATCACCTTCCATTACCTACCTCGAGAAAAGAATAACCTAGTTGATGCTCTCGCTACCTTGGCCTCCATGGTCGACATGCCCGAAGGAATAACAATGACCCCCTTCATAGGTCAAAAGAAAGACAAACCAACCCACTACTATTATATGGAGCTCGTCTCTACCGAAGATCTCGAACTAGACGATTGCTTGTACTATGATATCTGGTGCCTCCTCAAACATGGTAGGTACCCGAGGGTTCCAACAAGAAAGACCGAACAACCCTTCGAAGACTGGCTGCCGAGTACATCATTTGTCATAAAGCTCTATTCAAGAGGAACTTCGATGGAACTCATCTACACTGTATCGCAGGGGCTGAGATTGAAAAAATAATGCAGAAGATCCACAGCGGGGAATGCGGACCCCACATGAACGATCACATGCTTGCCAAGAAGATCATCCATAGGGATATTACTGGACCACCATGGCCTAAGATTTCACCGCTAATGTCCAGAGGTGCCTCAAATGCTAACAGTTCTCCAATCTTCAACACCTGCCTCCGTGAGAATTATACAACATGAACTCTCCCTGGACATTCTCCACATGGAGTGTCAACATCATAGGGAAGTTACACCAAAGGCTTCAAACGGACATGAGTTCATCCTAGTTTCCATTGATTACTTCACCAAATGGGTCGAAGCTGAGTCATACGCAGTATTGAACGCCAAGAAAGTGGCCAAATTCCTCAAGAAAAATATTATCTGTCGATATGGGGTCCCACACGAGTTAGTATCAGATAACGGGTTGCACTTCGAAGTAGAAGTCATAGAATTAGTCAACGAGTACGGGATTCAGAGACACAAATTTTCTCCCTACCGACCTCAGACCAATAGTGCAGTTGAATCCGCCAACAAAAATCTCAAAGCCATCATCAGCAAGATGACCAAAAGCTATAAGAATTGGGCCGACCGGATCCCGTACGCCCTCTGGGGCTATCGAACCTCAATTCGAATCTCTACTGGGGCTACCCCTTACTCTCTGGTCTACGTCATGGAAGCAGTCCAACCTGTGGAGCTAAGTGGGAATGAAACTGAGACAAGAAAGGCATGATCTAGGAGGTCAATTTTATTTGACTTGACTTATTAGAAGAATAACCCGGTGCACCATGTATTGGATGTGATGCATGTAGAGAAGAACATCGCTGAACATATTGTGGGCACATGCCTTGGGGGAGTCATTCGAAGGATGGAGAAAATGAATGAAAAGACCTTAAATCATTGAAACTTAAGCCACAACTATGGTTGAAAGAAGATAGTAGGGGAAGGACAATAATTCCCCCTGGTGCGTTTACTTTGACGAGTGGGGAAAGGAAGGTTCTTTTAGACACAATATATAATTTGAAGGTTCCATCTAATTTTTCGTCCAACTTGCAAAGGATTGTGAATTATGCTACCCAAGATTTACATAAGTGCAAGTCCCACGATTGGCATGTGGTCATGCAATTGGTTCCTCTAATGTTTAAGCATTGTTTCTTCAAGAACAATGATTTGCAGAGGGACATTATACAAATTAGTATCTTCTTCTCACTTTTTTGTGAGAAGGTAATCAATCAAGAGCACATAGTGGCCGCAAAATTGGTTGTGATCGAAGTGATTTTTGTGTTGGAGAAGTAATTTCTCCCATCATTTTTTAACATAAGTGTTCACTTGTTGGTACATGTATGCGATGAGGTACTTCTTTGTGGTCCAGTTAGATATCGGTGGATGTATCCGTTTAAAAGATTGATGAAAGTTTTCAAAGATTATGTCAAGAATACATGATACATTGCAGTATCAATTGCAGAGGAATACATCACCGTGGCATCATCAATCTATACTCGGGAATATATGCCTGACTCAACCAGCGTTAATGACATTGATGAGTTCGTCGATGAGGGTGGTCATGTGATCGACAAATGAGTGAAATTAACGAGTTTACAACATGAACAAGTAGCTCGTTATCTATTTGACACACATGAAGATGTCGAAGAATGGAAAAAATAGGTTTAAATTATTTTAAGTTTTACATTATTTTAGATTATTTTATACATGATTAATTTTGCAATACGTTCGTCACATTAATTTTATGCAAAAAATATGAAGCCTGTGAGAGCAATAAAAGACGAAAAATAATGGCACAATCAGATAGCGAATTTAGGTTGTGGTTGTCACACGAGGTAATTATAATAAAAATGATTGTTATATAACGTTGCATTCCAATAAAACTTTACAACTAACCTAATTAATTTATCTATATTCTCAGCTCTTAAAAACGAGTGATGCGACATCAAGGTTTGCTTGTCTAGCCACTGGACCCTTGTTCATGGTATAAGAGTACAAAAAGTATCGATTGAACGGTTACGTATTTGACACAAGAGAGTACGAGGGAAGTACAAACGTACAGAACTCGGGCATTTCATACAAGGCTCTTACTTTCTTTCGAGTGAGCGCAAAAGATAAAAACCTCGTTGAAGCTGAAATGACTTATTATGGTGTAATTCGAAATATATTTGAATTGGACTATGTAAGCTTCAAAGAGGTGGTATTTTACTGTGATTGGGTAAGAGGTGAGGATAAAAATGCTTGTAAAGTTGATCCTGGCGCCAATTTGATCATGATTGACTTGACCAAGTTGAAGAGCAACGAACACGTGAGAGATGAGCCGTTTGTCTGTGCATTTCAAATGGTCAAGCAAGTGTTTTACTCGGAGTATATCAACAACGAGCCATGGTCAATCGTCCTACATGCGTCAAAGTGTTTAAACAGTAGTGTGGATGACTTGGCTGCTCCTACCGAATATTAATCCATTTTTTATGATAATCCGAATTTGAAATAATTTTTAGATTTGTAATAAGTATTTCAATTATCGGACAATTGTTTAATGCTTTTATTGGAGATCAGTTTACTTCTTTTAATTCATTTATACTTGATCAGTTTCTCTCTTTCTATCTTTCCTTTGTATATGTGTATGTGCAGGTGTGTGTGTGTGGGTGGATTTTTCAGCTATTTTCTAAAATTACTTCATGTCACGACCCATTCGAGATTGGCACGATCACATAAAAGGTTTGTATGTCTTCTTCAGGTGTGTGTGTGTGTGTTTATATTCTTCAAATTCATTTGGATTTGTACTAATAGTAACAATGTTTTTTATAGAAAATATCTCCTTCGGGGATTAAGGCAAGGATGATGATGATGATAATGATGATGTCTTCTTTAGGGATCGGCAGTAGCGGAGGCGACGGGGGCTCCTCGGCCCCTAGGCTTCCCAAATAGGGCAAATTGGGAATGGCCATTGAGAACAAGATGGGCTTATTGACTAGATCCATTGAGCTGATGAAGTCGATTATCGGCTTGGGGTACACCATTTGGAGGGAGGTGCCAAATGAACTCAAGTTAGCTATTTGGGCGGCACTACAAGTAATGTATTTCAATTTCAATTTCAATTTCTATTTATATTTATATTTATATTTATATTTATATTTATATTTATATTTATTCACAACTAACACTTAAATTATTTTTATTTTGTATTTGTTTGACAGGAATAATTCAGCCTGCCCCCAGAACTCCGCGATTCTGTGTTGGAGCAGTTGAGGGAGCAACACAAGACATGGAAGAAGAATTTGCGAGCCCGGTACTTTGGAAAGACTCGGGACTCCATTATCAAAATGCGTGAGTCCATCCCTCCAAAGGAGCTGATCGCATTGGCATATCGGCAAAAGTTCATTGACAATGAGACCCAGGAGCGACAATTGGCATCTTGCCAATCGGGGAGGGAAAATCGAGCGAAAACGAGGGACGTGCACTACTCTGATCGAACGTCTCACACCGAGGTGGAGCACAAGATGGTGAGTTTTTATTTTTCTATAATTATAGAAATATATTATTTTGCATTATTTTACTTTGCGTTACTTACTAATTTTGCGTTAGTTTATTTCAGGGGACGGGGAGTGGCCCTGAGGTAGGCCACATAGGCTCGATGCCTATGTGGCAATTCAGATGAAGAAGGGCAAGGATAAGGAAGTGTCCCTAAGCGTCGCGACCACGATTGTAAATAATCCAACAGTTTAAGTTTTGTGAATTATGTTATAATTTTTTTTAATTATTTAACTAATCGTGTGCTTTTTGTCGTTTTAGGCAAAGCTTAAGGAAGTGCATGAGTTGCAGTCTGATGTTGACAAGGCATCTTTGTCCACGGACGCACTCAGCCAAGTGTTTGGCGTTGATCGCAAGGGGAGTACTAGGGGCTGAGCTCACGGGTGGGCAAATCTAGGATCACCGGAATGGAGACGAGCAATATCGGGTTGGCTCGTTAGGTGGACACGTATAATGCGAAGCTATCAAGGTTGGAGGCGACGGTCCTAGATATGTAAGCATTCATGAAGTGTCAGTTGGGCACACAGGGCAAGGGCAAGGGGAATGAGAAGGTGGTGGAGGGGGAGGTGGAGGAGGACGAGAACGTGGACATCGCTTCTTCATCGCCAATACGTCCAGACTCACCGCTTGATGATCCGGTGCCCTACTTTTCTCCCATCCAGCGGCCTATGTCAATAATCGGTTGGACGAGCGTGTTTTTACGCGACATATATGATGTCCAGTGGATAGAGAGGGGGTTAAGGGGCCTGAATACCGTCATAAATATGCCGGTTCATGGACGTACCCTTCAAAACATTGAGGCCAAGGTGCTCGTCACGTATGTGATACCCAAAAAGGAGAACTCCGTATTGTGGTTGCGCGAACAAAGCGACGTGATGCATATTGAGGGGTGTCTCAATGCGTATATCGTGTGGCCTTCATTCTTCCTCAAACCTACCCCAGACACTATGGCGTGACATTATTTGTATCTATTTTTATTTGGACACTTGGATTATATTTGAATTGTTCTGATTTCTTACATTTGTACTACACCAAATCTGTCGAATTGTCACGGTCATTAACCTTGATAACTTCAGCTTGTTAAGGTCAATGACCGTGATAATTTTGGCGGGATAACTTTTTTTGTCACGGTCATTGAGCGTGATAAGTTCGTTAGAATTGTCACGGTCCTGGACCGCGACAAGTTTTGTCACGGTCAAGGACCGTGATAAGCCCGTGACATTCTTTAAAAAATTATCACGGTCATTGACTGTGACAAGTTTCTTTGTCACGGACTTGTCATGATCAATAACCGTGACAATTCTGGGCAGAATTGAAAAAAAAATTGTTGGGCAGTATGGCCACTGCCACTGCCCAGCAGTATATTTGTACCTGTTATAGTACTGTTGTACCTGTTCAAACATCATATATCCAAATAAAATAGAGATAATGCAAATATACATTCAAAATAGAGAGAATATGCATCACCATATAATCCAAATATAATTCAAATGTAATAATTTAAAACAATTCAATTCAAACTTAAATCAATGTCACTAAATGCCTGGGGTATGGCTAACGCTGAGGAGGTGAGTAGGCCACACGATATACAAATTAACACATCTACTAATATATGCCGTGTCGCATTGTTCGCGCAACCACAATTGTTAGTTCTCCTTCCCGGGCATCACATGCATGACGAGAACCCTGGACTCAATGTCTTGAAGCTCACGTCCATGATCTAGTGCACCGTGGAAGATATTCGGGTCCCTCAACCCCCGCCCTATTCGCTGGCCATCAAATATGTCCAATATAAACATGATCGGCCAACCAAGTGTCGACATCGGTCTGTTGAAGGGATCCAAATAGGGAAGTGGATCATCAAAGTTAGCACGTCTCGGCGATGAAGCAGTGAGGTCCACATTCTCGTCCTCATCCTCCCACATCTCCTCCTCCAGCACTGCCTTCTCCTTCCCTTTACCCTTACGGTTTCTGCCCAATGAACGCTTCACGAATGAGTACATATCCTAGACCGTCGCCTCCAAACGGGACAGCTTCGCATCATGTGAATCCACCATTCGAGCCAACCCGGTGTCGTTCATCTCCAATCCGATGATCCTAGATTTGTCCACCCGCGAGATCACCCCCCTTGTCCTCCCCTTGTGATCAGAGCCAAGAACTTGGTTGAGTGCGTCTATAGACAAAGATGCCTTGTCGGCATCAGACTGCGACTCATGCACTTCCTTAAGCTTTGCATGAAATGATAAAAAGCACATGATTAGAAAATAAGTAAATTAAAAAATTATAACGTAATTAACAAAAAGTAAACTGTCGGATTACTTACAATCGTGGCCGCGACGCTTGCGGACACCTCCTTGTCCTTCCCCTTCTTCGTCTGAAGAGCCACATAAGTATCGAGCCTATGTGGCCTACCCCCAGGGCCACTCCCTGTCCCCTGAAATGAAATGAAGTAAAATTAGTATCGGCCCCGCAAAGTAAAATAATGCAGAATAATATATTTTATGTAGTTATAGAACAATTAAATCTTACCATCATCCTATGCTCCACCTCGGCGTAAGACGTCCGGCCGGAGTAGTGCACGTCCGTCTTTTTTGCCCGATTTTCCCTTCCCGATTGGCGAGATGCCAATTGTCGCTACCTGATCTCATTGTCAATGAACCTTTTCCATTGTGCCAATGAGATCGGCTCCTTCGGTGGGACGGATTCACGCCATTGGATAATGGACTCCCGTGTCTTCCCAAAGTAGCGGGTCCGCATATTTTTCTTCCACGTCTTGTGTTGCTCCCTCAACTGCTCCAAGACGGAATCGCGTAGCTTTGGATCCAGGTTGAATTGTTCCTGTCCAACAAATACAATGTTAGTTGCAAATAAATATAAATATAAATATAAATATAAAATTAAATTGAAATCGAAATTGAAATTGAAATTGAAATTGAAATTGAAATTGAAATTGAAATTAAAATATAAATTTAAATATAAGTATATTACTTGTAGTGCCACCCAAACAGCTAACTTGAGCTCATATGACACCTCCTTCCCACTAATGTACCCTGGGCCGATGATCGTCTTTACTAGCTCGAGGGATCTCGCTAATAGCCCCGAGTTGTTCTCGATGGGCATCCCCAATTTGCCATATTTGGGGAGACTAGGGGCCGAGGAGCCCTCGTCGCCTCCGCTACCACCGAGCCCAGACGACATCATCATAACCAGCATCATTATCCTCGCCTTAATACCTGAAGGAGACATTTGCTCTAAAAAAATGTTATTAGTACATATCAAACTGAATTAAAAGAAGACATGCAAATATGTACAATTACTACAAATAAAAATGAATTGTTACTGTTAATATGTACAAGAGTGAAACATCCCCACCCCCACCCACCACACACACACACCCCTGCCCCCCCCCCCCCTCTACCCTTCCCCCCTGCATGGTAGATCAAGTTGCACTGCATGGTAGTTGCATTTATGATCATAAAATGATAACTCTTTTGAAATCGCTAAAATAAACGTTATATGTAGAGTATTTTGGAATAAAAATATATATTTCTTAGTTTTTTTCAACTTTCTGAGCGCTTTGGAATAAAAATATATAAGATTCGTTGTTAGAGTTCTACCATGACATTTTAAAAATTGTGTTTGAGAACATTTAAATTTATGGCATTTTGAAAAAAAAATTATTCGGGCCGTGGCCCATTTATTGTAATAATACAGGAGTTGCATGGTATATTTCCTTTTTATTAGCATTGTTGGATTTAATGGAATTTTTTCTAAATAAATATTGCTAATTAATTAATTTCCTTAAAGTGAATGTCTTTTCCATAAATGAAAATTTGTTAATTACCTTATATTTCTTATAAAGTGCTTCAAATTAGAGGCTTTCCCTATATAATAAAATTTAATATTCCCCCTCCACCCTTAACACCTAGACTCCGGTTTTACCCAACGATAGCCCAAATCCAAGTCAGGGAGTTACACATTCCGACAAAGCTTCACATAATTATGTATCTACCAGACTTCAGCGATCTTCGTCCCATCATCATTCACTATTATACATTTGAGGATGTTACTACTGGATTAATTTAAAGGACATAAATGATTTAGAAAACCCGTGGTTTAACATAACAATAATATGATTTTATAAGATTTTCCATATAGAGATAAACTTCCTCCTTCCTTAAAATAGATAAGACTCATGTTTATTTTTAACAATTACATGGGGTGGGAAAAGAAGTATGGAGTTGGACTAAGTTGATTTCAATTTTAAAACTCATTCCTCTAATATGAAATTATTGTTTTGGACAAGAATTTTACATTACACAAATGTTATGTAATGTGTGTATTATTATTGTATGTGTGTGTGTGTTTTATATAGTTATCTTTGGTTCTTCACGAACTCTAGTATGCCTCAATTTTATGCCAAGTAATCGATCAACTATCTCATCATGACTCAATGGTAAAACACACTCGAGAGTTGGATGGGAATTAAAATATAACAACTCATTATCAAAATAATATATATGTATAAACACACACACACCAAACACACAAAATAATATATATGTATAAATACCCCCTCCCTACCCTGCCCCACCCCCCACCCCACCCCCACCCACCACACACGCGCACACACACCCATACACACACACGCGCACATATATACATAGACACACATATATATATACACAATCATATATATATATATATATAAATGGAAGAGAGAGAGAGAGAGAGAGAGAGAGAGAGAGAGAGAGAGTAACCTGAAACTGCGAGAGAGAGAGAGAGAGAGAGAACGTAGCATAGAGAGAGAGAGAGAGAGAGAGAGAGAGAGAGAGAGAGAGAGAGAGAGAGAGAGAGAGAGAGAGAAAAGGAGGGAAGAAACGGCCGGAAAAAAAAGAAGGGAAAGGGTTTTTTTACTGCGATATTTGTCACGGTCGTGTCACGGTCATTGACCGTGACAACATTATAAGTATTGTCACGGTCATTGACCATGACACAAAACGCGTGTTTGTTGTCACGGTCATTGATCGTGACAAGGTTAAGAGCTGGAAGGGTGCCAATTTACCCATTTTGGTGTAGTGTTGGTTTGGATATGGATTGTATTATTATTTTATTTGGATATGGAAATATATATGCAATGAATTGGTGCATTCTTTATATTTTATTGGGATATATATTGTTTGAACAGGTATAGTTTTGCTAGAACAGGTACAATTATATTGTTGGGCAGTGGCAGTGGCAGTGGCCAAACTGACCAGAAGATTTTTTTTAAATTCTACCCAGATTTATCACGGTCATTGATCATGACAATTTTTTAAAGGTTGTCACAGGTTTGTCACAGTCTTTGACCATGAAAAATCTTGTCAAGGTCAAAGACCGTGACATGGCCGTGATAATTCTAGCGAACTTGTCACGGTCAATGATCGTGATAATAAAAGTTGTCACCCCCAGACTTGTCACGTTTATTGACCTTGACAAATTAGATTTGTCACGGTCAATGACCATCACAATTTGACAGTTTTGGTGTAGTGTTTGGAATATGAGGCATATAAAGTGTATGATCATCTCTCTTTCTTTCACTCCATTCCCCCTCCCCCTCCCTCTCTATCTGTTAATTAGTTTTTATCTTTTTCTCATAGAACCCCAACATCAATTTCAAATTAATAAACATTGCGTAAATTTGGATTTAAACTCATTTCAAATCCAATCATTTACAATTTTAGGACAAACCAATGGGGCCTGATTATTCCATTCTATCTCATATGTAAAATCTAAAATTGAAACATTTCTCAAAAAGCATGAAATGCATCCATTTGAAATGGGAACATTTTACATAAAGTTTAGAAAGCTTATTCTGATTGCTTATCCCTTTTCGTAAGCGCTCTCTCTTAATTTGTTTTATATTTTTCTATCATAGAACCTTAACATCAATTTCAAATTACCAAACATCGCGTAAAATTGAATTCAGTTAATTTCAAATCCACTAATTTATAATTCGCTAATTCACAATGAATCGATTTATATAATTAAACAATTTGTGCAATCAAACAAGCTCTTAGTGTACGTTTGGACTCAGGATTTGAGAAGGACTCTTTGGATGAATCTATATTAGGTGTAGTAAAACCCATTGGAGGCATCCCTCTTCGAATAATCCGATCTAGATCATTGATACTACAAAAAGTGGGGAACTATATGGTGGCCTCTAAAATGTAAAACGATAGAGGTAAAACAATGGCTTAATGCATCTCACCACTTTTTTTTGGTGAAATGTGAATTTTAATTAACACCAAGGCAAAATCCCAGAAAAATATATACAATGAGTCAAAACCTAAGGACCAAGGCCAACCCAAATAGACAAACAAACCAAAGGCAACAGGCTGCCTAAAATAGGCACACAGGCCCAAACCAAAAAATAAACCTAGAGTCCAAAATAAATTCGATAACCAATTTCGGCCAAACCCAAAAACAATACACAACAAACCTAATTAAACAAAAGCACCCAAGTTCACAAACCGAATATAACTCCACACGTGTTGTCATCTCGACAAGAAAAACCAAGATCATGCAACGTGTATACCACTCTATTTATTGATCTCTTCATGTATTCTCCCTTTATCAAAGCATTTGTGATTCTCTATTAAAATAAATCGTTGTGATTCTCCTATTTCTTATTAATATTGGTTTCATAATCTGTTTTCGTATGCCATTAGTTTCTTGATGATGTATGTTTACAAACCATATCATCTTTACCAAAAGTGCAGTGGAGGTTGGTTGTTTATTGGTGGCTTACTTGGTTTTTCCAAAGTTAATAGGTATACCATATGAGGTATCACTAATATAATATAATAAAATCTACACTTTTATCCATCTTACAACTCTCAACCATTACTTTTTAACATTAATAATCTCTTTAATTAGTTTATCAAGCTTATCAAAACAATGTTACAGATTGTGTTGATATGACCATATTTGATCATGAAACTCAACTCAACAAAGCTTTTTTCCAATTATTTGTGGTCGGATATTTGATCATGAAATCCACTATATTCTTTGAAATCTTCCCATAAAGAGTTTTTCTTAGGCTTCATCAGGGGTGGACCTAAAGAGTCCCAAGGATAGGTGGCCACCATGCATGACTATTCGGGATTTTTCCCGCAATATATTCTAAAAAAATTGGACCTAAGTGTCATTTCTTAAAATTAAATGCCTTGGATTTCTTCTCTTTTAACAGTTTAGGGGCAAAAACATAATAACTTCAAAAAAGGAAAAAAACAATGCATGTCTTTTAAATTTTATGAACCTTTACAACTAACTCTCACAGATTTTATAAAATATTTATGGGTAGAATTACCTTAGGGACTTTTACGTAATTTCTACGGATTTTTCTCCAATTTATCTCCTCACTTTCTTCTTCCCGAACTTCCCGACTCTCTTTCCTCAAGCTAAACTCTCCAAACTAAACCAAGTCTGATTTTATGAAGAAAGGGGGTGATTTTTAAAGGTTATAAGTCGGCATAAGGTCCCCCCCCCCCCCCCCCCCCCCTTGGTCTAATCAAAATATAACACGTGGCACCATGTAAGACAAAATATCATTTAAGGCTAAATGACTACTTTCCTGTTTGTAAAAAGACGATATTTTCTCACTCCAATATCCATTTGATACATCGTTTATTGTGTTACAAACCTAACTCACATATCTACAACTATATAGTTTTCACCTCAAATCAGCTGTTATATTATAATGGTCAAAATAAGTCTCCAACTTGAACATTCCTACCGAAAATTTCAAAAATTTGGGTTTATAACTAATTCGATATCTCATGAGTTATGAAGATAGGATTAGACTAAACATAATAACTTAACATTATATACACCAATAACACGTTATCTCCATCCCATAAGGTAAGCATGATTTAAACATGATTTATCATTATTATATCTGGGTTGTCACAACTTTCCCTCCTTAGAAAATTTCGTCCCCAAATTTAGTATGAATTTCACTTACCAAACAATTGAGGATACTATTTACTCATGATACATTCCCTTTACCAAGTTGATTCTTTAATTTCATTGATCCTCCACAACACTTTAACTATGGGACTAACCTTATTCCTTAATACCTTCTCCTTTCGATCAATAATTTCCACCGGTTCTTCGATGTATGATAAATCTTCTTTCATAATATCTTTTGTTTCTTTATCATTTACATGTAAGGATAATCATCTAATGATTTCTTATCAATGAAAACCGATTCCGAACACATATATTACTTCATACCCTTATATATGTGTGTCGAACATTCACATATAACAGATTATCAGTTGTATCAGCATATATTCACATTGAATGAACATTATTAACAAACTTAGTATCATTCTTTACCTTTCTCCCTTCATTCCTATAGTCTATCCTTATTATCGTGTAATATTTCAAATCATAAATATCATATTGCCAGACTAGCTTATTACACATCATATTTCCATCTTCCATCCAACACCAAATACATGTTTTTGACCTTAACTACTTTCGGTATCATTTCTGAAATTTAAGAGTATGTTAAATATCATCCTTACAATTTCTTAATTTAAATATAGCCCCACTACTATTCATATATCGAAACTGAACAATCATTCACTAAATGTTTATTCTTAACCAAGATTTCATATTCACCTTCATGTATATTGTGCAGTCACGAACTATGAACTCAATCTAACTTCTCATTATATTCCCTTTTTCAGTATCATTTTATTATTCTTTAACTAAACATACAATGACCTTAGCAAGTCATTTATCCAACACAATAACTTTACAATCATAATCTTATCCTAATGTTTATTAACATGATATTCTTATGCAATATCATTAATACACTCATCTTACCCATTTGGTAACATGGATGTAAAACGTACCATCACCACTTAAAACTTTAGCCATACTTACCAACCCCGTAATACTTCTCTAACTATTATATGTCGTATCTCTTTCAAATAACCTGTACAAATACCTTAATATATCCCCTTACGGTATCTCACATAGCATATTATCCTTACACATACTTCTTGGTGAATCCGTATAATGTCAATCATATTCATTATATGTCATACTCTTAGTGATAACACGTACGTACAATGACAAATACAACTCAATATCCACACAAACCAGTTGTCGATATTCCAACCCGATTTGCATCTTTCCCATACTCATACACAACACATACTCTTAAAAGGGCTCCCCAATATTTTTAAACTTCCAACTCTTAAACACCTTGCCTCAACTTTACTATTCATATAAGCATTTCAAAACATCCCAAGAGTAATATTCACTACATATACTCATACTATTAAAAAAATACATCTCAACTCTTATTACTCTTCTCTTCTACTTATCATAATTCAATATGAACCCATATTCGGATTAATTGTGATATATTGACTAGTAATTGAATTTCAGACCATTTCACATATTAAATTTAAACATATACAACTATAAATCTTCTCACTTCACCTTTACCATGTGAATCTTCATTTTATTCACACTCTTATAATTTACCATCTCATCCTTTAACGAAATATGGGTTCCCGTACCTCACTCTCCCACATAAATGGGCACACACCAAAACATGGTTTAATAAGTGACACAACCCAAGTCTACATATTCCAGTATAAGAAGAGATTAGTTCCAATACTTCACAATTTTCGTATACCACATTTTGTCTTTAAAAAATTTCCTTCAATGATATATTTGTCCACACTACAAATAAAACAATACAATGATTCATATTAAAATACCTATATTCGTTGTCATCCCTGAATAAACCTTAACATCTCATTTCCTTTCCTGCAAGATCCTTACATTTCACATCCCATACAATAATATATATGTATAACTAACATATGTTAGTCAATAAAGCCAATTTGCTTATGTTATTGGATGTTAATGGATCGGGCAAACCCGACCCGAAAGTGAAATATCAAAACCCAAGCCCTACTCAGTACCTGATACATGTCGGGTTAATGGGAGGGTCGAGCTTACAATACTTAACGGGTCAAGCCTTACGAGTCGAATGAAAAAAACACAAATTATAATTCAAGTATAATAAATATTTTATTTAATAATTTTATAATCTTAAAGATAACAAAAGAAGTAACAAATGTAAATAAATGTGACAAAATGAAGAGGAGAAGTGTGGTATTTATAATTCTATTAAAAGAGATATTAAATATATTTAAAATTTAAATGGGTAAACGGGTTGGATAAATAGGTAGGTTGGGCCAACCTGGACAAATGAGCAAAAATAAAGTTTGGAGAGTGAAATTATGTTTGGTCATGTGGACTGTTCAAGTTGGCTTAACATGGTTCTGATAAGGTTTTAGAACTTGTGGTAGTTAATGTTTTAGTGTTTAAGGATCATTTTAAGTATTTTATGTGGTGTGATAGACATTAGATATTATTAAGAACCATTTCGAAAAGATTATTCAGATTTTTAGTGAATTAGGTTCCTATATAACAATTATTGAAGAGAATTCAAACCTATTTCATCATGTGGAGTGACTGGAAGTGATGTTATTTATAACACATATCTTTTCTCCCGCATCACAATGCCATTTTCTATGCACACTCTACAAACAACTTTAAGTAATATGGGGTGGTAAATAGCATAAAATGGTGCATTTATCAACCCCCATTGCAACTAACCCGCCTTTTGTCTATGTCATTTCTTAAAAGTTCAATATATATGATGTGCTTATAATTGTTCAATGAGTCAAATGTCAGCCGCTGTTGTGAAATATTTTAAACCGTTTTATTTTTTAATGATGAAAATCATGTCATCAAAAGGCTAAATAAAAATTTTAATTTCAGTCAGCACACACCACCAACCGAACCACTCTAAACTTAAATCATCACCATACACCACAAAAAAACATAGATCAATGTGTATATTTGAACTGAAATTTAGTATCAACTAAACCCATAAATAGATCTGATTGTAATCATACATAAATCAATTTGTATAAATGAAAATATACACATGTTTATAAAATGAGTATAGGTTTACGTATCTAAATGGAAGAGGAGAAAAAAAATAAGCCTTTGAACTTGAAGGCGAAGATTGAAAAAAATTGATAGATTGATTGATTCCGTGGTACAAACCGGTGTGCTTCCGGATGAAGTTTTCATCAGAAAAGTTGGCCCCATAGATTGATTTGTTGGAATTTAATATATGCAGAATAAACGAAAAAACCCAAATTCGAAATAGATAAAATTAGAAGGACTTATCGATCGAGGTTTGTGTTTGACACAAAGTCCTAAAGGTGAAATTTCTCGTTGATATTTGTAGCTGTCAGCCTCGTGAACATACACCTCCTAGGATTCAACGATCAGATTTACACACCAGCTTTGTGTTAAATATTTGAACTCTTAGGATACTCCAGCACTCCCAAAAAAATAACGAAAAGTAGAAAGTAGCAAAATTATTTTTACTGCGAAAGTGATTTGCGAAAAATAGCAAAAGAATTTTTGCAGATAACGTGAGATAGATTTTTAATTCGTTTTTGACTCTGTAGCCTTTTCTTATATAAGGGAAATGGTAAAAAATGTGGGTAGAGGTTTTAGCCAACTAACCCACTAATATCTCCACTAACGGGTAGTTTATTTAGAATAGGAGACTAAGTCAAAAATTAAAAACGAATTAATAAAAGGTAAAAATTCTGGGCACTCAAGAGAAGCCCATAGCCCGAAAGACCCCAAGGCCCAATCTTTGACCCTTAATAAGTAGTGTGCTCCCTAGGAATTGAACCCAAGACCTCAAGCACCAAACTCCATAAACTTACGACTAGGCCACTTATCCCAACTTATTTAGTTCAGTCAAAATAAATATATATACCAATATACGTACCCAACAATCCCCCACATGAATGAAATAAATATATAAAATAAAACGACGATCTGGAGTATCATAAGGAGTGACGTATAAGGCAAAGGTGTCATTCGACTTGAACCTTTGCTTTGTGTTGATCTATTGAGTTTACCGATTGATAGTGAACTAATGTCTTGAACTATTTCACCGTTGTTGTAAACTTAAGTCAATAGAACACACACATAACTCCAAAAAATCATCATCGAGTTCCCATAGTTGTGCTCGTTTCGGCCTTGAGCATGCCCAAATTTCTTGAGTGCTCTCGAGAATCAACCTTAATTCTCATAGGAAGCGGCCCCACTACCACACTCATATAGGTGCTTCTATCAAGAATATATTGTATCTCACACCCCACTGAATAACAGCTATAGAAAGTATTAAGAGATTAAATCTCATCCTCCATCGATACAGAGGTACTACATCATAGGAATGGGTTTTAAGTAAAACTTAAATTTGTACCCCCACAAATCACTCGTATAACTTTGTTATCCCATTGAACCAAGATCTTGGGATCTCCAGTCATATGGGTTGGATTTCCATTATAGGTAATTTAGATATTAATAGGCTTTAGGCCCATTCCCCTCGATGTTTGATGTAATACCCCGTATTTTTATGCTATATTAATTTGGGGATTTATTAATATTAATGTGAATTAATTATTTAATAAAAATCCGGAAATTAATTATGTTATAATTATTAACGTGATGAGAGTTAGTAATTATGGGAAAATTTGTTAAATATTACTAATGAGCAAAGTAATATATAATAGTGGCCATATTAAATGTCACGAGTGAATAAAATGATAATTTTAGAAATTTGAGTCGGGACGCGCCCGTATCGCGTCGGGACCAAATATTGATAAATAAAAGTAAATATTTTATAAGTTGTTCATATGGCCATTTTGAGTGCGCCAACGCGTCCGTAAGGGTCGAGATAGTCAGAAAAGTATACCCGGGAGTTTGATTTGGGTCTCGGGGCGTTTTTAGGCCTAATTAGTACCCCGGGAGGGCATTTTAGTCATTTTGTATTTTTGGGTAATTAAACCCACGAAAATTAAAGGGGTTATATCAGATGTTTAGTTTATCTCCTAGGGTTAGATAACTCAAAACACAAGAACGTCCATTGGAGAGGAGAGGAGAGAGCTCTCAAGGCATTCCAAGGCTCAAAACTCACCCGTTTGCACCGCCGCCACCGCCAACGCGTAGATCGTGAGACGGGGAACGCAACCACACCAAATTCAACACCAAACCAGATTTCTGAAAATCCCAGGCAAGTGTTTATCTTTCTTATTTCGTTGATGCATCATCCATATTAGTTTAGGAGTTATTAGGATGAGATTTATGGAAGAAAAACTCAATTTGAGATGGGAAATTTTCATGTAGTGATGATTTATATGATATTCTGGAAACCCTTTGTCATGTAAAGGATTAAGAGTTTGAATAAGAAAAGAGTTCTAATCAGATACAAACACTAAAAAAAATTATTTCGGACGATCGGACCGTTGGAATTGGATGAAATTTTACAAAGAATTAGCTGAAGACAAGAGGAAGCTACAGAAAAAAATTTAGCTTGATCGGACCATTCAATATTTTTTAATATTTTTTTTTGCTAGACAATTTTATGTTTTGAGGACTCTTAGAGATAATAAAAATTCAATTAAAACTCCATTTTAATTCCGATTTCGAAACCGTTTGAAATTCTCATCTTTGAAAATAAAATTCAAAATCCTTTAATGTAAGGCGAAATCAATATTTTTGGGATATTTTGCGTAAGGGATAATGTAAGTATATATTAAAGGGGAGAGACACGTAAGAGAGAGTTACGTTGGAACATAAATGGATATCTACTGAATTGTACATTTGGAAGAATAGAGTCCATGAGGGTTACGTAGTAAGTTGGAAAAAACCTTCGAATTAAAGTTAGAAACGAACCATTATACTTGATAAATAATAATGGGAAAATAAGGATAAATGTTGTGAATGGGGGTTATTGGATAAACCTAAATTGATATAATAAAAGTGGTATATTTATATGATTGTGTATGCATATATTATATACTTGTGAAAATCATGCCCGCGCTACTTGCTATCCCTGAGGTTTCCGCGCTGGGACGATCTTATCTCGTGTGCCTTATGGGGGATATTGACTCGTACCCTAGAAGATATAAATCCTAGGTACAGGCTATCGAATCGGTAGTCACGGTCCTAAGATACGTGAGGGTATGTAATGACCTCTTGTACTTGGAAACTATGCTTCGCCTCAATATTGTTTGTGTATATATTTATACAGTTCGAGAGTGATTCCGAACTTGTATTCCCTTTAGTACGATTGATACGGGGATTGGATAGCAGAGTATGCCCGCACCATAAAATTTTATGTGGGGTGCTGTTAGAATATATATATTATACGAGTATTTAATATATATATGAACTTCTGAAATATGGGAAACTGCCTACTGTGTTATGGTAAGTAAGACATGTATAATGACTCAAATTGGAAATACTTGTTTTGAAAAGTATAATATGATATTGAAAAAACTTTATGAATCAATAAAGTTAAAATGAGCGTTTTGTACTAAATGAAATTATCCTTTTTAAACCATGATGTTGTTAAATTTTAAATTTTGAGAGTCACCTAAGATAAGTTAAATCCTTGGAGAAGGATAGTGTGATATATGATGAGATAAACCATTGGAAAGGTTAGTGCGATAGGAGTGCACATTAAAAGAGAGGCGAGAATTTCTCAAGAGAGTGTCGCACTAATATGTTGTTGCATTGGCCTATATCAATTTAAATACTTGCTAAACGAATTTTTAAATCATATACACTATCGGGCTCTGACCCGTTTCTATTCCTCTTTCTCTCTTGTATATATATATATATATATATATGTGTATATATTACAGGGGCCCAGCCACAGGGGCGTCTTGTTTAGGATTCCTTGGAAGGAACGTGCTGCAACTTAGGTGGGAGTTGCAGGCCACTTGCTTAGACGATTTTATTTACTTGATTCCACTTCTATCATTCTCCTTATTGGGCATGTGTCGCCCTTTCCACTATTTATCTGTTTTATTGGGACATTTGTATTTCAGTTATTTCTAGTACTATTACTTTGGGATTTATTCAGCATGTATGTTTTACTTTAAGTTTTAAATGCTGCGATTGGGTTGTTAAATGTTAAATCATTGGATTGATTGTTTAATAAAATAAATAAATAAAATTGGAAAGTAATGTTTAAAAAAATGGTTTTGACACTTAGCTAAATTAAATAGGGTGTTAAATTTGGAAAAGTTATTTTTACGACAGTGATGCTAAGAATGAACCAACTGTTCACCTTGATTTTAATTTAATAAAGGAGTGATCGCTCGGTATTTAATTAGGCGGGGTGTCACAGGTGGTATCAGAGCATCAGGTTCTAGTGTCCATAGGATCTGTACGGCTTATTTTCGCTTTCAGCTTAACGTTTTTGCTATAGAGCCCTATTTTTAGGATTGTTGTATTCCTGCTTTTACGTTTACGTCTCCAGCCATTTGGGATTTGATAATGACTGGAGACTAATAAACTTCTTCACGTTTCAGATGCCTCCGAGACGTGCACCGAAGGATAGGTGTGCCCAGGCTGAGCAGCCAGCAGCTCCGGCACAAGGCACTGTGAATGCTAATGAAGTAGTCGCCATTGTTGCTCAGGCGGTGAATGCCGCGCTAGCGGTGGTTCAGCAGGCTCCACCCCAGATTCAGGAAGTGGCGCCAGTACCAGCACAGCTTCCATCTGCATGGGAGAGGGTTAGGGATGCTTTTCAGAAGGCGCATCCCCCTGAGTTCTCTAGTAGCTCAGATATCGTCACAATCAGCCAATGGAAGAAAGACATCCAGCGGCATCTTAGTATGTATGAGTGCACTGACGTGAAAAGGCAGTTATTGGCTTCCTTTAAGCTGGTGGGGGCTGCTTTGCAGTGGTGGGAGTCCACTACCACCTTGGAGGAGAGGGACACGGTCCCTATTCAGTCATTTTGGGAGCGGTTTGACAGCAAGTACTTTCCACCCGCCGTGCAGACTGAGATGAGGCGGAAATTACTGAATTTGAAATAGGAGAACTCTACCGTTGCTGAGTATGAGGAGGAGTTCACGAGACTTCTCACCATAGTTCCAGATGAGGCACCTACTGATAGTAAGAAGATAATGTTGTTTGTGAATGGGTTAGCTTGGAGGATCCGTCAGCATCTTATAGGGAATCTATCTCTGAGTACTTTCACTGATGTACTCAATGCTGCGTTACTACATTTCCAGGATCACCGCTTCCATCTGCAGGGAAGCAGGAGAGCAGGAGAGTCCAGCCAGCAGGGCAGGACCGGGGGTAGTAGTGCTAGTGGGGCACCATCTCATAGACAGACTCGTTAACACGAGTAGAGTTCCCATCAGGGTGACCCTGCTAAGCGATTCCGTTCAGGTGATTCCAGGCAGGGATTTGGGGGTTATAGGCAGGGCCAGCAGGGCCAGCCTAATCAACAGGGCCAACAGCGTGCTAATCAGGGCCAACAGGGCCAGTGGCGGGGAGGTAACGGCCAGCAGGGCCGTGGTCAGCAGGGTCAGAGGGGAGGTAACTTCAGAGACCGGTGTTTTGTATGCGGTAAGCATGGTCATAAGTGCCAGGATTGCCCAGAGGGTAATAGGGCCCCACAGCAGCGGGCTGCCCGTAATGAGCCACAGAGACCACTTTTTCCAACTGCCCTCCCAGCTCCAGCCCAGGTGCCAGCCCTACCAGCCATTCCAGCAACTCCAGTGCAGCAAGGGCAGTTATAGTACGGACATGTCTATAACGTCCACCAGGCAACAGCTCCACAGGCACCACCCGTGATTGAAGGTATGTTTCCTATCTATGGTACTATGGGTCGGGTTTTGTTTGATACTGGGGTGACACATTATTTTATAGCTACGCATTTTGCGAAGGCCTTAGGGTTGTTAGCCACAACAGAGAGCACAGTGACGTGTGTAGACTCACCACAGGGGTGTGGGTCGCTTATCTTCTTTATATGCCGGGGAGTGGGGGTAGAGATTGGTAGTTTGGTATTACCTGCAGACATGTTAGTCTTAGATATGCATGAGCATGATGTTATTATCGGTATGGATTGGCTCGCAGCTTATAGAGCCATGATTGATTGCTTCGGTGGGAGCATTGTTTCTGCCATTCCGGGGCAAGAGATGTTTGTAGTGGCGATGCCTCGCCCAGAGGGAGGTTCGACCGATCATTTGTATTATATAGAGGAGGATGCCTCTAAGGAGGTTGTGATTCCTTTAGACTCAATCCCAGTCGTTTGTGAGTATTTCGATGTATTCCAGGAGATACCAGGCCTACCCCCCAGTCGAGAGATAGACTTTGTCATAGATTTATTGCCAGATACGAGACCTATAGCACATGCTCCATACCGTATGGCTCCGGCGGAGATGCGAGAGTTACGAGATCAGATAGAGCAGTTGTTAGGTCAGGACTTAATTCGCAGGAGTACCTCACCTTGGGGCGCTCCAGTCTTGTTTGTGAAGAAGAGAGATGGTTCACTGAGGTTATGTGTGGACTACCGGGAGTTGAACAAGGTCACGATACAGAATAAGTATCTGTTGCCTCGAATCGATGATCTGTTCGACCAGCTGAGGGGAGCAACTTTCTTTTCGAAGATAAATCTGAGGTCGGGGTACCATCAGCTACGTATTAGAGAGCAGGACGTTTCAAAGACTGCCTTCTTGACGAGATATGGGTCTTACGAGTTCAGAGTGATGCCATTTGGTCTCACAAATGCTCCAGCCGTATTCATGAACTTAATGAACCGAGTATTCAGAGAGTGCTTGGATCAGTTTGTCATCGTCTTCATAGATGACATTTTGATATATTCACACTCCGAGGAGGATCATGCCGAGCACTTGAGGCAGGTTCTTTAGACTTTACGAGAGCATCAGTTGTATGCTAAGTACGAGAAGTGTGGATTCTAGTTGCAAGAGGTACAGTTCTTGGGGCATGTTGTTTCTGAACAGGTGATAGCCGTTGACCCGAGTAAAGTGTCAGCGGTGAGGGAGTGGGGACAGCCCACGACATCGACGGAAGTGCGTAGTTTCTTGGGGTTAGCCGGATACTACAGGAGATTCATTCGGGGATTCTCCAAAATAGCGGATTCATTGACGAACCTGACTCGCAAAGGGGTACCATATGTTTGGGATGAAGCTTGTCAATTGGATTTCGACGAGCTGAAAGACAAGCTTACTTCAGCACCAGTCCTTGCTTTACCAAAGCCGGGTGTGGAGTACCTGGTTTACACCGATGCCTCTTTACGGGGACTTGAGGGAGTACTTCAGCAGGATGAGAAGGCTATAGCTTTTGCCTCCCGCAAGCTTAAGTCGCATGAGAAGAATTACCCCACCCACGATCTGGAGTTAGCAGCGGTCGTATTTGCATTGAGGATATGGAGACACTATTTATTGGGGGAGAAGTTCCGTTTGTTCACAGATCATAAATCACTGCAGTACCTGTTCACTCAGCGAGAGCTGAATATGCGTCAGTGCAGATGGTTAGAGTTTGTGAAGGACTATCAGTTCGACATACAGTATCATCCGGGGAAAGCCAACGTAGTTGCTGATGCGTTGATCCTAAGACCGATAAATGAGGTAGCGGACGTCTGAAAAGCGAAGTGGAAGGAGTTGGGTCACCAGGACGCAGTAGCCTGTTCCTTCATATCTGTTATGACAGTCACACCCGAGATTGTTACGAGGGTAATACAGGCCCAAACCACAGACCCATTTTTCCAAGAACAGATTGTACGAATTTTAGCCGAGGGTGCTGAGTCCTATTCTGTTAGTTCTGATGGGGGTTTGAGGTTTAATGGGGGATTAGTGGTTTCAGAAGGGGCAGAATTGCATCATGCAGTGATAACCCAATCTCACGGGTCCAAATTTGCAATACATCCTAGAGGAGATAAGATGTACCAAGATATGAGGAGGAAATACTGGTGGAGTGGGATGAAGAAGGACATTGCTGAGTTCGTGTCCAAGTGTTGTACCTGCCAGCTGGTGAAGGTGGACCATCAGAAACCGTTAGGATTGCTTCAGCCATTGGAAGTACCCGCGTGGAAGTGGGAGAGTATTTCCATGGATTTTATTACAGGGTTGCCTACATCACAGCGGGGCCACGACTCTATCTGGGTGATTGTAGACCGTTTGACCAAGGTGGCTCATTTTTTACCGGTGCAGATAGATTATACCACGGGTCAGTATGCTCAGTTGTTCATTTCTGAGATTGTCAGATTACATGGGGTGCCCCAGAATATTGTGTCAGATAGAGACAAGATTTTCGTGTCACGTTTATGGGAAAGCTTTCAGGAGGCTATGGGTACTGAGTTGAGGCTGAGTTCAGCTTATCACCCACAGACAGATGGATAGACAGAGTGTACTAATCAGATGTTAGAGGATATGCTACGCATGTGTGTTCTTGATTTTGGAGGAGGTTGGGAGCCACATCTTCCAGTGGTAGAGTTTGCTTATAATAACTCTTATCAGTTTACGATTGGTATGGCTCCATTTGAGGCTTTGTATGGCCAGCTAGGGGTGCACATGGTTCGGTTCGGTTCGGTTCCACTACGGAACCAGAACCAGAACCGAAATTGATCGGTTCCATGGTTTTGGAACCAGAACCAGAACCAAAATTGATCGGTTCGGTTCGGAACCGAACCATCGGTTCTCGGTTTGGTTCGGGTCGGTTAATGGTTCTGGTTCTTGGTTCTGGTTTGCGTTTCTGGTTCGCGGTTTGGGTCATGGTTCTGGTTTACGATTTTGGTTTGTGGTTCTGGTTCGTGGGTTGGTTCTCGGGTTGGTTAATGGTTCTGGTTAATGGTTCAGGTTCATGGGTTGGTTCTCGGGTTGGTTCTCAGGGTCGATTCTTTGGTTCGATTCTTCAGTTCGGTTTTTCGGTTCGGTTCCATGGGTTCGGTTCTCGGTTAGGTTCGGTTTGGTTCAGGTATAAAACCGAGAACCGAACCGAATACTTCGGTTCTCAATTTTTTGGAACCAGAACCAACCCATGGATAAAAAAACCCGAACCAACCCAACCCACGAAGGTCGGTTTGGTTCGGTTCTTCGGGTTGTCGGTTTTTTTGCACACCCCTATGGCCAGCCATGTCGTTTTCCAACTTGTTGGCTCGAGGTGGGGGATAACAAGTTGCTAGGACCAGAGGTAATTCAGGAAACCTCCGCGAGGATTGAGATGATTAGGAGTCGCATTCGAGTAGCCCAGGACAGGAAGAAGAGCAACGCCGATGCGAAACGGTTCTTCCGGGAGTTTAATGTGGGGGACCAAGTGTTACTGCGTGTATCTCCTATGAAAGGAGTGATGAGGTTCGGGAAGAAAGGGAAATTGGCCCCGAGGTACGTAGGACCATTTCCCATTATCGAGAGGATTGGGCCGGTAGAATACAGATTGGGACTACCAGAGCATTTATATCGCATTCACGATGTATTCCACATCTCGTCGTTGAGACGGTATCTTCGGGATGATATGGCCCATACTCACATCGCGATAGATGAGATAGACTTACAGCCTGACAACTCTTACGAGGAGAGACCGTTGGCTATCCTAGACTATAGTGAGAGGAGATTGAGGTTGAATATAGTTCCACTTGTACGGGTCCAGTGGGAGCATCATAATGTTAAGGAATCCACTTGGGAACGCGAGGCCGATATGCGCGAGAGATATCCAGATTTGATCTTAACAGGTATGCCTTATTTTCTGAATTTCAGGACGAAATTTCGTTATTAGGGGGGAAGTATGTAATACCCCGTATTTTTATGCTATATTAATTTTGGGATTTATTAATATTAATGTGAATTAATTATTTAATAAAAATCCAAAAATTAATTATGTTATAATTATTAACTTGATGAGAGTTAGTAATTATGGGAAAATTTGTTGAATATTACTAATGAGCAAAGTAATATATAATAGTGGCCATATTAAATGTCACGAGTGAATAAAATGACAATTTTAGAAATTTGAGTCGGGACGCGCCCGTGTCGCGTCGGGACTAAATATTGATAAATAAAAGTAAATATTTTATAATTTGTTCGTATGGTCGTTTTGAATGCGCCAACGCGTCCGGAAGGGTCGAGATAGTCATAAAAGTATACCCGGGAGTTTGATTTGGGTCTCGAGGCGTTTTTAGGCCTAATTAGTACCCTGGGAGGGCATTTTAGTCATTTTGTATTTTTGGGTAATTAAACCCCTCGAAAATTAAAGGGGTTATATCAGATGTTTAGGTTATCTCCTAGGGTTAGATAACTCAAAACACTAGAACGGCCATTGGAGAGGAGAGGAGAGAGCTCTCAAGGCATTCCAAGGCTCAAAACTCACCCGTTTGCACCGCCGCCACCGCCAACGCGTAGATCGCGAGACGGGGAACGTAACCACACCAAATTCAACACCAAACCAGATTTCTGAAAATCCCAGGCAAGTGTTTATCTTGCTTATTTCGTTGATGCATCATCCATATTAGTTTAGGAGTTATTAGGATGAGATTTATGGAAGAAAAACCCAATTTGAGATGGGAAATTTTCATGTAGTGATGATTTATATGATATTCTGGAAACCCTTTGTCATGTAAAGGATTAAGAGTTTGAATAAGAAAAGAGTTCTAATCAGATACAAACACTAAAAAAAATTATTCCGAACGATCGGACCGTTGGAATTGGATGAAATTTTACAGAGAATTAGCTGAAGACGAGAGGAAGCTACAGAAAAAAATTTAGCTCGATCGGACCGTTAAATATTTTTTAATATTTTTTTTTGCTAGATAGTTTTATGTTTTGAGGACTCTTAGAGATAATAAAAATTCAATTAAAACTCCATTTTAATTCCGATTTCGAAACCGTTTGAAATTCTCATCTTTGAAAATAAAATTCAAAATCCTTTAATGTAAGGCGAAATCTATATTTTTGGGATATTTTGCATAAGGGATAATGTAAGTATATATTAAAGGGGAGAGACACGTAAGAGAGAGTTACGTTGGAACATAAATGGATATCTACTGAATTATACATTTGGAAGAATAGAGTCCATGAGGGTTACGTTGTAAGTTGGAAAAACCCTTCGAATTAAAGTTAGAAACGAACCATTACACTTGATAAATAATAATGGGAAAATAAGGATAAATGTTGTGAATGTGGGTTATTGGATAAACCTAAATTGATATAATAAAAGTGGTATATTTATATGATTGTGTATGCATATATTATATACTTGTGAAAATCATGCCCGCGCTACTTGCTATCCCTGAGGTTTCCGCGCTGGGATGATCTTATCTCGTGTGCCTTATGGGGGATATTGACTCGTACCCTAGAAGATATAAATCCTAGGTACAGGCTATCGAATCGGTAGTCACGGTCCTAAGAGACGTGAGGGTATGTACTGACCTCTTGGACTTGGAAACTATGCTTCGCCTCAATATTGTTTGTGTATGTATTTATACAGTTCGAGAGTGATTTCGAACTTGTATTCCCTTTAGTACGATTGATACGGGGATTGGATAGCAGAGTATGCCCGCACCATAAAATTTTATGTGGGGTGCTGTTAGAATATATATATTATACGAGTATTTAATATATATATGAACTTCTAAAATATGGGAAACTGCCTACTGTGTTATGGTAAGTAAGACATGTATAATGACTCAAATTGGAAATACTTGTTTTGAAAAGTATAATATGATATTGAAAAAACTTTATGAATCAATAAAGTTAAAATGAGCGTTTTGTACTAAATGAAATTATCCTTTTTAAACCATGATGTTGTTAAATCTTAAATTTTGAGAGTCACCTAAGATAAGTTAAATCCTTGGAGAAGGATAGTGTGATATATGATGAGATAAACCATTGGGAAGGTTAGTGCGATAGGAGTGCACATTAGAAGAGAGGCGAGAATTTCTCAAGCGAGTGTCGCACTAATATGTTGTTGCATTGGCCTGTATCAATTTAAATACTTGCTAAACGAATTTTTAAATCATATACACTATCGGGCTCTGACCCGTTTCTATTCCTCTTTCTCTCTTGTATATATATATGTATATATTACAGGGGTCCAGCCACAGGGGCGTCTTGTTTAGGATTTCTTGGAAGGAACGTACTGCAGCTTAGGTGGGAGTTGTAGGCCACTTGCTTAGACGATTTCATTTACTTGATTCCACTTCTATCATTCTCCTTATTGGGCATGTGTCTCCCTTTCCACTATTTATCTGTTTTATTGGGACATTTGTATTTCAGTTATTTCTAGTACTGTTACTTTGGGATTTATTCAGCATGTATGTTTTACTTTAAGTTTTAAATGCTGGGATTGGGTTGTTAAATGTTAAATCATTGGATTGATTGTTTAATAAAATAAATAAATAAAATTGGAAAGTAATGTTTAAAAAAATGGTTTTGACACTTAGCTAAATTAAATAGGGTGTTAAATTTGGAAAAGTTATTTTTACGACAGTGATGCTAAGGATGAACCAACTGTTCACCTTGATTTTAATTTAATAAAGTAGTGATCGCCCGGTATTTAATTAGGCGGGGTGTCACATTTGATAAACTAGCTCTCTATCTAACCCTTTAGTCAATGGATCTGCCAGGTTTTCCTTTGACTTGACATAGTCGATTGCTATAACTCCATCTTTCAATAGTTGTCTCACTTTGTTGTGTCTTCTCCTGATATGTCTAGACTTTTCGTTGTAGGAGTTATTATGTGCTCTTGCGATCACTGCTTGACTATCACAGTGAATGGACAAGGTTGGAACTGGTTTAGGCCACAAATGAATATCTAATATGAATTTCCTTAACCATTCAGCCTCTTCACTTGCTTTATCCAACGCTATGAACTCTGACTCCATAGTGGATCTAGCTATGCACGTTTTCCATGTAGATTTCCAAGATATAACGCCTCCTGCCAAGGCAAAAACATAACCACTCGTAGACTTGCATTCATCATTATCAGAAATCCAATTAGCATCACAAAAGCCTTCAATTACAGCATGATATCTAATATAATGAATACCATAGTTTATTGTGTATTTTACATATCTCAAAACTCTAATCAAAGCATCCCAATGTTCATTATTAGGATTACAAGTGTATCTGCTAAGTCTACCCACAGCATATGTAATATCAGGTCTAGTGCAGTTCATAAGATACATTAGACTACCTATAACTCTAGAATATTCTAATGATAATACACCAGGACCGGAATGTTTTCTTAAGTGACAACTAGGGTCATAAGGTGTTTTAGCAGGAATACAATTAAATTGTTCAAATTTTCTTAGAACTTTCTCTACATAATGAGATTGGGTTAAAATAATTCCCTCATAATTTTTAATGATTTTAATTCCAAGTATAACATCAGCAACACCCAAATCTTTCATATCAAATTGCTTATTAAGGAAACTTTTAGTTTTATTAACTACATCCATATCAGTTCCAAAAATAAGCATATCATCCACATATAAGCAAATAATCACACCTGAATTATCATTGAATTTGCTATAAATACATTTATCTGCTTCATTAATGTTAAAACCATTAGAGATCATTACGTGATCAAATTTTTCATGCCATTGTTTAGGAGCTTGTTTTAGTCCGTATAAAGATTTTTTAAGTCTACACACTTTTTGATCTAGGCCTTGGACTACAAACCCCTCGAGTTGATCCATATAAATTTCTTCTTCAAGATCTCCATTTAAAAAAGACGTTTTAACATTCATTTGATGAATTATCAGATTATGTAATGAAGCAATAGAAATTAATAGCCTAATAGGAGAGTAAGTGTCAAAGAAATCAATTCATTAAGTACGTTAAAAATTCAGGACCAAAAGAAGTAGCTATCTTAGGTCTTTTACTTTTCCTAATTTCAATTTCTTCTGAATTTAGAGATTCATTTCAAACACCAGGACCCACTGGAACAGAACTACTAGTTCCCTCACTTCTCACTTTAAAAGGAAATTTGTCCTCATAAAATTCAGCATCTCTTGACTCAAAAATATTATTTTTATCCATATATTGATTTTTAGAATCAATTACAAGAAACCTATAAGCATTACTGTTTTTAGCATAACTTATAAAAACATAATCAACAGTCTTTGGGCTAAGTTTAGTTCTCTTAGGTACTGGTATTGAAACCTTAGCAAGACACCTCCACACTTTAAGGTGTTTATAAGAAGGTTTTCTATTTTTCCACATTTCATAAGGAGTTTTATCATTATTCTTAATAGGTATTTTATTAAGAATATAACAAGCAGTAAGAAGTGCCTCACCCCACATATTATAAGTTAATCCCGAAGTGCTTAACATAGAATTTACCATATCCTTAAGAGTTCTGTTTTTTCTTTCAGCTACACCATTAGATTGGGGTGAATAAGGAGGAGTAACTTGATGAATTATTCCATTTTCTTTACAATATTTATCAAGATCACCGGATTGTTTTAATGTTTTAATGAATTTCTCCAATCGTTTTTCAACTTCTAATTTATAAGAAATAAATTTTGAAAAACTCTCATCTTTACTCGTAAGTAGATAAATATAACAATAACGAGAGTAATCATCCATAAAAGTAACAAAATATTTATTTCCACCACGTGTCACATAACCTTTTAAATCACAAAGATCAGAATGTATTAAACTTAAAACAGTTGAACTTCTTTTGACACTCGAAAAAGGCTTTTTAGCATATTTTGATTCAACATATATTTCACATTTAGAGTTGGTAGAAATATCAGATTTTGGTAAGTTTCCCCAAAACATTAATTTTTTAATGGATGCCTTATTTACATGACCAAGTCTAAAATGCCATATATCACAAGAGTCAATCAAATAAGCAGAAGAAGTAGATATTTTATTATTATCAGCCACGGTTACATTTAGTTTGAAAAGACCCTCATGAACATAACCGTTCCCCACAAAAGCACCTCCCTTAGTCACAACTACCTAATCACTCTCTAGAACAACTTTAAAACCCTTCTTAACTAAGACAAAATTGGACACCAGATTATTCCTAACCTCAGGGACATACAAAACATCTTTCAAGGTAAGAACATTTCCTGAAGTGAACTTTAAAACTACGGTTCCCTTGCCCTCAACCTTAGACGAATAGGAGTTTCCCATGTACAAACGTTCATCCTCACCCACAGCAGTGAAGGTAGTGAAGGTACCTCTCATGCCGCAAATATGTTTGGTGGCGCCAGAAGCAAGCCACCAGTCTTTCATGTTACTCACAATATTTGCCTCGGTCACAACAGCAGAAAAGTTACCCTCCTCGGTTACATTTCCTTGAGGCTTCACATCTTGACTCTTCCTAAACTTGCAATCTTTAGCGTAATGACTTGGTTTTCTACATACATAACACTAACCTGCAGGTTTATATTTAAACTGAGGTTTAGAATTTTTATTCTTATCGTTAGGTTTGAATTTATGGTTGGACCTCGAATTCTGGTTTGGTTTATGGTCCCCATATTTCTGGTTTGAATGGTTAGGCTTGGACTGGTTCTGTTTTTGGTTTACATTTGATTTTCCCTCTACCAAATTAGCCTTATAACTTAATTCAGAATTTTTCTCCCTAAGTTCTGCATTTTTATTATCTTCCTCAATTCTCAAACGAACTATCAAATCTTTTAGTGACATCTCATTTTTCTTATGTTTCAGACCGTTTTTGTAATCTTTCCAAGAAGGTGGCAGTTTTTCAATTATAGCAGACACCTGAAATCCCTCACATATATTATAACCCTCAACCAGAATTTTATGAATAATAATTTGTCGTTCTTCCAGGTGCGACACAACAGATTTATTATCTTCCATTTTAAAATTCAAAAAATTTCCAACCACAAATTTTTTAGACCCAGCATCTTCAGTTGCATATTTTTTATCTAGTAAGTTCCATAATTCTTTAGCAGTAGGACATGACCAATAAACATCATATAACTCAAGGCAGAGACAGTTCAGAATATAATTTCTACACATATAATCCCTTTGTTTCCAAACAACCAGTTCTTCAGGTGTAGAAGGTCTATCAGATGCAATAACGTCAACGACCTTAAGAGTTATTAGGTAAAACTGCAGTTTCATTTGCCATCTCTTAAAATTCTTTCCATCAAACAGTTCAGGTTTTTCAGAGTATTTTGCATTAGAATTTTCCATAGCAGATTGTAGAATAACAACCAAGATTTCACATTTAGATTGTTGGAATTTAATATATGCAGAATAAGTGAAAAAACCCAAATTCGAAATAGATAAAATTAGAAGGACTTATCGATCGAGGTTTGTGTTTGACACAAAATCCTAAAGGTGAAATTGCTCGCTGATATTTGTAGCTGTCAGCCTCGTGAACATACACCTCCCATGATTCAACGATCAGATTTACACACCAGCTTTGTGTTAAATCTTTGAACTCTCAGGATACTCCAGCACTCCCAAAAAAATAATGAAAAGTAGAAAGTAGCAAAATTATTTTTGCACAGAAAATGATTTGCAGAAAATAGCAAAAGAATTTTTGTAGATAACGTGAGAGAGATTTTCAATTCGTTTCGACTCTGTAGCCTTTTCTTATATAAGGGAAATGGTAAAAAACGTGGGTAGAGGTTTTAGCCAACTAACCCACTAATATCTCCACTAACGGGTAGTTTATTTAGAATAGGAGACCAAGTCAAAAATTAAAAACGAATTAATAAAAGGTAAAAATTCTGTGCACCCAAGGTCCAATCTTTGACCCTTAATAATTAGTGTGTTCCCTAGGAATTGAACCCAAGACCTCAAGCACCAAATCCCATAAACTTACCACTAGGCCACTTACCCCAACTTATTTAGTTCATTCAAAATAAATATATATACCAATATACATACCCAATATTCTCCTCCAGTGCGGTTCGCGATAGTGAAATCTCCTCTCTGTCACATGAATTCGGGGATAACACGGTGGAAGATGGAGCCCTTCTAGTGCAACTCGCTGGTGTAAAGTTCATGAAAATTCTTGGTGGTTTTGGGGTAGTGTTGATGTAAAGCTCCATGACGGTAGCAGACATGGTTACCATACCATTTAAAGAGAGGAAATACATATTTGAAAGCTCAGATGGATTGGAAGCTATAATGAAATGAAAGGTCAGATGGATTAGAAATAACAAGGGAACATCCAGAAAATGAGAAGAAAGAAGAAATTAAATAGGGGTATATGAAAGGTCAGAATGAGGAAGAGGGGTAGATGATAATTGCATTTGATTAGGAGAGTTCGTAAGTATAGAGGAGCAAATTTAACTCAACATACGAAGCTCTAATTAGGGAGTAGATTTAATTGCAAGAGTGCTGTTGATACCAAAATTAATATGCTGATGTGGACGAATAGTATGAAGACACGTGTCGATCTACGTGGCACAATAACAGCGAGGAAGATCATTTACTGAACAACCGTGGTTGGTACCGAGCAACGAGAATACACCGAGGAGCTCTATCATGCCGAGGAACTCCATCCGAGGAACTATATCATCCCGAGATACTCTAAGCACTCCGAGGAACTCTTGATCAACGAGCAACTAAGGCGGTCCGAACTGCACCTCGGCCGTGTCATCAATTATCAGACGGACAACTGTTCAACTATTCATTAGATTCTTGACGCACACGCTATATTAAATGTATTACCCATTCATATGTATATCATTTAATGTATTGGACCTTTCATGTACAGCCTTGAGGCTATAAATACCTTGTATCAATCCCATTCAAGGGGACCGGAATTTCTTGAGAGAACTTGTAATCAAGAATTCTACAAACACTCAGCAATAACATAACAGTGGACGTAGGCTTTATTCCTAGCCGAACCACTTTAAAAATCTTTGTCTTATTTATTTATCTGTGATTGAAGAATTAGAGTGATCTAGTTTTTTACATCAACAGATTGGCGCCGTCTGTGGGAACGATTGTCATTATCGTTTTTCACCAAAATTCATTCATCAACAATGGCAGATAACCCAGAATCCAGTAATCGAAATGCTGGAAATACTGGAAATCTTCCAAATCCATCTGCATCTCCAGATCTGGCCGGAATTATGACGAATCTGGCTCAAGGACAAACCGCCATGCAAGAATCTATGAGGCAACTCCTTCAAACTCTTCAAGGCGGTGTACCTACTTATTCAGGGCAAAGGACTGGTCATGGGCAATCACGATCCAGACGTACTGGGTCATATCGCAATGGAGAATCTAATGATTCTTCTTATCAACCTGGGCGGACTTCATCAATACGGGCTACGGATACAGATCAACATATCTCTCTTTCTCCGGAGAGAACTAGCGCTTTAGAAAGATTAAGCAGGGTGTCTCCTTTCAGTCGGTTAGGACCAAGGAGGAACATGAGTCCACCTAGGGCTCCATCAGGAAGTTTTCGACCACCACCAGGTTTGAGAGAAGGATCTGCACAATCACGACCAATTACTCGTCGAGATAAATCTCAGGAAGCTACGTCAGAGCAATCAGTTGCTCGGACTAAGCGGCCCGAGGAAGGGAATGAAGCATGGAAAGGTTCCATTCAACGATTGGAGGATAGACTGGGAGAAATGGCTAAGGCGAGGAACCCCTTACAGAGAACTTTTGTTCAAGGGACACCTTTTGTGCAAGCCATTGTGGATTTCCCTACACCGTCGAAATTCAAAGCACCTGTAGTGACCCCCAAGTACGATGGAAAGACAGATCCCGTACTTCATATAGAACAGTACCAAGCTGCTGCAGACATCTATGCTGTCCCCGACGAGATGAGGTGTAGAGCATTCTCGGGAACTCTTACCGGATCTGCACAGATATGGTACAATAATCTTCCTCGGGGTAAGATTTCAACTTTTGTTCAGTTAGCCGAGCTGTTTATTGGTAATTTTTGTTTTGGAGCAAAACCAGTAAAGCGAGTAGCGCACTTACTAAGTGTTAGACAAAAATCAGGAGAAAGTACTAGAGATTACATAACTCGTTTCAATAACGAGAAGTTGGAGGTCATAGATTATGAAGAAAAGACAGCAATCACTGCTTTGATGAGTGGTTTGCTACCTAACAAGCTATACTATACTCTGGCCAAAGATCCGCCTAAAAATATGTCGGAATTGATGGCAAAGGCGGCCAAAATCATGAATGCCGAGGAGGCTATGACTGCGAAGAAGAATATGGATAAAGAAGTTAAAGTGGAGGTCGACGACTCTAAGAAGAAAGATCAGAAAAGTAATGGTGGTGACAAATATTCCAGGAATAACAGGATAAAGTTGGAAGCCCTAAAGAAGTATGATAATTATACTCCATTGAAAATGGGTATTAATCATGTTTTAGAAGAAATCAGGAATAACGAGGAAATCAAATGGCCAGAGAAACTGAAGTCAGATCCAGACACGAGGAATAAGACCAAATATTGCGAGTTTCACAAAGATCATGGCCATATGACCAAAAATTGTATAGCCCTTCAGAACGAGATTGAAACACTCATTCGAAGAGGAAAATTATCAAAGTATGTAGATCGCAGAAGTGAAAAGAGGAATGATGATAGAACTAGAGAGAGATCTAGATCTCCTCGTCGTGCAGAAGAGAAAAAGAGGAGGGCCCATGAAGAGGATCCAGATGATGACCCCGATCTTCCCAAGAAGCCAAGGAAACCTGAACGAGAGGTATTTTCTATACGTTTTGGATCATTTCATTGTAACGTTATTACAGGGGGAGATGCAGGAGGAGGAGACCTTACTGCAGAAAGAAAATCTTATCTCGGAGAGGCTCAAGCTTGCTCATATATTCAGCGAATAAACCTGGCCGAGGATGATCGTCCGAGGAAGGTAAACAAAGAGAAGCTAGTAATTGGTTTTTCAAAAAACGACCTGGCAGGTGTTCTTTACCCTCATGATGATCCTTTGGTGATCAAAATGAGAATGAAGGACGTGATCATTTCAAGGGTGTTAGTAGACAATGGTAGTTCGGCAGATATCATGTATTATTCATGCTTTGATAGCTTGAATTTGAAATTATCCCAATTAGAACCTTATCACAGACCCCTTCTGGGTTTTGCTGGCGAGAAAGTTTTTCCACTTGGGACGATCAAGTTGAATATACTCATTGGAACTTGGCCTGCTTGTCGAACAGAAAGAATACGCTTCTTTGTGATGGATAAGAAGGAGCTCCGGAGAGCTTATCCTCCTAACCAAAGGAGGTTGGCTACTTATAGCACTTTTGCTCCGTAGAGCGCTCCGGAGAGCTTGACTCCGTAGAGCATGGCTCCGTAGAGCATGACTCCGTAGAGCAGTCTTCTTCTTGTCAAGCAGTGTAGTGTTCAACACTAATATTCCCCGAAAAACTTTCAACAGAAAGAAAATGGTGAACCATCCTCGTTTTATTCATAATGAAGGAAATACTTTACATTTTTCATTACTGATAATACTTTCGCAGGTGTTCAGCATTCCATGCATTCTGAAATTCTTCTCCTTCTAGAGTTGCTATTCTGTAGGTTCCAGGTCGAACAACCTCTGTAACTCGGTAAGGTCCATGCCAGTTTGCTTCCAGTTTATTCTGTTTCTGAATGACTTTCTTCAGCACATAATCACCCTCTTTCAAATCGCATTTCTTCACCCTTTTGTTGTAGAACAGAGCTGTTCGTTGTTGATAAGCAGCATTCCTAATGGCTGCCTCTTCTCTTACTTCTTCGAGCATGTCCAAATCCATTCTTCTCATCAAGTCACTGATCGGAGAGTTGAAATTCAGCACTCTATGCGTTGGGAGACCCAACTCGGCCGGTATTACAGCCTCACTTCCAAATGCTAGCATATATGGTGATTCTCCAGTTGCTGCTCGGGGAGTTGTTCGGTAGGCCCATAACACTGATTGGAGCTCATTAATCCAATTTGCTTTAGCTTCACTTAGCCTCTTTTTCAACCCATTTAGTAATGTTCTGTTCGTCACTTCAGTCTGTCCATTACTTTGGGGATGTCCTGGTGCTGAATGAAACTTCAAAACGTTCGACTGATGACAATAGGCAGCAAATTCTTCATTATCAAATTGTGTTCCATGATCTGTGATGAAAGCATGCGGGAGACCATATCGACAAATGATATTCTTCCATACAAACTGGTATACCTTCTCGTACGTCATATTGATAAGAGGCTCAGCTTCCACCCACTTAGTAAAATAGTCCACTGCAACTACGAGATACTTGAATCTTCCTCGGGTGGTCGGCAGTGGTCCAACCAAATCAATTCCCCACATGGCAAATGGCCAAGGGGAAGTTATTGGTGTTAGCAATGCTTGTGGAGTTCGTCGGATGGAGGAAAAACGTTGGCACTTGTCACATTTCTTGGCATAGGCTATACAATCAGCCCTCATTGTCGGCCAGTAATATCCCTGTGCCATCACTCTTTGTAAAAGCGTTCGACCTGCTACATGAGCTCCACAAGATCCTTCATGGATTTCTTCAATCAATTCTTTCACCTCGGTGGGATGTACACATCTCTGCAAACCTGCCATAATTCCTCGTCTATACAAAATACCATTAGTTAATACATACCGAGCAGCTTTATACTTCAGTTTCTTGGCAGCGAGTTTGTCCTCCGGCAATTCGCCCTCTTCAACATATTTCCTGATTGGATCCATCCAAGATGGTCCTAAATCAAGGGTAATCACATTCGTTGTCAGATCTTCATCTATGCTCCGACCTTCTAATACTTCAATCGGTATGGTTCTTCGCATCTCGGTACGAGTAGCTGATGCTAGTCGGGCCAGTGCATCTGCTTGTACATTCTCCATCCTCGGTATTCTCACCAATTGAATGGCCTCAAATTCTGTCAACAATTTCATCACCTTTGCATGATATTTGATCATTAAATCTCCTTTAACCGCATACATTCCCATCATCTGATACACAATTAATTGAGAATCACTGAATACCATCACTTGTTGTGCTTCCATAGTCTTTGCTAGATTAAGACCTGCTATCATGGCCTCATACTCCGCTTCATTGTTAGAGGCTTTGAATTGGAATCGCAAAGCATATTCCATTTCAATCTCGTCTGGAGTGATCAAAACAATTCCTGCTCCACAACCAGCTGTGCAGGATGATCCATCTACATATAATCTCCATGTAGGTATTTCGTCTTCAAATTTCTTATCTGTCAGAGTTCCTCGATAAAATATTTGCTGTTTTCTTCCATCATCCCCCGGTATCTTTCGCTCCTCGTCAGTCATCTGCTCGTACTCTTTTACCAACCGTGGTTGGTCTGAGTTTGAATATAATGATTTCTCTACATCCACAAGTCCTTTTACCAACCTTGGTTGGTTTGGACCTATTTCTGCTGATCCCGTATCGTCCACAGGTAGGTCAGCAAATGTTTCTGTTGATCCTGTATCGTCCACAGGTAAATCAGCAGGCATCTTTTGCTCCTCGGGGGTATCAGGGTATGTGAACTCTGCTATAAAATCTGCTACAGCCTGCCCCTTCAATGATGATCTGGGCTCATACACAATATCATATTCACCAAGTTCTACTGCCCAGTACATCAGTCTCCCTGATTTTTCTGGCTTATGGAGGGCTTGTCTCAATGGCATATCAGTATAAACAATGATGGTATGGGCTTGGAAATATGGCCTCATTCTTCTGCTTGCTTCAATTAGTGCCAATGCCAATTTTTCTAGCTTTGGGTACCTGATTTCTGCACCTCGAAAAGCCTTACTTGTGTAATAAATTGGCTTCTGGACTCCATTCTCCAATCTGATCAACGCTGAACTGACTGCGTTCTCTGATACTGCCAAATACAAATACAACTTTTCTCCTGTTATTGGTCTGGACAACAGTGGGGGTGCTCCCAAATATTTCTTCAAGTCTTGAAAAGCTTTTTCACATTCCTCATTCCATTCAAAGGTTTTTCGAAGTGTTTTGAAGAATGGTATGCATTTATCAGTTGCTCGAGATACAAATCTGTTGAGCGCTGCAACTCGTCCAGTAAGACTCTGCACTTCTTTCTTCGTCGTCGGAGATCGCAGCCCTAGAAGAGCTTTGATCTTATCTGGATTTGCCTCAATACCTCGCTGATTGACGATGTATCCGAGGAACATTCCTTCTCGTACTCCAAAGGTGCACTTCGTCGGGTTAAGCTTCATTTGGTATTTATCCAATTGATCAAAAGTTTGACTCAAGTCAATCAAATGATCAGCAGCTTTCTTGCTTTTAGTGAGCATGTCATCGACATAGACCTCCATGTTGCGGCTGATTTGTTCGGTAAAAACCTTGTTCATCAACCGCTGATATGTTGCACCTGCATTTTTTAAACCAAAAGGCATAACATTATAACAATAAGTTCCCCTAGGGGTAATAAAAGAAGTACTTTCCCTGTCTTCAGGTTTCATTTTGATCTGGTTGTAGCCAGAATAAGCATCCATGAAGCTGAGTAGCTCGTGTCCCGAGGTAGCATCCACTAGTTGATCAATTCTGGGCAATGGAAAATGATCTTTTGGACATGCCTTGTTGAGATCAGTAAAATCAACACACATTCTCCATTTGTTGTTTTTCTTCTTTACCATTACCACATTTGCCAACCAATCTGGATATTTTACATCTTCAATGAATTGAGCTTTCTGGAGTTTCTCGACTTCCTCTTGTATGGCTTGATTCTTCTCGGGACTAAACACCCTTCTTCTCTGCTTTACAGGTTTAATCTCCTTATTCACATTGAGTTCATGACATAAGAAGTTTGGATCTATTCCTGGCATGTCTTCATGACTCCAAGCAAAAGTATTTTTCCTATTCTTCAAGAAAGTTATCAACTCCTCTTTTATTGACATATCCAACGATGAACCTATCTGGGTTATTCGTTCAGGATGCTCGTCGTCCAGAATAACATTTTCTGTAGATTCCATCACCTGTCCTTTTACAAGTTGAGATTCATCCCTGGGATCAAGAGTTTCAATTTCTGTACCTTCCTCCACCTGGTAAGTAGTAGTCTTTTTCATCGACCCTTCTAGTTCTTCTTGTTCGGCCGACGAATAATAGCATTCCCGAGCTACTTTTTGATCACCTTTCACCACTCCAACTCCAAAATTTGTTGGGAATTTCAAACATTGATGTACTGTAGAAGGAACGGCTTCGAACTTCTTCAATCCAACTCTTCCCATGATGATGTTGTAGGCTGACTGCACATTCTTATCCATCACAAAGAAGCGTATTCTTTCTGTTCGACAAGCAGGCCAAGTTCCAATGAGTATATCCAACTTGATCGTCCCAAGTGGAAAAACTTTCTCGCCAGCAAAACCCAGAAGGGGTCTGTGATAAGGTTCTAATTGGGATAATTTCAAATTCAAGCTATCAAAGCATGAATAATACATGATATCTGCCGAACTACCATTGTCTACTAGAAGAAGACTGCTCTACGGAGTCATGCTCTACGGAGCCATGCTCTACGGAGTCAAGCTCTCCGGAGCGCTCTACGGAGCAAAAGTGCTATAAGTAGCCAACCTCCTTTGGTTAGGAGGATAAGCTCTCCGGAGCGCTCTACGGAGCAAAAGTGCTATAAGTAGCCAACCTCCTTTGGTTAGGAGGATAAGCTCTCCGGAGCGCTCTACGGAGCAAAAGTGCTATAAGTAGCCAACCTCCTTTGGTTAGGAGGATATGCTCTCCGGAGCGCTCTACGGAGCAAAAGTGCTATAAGTAGCCAACCTCCTTTGGTTAGGAGGATATGCTCCAAGGAGCCAAAAAGTTCGAAAGAACCCTACTACTCCTTTGATTAGGAGGTGTAGACCAGCATGATCAACTACGGTTGGTAAGACTTTATATACTCTCGCATTACAGCTTATGTTTGTCGGGAGGTAACATTATTATAAAAAGTTCTTTAAAAAACAAAATATTCCAAACTGTACCAAGTATGGTTGGTCGGAGATAAAAACCCACTAACTGTAGTTGGTCGACGAGGATAAAAGTATTGACCTTAGTTGGTCGGACACATGTTTATATTTGAAAATTGAACCAAGTATGGTTGGTCGGGGATAGAAACCCATCAACTGTGGTTGGTCGACAAACATTATTTATCCACCTTGGTTGGTTGGAAACAATTTTGAACAATTTATGCCTATTATAAATTCTAATTTGGTTGATGAACCATATAATTTGCAAACAGAAAAATAGCTATTGGCAAAACAGAAAATGAAACTCTTTCATTAAGATAAAAATGTATTACATGTTACATGTATGTGCTAACTATTACATTAAAGATTCCTACTCTATTGGTTTCTTTCCTTTGTCCTTTGAGACAGGTTCATCGCCAGCAGGAGGATCCTCTAGACAAAGAGGAGAATTAATAAAGTTCATGTCCTTCAGCATTCTGACATTCATTATTGTAGGAGTGTCCAACAGGTGCTCAGGACGAGATACTTCAACTTGAGAATGAAGGTTATAATCACCAAGATATTTAGAGATCAAACTCCGAGGAATGGAACGAGCAGGAATCCATGCCATATCCAATTTATAGGGAGGAACAGGCAAGTCTAGCAATCCAGGAGCATGATAATCCCATAAATAATGACCTTGTTCCAATTTTAATACACCCAGGGCGTTCAACCATCCCTGTTTATAACCTTCGTTGTTAGCATTTTCAAGGCGATCATCCAAATGGTAAAGAGCTTCATTATAGCCTGCATTCCAGAACTCCCGAGGCTGTTTATGGAATTGGAAAGTTAATCTATCTACTTGCTCGAGAAAGTTCTTGATAAGAGCATCTTTATTATTCAGATCAGATTTCATCGCAGCCAATTGATCTTCTAAAGATAAATTTTTCTTAGACAAATCAGACAGAGCACGATCCTTAACATTCAGCTGGAATGCTTGAGTTTCCAGAGTAGATTGGGTGCGAGATTCTTCAACACTACGGCTAAGAATTCTTGATCGGCTCCGAGAAGCAACTGGAGAATTTTGCTCCTCGACGATTCTTCCTCGTCCCCGAGAACTCCTTCCTCGTCCCCGAGCATTCACAGGAATAATAGACTTTTTCAAGTCATCCAACTCTTGCCTTAGTTTGGCGTTTTCAACCTCTAGAAACGAAAAACCTTCATCAGTAACTGGTACTAATGCAGTGGAAGAGGAGGCAACGGATTCATATTGAGCCAATCTTTTCTGCAGACTATTATTTTCTTGTTCCAGGATCTCGGCAATTTGTCGGCAGGCTTCAACTTCACCTTTTAGGGTCCTTTCCCTAATGTCATATGCAGCAATGATCTTTTTATGACCTGTATCAGAGGAAAGTTGTTGATATCTATTTTCATATTCCTCGTGTAATGAAGCCATCGATTCATTGTGCTGGCCTTGGAGATCCTTTAAGGAACAATGCAGCTCTTCAATCAATTCATAATAAGCGACATTGTTAGCTACAGCTCGGTGGAGTAAATCTTTCAAGTACCGATAAGCCTCGATCGCCTGTTCTGAAGCATCATGACCAAGAATGTCAGCAATTTCAGAAGAACTAAGGTCTGTATGACCAGCCCTATAGTATTGGTGACATTGCTGCATCAGCTCGGTATCATAAGAAGAGATTAGTTCCATTCTGGCAACAAACTAAAGACCAGAAAAAGACAACAATCAACAAAGAATCATCAATAACGGCGATGAGTAAAGAAGTATTTTATTAGATCATAAAAGGATTACATTGTTCGATTACAAATGACAAAAAGATAGAAATGATACCGAACAACTTCACACCTTTTCCTTGTCTCCCAAGACTTTCTCGGGAGGCTGGGACGAGGAGCTCGGTTGCTCGGTGATAACAACAGCTTGGTCGGCAGAAATCTTCTCGGCAGGAGGAGGCATAGAAGAAATATCCTCAATGACAGAGGGTTGAGAAGCAGAAATTGGGACATCCACAGCCATGGAAGATTCATCTGATGCAGGTTCATCTTCTTCTTCTTCCACAATTGGTGGAGGAGGACCAGGGAGATGCCTTTGGAATAGCTCAGAATCATCTTGGGTTTTTAGCTCTTGTAGAGCAGCTACCCAACCATCATAGAAGTATTTCAACTCCCCATATTTGACTTGAGATGTCATAGCTGCAATCCCTTTATCCCATCCTTTTTCCCAACCAGCACTGAAATGTTTCCTAACTGCAACTTTTCTTTTCAACTTCTCCGAGGAGAGTTTGACATCCAATTGTTCTTTCTGGATTTTGATGTCTCGCAGGATAGACAGTTCTTCTTCTGCCTTATTCAGTTGGTCATCGCACTTTCGCTGATTGACCTCTAAGCTTTTCACCTTCTCCTCCAAATTCTTAGAGGTTTCAGCCATCTTCATCTTATCAGCCTCAGCTGCAGCCAATTTTTTCTCCCAGGCAGTTTTCTCCTCGACGTACTGCTGGCGAGATTCTTTCACAGATTGGGCTAAACCCAAGAGGGCATCGTCAACATCGGACGAGGAACTAGAAGCTTTAATAGCTTGATCTTTCTTCACGATGGTATTGAAACAGTTCACCAGCTGAAAGATAAGAAAAACAATAAAGTCAGTACAAATGCAAGAAATCAAGAAAAAGAAAGAAAGACCAAAGGTATGAGAAATTTACTGAAGAAAGATGGCGAGCAGCTAGGGATGTCAGTGTATCCCTAGGAATCTTTTCATCAACCCCGAGAACCTCGGGTATAACTGAGCTCGTTGAGGAGCTCGGAAGAATGAGTTTTGAAATACTACTACCACCAGCGGGTAGAGAAGATGCAGTTCCAGCAAGATTAACCGAGGATGATTTCCTCAATCTCTTCAAAGGAGGGTCAGCAGCATCAACCAAGGAAGAGGTCTTGGTCGGAGAGATTGTAATTACATCAGCTCTCTTGCTCGGGGCCACTGGGGGCTTCTCGGCAACTTTGGAGGAACTAACATCTACTTTTTTAGTCCCCTCTGGGACATCAATTTTACTTTTCTTTGCTTCAACAGCAGAAGAAATTTCACCAAATAGAGCAGGAGGAGCTCTTTTCTTGCCCATTCTCTGAGATAGGGAAATATGAGAATCTGAAGATGAACTTTCTGGTGTTGAGGCTGGTTCAACAGGGCGAGCAGTATAAGAGGTTGTGTAGCTCTTATACTGCAGCAAATATGATGCAGATCTAATATGCTCGTCTGCAATCGTCTTATGCAAATTCCAGATAAGTTTTAAATGCTTGATATTCACTTCCGACTCTTTTGGAGTTTTTCTTTTACTATCAACTGCAAATAAATACATAAATCTCAGTCATACATTTTGTCAAACATGATGAAAACGCAATTTCATAAGTAAAATAAAAATGAAAAATAAACCTATCCCATTGCCGTATGGGGGGCATCTGGGACCGTTGTATACTTCATTCCCAGATAAAGGTGCGTGTTGCCAATTTTTTATGACCAGCCCATGCTCAAAATAATCTCTATTTGAATCAGGGAGGTTAACTACAAGAGCTCTATTTAAAAACCTAGTTTTTAAATAATAAATATTATCTAAAGTGGCCCATTTATAGCAATACATGATTTCTGGGATCCCTATACGAGTCCCATGAGTTAGATTTAACTTGTGCACCCCGTTAATTATTCTCCATGAATTGGGGGCTATTTTTGCAGGAACAAGATCAAAATATTGACAAAACTCAAGACATAATGAGTTTGGGGGAAAAGAAAAACCACATTCAGCAATGAAAAGACTGGGGAACCAATGTCCCTCAGCCAATCGAAAGTAATCTAAAGGCTCAGAAAGAACCTCTAGAGTTACCCAAGAAGGAATGGAAAAGTCAGAACGAAATTTCTCAGCAGATTCAACAATATAAACCATATTGAATAAAAGAGATGCAGAAGAAAGGAAGAAAATCTTACAGAAAGAAAGGAGATATGTTGACAACGAACGGAAACAATGATGAACACACAAGAGAGAGGAAGAGAATAGAAAACTTGAAGGCAGAAAAATGGAAAGTGTAGACGACGGTATGGTTACCAAAGGGATTTAAATACTTTGCATTGGGAAGCGGCGAAAGAAATGATTACTAAAAAGAAACTACTGAACTTCCGGCGGCTAAAAAGACAAAAGTTGCACGAAGATCGAAGCGCTTATAAAAAGGCGGAAACTGCGAAATGAGAAGGAAATTTGAATACAATGCTCCTAAAACCCAGGAAGGTCATTTAATATTACCATATACCGAGAAAGAATGTCCCATACTCCTCAAAGTTCGAAATATGAAACATTGGGGGCTTCTGTTGATACCAAAATTAATATGCTGGTGTGGACGAATAGTATGAAGACACGTGTCGATCTACGTGGCACAATAACAGCGAGGAAGATCATTTACTGAACAACCGTGGTTGGTACCGAGCAACGAGAATACACCGAGGAGCTCTATCATGCCGAGGAACTCCATCCGAGGAACTATATCATCCCGAGATACTCTAAGCACTCCGAGGAACTCTTGATCAACGAGCAACTAAGGCGGTCCGAACTGCACCTCGGCCGTGTCATCAATTATCAGACGGACAACTGTTCAACTATTCATTAGATTCTTGACGCACACGCTATATTAAATGTATTACCCATTCATATGTATATCATTTAATGTATTGGACCTTTCATGTACAGCCTTGAGGCTATAAATACCTTGTATCAATCCCATTCAAGGGGACCGGAATTTCTTGAGAGAACTTGTAATCAAGAATTCTACAAACACTCAGCAATAACATAACAGTGGACGTAGGCTTTATTCCTAGCCGAACCACTTTAAAAATCTTTGTCTTATTTATTTATCTGTGATTGAAGAATTAGAGTGATCTAGTTTTTTACATCAACAAGTGCATTTTAGAGTTAAAATATTAATATATACGTGAAACGTTATTAACAGAGTTCTACCCAATTAGCGAAAATATTAAAATACATCATAAATGAGTAAATTATAAGGATCAAATACCAAAAAATCCCTCAAATATTTTTTAATACACATTTAGTCCAAGCCTTTTACTTTGTACAAAAAAGTCTCTTATTCTCTTTTCTTTAAAGGTGCGGCCAGCGGTATGATAAAAACTTTTTGGCATGATGAAAGACTTTTTAGTGCAAAATAAAAAGGCTTGGACTAAACGTGTATTAAAAAAAGTTCAAGAGACTATTTGATATATGTCCCTAATTATAATAAGTAACGAATGGTTAATGATATGTGATTATTATATATCCTTAATATAATTAACATGTTTATAGATGAGATTATACGATTTTTTTTGGTATCATACCACATGGTGTCCAGACCAGCATTAAGCGCACATCGGCTAACCCGCATTCACGATTTGTGATTTTCCCTGATCAAACATTATTTTGATGTGGACCAAACCCAATCCACCCCCAAGACTGTTCCAGTGACAGTCTTATATTACTGGACCAAGAAATTATACGAATTAAAATTATATTTTAATTTATATTTGCATGCTCCTACTCAAGAAACCTCAAGCTCAATAAAAAAATATTGTTTTTATAACTTACATATTTTAAAACATTTCAATTTTTAAATGGGTAAATTGAGACAAAAAATACTAGGGTGTATATTGAAATGCGAGAATAATTTAGAGGGTATAGTTATAATTTATTCAAATTTTTTTTGACACACATACCAAAACGTAATTGGTAGGTATATATTTGTCTTAAAATCACAAGCGGTCTAATATCCAACCGGAAATTGCGAAAGTATGGTTGGACCCCATGAGAAACCAAACCATATGGTCAATCAAATTAATTTAACTACTTTTCTAAAGTAACTTCGAATCAGTAAGGGTCCGTTTGATACATATTGGGCAAAAGTGTTGGCATGGCAAAATTTGTCAGGACAAATTTTGCTTAGGCAAATTTTGCCTAGACAAATATTTTTTTCTCACATTAGACTATCAAACACCAAATAAGGTAAAACAAGTTTTTTAGGCAAAACATTTTAATAACACATTTTTCGTCCATATTAACATATATAATAATAAAAAATATGTTTTTTTTTAAGTTTCGTCCCATGTCTTATTTAATAAAAAAACAGTTTTTTCTTTTCTTTTTTACTTCCCGTTTTTATTTATTAAAAAAGTAACAAACTATATATATATAAAAAAAAGTTTTTTACGCCAAAACTACTTACTAAAAACAGTTTTTACATTAAAACAGTTTTTAATTTTTACATTAAAACAGTTTTTACGTTAAAACAGTTTTTAATTTTTTTATATTAAAACGGTTTTTATATTAAAATAATTTTTTGCATTAAAACAGTTTTTACATTAAAACATTTTTAAATTTTTTACATTAAAGCAATTTTTTACATTAAAACTGTTTTTACGAAAAAACTATTTTTACATTAAAATAATTTTTTACATTAAAACAGTTTTTACATTAATACAATTTTTTATATTAAAACAGTTTTCACATCAAAACAATTTTTAATTTTTTACATTAAAACAATTTTTACTTTAAAACAGTTTTTTTACATTAAAACGATTTTTACGAAAAAACAGTTTTTAAACAAATTTTAATTTAAAACAGTTTTTTTAACTATTTAACTAACCAAACATGAATACGATCCGAATAAAAGTGACACGACACAACATGAAATATTATTGTTTTAATAAACACGCACGCACAATTTATATTATTTTTTTTAACCAAACACGAACCTGATCGAAATAAAAAGGACACGACACCTCTCAAAATCTTATTTTTGCCTAAGATGAAACACGAGTCCAATAAAAGTGATATGACACAACACGAAATCTCATTTGTATCGCATTTTTATTTGGTCGTATATCTGTTTTTGTATTAAAATAATATTTCGTGTCATTTCGTGTCTCCTTTAATTGGATTGTGTTCGTGTTAAGTTAAAAAAATATTTCGTGCTCGTTTAAGAAAAAAAAAAATTTCATGACATGTCACTTTTATTTGAGTTTTCTTTCTTAGATAAAAAATAAAATTTCATATCGTGTCACATTTTAACTGGATCGTGTTCATATTTAGTAAAAAAAGTAAGTAAACACTAAAATATAAATCAATTAATGACTAAGTTGTTAATAATTGTTATTTAAAGTTAAAAAAAGTATTTGCTTAAATTGTAAAGGCTAAAGAATAAAGGGTAAAGGTTAATATAGTCAATTAAAAAAGTTTTGGAGTGTTTCCAGATTTTTTTGAAGCTTTTTTAGCTGCACCCTAATAAATATTATAATAAGTACTAAATTTAGGAAGCACTTAATTTAACTACTATTCTAAAGTAACTTCGAATCCGTAAGAGAAAACGAAAGCAAAAAGTACATGAAATCAACAACATAAAGTAGTGAAAATGAAAGTTTATTTATTGATCATGTGTATACAACAAAAGATGAAATCCTCATATATCAGTAAAGCTGTAAACCTCCTCACACATAAATATTATAAACAAAATGAATCAATCATAACACGGAATTAATTACAAACTCATCATCTCTCTGTATTAAAAAAGCTTCAGAAATCACGATTCGAACACTCAATGCCTAAAGAAAGATAGGAGAGAGAACAATAGAGAAGTTCCGATGACGGCCGTAGAAATCGGCAGAGAAAACGCCGCTCCGACGTCCGGCGACGGAGCCGGCGACATGGCGCTATCTTGCGCCGAGACAGTGGCGATGGCGGCGACGAAAGCGAGTACGAGGGCGTTGATCATGGTACTAACTTGCGCCATTGTTTTTGGGGGTAAAGGAATTTCCACAAAGGGGCAGTTTAACAGAGTAGGGGAAAGGTTTGTTTAGAAAATGTAGGGTTTATTTGTGAGAGAAATAGTGAAGGAAAGTTTGAAATTTATAGGGTTGTTTGTGGAACACCATGTGAAAATGGGTGGCATTGCTGGACGCGTTAAGTTTGCTGCTTTTGACTAGGGGTGTTCACGGGTCGGTTCGGGTCGGTTTTGGACCCTAGTTCAAACCGAACCGATCGGTTCGGTTTTGGAAAAGGTCAGACCGAAACCGAACCGACTATGAAAAAACCCGTCGGTTTCGGTTCACGTCGGTTTCGGTTCGGTTCGGTTTCGGGTCGGTTTTCGACGGTTTCATGTTTGGGCCGGTTTTTTTAAGGGCGGTTTTCGGTTTGGGTCGGTTTTTAAGGGTGGTAATGGTTTTTGGATATAAAAATATAAGTTATTTAGTTTTTTTTTAATATATATATTGGTTCGGGTCGGTTCGGTTTGAGTCGGTTTTTCCCACGTATAAACCGACAACCGAACCGACATGGTCGGTTTTTTATATCCGTAAACCGTAGGCCGAACCGGGCTAAAAAAAACCGGCGGTTTCGGTTCGGTTCGGGCCGGTTCGGTTCGGTTTTCGGGTCGGATGTTTTTTTGAACACCCCTACTTTTGACCGACCTCTTGGGCGTGTCATTTAGAATTTAGAATGAACTTTGATTCCTTCCACCGCCAAATGATATATGGGGGTGAATATTCGTTTGATAGACCATCTCTAAGTTTAAATGAATTTAACTTTATTAAAAATACTTTTTGCGAGTATTAAAATTATTTTATATAATTTAACTTTAATAATTTTTAATACACATATATATGAGTTTTCTTTACCGCCCCATCCATTTTCAACAAATTTTATTCATAAAATCATGTTATCAACTTTTTTTTAATGATAATGAGTTGAGTGTAAAAGATTAATAGTTTAAAGAGGTTTAGTGTAATTCATCCTAAACATAATAAGCAAAATAAATTAGTCAAAACATCTAATCAATTACAAATGCATCATCTATCTGTAGTGTATAAAAAATATCCAAATATTATGATTCAACCACTCAATGCCAAGAGATGGAACAATAGAGAACTTGTGACGACAACAACAAAAATCGACAGGAAATGTCGCTCCGACATCCGGTGACGGAGTCGACGACATTGTTCTATCATACAATGAGAGAATGGCGATCGTGATGAAAAAATCAAGCGCTAGGGTGTTAATAATGATTCTAGGTTGCTAAATTGATTTTAGGGTAAAGGAATTTGTAAAAAGTATGACTTGTAATTGAAAGGGAAGTTTGATAAAGTAGGAAAATGGTTTGTCTAGAAAGTCTAGGGTTTATTAGTGAAAGCAGAAATGAAGGGACGTTTATATTTATAAGGTTGTGTGTAGAATGTAATACCTCGTAACTTTAACCGATTAATTAATTATTAGTGATTTAATTAATTAAGAAGCAACTCGAACTTATTATATTATACAAATGAGAAATTAAAAATATTTATCGTATAATAGGTTAAAATGAGTTAACTTGATAAATTTATAAAGTTAGAATAAGTCAATTTGGAACTTTATAGCTCATTCGGTTAGGTGATAATTTTTTTGGGCTAAAACTAAAATTACATAGAAGTTTAGAACTAGTATGGTAATTACTATAAGTTATTTAATGAGTTGGTCACATGGGGGATTTTGTCTAATGCCATGGGCATAGTGGTCTTCTGGAGTATTATTTATTTATAAAGATTGGGGTTTAGGGTTGGTTTTTAGGATGGAAAAAAATTTATTGAATTGTGGTGCACCAAGGCCATTGGGCTGCTATAATGGGTTGATAGTCGTTATAACGGGCCCATGTTGACGCTCTGGTGGGTTGGGTCTCCTTTTAGTGGCTTCATCCGTCAACTCTTGTTTTACGCACATTTCTCAAATCTCGATCTTCACCGAAACCAATTAGTATTCAAGATGTATTGAACGACATCCAACAATTGGAGAACCATCATGCGGGTAATAATTCACTTTATTACGAATTTTATGTACTTACTTTTATAAAGTTTTATTTTCATATTGCACTAATAATAATTATTGTTTTTATGTTTTTTAGATTTATTGGGATGTAAAAGTGTGAAAGATTGAAGTCGCCAAGTGGATTGAGTGACATTGATGTTAAACTGATGGATGGAACTTTTTTTTGGCCATGTATTATGTTTATAGATTTCGGTGATTATGTACTTTAAATTATATTGTTAGTAGCATTAATTTGGTGGGTATGGACCTATTTTTACTTAATTAATTTAGTTTTGTGTGGAATTCTTTCTAATATTTGGCATGTTAGGCGCCTATGGACCTACTTTGTGGACAATTTGGCTTGTTAGAATTTTGAAATACTATTTTATTATAACCCTGAACCTCCACACGAACGAGCCCGTTGAACTCTCCCGTGCGAGTTAAATAGAGGGAACGCTTTGCTAGAGCCATTCTAACACATGCCACGCTTAAAATCTAATATCCCTTGAGGGATTCGAACTCGAGACTGTGCGCCTAATGCACACAATCTGAACTCGTCCCTTACCGTGATAAAAGTATGAGATCCTATCCAGCTTTTGATTTTTTTTAATTAATATTTTTGTTTTTTTGTGTGTTCTAGTTAAATAAAAATTACTTATGTTTGATGATTATGTCAAGTTGGTTGACTATGCTTTGTTTTTACTCGTATTGGTTGATTAAAATTTACAACAAAGAAATGCTAATATATCAATTTTATATCGCAAAAAATCTTAATTTTTACATTTTTTTTCTACGTTAAACAACAAAAATTGTCAAAATATTCAGTTTTTATTTCAATTTTATACCCTTTCTCTACAGTAAATAAAATGTTTTATTATAACATTTTATTCAAAAAATTGGCACAATAATAATTTCTTTATCTTTTTAAAAAAATAATCATTTTGTAACTAACCCATGTCCAACCCAAAGTGGACCAAACCTGAACATTATCTGGACAACATTTTATTTCACAATTAAATCAATTTCAAAATTAAAAGTGACCTAATGTTAGGAATTTATCAATAGGTAATGTTGCACAAAAGTGACCTGATGAAGAGTCGGCCCCTCGGAGGGTTGTCTGGGCCTGATGAAGGGTCGGCCCCTTGAAGGTTCGTCTGAGCCTGATGAGAAGTCGACCCCTTGGAGGGTCGTCTGAGCCTGATGAGGGGTCAGCCCCTTGAAGAGTCACAAGATCATCTTGGGCTAGTCTTGGTGGAGGGTGCCCTCAGCCTGGTTGAGGGTATATATGGGTATATCAATCACCCCCCAGCCCTTAGCCATAGATGTTGTTGAGATGGCTGAGGGATAGTGTTGCAGATGGGATGAGTGTATGGATAGCTAGATGAATGACACATGTCGAGCTGATGTGACACTTAGGAAGATATCCATTGTTCTTCCAGTTTCCTAGGCGTGGCAGTTGCACACTGCTTGGGACTTTGTACCCTAATGATGCCCTCCTCGTGGGTTGTGTTCCGCCTTGGTTTATAGGACCACTCATTAGCAAGGTATTTAAATAATTTTTCAAAGTTTATTCATCTTCTTCTTCGCGCCTGAACTCTCTCTCTCTCTAGCCTCTCAACAGCTTCCATAGCTATTTCTGCAGCTTTTTCGTACCAAGCTCCATTCAGTCATTGCTTTCGTCTTCAGGTACTTTTCTCTGCCATAAACTACATTTTTAATCTTTAATTTCTTTTCAGGCGTTGGGGTTGATGCCCCCTTGTGGTGTTTCTAGGGTTTTTTTGTATTTTTCGGTGACTTCTCCGGTGAGTTCAGTTCTTCCCTTTCTTGAATGTTCTTGATCGAAAACCTTTCCTTCTTTGCTTTTGATCCAAAAGTCCAACTTAGTCAATTGTTAGCTTGTTTGTATTTAGCTTAGCCAAATCCTTCCAAGTGTAGGGTCTTCCCCTTAATGCTTAGGAGGCTTTACCATTTAGCTGAAGAATTCCCCTCCCTGTGAGAGAAGTTCTTTGTAGAGATCAGACGGGTAGAGGAAGAGGAGGAGAGAAGACGAGGGGCCGACCCTAATTGGGTACGACCCATTTTTCTCGTTCTATTAGCCACTATTACACCATCTGAGTTCGGCGGGTCGTCTTGTCATCCAGCCGAGAGTCATTCATACGAAGGAGAGATGGATGACAGAACAGCGTCACCAATAGGCACTGGGCCTTCTGGGAGGAGAGAGACATCTGATCTTAGCCCAGGCCGAGAGGCCGAGGGGGTGATCCCTTTCGAGGCTATTCCTGTGACCACTTTATCCCCTCATGCCTTCCAGATGGCCTTTCCTGGTGGACCTCCGATAGGTGATGAGGCCGAGGGAGAGAGGACTGAGGATGATGGCGAGGATTTAGACGCTGACCCAGTTGACACCTCCCACGCCTCAGCTTATGTTTCCACCGTTAAGGATCGCGACCTCTTGCTGTGGAGGCATACATTTGGTGTGCTCCCCAGCATAAGTATAAGGGTTCCCTCTGAGTCTGAGAAAGTCTTCGAGGGTGATGAGGGAAAGATCGCTGTATATGAACAGATGTTAAAGGTCGGCGTTAGGTTCCCTCTGTACCCTGCCATAGTCAATATATTGTCAGCCCTCAGCGTTGCCCCTTCTCAACTTCCTCCTAACTCTTGGCGGACTATCCTCGGCTATGTTTCCTTGTGGAAGAATGCCTTCACTGACGAGCCTTCAGCCGATGTGTTCTTGGATTGTTATAATATCACTTACTCGTCCAAATAGCCTGGGTACTATCATCTGGGGGTGAGGAAGTCTGATAAAAAACTTCTCCATGTGGCACAAACCTCCAACCACGACTGAAAGAAGAGAATTTTCTTCATCTCTGGAGAATGGGAATTTGCTGTCGAGACTCAACCTTTGGACGATGGTCCGAGGGTTCCAAGGAGATGGTCTAACCCCTCGATGAAGGCTAGGTCAGACCCCGAACTTAGTCTGGATGAAATGGACATAGTTGAGTATCTGAGAGAACGAGGGGAAAAGGGTGAACTTGCAAAGTTTGAAGATTTGATGACCCCTCTGTTCCTCAAGAAGGTTGGCCTGAGGATTGGCCCCCTGACAGAGCTATGTGAGTTATTATTATTTTTTACTCAATCTTTGATTTTTTCCAAGTGTTTCATCTTTGTCTCTGTATGTTTTTGATGTGTCGTATCCTTTTCAGGTCGTCCTGTAGGTATCTCTGGCCATCTTTGGGAAATGACTGCCCCGAGCTTACTGTCTGGTATGGGCAAGAAGAAGGGCAAGGAGCCTCAGCAGGCTCCGAAGAAGTCAAAGGCCGTGGGGCCGACACCTGTTGAACCGTCTGCCGATAGCCATAAAAGAAAGGGTCCCGAAGTTCCTGTTGACCCTCGGTCGGATTCGAAGACGAGGGTGAGGGTGGAGGCATCGGAGGGGAATGGCTCCTCTTCCAGCATGGGGGCCTTCTGGACCTAAAACTTGGCATTTTTTAAGGCTGAGTCGTCTTCTCTGATAACCAATCTGAGGGCGGCCAAAGCTTCTATGTTCTCTGTCCCCTCAGCCTCCGACTATGATTTCCTGTCGAAGATGCCCCCGGACAAGGTGTATGACTATGGTTTGCACACACTGGCTCAGGTATTTGTTTTTTCTTCACCTAGTTTGAATTTTTCACCAATTGTTTCCTCGGACTCTTATCAAGTGTATTTTTCTATGCAGTCTATCTGTGCCTCAGCCACTAAGTGGATGGCTGAAAACCAACAACAATTTCATGAAGCCGAGAGGGCCATTCAGCACGAGGCTGATCTGCAGACAGAGCTTGAGGCTGCAAGGACTGAATTGGAGAGTGTGAGGACTGAACATGCAAGAGTCCTGGACGAGCTGACGAGGCAGCATGATGCAGACCTGCAGGCCAAGGACTTGCTTATTAAAGAGAAGGGTGAGGCCTTGACCAACTTGGGTGTTCAATTCAAGACTGATCTTAAGGGGGATGTAAAAAAAGCCGAGGCCGATGCTGTAGAGGACTACAAACTCTCAGATGAGTTTCAAGGCTTCGGTCTTGAATATCTAGAGAGGCTTAGCCTATCGGTGGGTCGTCCTTAAGTTTGCTGATGCAGTATCATCTGTCCGCCCCTCTATTGAGGCAGTTCAACTGAACGATCCCCTGATTGTTGAGGCCTTGGCCCAAGTGGAGTCCCAAATGGAGTCCCAAGTGCACGTCGAGGGTACCGGAACATCTGAGGATCGGCCTCACTTGGTCATAGAAGAAACCCCCATAATTAATGTTGAAACAATGCCCTCTAATGTTGCTCCATAGGGTGGCTGTTTGTAGCCCATACCCTCTTCATGTAATCAGTATTTTTGTACTCACTTATTGTACAAACATCAACATTTTGTAATATAATGCTTCTTTCTGTCTTCCATACTTGTATTTTGTATGATTTGCATTGTGATGTTTTTGGATTAGCAGTATCACTAGCCCCCTCCCTCGTCTTTCTTGAGGGTAAATGAGGGGTCGTCCCCAACATTTGCCCTCATCATAGCCGAGGGTGGTTTTTTACCAACCTAATGTTTTTTTCAATAAAGTCCTCCCTCATCTTTCTTGAGGGTAAGGGAGGGGTCGTCCCCACCATTGACCTTCATTATAGCCGAGGGTGGTTTCCCACCAAATTAATGATGTTTTCAATTAAGTCCTACCTCGTCTTTCTTGAGGGTAAATGAAGGGTCATCCCCAACACTTGCCCTCATCATAGCCGAGGATGGTTTTTTACCAACCTAATGGTTTTTTCAATTAAGTCCTCCCTCGCCTTTCTTGAGGGTAAGGGAGGGGTCGTCCCCACCATTAACCCTCATCATAGCCGAGGGTGGCTTCCACCAATTAAATGATGTTTTTAAATCAAGTCCTCCCTCGTCTTTCTTGAGGGTAAGGGAGGGGTCGTCCCCACCATTAACCCTCATCATAGCCGAGGGTGGGTTCCACCAATTAAATGATGTTTTTAAATCAAGTCCTCCCTCGTCTTTCTTGAGGGTAAATGAGGGGTCGTCCCCACCATTAACCCTCATCATAGCCGAGGGTGGCTTCCACTAATTAAATGATGTTTTTAAATCAAGTCCTCCCTCGTCTTTCTTGAGGGTAAGGGAGGGGTCGTCCCCACCATTAACCCTCATCATAGCCGAGGGTGGCTTCCACCAATTAAATGATGTTTTTAAATCAAGTCCTCCCTCGTCTTTCTTGAGGGTAAATGAGGGGTCGTCCCCACCATTAACCCTCATCATAGCCGAGGGTGGCTTCCACCAAATTAATGATGTTTTTAATCAAGTCCTCCTTAGTCTTTCTTGAGGGTAAATGAGGGGCCGTCCCCACCATTAACCCTCATCATAACCGAGGGTGGCTTCCACCAAATTAATGATGTTTTTAATCAATTCCTCCCTCGTCTTTCTTGAGGGTAAATAAGGGGTCGTCCCCACCATTAACCCTCATCATAGCCGAGGGTGGCTTCCACCAAATTAATGATGTTTTTAATCAAGTCCTCCCTCGTCTTTCTTGAGGGTAAATGAGGGGTCGTCCCCACCATTAACCCTCATTATAGCCGAGGGTGGACCTAACGAGCATCACCCCAATTACACTAGAATCAATAAAACACAAAATGAGGGACCAATGTGACATTCTCATTAACATTCCAAGTGTTCTATTGGAGCAACACATTCATTACAACTGTTGTCCGGTAGGACCTTACAAAACTATTGATAGTATTTCTTCAAATGATCTGCATTCCAGGGGTTGGAAATGGGTTCCCCTTCTAGGTTTTATAGTCTATAGGTTCCAGGAACCACTTCATCGATGACCCTATATGGGCCATGCCAATTTGTATGGAGCTTGTTGGGCTTCTGCCAAGTCTTTTTTAGGACCAAGTCCCCCACTGCAATTGGCCTCTGCTTCACCCTCTGGTTGTAAAACCTTGCAGTCCTCTGCTGGTAGGCGGCTTACCTTATCTCGGCGTCTTCCCTCCTTTCCTCAATTAGGTCTAAGTCAAGTCTCCTCTCTTCCCAGTTTCTCTGGGGGCCATACATTTGGACCCTGTGAGTAGGAAACCCGATCTCGGTGGGGATGACATCTTCTGATCCATAAGCTAGCATGAACGAGGTTTCCCCGGTAGAGGTCTTTGCCGTCGTCCTGTAGGCCCACAATACAGCATATAACTCCTCAACCCATCTTCCTTTTGCTTCCTCAAGTCTTTTCTTGATCCCGTCAAGGATCGTCATGTTTGTAACTTCCGTTTGCCCATTAGCCTGAGGTCGACCTGGGGTAGAGAAGAATTATTTGATACTCACCCTTTCACAGTACTTCTCTAGGGATGCATTCTTTAACTGAGTTCCGTTATCTGAGATGAGGGTGTTGGGGAGACCATATCTGCATATAATATTTTTTCAGATGAACTAGAAGGTCTTCTGCTCGGTAATCATGACCATCGGCTCTGCCTCCACCCATTTTGAAAAATAATCAATTGCCAAGATGAGGAACCGATAGTTGTTGATGGACCTAAGCAAAGGGCCTACTAGGTCGATCCCCCACACTGCAAATGGCCACGGGGATGTAATGGAGGTAAGAGGCTGATGGGGTTGATGAGGAATGGTGGTAAATATTTGACATTTATCACACTTCTTTACATATGCTGTGGCATCTTTCCCCAAGGTCGGCCACCAGTACCCCTGGGTGATCACCCTCTTCGCCAGAGACCTGCCCCCAATGTGGCTTGAACATGACCCCTCGTGCACATCTTGCAAAATGTATGGGACTTCAGATGGGTGCAAATACCTAAGTAAGGGGAGAAAAAACCCCTTCTTGTACAAGGTGTCTCCGATGACGGTGAATTTCGCAGCTCTGTATCTTAGCTTCTTCCTTTTTTGCCTTGCTTCTGGCATTTCCCCCTCTTTAATGTATCTGATCAGAGGGTCCATCCATGAAGCTTCCTTAGAAACATTTAAGAAAGTGCCAAGTGTTCCCTCAGCATCTTCAATAGTTGGTTGAAGCAAAATTTCCACTGGGACTGTCCTCCTGATATTTGTCCTAGTTGCCAAGGCCAACCTAGCAAGTGCATCAGCTCGGCCATTATCGAGCCTAGGTATCCTCTTGAATTTCACTTCTCTGAAGCTCTTTAGTAATGACCTCACCTTTTCAAGGTACTTGGCCATCCTCTCATCCTTGGCCTCGTAGACTACTAGTATCTGATTCACTACTATCCTTGAATTATTATGGATAAAAATTTGGCCAACACTAAGAGACTTGGCCAATGAGAGGCCTGCTATCAAGGACTTATATTCGGACTTGTTGTTGGAGGCTTTGAAGTTTAACCTCAGGGCGTACTCAATGTCTGTGCCATCGGGTGCTGACACTATAAGTCCAACTCCACTTCCGCTGTCGCAGGAGGACCCATCGACGAAGAGGATCCACACAGTCTCTTCTAAAAAAATTCCCTCGATGAGGGACCCCTGTGTAAAGAGATATCTTCCCTCTTCATTTTCTGCCACTTTTCCCCTAACGGTACTTGTCTCAGCCTCATCTGCAGGTGTGTCGGTGAGCTTGCCTTATTGGGTATTTGTCTTCCCGAGGCTCTTGTCTTCGGCTTCATCATCTTCCCAAGTAAATTCTGCCATAAAATCTGCCAATGCTTGCCCCTTAATGGTCGTCCTAGGTTGATACGCAATGTCAAACTCCCCCAGCTCTATTACCCAGGCCATTAACCTGTCTGATTTTTTTAGCTTGTGTAGGACTTGCCTAAGAGGATATCCAGTGAGGATGACCATTGTATGGGACTGGAAGTATGGCTTCATCTTTCTTGATGCATGGATCAAGGCATAGGCTAACTTCTCCATCCTTGGGTATCTTTGCTCTGCCCCCTGGAGTGCCTTACTGTTTAAATACACTAGCTTCTGTACTTCGTCTTCGTCTCTGACGATTGCTGCGCTGATGGTTGATTCTGAGACAGCTAGGTACACATAAAGTCGCTCACCCTGCACGGGTCGTGATAACAGCAAGGGAGACCCTAGGTATGACTTTAACTCCTTGAAAGCCTCATCAAACTCTTCACTCTATTCGAAGGCCTTTCTGAGAATTTTAAAGAACGGTAAACACTTGTCTGTAGCTCTGGACACGAACCTATTCAAAGCAACCACTCGCCCTGTGAGCCTCTGAACGTCTTTAATGGTCTTGGGGGTCTTCATTTCTAAGAGGGCCCTTTTTTTCTCTGGATTGGACTCAATGCCTCTTTGATTCACGATGAACCCTAAGAACTTCCTTGCTCTGACCCCAAAGACACACTTGGTCGGGTTGAACTTCATTTGGTACCTGTCCATTGTATTAAAGGTCCTCTCGAGGTCAGCCACATGATCCTCTGCCTTCAAGCTCTTAGTCAACATGTCATCTACATAGACCTCCATAGATTTCCCAATTTGGTCTTCAAACATTTTATTTACAAGGCGCTGATACATTGCCCCCTCATTTTTTAGGCTAAAGGGCATAACCCTATAACAGTATGTCCCCTTGTCGATAATAAAAACTATTTTCTCCGAGTCTTCAGGGTTCATGAAGATCTGGTTGTACCCTGATTAGGCATCCATAAAGCTCATGAGCTCATGGCCTGCGGTAGCGTCTACCATCTGATCAATGCGGGGGAGAGGGAAGTTGTCTTTGGGATAATACTTGTTAAGGTCTATGAAGTATACACACATCCTCCACTTCCCGTTGGCTTTTGGAACAATGACTGCATTGGACAACCATTCGGGATAGATGACCTCCCTGATAAACTCTGCATCTTTCAGCTTCTTGACCTCATCCCTAATGACCTCATACTTCTCTCAAAAATAAATTCGCCTCTTATGCTTTACTGTCTTTGCACCCTCTACCACGTTGAGCTTGTGGCACATGATTTCGGGGTCAATCCCTGGCATATCTGTATGACTCCATGCAAAGACGCTCTATCTTCTCCTCAACAGTTTAATGAGGTCTTCCTTGATGTTTGACTTCAGGGACTTGCTGACTTGGACGGTTTTTTTCTGCTCATCCTTATTGAGGATGATAGATTCTACCTCTTCCGCGGCTTCTCCTTTCTTCAGCTTTATCTCGTCCCGGAGGTCGAGGGTATCAATATTGTAAGTAGTTGTTGCCTTCTTGTATGCCTCTCTTTCTTCGGCGGAGTTAAAATAACATTCCCGTGCTGTCGTCTGGTCTCCCTGAACTTCCTTTACCCCGTAAGGGGTCAGAAATTTAATCATCTGATGGACTGTAGACGGCACAACTTCAAACCCCTTGAGGGCTACTCGCCCCAGTATAATGTTGTAGGCCGAGAAGACATGTTCATCCATCACAAAGAAGCTGACCTTCTTGATGAGCCATCTCGGCCACTCGGCCCCCATCCTGACATCGGACTCATACACTCCAAGGGGATGAACCTTTTCCCCACTGAACCTAATCAATGGATGAGGGTATGGGACGAGTCTAGCACGGCTGAGACCTAAGGCTTTGAAGCATGGCCAAAACATCACATCTGCAGAGCTACCCCCATCTACCAAGATCCTCGGCACCTCGCATCCGTGCACCCTGGTAGTGACGACGAGAGGGTCATCATGTGGGGCTAAGAGGCCTTTGAAGTCCATTCTTGAGAACTCCACTATCAGGGTATCCATATCGACCTTCTTCCTCTTTTCTGACTTTGCCTCCAGGGAGGTTGAGTGTACAGCTTTTGTCACTGCCTTGGCTTCAGCTACATGGGACTTCCTGTCTGCGACCTCTGACCCTCCTTCTGCTAGTCCCCCGGAGATCATCCCCACACCGAGAGAGATTATATTAAGTCTCTTGACAGGGCCATGGTCATCTCTCGGAGGGAGGTCAGGGTCGTCCTCGTCATCAGAGGGGTCGTCCCCTCTTTTTGGAGGACCTTCTCTACATGCATCACCTCTCTTCTTTCTGGGGTCGTCCCCTCGGCCCCTCTTGAAGGAAGTCTTATCAACGTATTTCCTTAGCTTCCCTTCTTTTAACATTTTTTCAATCTCATCTTTCAGAGCAAAGAATTTGTCTGTCACGTGGCCATGGTCTTGGTGAAATTCACACCACAGGTTTTTGTTCCTCTTGTTGGGGGCTGCCCTCAACTTCTCAGGCCACTTCAGGGATCGGTCACTCTTTATCTCATTGAGAATATGCTCACAGCTGACCGTTAGAGGGGTGTAATCAGCGAACTTGTCGTCCGTATACCTCTTCTTCCCCTCTTTATTCTTCTTATGGTACTTACCCCCGCTAGTGCCTCCTTTTTCATCTTCGTATTTCGCAGCCATTGATATACCCGTATATACCCTCGGCCATGCCGAGGGTGCCCCGCGCCTCATCAGGCCCAAACGACCCCTCAGGGGGCCGACCCTTCATCGGTCTCTGGACGACCCCTCAGGGGCCGACCCTTCATCAGGCTCCGGACGACCCCCCGAGGGTACGACAGTACAAGGCCCAAATTAGGCCAGACTCATTGTCGAAAGGAACTTTGCCCTCGGCCTCTTATCAAAGGCCGAGGGTGACATCATCACAGCGCGTGGTTTGGGAGACGCGTGGAACAGTGCGCGTGAGGCTCACATGGCACATGGGAGACCGTTATAACAAAATCACACCCTCACGTGAGGGAATATTATGTCATCATTTGGCATCTACAGGTGTCAACAGGGGATTGGCTAGATCATCATTCACATGCACCATGCATACTTGGGGGGGTACACTACACCCCCCAAGACCTATATATACTTGTCACCTACAACCCAACAGGGGATGGATCGATAATTGCAACCCTAGCTAAAACTCTGCTTATAGTAGAGAGAGAAAGTGAGCTTAGGTGCATTGTATCCAAGGCCATTAGTGCCCATACTTAGTGGATCACACACTCACAGTGGATGTAGGCCAAATTGGCTGAACCACTATACATCATTGTCTTATTCCTCTTATACTCATCTCCTTCTACACATTTATACACTTACATCTCTATGGTTGCCATGGTCACTATTATTTGAGCTCATCATCACTTATCCGGTGGTGCTAAATCTCAGCATCATCAGTTTGGCGCCATCTATGGGAACGAGAAGACGTCTCTTCCTTTGTACAACTTGACCTCACTCGGCACTCTGGTGGTGAACCAGTTCTCCCCCTGAGAGGAGATGTTTCACCATTGAAAGAGACCCACTAAGGTTCTCAAGCTCACTAGTCTTTTTTCCAGTTCATCTGTTCACAGCTCAAACACATGGCACCGGAGATGCCACCACCACCACTTCCCCCACCGGATTATGAAGGAGGACCCAGTTCCAGTCAGCCACCACCTCAGTCTGAGATGGCATATGTGGTGGCAGCCTTGAAGTCTCTGGCAGCGAGCCAGCGGATCATGCAGGACCAGTTCACAGCTTTGAGGCAGAACATACTAAGACCACCAGGGGTCTCACCTGAGATGATTACTCCGGCAGCAGCTCCAAGACAGCATGAGGCCAGGGGACCACCTCAGGCGCCACGCAAAGATCTGCCACCCCCTCAGCGGCGTAGGGATGTTGCTGACCCCCGGTGTCTACGCCTGGGGAGGCAAGGAAACCCTTGCCCTGAGGACAGGTATGATGATCTGGAGGGAGAGGAGGACCCCATAGAATGCTGGGAACCATATGAGGTCTCCAATAATACTGTAAGACCTCTCCAGGAGAGCAGAGGGAAGTGCGGAAGGCAAAACCCTAACGATCACCCGAGAGGCTCTGCTTTCGATCGCCTAAGCAGGGGGTCAGCCTTTGAGAGGCTGGGGCCAGTGAATGACCTGCGGGAAAAATTATCCAGGTCAAGGAGTGCCGCGAAGTCCAGAAGGGAGGTAGAAGATGATCGACCCCACGGGGGCCGGCCCCTAGGACGGGACGACGGCCAGGGGGGAGTAAACAGCCGACACAGGCCAGCCGCGGCAGGACCCTCCGGCCATCTCAAAGAGGCGGCAGGGGATAACATTGGCCAAGCCGACCCTACGAGGCCTTGGAATGACTCGATCCAGCGGCTGGAGGATAAGATTGGCGATATACTGAAAAGCTAGGACCCCCTTCAGAGGGGATACACCATAGGCTCACCCTTTGTGGCGAAGATAGTCAACTTCCCTACGCCATCAAAGTTCAAGCCACCTGTGGTCACCCCAAGAGATGACGGGAGCACCAACCTTGTCCACCATGTTGAGATGTACTAGTCGACAGCAGACATATACTCTATCTCAGATGAGATGAGGTGTCGTACCTTCTCTAGTACCCTGACTGGGGCTGCACATGTCTGGTACACGTCTCTCCCAAAAAACTCCATTGAAAACTTTAAGCAGTTGGCAGACCGGTTCATCCATAAATTTTGCTTTGGGATGAGGCCACAAAAGAAGACCACCCACCTGCTCTATGTTAAGCAGGGGAAGAATGAGAGTCTAAGAGACTACATAGCCAGATTCAACAAAGAAAAGTTGGGGAGGTGGAAGACTATGAGGAGATCATAGCTATGACAGCCCTGATCGGAGGACTCCAAAAGGGGAAGCTGTTATGGAAACTTGCTGAAGACTCTCCAAGGACGATGGCTGAATTGCTGTCAACAACAGGAAAGGTGATGAACGCCAAAGAGGCGATGGCCGCAAAATACGAAGACGAAAAAGGAGGCGCTAGTGGGGGTAAATACCCTAAGAAGAACAAAGAGGGGAGGAAGAGGTCTACGGACGACAAGTTCGCTGGTTACACCCCTCTAACGGTCAGCTGTGAACAGATTCTCAATGAGATAAAGAGTGACTGGTCTCTAAAGTGGCCTGAGAAGTTGAGGGCAACCCCCAACAAGAGGAACAAGAACCTGTGGTGCGAATTTCACCAAGACCACGACCACATAACAGACAAATGCTTTGCTCTGAAAGATGAGATTGAGAAGATGCTGAAAGAATGGAAGCTCAGAAAGTACATCGACAAAGGTGCCTTCAAGAGGGGCCGAGGGGATGACCCCAGAAAGAAGCGAGGCGATGCATGTAGAGAAGGTCCTCAAAAAAGAGGGGATGACCCTTCTGATGATGAGGACGACCCTGACCTCCCGCCGAGAGACGACCAAGGTCCTGTCAAGAGGCTTAATATGATCTCGCTCGGAGTGGGAATGATCTCCGGGGGTCTAGCAGGAGGAGGGTCGGAGGTCGCTGACAGGAAGGCCCATGTGGCTGAGGCCAAGGCAGTGACGAAGACGGTACACTCAACCTCTCTGGAGGTCAAGTCAGAAAAGAGGAAGAAGGTCGACATAGATACTCTGATAGTGGGATTTTCAAGAATGGACTTCAAAGGCCTCTTAGCCCCACATGATGACCCTTTCGTCATCACTACCAGGGTGCACGGGTGCGAGGTGCTGAGGATCCTGGTAGATGGGGGCTCATCTGCAGATGTAATGTTTTGGCCATGCTTCAAAGCCTTAGGTCTCAGCCGTGCTAGACTCATCCCATACCATCATCCATTGATTAGGTTCAGTGGGGAAAAGGTTCATCCCCTTGGAGTGTATGAGGCCGATGTCAGGATGGGGAACGAGTGGCCGAGATGGCTTACCAAGAAGGTCAGTTTCTTTGTGATGGATGAACATGTGTTTTTGGCCTACAACATCATACTGGGGCGTGTGGCCCTCAAGGGTTTGAAGCTGTGCCGTCTACGGTCCATCAGATGATTAAATTTCCTACCCCTTACGGGGTGGGGGAAGTTCAGGGAGGCCAGACGACAGCGCGAGAATGTTACTACAACTCCGCTGAAGAAAGAGAGGCACACAAGAGGGCTACAACCACTTACAATATTGATACCCTAGACCCCAGGGATGAGACGAAGCTAAAGAAAGGAGAGGCCGCGGAAGAGGTAGAATCCATCATCCTCGATGAGGATGACCCGAAAAAAACCGTCCAAGTCGGCAAGTCTCTGAAGCCCAATATCAAGGAAGACCTCATTAAACTGTTGAGGAGAAGACGAAGCGTCTTTGTGTGGAGTCATGTAGATATGCCGGGGATTAACCCTGAAATCATGTGCCACAAGCTCAATGTGGTAGAGGGAGGAAATTCGATAAAGCAGAAGAGGAGAATTTACTCTATAGAAAAGTATGAGGTCAAGAAATTAGAAGACGATGAGTTTATCAGAGAGGTCATCTACCCTGAATGGCTTTCCAATGCAGTTATTGTCCCAAAGGCCAACGAGAAGTGGAGAATGTGTGTGGACTTCACCGATCTCAACAAGCACTGCCCCAAAGACAGCTTCCCTCTCCCCCGCATTGACCAAATGGTAGACGCTACCGCAGGCCATGAGCTCATGAGCTTTATGGATGCCTATTCAGGGTACAACCAGATCTTCATGAACCCTGAAGACTCGGAGAAGACGGCCTTCATTATTGACAAGGGGACATACTGTTATAGGGTCATGCCCTTTGGCCTAAAAAATGCGCGGGCAACGTACCACCACCTCGTAAATAAAATGTTCGAAGACCAAATTGGGAAGTCTATGGAGGTCTATGTAGATGACATGCTGACTAAGATCATGTGGCGGACCTGGAGAGGACCTTTAATACGATGGACAAATACCAGATGAAGCTCAACCCGGCCAAGTGTGTCTTCGGGGTCGGAGCAGGGAAGTTCTTGGGGTTCATTGTCAACCAAAGAGGCATCGAGTCCAATCCTAAAAAGATAAAGGCCCTATTGAGATGAAGACACCCAAATCCATTAAAGACGTTCAGAGACTCACAGGGAGAGTTGCTGCCTTGAACAGGTTCGTGTCTAGGGCCACATACAGGTGTTTACCATTCTTCAAAATTCTCAGAAAAGCCTTCGAATGGAGTGAAGAGTGTGATGAGGCCTTCAAGGAGTTAAAATCATACCTGGGGTCTCCCTTGCTGTTGTCGCAGCCCGTGCAGGGTGAACGACTTTATGTGTAGCTCGTCGTCTCAGAGTCAGCCATCAGTGCAGCCATTGTGAGAGACGAAGATGGAGTACAGAAGCCTGTGTATTTTAACAGCAAGGCACTCCAGGGGGCAGAGCAAAGATATCCAAGAATGGAGAAGTTGGCCTATGCCTTGATCCATGCATCGATAAAGATGAAGCCATACTTCCAGTCACATACAATGGTCATCCTCACTGACTCTACCCTTAGACAGGTTTTGCACAAGCCTGAAAAATCAGGGAGGTTAATGACCTGGGCTATAGAGCTGGGGGAGTTTGACATAGTGTATCAGCCTAGGACGACCATTAAGGGGCAAGCAATGACAGACTTCGTGGCCGAGTTTACTTGGGAAGATGATGAAGCCGAGGGTGAGAGCCTCGGGAAGATAGATACCCGACAAGGTGAGCTCACTGACACACCTGCAGATAAGGCTGAGTCGAGCACCGCTAGAAGGAAAGTGGTTGAAAACGAAGAGGGAAGATATCTCTTTAGACAGGGGTCACTCACCGAGGGAAGTTTCTCAGAAGAACACACTGTGTGGAGTCTCTTCGTCGACGGGTCCTCTTGCAAAAGCGGGAGTGGAGCTGGATTAATAGTATCAGCACTAGACGGCACAGACATTCAGTACGCCCTGAGGTTCAACTTTAAGGCCTCCAACAACGAGGCCGAATATGAGGCCTTGATAGCAGGCCTCTCCTTGGCCAGATCTCTTAGTGTCGGCCAGATTTTGGTTCATAGTGATTCAAGGCTAGTAGTGAATCAGATACTAGGAGCCTACGAAGCAAAGGACGAGAGGATGGATAGGTACCTTGAGAAGGTGAGGTCGTTATTGAAGGGCTTCAGAGAAGTGAAATTAAAGAGGATACCTAGGCTCGACAATAGCCAAGCTGATGCCCTTGCTAGGTTGGCCTCGACAACTAGGACAGACATCAGGAGGACGGTCCCAGTGGAAATATTGCTTCGGCCAACTATTGAAGACGCTGAGGGAACACTTAGCAATTGCCTAAATGTTTCTCAGGAAGCTTCGTGGGTGGACCCTCTGATAAGATACATTAAAGAGGGGGAGATGACAGAAGCAAAGCAAGAAAGGAAGAAGTTGAGATACAGGGCTGCAAAGTTCGCTGTCATTGGGGACACCTTGTACAAAAAGGGATTTTTACTCCCCTTACTTTGGTGTGTGCACCCGTCTGAGGTCCTATCCATTTTGCAATATGTGCACGAAGGATCGTGCTCAAGCCACATTGGGGGCAGATCCTTAGCGAAGAGGGTGATCACCCAAGGGTACTGGTGGCCGACCTTGGGGAAAGACGCCGCGGCATATGTAAAAAAGTGCGATAAATGCTAGAGATTCGCCACCATCCCTTGCTAACCCCATTAGCCTCTTACCTCCATTAAATCCCCATGGCCATTTGTAGTGTGGGGGATCGACCTCGTAGGACCCTTACCAAGAGCAGTCAATAACTATCGATTCCTCATCGTAGCGATTGACTATTTCTCAAAATGGGTAGAGGCCAAACCGATGGTCACGATTACAGAGCAGAAGACCTTCCAGTTCATCTGGAAAAATGTTATATGCAGATATGGTCTCCCCAACACCCTCATCTCGGATAACGGGGCTCAGTTCAAGAATGCCTCTCTACAGAAGTACTGTGAAAGGGTAAGTATCAAATAATTCTTCTCTACCTCGGGCCGACCTCAGGCCAATGGGCAAACAGAAGTTACAAATAGGACAATCCTAAATGAATCAAGAAGAGGCTTGAGGAGGCAAAAGGAAGATGGGTCGATGAGTTATATGTCGTGCTGTGGGAATACAGGACGACAGTGAGGACCTCTACTCGAGAGACCCCATTCATGCTAGCTTATGGCTCAAAAGTCGTCATCCCCACCGAGATTGGGTTTCCTACTCATAGGGTCCAAATGTATGGCCCCCGGAGAAATACAGAAGAGAGGAGACTCGACTTAGACCTGATTGAGGAAAGGAGGGAAGATGCTGAGATAAGGCAGGCCGCCTACCAGCAGAGGACCGCAAGGTTCTACAATCAGAGGGTGAAACACAGACCAATTGCAGTGGGGGACTTGGTCCTCAAAAAGACTTGACAGAAGCCCAACAAGCTCCATCCTAATTGGCATGGCCCGTATAGGGTCATCGACGAAGTTGTCCCAGAGACCTATAGACTAGAAAACTTAGAGGGAGAACCCTTTTCCAACCCCTGGAATGCAGATCATCTGAAGAAATACTATCCGTAATTTTGTAAAGTCCTATCGGACGACAGTTGTAATGGGTGTTGCTCCAGTAGAACACTCTGAAAGATTAATAAGAAAGATCAGTGTTTCCTCTAATCTTGTGTTTGACAGTTCTAATGCGAATGGGATCATCTTTGAATAACTACCCTCGGCTATAATGAGGTCGCATGGAGGGGACGGCCCCACCATGGTCCTCAAGAAAGATGAGGGAAAACTTTGTTTAAAGTCGTTAATTTGGTGATAACTACCCTCGGCGATAATGAGGTCGCATGGAGGGCACGACCCCATCATGGTCCTCAAGAAAGACGAGGAAAAACTTTGTTTAAAGCCATTAATTTGGTGATTATAACCCTCGGCTATAATGAGGTCGCATGGAGGGGACGACCCCACCATGGTCCTCAAGAAAGACGAGGGAAAACTTTGTTTAAAGCCATTAATTTGGTGATTATAACCCTCGGCTATAATGAGGTCGCATGGAGGGGACGACCCCACCATGGTCCTCAAGAAAGACGAGGGAAAACTTTGTTTAAAGCCATTAATTTGGTGATTATAACCCTCGGCTATAATGAGGTCGCATGGAGGGGACGACCCCACCATGGTCCTCAAGAAAGACAAGGGAAAACTTTATTTAAAGCCATTAATTTTATTATAACCCTTGGCTATAATGAGGTAGCATGGAGGGGACGACCCCACCACGGTCCTCAAGAAAGACGAGGGAAAACTTTGTTTAAATCCATTAATTTGGTGATAACTACCCTCGGTTATAATGAGATCGCATGGAGGGGACGACCCCACCATGGTCCTCAAGAAAGACGAGGGAGGGGTTAGTGATATTGTCAATCCAAAAACATCACAGTGCAAATTATATAAGAGAGAAATATGGAAGACAACAAGAGAGATGATGATATAAATGAAATATTACAAAGTGTTCTACAAAGTAGAGTACAAAAATATTGATTACATCAAGAGAGTATAGGCTACAGATAGCCACCCTATGGAGCGACATCAGAAGGCAAGGCCTCAACATCAATAAGAATTTGTAAGGACATAAATTTCCAATTGAGTCCCTGTATTATTTTGACTTAATTCCGTGAACAAAACTGTGTTTGTAATATGTCATAAGGAGATTTTTATATTGTCACGATCCCACTTGGTCTATGACGTATTGAAGAATTTGAAGACGTTGCGGCAAAGCTTCAAAGAATTAATCATGCTGATGTTTAATTGGTGCAAGTTTAATCGTCTTCAAAATTAATTTCATTCCGAGATCACTTAGGTATGAATGCGTATAATTAATGGCGCTCGAAATTATTTTATAAAAGATAAGGATGTAAATTTTATATAGAAAACTATTTTTAAATGTTTTAAAAGTATTTTAAAGGTTTAAACTTCGTTTTATGATGATAAGCTCGAAATAGAGTTTGACTAATTTGAATCTCTATGTTAAGACACGTTTTTATAAGAAAGTCAAACTGTCGCAATGTCGCTCGAACGACATTGGATCTCGTTCGAACGAGATACAATGTCGCGCGAACGACATGCGTAAGTCATTCGAACGATACGTTTTTCGAGGCGGTGTTTGAATCCTATTTAAACAGTGTTTGCATCATAATTTCGGAAGTGTGCTTTCTGAAAAACTGTTTTACAAACCAGAACCTTGTTTGCACATGTTTTCTAAGGTTTAAAAGTTTAAACACATCCTTAGAGTTTGTAAAGATCCGAGTTATCATTCTTATATGTTTACATGATCTTGCTGCACCAAAGTTGTTTGTTCTACACATTGAACACAAAGGGTTTTGCGGTGAAGAAGCGACGGACATCGTGTTCGATATCGTAGACGTATCAAAGCCATATCGGAGGACACCGAGACATACGTGGACGCGTGTGTTGTGGACAGAGATCGTGGAAGACGAAATTTCTGCGTGGGCACTATTGAAGAACGGTTGAAGATTGGAAGGAGCGTCAAGACCCATGGGGATCGAGTCTTAGTGTAAGGCTAATCTGTCTTTGTAAAACCGTTATTCATAATGATTGTCTGGCTTGGGCGTCCGAGGTTATTTTCCCGTTTTTGGGTTTTTTCCTCGTACATCCGGCGTTGTGAGTATTCTTTACTTTACTTTACTTGCTTTAATCACTAGATGTATGTTTAGGATTAATCAAGATAAAATTGGTTCAAAGTGAAAATTGGGATTTCACAACTTGGTTTGGTGCATAATTAAAAGTTGGATATTTTTCGAAGAAAAATTAGTTTTGTTTGAAAACACACATATCGGGCACTCTTCAAAGAGGGTCCCGGCTCTTCAGAATATCTCCGATCTTATCCTCCAGTCGCTGGATCGAGTCATTCCAGGGCCTCGTAGAGTCGGCTTGGCCGATGTTATCCCCTGCCGCCTCTTTGAGGTGGAAGGAGGGTTCTGTTGCGGCAGGCCTGTGTCGGCTGTTTACTTCGCCGTGACCGTCGTCCCATACTTGGGGTCGGCCCCCGTGGGGTCGGCCATCTGCTGCCTCCCTTCTGGACCTTGCAGCTCTCCTTGATATGGACAATTTTTCCCGCAGGTCATTTACTGGGCCGAGCCTCTCAAAGACCGACCCCCTACTCAGGCGATCGAAAGCAAAGCCTCTCGGGCGGTCGTCAGGATTTTGCCTTCCACACTTCTCTCTGCTCTCCTGGAGAGGTCGTACAGTATTGTTGGAGACCTCATATGGCTCCCAGCATTCTATGGGGACCTCCTCTCCCTCCAGATCATCATACATATCCTCAGGGCAAGGGTTTCCTTGCCTCCCCAGGCGTAGACGCTGGGGGTCAGCAACATCCCTCTACCACTGTGGTCTTTGCGTGGTGCCTGGGGTGGTCCCCTTGCCTCATGATGCCCTGGAGCCGCTGCCGGAGTAATCATCTCAGGTGAGACCCCTGGTGGTCTTAACATGTTTTGGCTTAGAGCTGTCAACTGCTCCTCCATGATCCGCTGGCTTGCTGCCAGAGACTTCAAGGTTGCCGCCACATCAGCCATCTCAGACTGAGGTGGGGGCTGACTGGAATTGGGTCCTACTCCACTATCCGGTGGAGGAATTGGTGGTGGCATCTCCGGTGCCATGAGTTTGAGCTATGAAGAGCTTAACTGAAGAAAAGACTGGTGAGCTTGAGAACCTTAATGGGTCTCTTTCAATGGTGAAATACCTCCTCACAGGGGGAGAACTGGTTCACCACCAGAGTGCCCAGTGAGGTCAAGCTGTACAAAGGAAGAAATGTCTTCTCGTTCCCACAGACGGCGCCAAACTGATGATGCTTAGATTCAGCACCACTAGATAAGTGATGATGAGCTCAAAAAGTAGTAACCATGGCAGCCATGAGATATGCATGTATAAGTGTAAAGAAGGAGGTGAGTATAAGAGGAATAAGATAATGATGTATAGTGGTTCAGCCAATTAGGCCTACATCCATTGTGAGTGTGTGATCCACTAAGTATGGGCACTAATGGCCTTGGATACAATGCACATAAGCTCACTTTCTCTCTCTACTGTATGTACAAGCATAGTTTCAGCTAGGGTTACAATTGTCGATACCTTTATAGGGTTGTAGGTGACAAGTATATATAGGTCTTGGGGGATGTAGTGTACCCCCCCAAGTATGCATGGTGCATGTGAATGATGATCTAGCCAATCCCCTGTTGACACCTGTAGATGCCACTAGTGATTAATGATGACATAATATTCCCTCACGTGAGGGGGTGATATTGTTATAACGGTCTTCCACGTGCCATGCGAGCCTCACGCTCACTGTTCCACGCGTCTCCCAAACCACGCGTGTGATGATGTCACCCTCGGCCTATAATATGAGGCCGAGGGCAAAGTTCCTTCTGGTAGTGAGTCTGGCCTAATTTGGGCCTCGTACTGTCGTACCCTCGGAGGGTCGTCTGAGCCTGATGAAGAGTCGTCCCCTCAGAGGGTCGTCTGAGCCAGATGAAGAGTCGTCCCCTCGGAGGGTCGTCTGGGCCTGATGAAGGGTCGACCCCTTGAAGGGTTGTTTGAGCCTGATGAGGGGTCGGTCCCTTGGAGGGTCGTCTGAGCTTGATGAGGGGTCGGCCCCTTGAAGAGTCACGAGACCATCTTGGGTTCGTCTTGGTGGAGGGTGCCCTCGGCCTGGCCGAGGGTATATATGGGTATATCAGTTATACCTTAATATATAATATGCATACATAATACATTAATATGTGTGTAATTCTTCTAAATAAAAAATATATATGTACATGTACAGAAAATTACGTATGGAATAATATAAAGTTAAATAATATTATCAATAGATACATGATACTTATATATAGTTTTATACATGTATTATTAATGTATGAAATAAAATAAAATATACATATAGTATATATGTATTAAAAAATATTATCAATTCATGTATGTATATAATTTTATAATGAATTATACATGCAATATATATATATATATATATATATATATATATATAGTTAAATTCCCCAACATACTTCATTAAATATACCTAAAAATACATGATATTAAATGTACTTGTATATAATATATGTATGTATATATATATGAATACATTCATGTATCATATATGTATGAAGGTATATATATATACCCCAACATACTTCATTAAATATACCTAAAAATACATGATATTAAATGCACTTGTATATAATGTATGTATGTATGTATGTATGTATATATGTATGTATGTATATATGCATACATTCATGTATCATGTATGTATGAAAGTATATATATATATATATATATATACCTAAAAATACATGATATTAAATGTAGAATATACCTAAAAATACATGATATTAAATGTAGAATATACCTAAACATACATGATATTATATGTAGATGTATGTATGTATGTATGTATGTATGTATGTATGTATGTATGTATGTATGTATGTATACATTCATCTATCATGTATATATATATATATATATATATATATATATATATATATATATATATATATATATATATATATATATATTAAATGTAGAATATAACTAAACATACATGATATTACATGTAAATGTATATAATGTGTGTATGTATGTATGTATGTATACATTCATCTATCATGTATATATATATATATATATAACTTCATTAAATATACCTAAAAATATATGATATTAAATGTGGATATATATAAAATTTTTTTTATATTAAATGTAGATGTATATAATGTATGTATGCATACATTCATCTATCATGCGTATAATATATATATATATATATATATATATATAGTTAAATTTCCCAACATACTTCATTAAATATACCTAAAAATACATGATATTAAATGTACTTGTATATAATATATGTATGTATGTATATATGAATACATTCATGTATCATATATGTATGAAAGTATATATATATACCCCAACATACTTCATTAAATATACCTAAAAATACATGATATTAAATGCACTTGTATATTATGTATGTATGTATGTATGTATGTATGTATGTATGTATGTCTGTATACATTCATGCACTTGTATATAATGTATGTATGTATGTATGTATGTATGTATGTATGTATGTATGTATGTATGTATGTATGTATACATACATACATACATACATACACACATTATATACATCTACATGTAATATCATGTATACATTTAATATCATATATCTACATTTAATATCATGTAATATCATGTATACATATACATTTAAAATCATATATACCTAAAAATACATGATATTAAATGTAAAATATACCTAAAAATACATGATATTAAATGTAGAATATACTTAAAATCACATTTCGTAGCCAACACTTTTTTTTGGTTTTTATTTTTTTTTACATTCTCTTTATAAGTTAATAAAAAAACAAGTTAAAAACAGTTTTTTCAATAAGTTTGCGTGTATTATAATTATTAATGAAGATGAAGATAGATGTATATACAATTATACTTATTAATATAAATACAGTTACACTTATTAATGTTGATGGAGTTACAATTGTAATCGTATCTATATTAGTAAGTGTAATTGTATCTATATTAATAAGTGTAACTGCAACGTTTGAACTTATCGTTAATTAATAAAAAAATTATGAGTTTAAGATACCAATAAGAATATCGCTTGGACTGATCATATATAATAGACATCTAAGGGATTCAATAGCTAATGCCCCTCAAATTATTAGCATTATTATTAGTTCCAATGACACACTTCACGGAATGTTAATAATTTAATTTTAATAATTTAACTTTAATAATTTAACATCCCACTAATTAATAAAAAATATTTTTTTTGGTTTTTAATTTTTTTTTACAAGTTAATGAAAAAAACAAGTTGAAAACAGTTTTTTCAATAAGTTCGTGTGTATTATAATTATGTATATACAATTACATTTATTAATATAAATACAGCTACACTTATTAACTACATTTATTAATAATTATGTATATTCAATAAGTTCGTGTGTAATTGTATCTATATTAATAAGTGTAACTGCATCGTTTGAACTTATCGTTAATTAATAAAAAAAATTATGAGTTTAAGATACCAACAATAATATCGCTTGGACTGAACATATATAATAGACTTCTAAGGGATTCAATAGTTAATTCCCCTCAAATTATTAACATTATTATTAGTTCCAATGACACACTTCCCGGAACGTTAATGATTTGATTTTAATAATTTAACATCCCACTATTTAATAAAAAATATTTTTTAGAATTTTTAATAACTGCTTAAACAAAAATGTTAATGTTATTATTAATTAGGGCTGACAATTTTTGACACGATAACCCGTGTATGGTAATAACCCGAACTTGACACGATTTGCTTGTATGGATTTAAGAGTACCCAAAACTTATACTCAAATAAAAATTAATGCGACCGAAAAATGACACGACAAACCCGAATTGCCACCCCTATTATTAATTCAGATGGCACACTTTTCGAAACCTTAATTATTTATCTTCCGTAATTTAAGGTTTCACTAATTAATAAAAATATTTTTTGATTTTTTAACAACTCCTTAATACCAAATATTAACGTTATTTTCAATATTGATGTTCCGTAAAAAAATATTAAATTTATTATTAATTAAAATGAGACACTTTTTGGAACATTAGTTATTTATTTTCCATATTTTAACGTTCCACTAATTATTTTTTAATAACCCCTCAGTAAAAATGTGACATAGATAATTACATTCCAAAATAATACTTTTCTAGAAATATAAAAATATTTCCATGAATATTGCCATTTTTCTCCTTTAATTTTTTTTTCCCAGAAAGGCACTTTTTAGAAACTAAATATAAATTAAAAATCCATAATGAAAATTTTTCAACAATAACGCTATTTTTCATCTTTGGTGTTTGATAAAGCAAAGTTGAAAATGGGTGTTTTTTCAACTCGTATCAAACATACAAGAGTAGCAATATTTTCTTCTTCACCCCGAAAAACTTTGTTAGGTCAAATATTATCCAGGAGAAAAAATTAAATTTCACCACTTTTCTATTAAAGAAGGCCCGAGGTTTTAACATTCCCTGTTTTTCCACGCGCAATTGATCTGGTTAACACGTTGAGGATAGGGAGCGCTGTGCAATTTATACTATTCTCGGCATCAGCGATAAATAAAAATGACAGTAAATATACACCATCCCATAATAACAATAAAGAACAATATGAATAACTGAGATGTAATAAAATAAATGAGTCTCCACTAAAACCAAATTTGTCGTCTAATAAATCTCAATAATTTAAAGTAATCTCAAAGTTAAATTTAAACAAGTTGGAACCACCTCGACCCATAAATAAACTCCTGAATAAATAACTATTGGAATTAATTAAAATTTTCAAGTTTTACTGCTTAGTTATGTTGCTCATATATAATAATACATGTGGAAAATATTTTAATACATGTTGTTTAGGGTCCGAAATTTGCAAGAAATATCTATATTACTTAACAATATTAAATGTGACCCATTTACGTCCCATGTCGTCTCCCCCCGACACTTAAATCAACAACACATCACCTCTCCTCTAGCCTAATGTAAATCTAACTATTCGTATCCACCTAATTTTAATAATCTAAGACTATTATCTCGTAACCATGTATCCCGTAGCTACATGTCAAATATAATTACTAACCTCCATTCAATATATCACCAGATACATATTAAGAGCCTCATGACCAATATCTCATAACTCACGACCGAACTAAATTCTATGCATATGACATCTCACGATTGAAACCCAAGAACAGTCCCCCCCCCCCCCCCCCCCCCAATACAATTCTGTTTATCCAGATCATTCATTTGAATTAATGGTACGGTTCGTAAGCAAATAATGATAACCTAATACATATATCCGATACGATAGAGCACCATCTCAGATCATACCATTGAGCATTAATCGAGCTCCTACATACACAATCCAAACCATAAAGCATTAACTTATCTCCTATATACACATTAGTAACCATAGATAATTAACCCATCTCCAAAACCACCCTATGTCACGGGGTGCACAATACCATATAAATCCTTATAGTGGTTCAGAATAATCACCCAACCCCGAACTGTCCAATATGGAGTGCTCAATCAACTCATATTGTTTTTTATCAATAACACATATAATTCAACTTTCAAACATCATACGATTGAGGAATATACAACTCAAGCCCCATCATTGAACCATATAAAAAGTATAACTGCTTTAACAAATCCATTATTATGAAACGTACCATAACTATGTATAATTTATCATTATGGTGGGGGTTAGGAATTTCATTGGCATGTGCTCGACCACGTGCGCCTATAGATAATGAAAAATCCTAGTCAATGAAGAAATATTCAAACGCTATCACTTGCAATGGTTGATCATGATCAATAATAAGTTCGAACTCGTAGGTATAGTTGTTAGAAGAGCTTAGGACTCTCCTAAATTGACGTATAAATGTAAATATGCCCCATATGAGTAGGGCATACATTATTATGATGTCAAACATTATTAGAACTCCGCAGACTTAAGTTCTTGAGTAATAAAGAACAAACCCTAGCACCCCATGAACGTAGGTATGTTGCCGAACCTCATACATCTTGTGTTGTCTGTGATGTTGTTCTTTCTTGCAATTATTATCTCTATTTTGCCTTGTGTTCATTGAATATCACTACCTTTGGGAAATTACCACATACAATTGGCGTCGTCTGTGGGAACGATCATAGTCCTTTGCCACTAGCTAATTTTATGTGATGTCTGACTCACCCAACTAAGATCACCAAAATATTAATGACTAGGAGGGTCATCACCAATATATCCATTGAGACAAGGAGGTTCACCATCTAGACTAAGACAATCATGATGATTAGAAGAGTCGTAAACTGTCTCCTCTGCCCCGAAGGGTCAGATCAGAAATTGATGACTATTACCAATCTCCTGATACATTCTGTCATCATCGGGAGGAGAGGAAGAATGAAAATGATGAGACCCAATTATCTAACAATATCTCAAGGCTCATTGATAACTACGAGAAGTTCCTTGAGATAAAAAGGCTTCCACCAGACATCAGTAGGAGCAAAATGTTGTGCTCCAATAAAGTTTAGACAGGCTTAAGCAAGAGGCTGGGAAAGAGAAGCGTAAGCGTTGTTATAAGTTGCATACTCCTAGTCTCCAGGCGAGTAGAGATTGTCGCCGGGGGAAGAGCGCACCGCGAGGGAAGGAAGATTCTCCTCAAATGGGCACTAGCATGAAGATCTCGCTCTGACAAGTGAAGGGGAGAAAAGGATTTGCACTATTGTAGAGTTTACAACAAGAAGAAATAGACTTACAACCTCAGGATGCTACAACTGACCAGACACTCTTTCCCACCATATTCTCCGTAGAGCGCACCAAAATTTGGAGAACGTTGCACAAACGCGAGCGGTTTTAATTCGCAACAAATACCTTCGAATCATCTGGCCAAACTTTCTTCTTCAATGTAGAAATAACTTTATTCATTTAGAGTTTAAAGAACAAATTTATTGTTCTGGGACGTAACCTTCAAGCAACTAAAATGTCGCACCTAAGATCTTTGAGGGAATACTATGAACATGTGTGTTGGGGTGTTTGCAAAAGGGGTGTGGTTCTTTAAATCTCAAAACAAGTTTTTTCAAGCCAAGTAAATATTTAATCACAATTCCTTAAAAGAACTCAAAGAAGAGAAGTGAAAAAATGTGTTCTCAAATTTATCAAATATTTTGATCAGCAAAAGTAGTTTTTCAAAGCTCTCATTCTTGGTTTGGAAGAGAAGACAACTCCTTAACTAATATCCTTTTATTTTGAAATGTTTAAAGATTCAAATGCTACGTGTCACATATTTTTAGTTATAAAGTAGTCACATCAGGGTCTTAGTCACCCAAAAAATTTTACTTGACACACTAACCAAGAATATCTTAAACAAAGATATTATGCAAAATTGACTCTCGGTAGTGATAAATGGTTGTCGCCACAGGGCCACTAAAATGAGCTATTACATCATTGTGGAGAACCTAAAGCGATAAATGTCGTGCGCTTGTTCAGAGCATTTTCATGGGGACACGGGGAACCAACGAGATAGTGTCACTACAGTGAGGAAGACCTTCGTTGTGGAGGAACTGCGGTGAAGAAAGTCCCACCTTTCTCCAGAGTTTTGGAAATAGGGAAAATAAAATGCTAGTGACAAGTTTCACTGTAACAAGGCAAGCCGTCACTGTGGCAAAGCTAAGGCGAGGCAGGTCGCGCATGTGTCTAGATATTTTGTCCAATTTACCTTATAATATTTTCAAAACTAAGCATATAATGGGATCAAGTTCTCGAAGAATTTTAAAAGAGTAAAATATGCCAATCAAACCAAAAAATATAGAAGATTCATATTGTGAGTGAATAATCCACATGTTAGTCTAGGCAAGACATAATCATGAGAATAAAGGACTTAAATTAATAAGTTAAACTACACGTGGGAAGATAATATATATCACACAAAGATACACAAAATGCTAAAATATGATAAGCATTCAAGGGTTTAAGAGTTTACACAAATTATAATAAGTATGACCAATTTGAATCAAAATTAAAATAACGCTAAACTAAACCCAAAATAAACAAACAAATTACATCACGTCTTCTTTTTTTTAATCATCCCAAATACACATAAATAAATAATCTTTTATTCATGTTTTACAAGGCATCCCTAACATTCTACGCATGTGTATCAAACAATTATTTATTGTCGTTGTAGAAGGAATAGTTCATCGGATCAAACGATGATAAAAAACTAGGACCCAATTGACTAGATATCCTAGAGATGTTGGAATCCAACTCATTTTTAGTTAGAGGGAAAGAACTAGATGCTTGTGATGTAGGAGCAAAACGAAAAGGTGGTGGAGTAACGACATGTGGTGGTATAGTGGGGTCATTAGTATTTCTAAGTCATGTAATTGATTGAAAATATGAAGGAATCATCATTCTAGGCATGGACTTTTCCTCAACTTCCTTTGGAAGCAAAAGAACTCCACACTTCAAAAGAAAATGAACGATCAAATGACTATTGGGAGAAGTTTGAAATTTGTAAGGACAAATTTCCAATTGAGTAAATTTTTATGTGTTGGATTAATTCCGGACAAAATACTTCGAGTCATAGGATAGAAGTTGAGTTAGTGACCTTTCAATCCTATGACATGTTTGTGGAAGACATAGCGGCCAAGTCAAAGACATCGCTTTCCTATGCCGTGTTTAATGCCACATTCGTCATCAACAGTACACAGATATCTCAGGTATGAATGCATGTTTTATGTTGAGCTGTGGATATTCAATTATTGAGTTCTGGAATTTTGTTAGGATTATTTTAAGATGACTTTATTTAAAAAAAATTAAAAATATTTTATCTTTCGTGTGTATCATTCTAACGAGATTTTTTTGTCTGTGATGTCATCTCTTTATAAGTTAATGAAAAAAACAAGTTAAAAACTATTTTTTCAATAAGTTTGCGTGTATTATAATTATTAATGAAGATAGATGTATATACAATTACACTTATTAATATAAATACAGTTACACTTACTAATGTAGACAAAGTTACAATTGCAATCGTATCTATATTAGTAAGTGTAATTGTATCTATATTAATAAGTGTAACTGCATCGTTTGAACTTATCCGTAATTAATAAAAAAATTATGAGTTTAAGATACCAACAATAATATCGCTTGGACTGATCATATATAATAGACTTTTAAGGGATTCAATAGCTAATGCCCCTCAAATTATTAACATTATTATTAGTTCCAATGACACACTTCACAGAACGTTAATGATTTAATTTTAATAATTTAAGATCCCACTAATTAATAAAAAATATTTTTTAGAATTTTTAATAATTGCTGAAACAAAAATGTTAATATTATTATTAATTCAAATGGCACACTTTTCGAAACCTTAATTATTTATCTTCCATAATTTAAGGTTTCACTAATTGATAAAAATATTTTTTGATTTTTTAACAACTCCTTAATACCAAATGTTAACGTTATTTTCAATATTGACGTTTCGTAAAAAAATATTAAATTTATTATTAATTAAAATGACACTTTTTGGAACATTAGTTATTTATTTTCCATATTTTAACGTTCCACTAATTATTTTTTAATAAACCCTCAGTAAAAATGTGACATAGATAATTACATTCCAAAATAATACTTTTCCAGAAATATAAAAGTATTTCCATGAATATTGCCATTTTTCTCCCTTAATTTTTTTTTCCAGAAAGGCACTTTTTAGAAACTAAATATAAATTAAAAATCCATAATGATAATTTTTCAACAATAACGCTATTTTTCGTCTTTAGTGTTTGATAAAGCAAAGTTGAAAATGGGTGTTTTTTCAACTCGTATCAAACATACAAAAGTAGCAAGATTTTCTTCTTCACCCCGAAAAACTTTGTTAGGTCAAATATTATCCAGGAAAAAAAAATTAAATTTCACCACTTTTCTATCAAAGAAGGCCCGAGGTTTTAACATTCCCTATTTTTCCACACGCGGTTAATCTGGTTAACACGTTGAGGATAGGGAGCGCTGTGCAATTTATACTATTCTCGGTATCAACGATAAATAAAAATGACAGTAAATATACACCTTCCCCATAATAACAATAAAGAACAATATAAATTACTGAGATGTAATAAATTAAATGAGTCTCCACTAAAATCAAATTTGTCGTCTAATAAATCTCAATAATGCAAAGTAATCTCAAAGTTAAATTTAAACAAGTTGGAACCACCTCGACCCATAAATAAACTCTTGAATAAATAAATATTAGAATTAATTGAAATTTGTAAGTTTTACTGCTTAGTTATGTTGCTCATATATAATAATACATGTGGAAAATATTTTAATAGATGTTGTTTAGGGTCCAAAATTTGCAAGAAATATATATATTACTTAACAGTATTAAATGTGACCCATTTACGTCCCAAGTCGTCTCCCCCCGACACTTATATCAATAACATATCACCTCTCCTCTGGCCTGATGGAAATCTAACTATTCGTATCCTCCTAATTTTATTAATCTAAGACTATTATCTCGTAACCTTGTATCCCGTAGCTACATGCCAAATATAATTACTAACCTTCATTCAATATATCACTAGATACATATTAAGATCCTCATGACCAATATCTCCTAACTCACGACCGAACTAAATTCTATGCATAAGACATCTCACGATTGAAACCCATGCAAGGACCTCCCCCCCCCCCCCCCCCAATACAATTTTGTTTAGCCCGATCATTCAATTGAATTAATGGTACGACACTTCGTAAGCAAATAATGATAACCAAATACATATATGTGATACGATAGAGCACCATCTCAGATCATAGATACACAATAACTACCATTGAGCAATAATCGAGCTCCTACATACACAATAGAAACCATAAAACATTAACTTATCTCCCATATACACATTAGTAACCATAGATAATTAACCCATCTCCAAAACCACCCTATGTCACAGGGTGCACAATACCATATAAATTCTTATACTGGTTCAGAATAATCACCCAACCCTGAACCGTCCAATATGGAGTGCTCAATCAACTCATATTGTTTTTATCAATAACACATATAATTTAACTTTCAAACATCATACGATTGAGGAATATACAACTCAGACCCCATCATTGAACCATATAAAAAGTATAACTTCTTTAACAAATCCATTATTATGAAACGTACCATGACTATGTATAATTAATCATTATGGTGGGGGTTAAGAATTGCATTGGTACGTGCTCGGCCACGTGCGCCTATAGCTAATGAAAAATCCTAGTCAATGAAGAACTATTCAAACGCTATCACTTGTAATAGTTGATCATGATCAATAATAAGTTCGAACTCCTTGGTATAGTTGTTAGCAGAGCTTATGACTCTCCAAAATAGTCGTATAAATGTAAATATACCCCATATGAGTAGGGCATACATTATTATAATATCAAACATTATTAGAACTCCGCGGACCTGATTTCTTGAGTAATAAAGAACAAACCCTAGCACCCCATGAACGTACGCATGTTGCTGAACCACATACATCTTGTGTTGTGTGTGATTTTGTTCTTTCTTGCGATTATTATCTCTATTTTGCCTTGTGTTCATTGAATATCACTACCTTTGGGAAATTACCAGATACAATTGGCGTCGTCTGTGAGAACGATCATAGTCCTTTGCCACTAGCTAATTTTATGTGATATGTCACTCACCCAACTAAGATCACCAAAATATCAATGACCAGGAGGGTCATCACAAACATATCCATTGAGACCAGGATGTTCACCATCTAGACTAAGACAATCATGACGATTAGGAGGGTCGTAAACTATCTCCTCTACCCCAAAGGGTCAGATCAGAAATTGAAGAATATTACCAATCTCCTGATACATTCTATCATATCATCGGGAGGAGAGGAAGAATGAAAACGATGAGACCCAATGGTCTAACAATATCTCAAGGCTCATTGATAACTATGAGAAGTTCCTTGAGATGAAAAGGCTGCCACCAGACATCAGTTGGAGAAAAATACTACGCTCCAATAAAGTCTAGACATGCTGAAGCAAGAGGCTGGGAAAGAGAAGCGTAAGAGTTGTTATAAGTAGCATACTCCTAGTCTTCAGGCGAGTAGAGATTATAGCCGAGGGAAGAGTGCCCCGCGATGGAAGGAAGATTCTCCTCAAATGGGCACTAGCACGAAGATCTCGCTTTGACAAGTGAAGGGGAGAGGGTGATATTTAGGGAGGGAGTGCGGAGGAGGGGTGACAACCGTAGGGATGGAGGGTGAGCTTGAGGGAGAGATAGAATGGAAGAGAGAGAGAGAGAGAGGGGGGGGGGGGGGGACATAAAGAAATAGGGAAATAAGAGTTGGTTGTAAAGGTTTATAAAATTTAAAAGACACATATTGTTTTTTCCTTTATTGAAATTATTATGTTTTTTCCCCTAAACTTTTAAAAGAGAAGAAATCCAACGCATTTCATTTGAAGAAATGACACTTCGGTGCAATTTATTTTAGCATATATGGCGGGAAAAATCCCGAATAGTCAGGCAGGGTGGCCACCTATCCTTGGGACTCTTTAGGTTCACCCCTGATGAAGCCTAAGAAAAACTCCTTAATTTTTTTATTGAGAAGATTTCAAAGAATATAGTGGATTGCATGATCAAATATCCGACCACAAATAATTGGGAAAAGGCTTTGTTGAGTTGAGTTGCATGATCAAATATGGTCACATAAAATCAATCTCTAACATTGTTTTGATAAGCTTGATAAACTAATTAAAGCGAATATTAATGTTAAAAAATAATGGTTAAGAGTTGTAAGGTGGATAAAAGTGTAGATTTTATTATATTATATTAGTGATACCTCGTATGGTATACCTACTAGCTTTGGAAAAACCAAGTAAATCAATTAGAAATGTCAATGGGTCGTGTTGAGTCGTGTTTATGTCGTTTTTTATCGTGTTCGGATCTTATTGGGTTCGTGTCTAAACGGGTGACTTTTTTATCGTTCTGTAACAACCCATGACTTTGGAGACTGAGAAATTAAATTTTGGGGAAAATAAAATTTAATTAAATTGGAGAATTCTAAAATTTGGAATTGAGGCCCAAAAATAGAAGACATTTTAAAGTATTCCGGATGATGATTTTGAGGGTACCATCGACCCCGGAAGGGTAGAGATAGTCAAAATGACTGTCATTGGGTTTTATTTCGGCTCCGGAATGTTTTAAGTCAGTTTGACTCGAATTGGAGTAAATGAGTCATTTAAAGTGTGTATTAACATTTAAAATTGGGTTTATTATTTTAAGGGATTTAGAGGCTTACGGATCAAGCCATCTCATTAGAGAAAGAGAGAAATAGAAAGAAAAGAGAAAGGAAGAAAGAAAGAAAGAAGAAGAAAAGAAGAGAGAGAGGAAGAAAAGCTTGGAGATTCCGGCCCAAACGCGACATCGAGGATGATCCAACCTCTACAAAATCGAGGGAAATGTTTAATCTTGCTAAATAAGTCATTTGTGTATTTGATTTCATAATTGTGGGCAAAAGAAATGGATTTTGGGTGTTAATGGAAAAACCTAATTTTTGGGTAAAATCTTACAATTGCGGGTATAGAAATTGTTGGGTAGTTATATGATGATTTTTGAGGTTAGAAACATGTTTGGTATGAAAATTTATGGTTGGGTAATAATATATAGGAGTTTTGGAAATTTTGGGTTTATAGAAAATCAGCCATTTTCGTGGCTTTCTGAACTGGACGAATCGATTCGCCCCCACCGAATCGATTCGCCATGTTGCAGAAGCCGCAGGTCTTTAGGGCTGAATCAATTCTCTCCTAGCGAATAGATTCGCTCCTAGTGATTTATAACCCTTTTTGGTTGGGTTTATTGATTCGGGGTCATCTTTTATGATGTAAGAGATATAGTTTGGAGACTTACAAGGGGTTTCTCACATGTTAGGATCATGGGGACTTCTTGAGATAGTTTGGAGAAAATATATGTGTATGCATTGTAGTTGTGTGTATTTATGGGGATAGTGAGAAACCTCATTGGGGTTGAAAATCTTAAATATTAAATCAAAGGTAAGTATAAATACGACGGGAGGTTAAGAACTCCTAGAGAGAGTTGCGATGGTAAGTTGTGAAATTCTAGGCCGACATTTATAATGAATCCTTATAGAGATAGGATATCATAAGACGCAATTTGGGAACCAATGAGAGAGAGTAGTCGCATTATCCTTAGAATGATAGTTATTACATAATCGTGTGGAAATAATCTTTGGGATTCCAACAATTGAAATAAATTTGGGCTAAGTTGAGGTTTATAGACTATTAGTTATGTATATATATATCAATAGTCGCAACTAGTATTGGAATCATGAGTGTCCTTTTGGAGATATAGGAACTGTGTAGTGAAGGTTTCCTACACTAAACTTTGGGTGATAACCCAAATGTTGAATATAAACATATGTTTTGGGAGACTATTCATCATAGAAAAATGGATGAACATGCTTCAAGAGAAGGATTATATTTACACATCGAGGTAAATTAAATGAGTTTGTGGTGACGGCTGGTACATTGAGGATTATGTATACTTATAGCCGAATATATATATATATATATATATATATATATATCTTATACATATGAACGATAATTAGTTTGTATATATAGATATATGGATATGTGAATATATTTAAATATATATCTGTATGGATATGAATATGGATATATTTATGTTGTGGATATACATGTTATGAATATCTAAACCTTTTGTGATGGTTTATTTATATGATTGGATCATATGGACGTATATATATTGTGCATGTGAATGATATATACTTATGTGGTTAAGCATACCCCGCTCATGCTATCATTGGGAAGTTTCCGCGCAGAGGGTGAGCATCCTGGATAGAAAAGCAGGGTGTGGATATTCCCCAGGTCATAGTCATCCCATGTGTTATTATATGATTTATATTTTTGGGATGAGACGTGGTGGGTATGTTTCGTCTCATTGCCGGTTAGGAGCTATGACCGCTTCCTGGGACGTCGTGTGCGTGAGTTTACCACGAGATGGGTGTCGTTTAGTCCCACCATGGTGGCCCCAGTATTGTTACGTGAGCCGGGCACTGGGAAAATGATGGCATGATGCAGTTTTATCGGCGATAGATATAGCCGAGTATATTATGTGTATGGCCATTGTACATCATATGTGGTATGTACACTTGGCTATGGGAATGGATGATTGTATATATATATATATATGGTTAGAATAAATGCCTATATATATATTTTTATATCCTATAGATGAAAGGATATGGAATAGTTGTGGAGTACATCTTGGATGATTATGATGTACTATATTGATGGGGGTTGATGTATCGCATTTAAGGAATATTCCGGTTACATCATCCCAAGGATATTATGAGAGATTTTGGCGTTGTTATTATATTATAATCTAAATTTAGTAGTAGTAGTAGTAGTAGTAGTATAATATGGTATGTATGCCATTATGGATCTCTAGGATCGACATTGTCAAGGAGTAGTGTAACGGGGTGGTTCCTTGTTTGAATTTCGCTTTGCGAGACACCCCACGCACGAAACGTAGTGCAGTGTTGAGATTGGAGAAAAGTTCTATCAAATATTTATGTGTGGCATGATGGATCTCTAGGATCAATGTTGTCAAGGAGTAGTGTAACGGGGTGGTTCCTTATTTGGATTTCGCTTTGCGAGACACCCCACGCACGAAACGTAGCACAATGTTGAGATTGGAGAAAAGTTTTGTCAATAATAACTTGTATGCATGTTCTTAGTAATTAAATCATATGATTAAACCCAAATATAAATGGGTAACGTATTAAGAATTATAATTAATTAAATTATAAATCGGAATCCATTAAACCTATTATGGCATAATTGTTTGTAAACATAATCAAGTATGTTAGAAAAGGGGTGGATTCTTGGGTTAAGATAGGAAGGCAATTCTCGTGGGTATAGGTTGGGCCTATGATAAGTTAGGTTGTCCTTATAATTGGGTTAATTTAACTAAAATTTGAGGACGCGAATAGGTGCGCGCCGTTAGATGAGAGGTGAGTTGGGGTTTCACGAGAGTGCAATTCCACTTTAATTATGAAATAAGTGCATCGATATTTATTATGCACGGTTAACACATTTGCTAAATATTTTCACAACTCGGGCTCTGATCCGTTTACTTTCTCTCCTGCCTGTATATATATATATATATATATATATATATATATATATATATATATATATATACTGGTGTCCTACCGCATGGATGCCGGATGACCTTCTATCCAGAGTCTTGGGAGCCGTGACAGGTGTGGACTGTTGCGGGATGTATCTTGTAGTCGCTTCCTACTTCTTTAAAAATCTAGGTAGGATTCATGTTGTATATCGGGTTTACACCCAAGGGATATTTATAGATGTGCATATCTATTTCATTTTAGTCATTGTATTGGCTGTGACCCGACAGCTTATTCGGGTTTATTTCTTTGTGGTATATTCAGTTGTAGTTATTTATTTCATTTTATTCTAGCATTTCATTTATCATAGTTCTTTCATGCATCTTTCTTTCCTTTATTAGTAGCGTTATATTGTTGGTTTGTGGTATGTTGCATATTTTATATAATTTTAACATCTCGCTTATATGGTATCGAGTAGTTAGTACTATATTATATAGTACCGACAATTGGTGTTGTGACTGGACCATCTGAAACTCCTGATTTAATGTAGTATAGGGTTGGCCACCCGTTATTATTTTAAGCGGGGTGTTACACGTGTGAAAAAATTATATCCAAATCCGTCCCGTTATGTTATTGTGTCGTGTCGTGTCATGTTCACTCGTTAATACCCATTAAGATAATGAATTATTTTGAATTGTATACAAGTTGACATATTATCTCATTTTAACCTAAATAGACCCATTAATTCGTTGACATTACTAAATCTCTCATTTAGTAAAATTCATTATGATTAAATTAATATTATGCTACATAAATCATTTCTAAGTTCCAAAATTATATCTTATTTACTTAAATTAATGGGTCATAACGGGTTTTATCGGGTATTAACGGGTGAAGGGGGTCAACCCTAGCCCGACCTGTTAACTATCGTGTCTTATCGGGTTTACACTGATATGAACCGAACCCATTAAGGGTCCATCCATTAACTTATAACTTCGTGTCGATTTGTGTCTTGTTATCGTGTCGTGCCTCATTTTGTCAGGTCTAAAAACAACCAACTTCCACTGCACTTTTGTAAAGATGATATGGTTTGTAAACATACATCATCAAGCAACCAATGGCATAAGAAAACAGATTATGAAACCAATATTCATAAGAAATAGGATAATCACAACGATTTATTTAAATAGAGAATCAAAATGCTTTGATAAAGGGAGAATACATGAAACGAGGAATAAATAGAGTGGTATACACGTTGCACGATCCTAGTTTTTCTTGTCGAGATGTCAACACATGTGGAGTTATATTGGGTTTGTGAACTTGGGTGCTTTTGTTTAATTGGGTTTGTTGTGTATTGTTTTTGGGTTTGGCCGAGATTGGTTATGGCCTTTATTTTGGACTATAGGTTTATTTTTTGTTTTGGGCCTGTGTGTTTATTTTAGGCAGCCTGTTGCGTTCGGTTTGTTTTTCTATTTGGGTTGGCCTTGGTCCTTAGGTTTTGACTCATTGTACATATTTTTTTTGGGATTTTGCCTTGGTGTTAATTAAATTTCACATTTCACCCCCCCAAAAAGTGGTAAGATGCCTTAAGCCATTGCTTTACCTATATCCTTCTACATTTGAAAGGCCACCATATAGTTCCCCACTTTCTGTAGTATCAATGATTAAGATCGAATTATTCGGAGCGGGATGCCTCCAATGGATTTTAATACACCCAATACTGATTCATCCAAAGAGTCCTTCTCAAATCCTGAGCCCAAACGTACACTAAGAGTCTGTTTGATTGTACAAATTGTTTGATTATATAAATCGGTTCATTGTGAATTAACGAATTCTAAATTAATGAATTTGAAATTAGATAAATTCAATTTTACGCGATGTTTGGTAATTTGAAATTGATGTTAAGGTTATATGATAGAAAAAAGGTAAAACAAATTAAGATAGAGCGCTTACGAATAGGGATGAGAAATCGAAATAAGCTTTCTAAACTTTATGTCAAATGTTTCCATTTCAAATGGGTGAATTTCATGCTTTTTGTAAATGTTTCAATTTTAGATATTACATATGAGATAAAATGAAACAATCAGGCCTCGTTTGGTTGTCCTAAAATTGTAAATGATTGGATTTGAAATGAGTTTAAACGCAAATTTATGCACTGTTTGGTAATTTGAAATTGATGTTGAGGTTCTATGAGAAAAAAGATAAAAACAAATTATAAGAGAAAGGGGGAGGGGGAATGGAGAGAGAGAGAGAGAGAGAGAGAGCATACACTTTATATGCCTTATATTTATAATGGATGCATTTCACATTTTTGTGAAATGATCTAATTTCAGATTTTACACATGAGCCAAAATGGGACAATTAATGAATCATTTCATTAATGAAACCAAACACAATTAATAGATCAATCTGTAAATAGACCAATTTATAATTTTGGTACAACCAAACGGGGCCTGATTGTTTCATTTATCTCATATGTAAAATCCGAAATTGGAGCATTTTACAAAAAATTGAAATGCATCCATTTGAAATAGGAGCATTTCACACAAAGTTTAGAAAGCTTATCCCAATTGTTCATCCCTATTCGTAAGCTCTCTCTCTCTCTCCATTTGTTTTTAACTTTTTTTTCTTGATTAAACCTTAATATTAATTTCAGATTACCAAACATAGTTTAAAATTGAATTTAACTCATTTCAAATCCATTTAATCAAATAATTTGCACAACCAAATCGAGCCTCGATGAATCATTTCATTGATAAACCCAAAAAATTAATAGACCAATTTGTAAATATGAAAATTTATAAATGGACCAATTTATAATTTTGAGACGACCAAACGGGGGGTAAAATAATATTTTTGTCTCTGCGGTGTTCGTTTGATATAGAGCACACAGCTCCGCAAATTTTATGGTGATGGGAAAATCCCTCATGGGACAAATTGGAGTTCTTGCCAAAAATGAAGATCTAATTGTCGATGTCGTTAACACAACATAATCTCAACGAAGGTGTCGAGCTCGAACATGGTGGCCGGAATGACAAAAGTTCTATTAGATGTTATGCTTTTGGTTTCTTTCATATTTTCACATTTAAAACATTCTATTGTTATTGTATACATATCTAGTCCATATATGCATCTATTTTTATTATTTTGGTATTTTTTGATTGGATTCGTAGAGTCCTTTTTGTATAAGTTTGTTTATGATAAGTTATTTTACTTTCACGATTTTATGAATTGATTGTAATATTTTTTTTGTCATATGTCAAAATGGTCGTCTTATACTTGGATTTATCTATACATGTTATTTTTTTATAAGTATTTATGTTGTTTAATTCGTTAACTTTTTTAATTATAATTTCAATTTATTTCAAGTACAATGTGCTTTCGATCAGAAGGTATTGTGTGAACCCTTAAATGTGCTTGTCCTCTTTGTTCATTTATTTAAACACATCTTATTTCACAAAAGTAGGGTTGATTATATTTATTTACAAAACTAACTAGATCATATAAGGGTATGGATGTCACTAAAGTTTTAGATTTGTAGTTTACTCACCCTCGATAAATCTACACACCTGTTACACAATGTGTAGTGGTGGGGCCAGCGTGGGACCCACAGTTGGACGAGTAAGTGTTTACCGTCCAGACTGTGGACGGGTAAATATTGTCCGTCCAAGCTTTTTTATTTTTAAAAAAAATCCTATCATCTATAGAAATAATATAAATAAATGAATTGGCATCCTTGGACGGTTAAATCTTTACCGTCCAAACCAAATTTACCTTCTTCATAACCTTTCCCACCGTGTAAGCCAACTACAAAATGTATCCCAAGCAATATAAATTTACATTGTTTAAGCCTCTTTCATTGGAGATGGCCTTACAGATAAATGTGACAAAATGAAGAGGAGAAGTGTGGTATTTATAATTCTATTAAAAGACATATTAAATATATTTAAAATTTAAATGGGTAAACAAGTCGGGACCTGGCCAAATGGGCAAGATGTGGACCCCGTGAGCCTATCGATTGGAGTATCGGGATATCCATGGCCCATTAAATAAATGAGTCGTACTGGGCTTAAACCGTTTGGGCCGAGCCAGGTTGTCCGGGCCAATGAGTCTCGGACTTTTTGGAAAGAGCTAGTTAGACCCAGGGGAAACCATAAGCTCAATGAAATTAATTTAATAGATTATGCATTTTTAGGACTGAAAATAATATTGATTATGGATATAGGACAACAAGTATCTCGTTTCCATTTTTAATCTCTATTTTCAAATTATCGACTGAAATGACATGCTGTGATTGATTGACGTTTTATAGATATGAATCCGCGTCAACGATTTTATTTAAAAACAGAGACTAAAATTATAAATAAAATATTTATTATTCTATTATCATAATAAATAGGGCATGGCTATTCCCACTCCATACAATTCTGGAGACACTACAAAAACACATTAAATGACAAAACTACCCTTGGTGTTATATAAAGGAAATCTCTCCTTCTTTGTCCAACAATAAGAAAAAACCTGTTAACAAAATTGTTAAATTTAAAATTAATAAATATAATTTTTTTTTATCCAAATAAGAATATCACCAAATTAAAATATGAAACGTCATTAATTTATTTTTTACTTGACACGAATACGGTCCAAGTAAAAGCGACACGACGCAATTTTTTTTATCAAATGCAAACACGACCCAATGAAAGTTGGATAAAATACGAAATATTTTTTTAACTTAACACGAATAAAATCGCCTATTATTTTAATTTATTTACAAAAACAAAAATACGACTGAATAAAAAAAATTATTTCGTATTGTGTGACATTTTAATTTGATCGTGTTTCTGTTTTTGTAAAAAAAAAAATTCACAACACGAACAAATTAAAATCACGTTGTGAAATATTATTTTTTGCAAAAACAGAAACACGGCCAAATTAAATTGTCACACAATACGAAATCATTTTTTTTTTTCAAAATGGGCAACTTAATGCGACACAACATGATTTTCTTTTAAATGTTTGTGTTTGATCAAAACATAACAAGTGTTAACTACTCTCTTTCGCTCACGATTAAAATTCATCATAAAAGTATAATTTAATTGGTCGGTATAATATTATTTTTTAATTAAAACGTGATACGACATAAATGACGAGAAATATTATTTTTTTAATCTAATACGAACACGACAGAACATGAAATAATACAAACGACACGATACGTGAAATCTTATTTTTAACCAATCATAAACATGACCAATTAAAACGAGACACAACACATAGAAACAACACAATTCAATATGACATGACATGACATGACACGACATGATTTTCTTTTTTAACCAAACATGAATACGATCCGAATAAAAGTGACACGACACAACATGAAATATTATTGTTTTAATAAACACGCACGCCACAATTTATATTATTTTTTTTAACCAAACACGAACCTGATCGAAATAAAAAGGACACGACACCTCTCAAAATCTTATTTTTGCCTAAGATGAAACACGAGTCCAATAAAAGTGATATGACACAACACGAAATCTCATTTGTATCGCATTTTTATTTGGTCGTATATCTGTTTTTGTATTAAAATAATATTTCGTGTCATTTCGTGTCTCCTTTAATTGGATTGTGTTCGTGTTAAGTTAAAAAAATATTTCGTGCTCGTTTAAGAAAAAAAAAAAGATTTCATGACATGTCACTTTTATTTGAGTTTTCTTTCTTAGATAAAAAATAAAATTTCATATCGTGTCACATTTTAACTGGATCGTGTTCATATTTAGTAAAAAAAGTAAGTAAACACTAAAATATAAATCAATTAATGACTAAGTTGTTAATAATTGTTATTTAAAGTTAAAAAAAGTATTTGCTTAAATTGTAAAGGTTAAAGAATAAAGGGTAAAGGTTAATATAGTCAATTAAAAAAGTTTTGGAGTGTTTCCAGATTTTTTTGAAGCTTTTTTAGCTGCACCCTAATAAATATTATAATAAGTACTAAATTTAGGAAGCACTTAATTTAACTACTATTCTAAAGTAACTTCGAATCCGTAAGAGAAAACGAAAGCAAAAAGTACATGAAATCAACAACATAAAGTAGTGAAAATGAAAGTTTATTTATTGATCATGTGTATACAACAAAAGATGAAATCCTCATATATCAGTAAAGCTGTAAACCTCCTCACACATAAATATTATAAACAAAATGAATCAATCATAACACGGAATTAATTACAAACTCATCATCTCTCTGTATTAAAAAAGCTTCAGAAATCACGATTCGAACACTCAATGCCTAAAGAAAGATAGGAGAGAGAACAATAGAGAAGTTCCGATGACGGCCGTAGAAATCGGCAGAGAAAACGCCGCTCCGACGTCCGGCGACGGAGCCGGCGACATGGCGCTATCTTGCGCCGAGACAGTGGCGATGGCGGCGACGAAAGCGAGTACGAGGGCGTTGATCATGGTACTAACTTGCGCCATTGTTTTTGGGGGTAAAGGAATTTCCACAAAGGGGCAGTTTAACAGAGTAGGGGAAAGGTTTGTTTAGAAAATGTAGGGTTTATTTGTGAGAGAAATAGTGAAGGAAAGTTTGAAATTTATAGGGTTGTTTGTGGAACACCATGTGAAAATGGGTGGCATTGCTGGACGCGTTAAGTTTGCTGCTTTTGACCGACCTCTTGGGCGTGTCATTTAGAATTTAGAATGAACTTTGATTCCTTCCACCGCCAAATGATATATGGGGGTGAATATTCGTTTGATAGACCATCTCTAAGTTTAAATGAATTTAACTTTATTAAAAATACTTTTTGCGAGTATTAAAATTATTTTATATAATTTAACTTTAATAATTTTTAATACACATATATATGAGTTTTCTTTACCGCCCCATCCATTTTCAACAAATTTTATTCATAAAATCATGTTATCAACTTTTTTTTAATGATAATGAGTTGAGTGTAAAAGATTAATAGTTTAAAAAGGTTTAGTGTAATTCATCCTAAACATAATAAGCAAAATAAATTAGTCAAAACATCTAATCAATTACAAATGCATCATCTATCTGTAGTGTATAAAAAATATCCAAATATTATGATTCAACCACTCAATGCCAAGAGATGGAACAATAGAGAACTTGTGACGACAACAACAAAAATCGACAGGAAATGTCGCTCCGACATCCGGTGACGGAGTCGACGACATTGTTCTATCGTACAATGAGAGAATGGCGATCGTGATGAAAAAATCAAGCGCTAGGGTGTTAATAATGATTCTAGGTTGCTAAATTGATTTTAGGGTAAAGGAATTTGTAAAAAGTATGACTTGTAATTGAAAGGGAAGTTTGATAAAGTAGGAAAATGGTTTGTCTAGAAAGTCTAGGGTTTATTAGTGAAAGCAGAAATGAAGGGACGTTTATATTTATAAGGTTGTGTGTAGAATGTAATACCTCGTAACTTTAACCGATTAATTAATTATTAGTGATTTAATTAATTAAGAAGCAACTCGAACTTATTATATTATACAAATGAGAAATTAAAAATATTTATCGTATAATAGGTTAAAATGAGTTAACTTGATAAATTTATAAAGTTAGAATAAGTCAATTTGGAACTTTATAGCTCATTCGGTTAGGTGATAATTTTTTTGGGCTAAAACTAAAATTACATAGAAGTTTAGAACTAGTATGGTAATTACTATAAGTTATTTAATGAGTTGGTCACATGGGGGATTTTGTCTAATGCCATGGGCATAGTGGTCTTCTGGAGTATTATTTATTTATAAAGATTGGGGTTTAGGGTTGGTTTTTAGGATGGAAAAAAATTTATTGAATTGCGGTGCACCAAGGCCATTGGGCTGCTATAATGGGTTGATAGTCGTTATAACGGGCCCATGTTGACGCTCTGGTGGGTTGGGTCTCCTTTTAGTGGCTTCATCCGTCAACTCTTGTTTTACGCACATTTCTCAAATCTCGATCTTCACCGAAACCAATTAGTATTCAAGATGTATTGAACGACATCCAACAATTGGAGAACCATCATGCGGGTAATAATTCACTTTATTACGAATTTTATGTACTTACTTTTATAAAGTTTTATTTTCATATTGCACTAATAATAATTATTGTTTTTATGTTTTTTAGATTTATTGGGATGTAAAAGTGTGAAAGATTGAAGTCGCCAAGTGGATTGAGTGACATTGATGTTAAACTGATGGATGGAACTTTTTTTTGGCCATGTATTATGTTTATAGATTTCGGTGATTATGTACTTTAAATTATATTGTTAGTAGCATTAATTTGGTGGGTATGGACCTATTTTTACTTAATTAATTTAGTTTTGTGTGGAATTCTTTCTAATATTTGGCATGTTAGGCGCCTATGGACCTACTTTGTGGACAATTTGGCTTGTTAGAATTTTGAAATACTATTTTATTATAACCCTGAACCTCCACACGAACGAGCCCGTTGAACTCTCCCGTGCGAGTTAAATAGAGGGAACGCTTTGCTAGAGCCATTCTAACACATGCCACGCTTAAAATCTAATATCCCTTGAGGGATTCGAACTCGAGACTGTGCGCCTAATGCACACAATCTGAACTCGTCCCTTACCGTGATAAAAGTATGAGATCCTATCCAGCTTTTGATTTTTTTTAATTAATATTTTTGTTTTTTTGTGTGTTCTAGTTAAATAAAAATTACTTATGTTTGATGATTATGTCAAGTTGGTTGACTATGCTTTGTTTTTACTCGTATTGGTTGATTAAAATTTACAACAAAGAAATGCTAATATATCAATTTTATATCGCAAAAAATCTTAATTTTTACATTTTTTTTCTACGTTAAACAACAAAAATTGTCAAAATATTCAGTTTTTATTTCAATTTTATACCCTTTCTCTACAGTAAATAAAATGTTTTATTATAACATTTTATTCAAAAAATTGGCACAATAATAATTTCTTTATCTTTTTAAAAAAATAATCATTTTGTAACTAACCCATGTCCAACCCAAAGTGGACCAAACCTGAACATTATCTGGACAACATTTTATTTCACAATTAAATCAATTTCAAAATTAAAAGTGACCTAATGTTAGGAATTTATCAATAGGTAATGTTGCACAAAAGTGACCTGATGAAGAGTCGGCCCCTCGGAGGGTCATCTGAGCCAGATGAAGAGTCGGCCCCTCGGAGGGTTGTCTGGGCCTGATGAAGGGTCGGCCCCTTGAAGGTTCGTCTGAGCCTGATGAGAAGTCGACCCCTTGGAGGGTCGTCTGAGCCTGATGAGGGGTCAGCCCCTTGAAGAGTCACAAGATCATCTTGGGCTAGTCTTGGTGGAGGGTGCCCTCAGCCTGGTTGAGGGTATATATGGGTATATCAATCACCCCCCAGCCCTTAGCCATAGATGTTGTTGAGATGGCTGAGGGATAGTGTTGCAGATGGGATGAGTGTATGGATAGCTAGATGAATGACACCTGTCGAGCTGATGTGACACTTAGGAAGATATCCATTGTTCTTCCAGTTTCCTAGGCGTGGCAGTTGCAGACTGCTTGGGACTTTGTACCCTAATGATGCCCTCCTCGTGGGTTGTGTTCCGCCTTGGTTTATAGGACCACTCATTAGCAAGGTATTTAAATAATTTTTCAAAGTTTATTCATCTTCTTCTTCGCGCCTGAACTCTCTCTCTCTCTAGCCTCTCAACAGTTTCCATAGCTATTTCTGCAGCTTTTTCGTACCAAGCTCCATTCAGTCATTGCTTTCGTCTTCAGGTACTTTTCTCTGCCATAAACTACATTTTTAATCTTTAATTTCTTTTCAGGCGTTGGGGTTGATGCCCCCTTGTGGTGTTTCTAGGGTTTTTTTGTATTTTTCGGTGACTTCTCCGGTGAGTTCAGTTCTTCCCTTTCTTGAATGTTCTTGATCGAAAACCTTTCCTTCTTTGCTTTTGATCCAAAAGTCCAACTTAGTCAATTGTTAGCTTGTTTGTATTTAGCTTAGCCAAATCCTTCCAAGTGTAGGGTCTTCCCCTTAATGCTTAGGAGGCTTTACCATTTAGCTGAAGAATTCCCCTCCCTGTGAGAGAAGTTCTTTGTAGAGATCAGACGGGTAGAGGAAGAGGAGGAGAGAAGACGAGGGGCCGACCCTAATTGGGTACGACCCATTTTTCTCGTTCTATTAGCCACTATTACACCATCTGAGTTCGGCGGGTCGTCTTGTCATCCAGCCGAGAGTCATTCATACGAAGGAGAGATGGATGACAGAACAGCGTCACCAATAGGCACTGGGCCTTCTGGGAGGAGAGAGACATCTGATCTTAGCCCAGGCCGAGAGGCCGAGGGGGTGATCCCTTTCGAGGCTATTCCTGTGACCACTTTATCCCCTCATGCCTTCCAGATGGCCTTTCCTGGTGGACCTCCGATAGGTGATGAGGCCGAGGGAGAGAGGACTGAGGATGATGGCGAGGATTTAGACGCTGACCCAGTTGACACCTCCCACGCCTCAGCTTATGTTTCCACCGTTAAGGATCGCGACCTCTTGCTGTGGAGGCATACATTTGGTGTGCTCCCCAGCATAAGTATAAGGGTTCCCTCTGAGTCTGAGAAAGTCTTCGAGGGTGATGAGGGAGAGATCGCTGTATATGAACAGATGTTAAAGGTCGGCGTTAGGTTCCCTCTGTACCCTGCCATAGTCAATATATTGTCAGCCCTCAGCGTTGCCCCTTCTCAACTTCCTCCTAACTCTTGGAGGACTATCCTCGGCTATGTTTCCTTGTGGAAGAATGCCTTCACTGACGAGCCTTCAGCCGATGTGTTCTTGGATTGTTATAATATCACTTCCTCGTCCAAATAGCCTGGGTACTATCATCTGGGGGTGAGGAAGTCTGATAAAAAACTTCTCCATGTGGCACAAACCTCCAACCACGACTGAAAGAAGAGAATTTTCTTCATCTCTGGAGAATGGGAATTTGCTGTCGAGACTCAACCTTTGGACGATGGTCCGAGGGTTCCAAGGAGATGGTCTAACCCCTCGATGAAGGCTAGGTCAGACCCCGAACTTAGTCTGGATGAAATGGACATAGTTGAGTATCTGAGAGAACGAGGGGAAAATGGTGAACTTGCAAAGTTTGAAGATTTGATGACCCCTTTGTTCCTCAAGAAGGTTGGCCTGAGGATTGGCCCCCTGACAGAGCTATGTGAGTTATTATTATTTTTTACTCAATCTTTGATTTTTTCCAAGTGTTTCATCTTTGTCTCTGTATGTTTTTGATGTGTCGTATCCTTTTCAGGTCGTCCTGTAGGTATCTCTGGCCATCTTTGGGAAATGACTGCCCCGAGCTTACTGTCTGGTATGGGCAAGAAGAAGGGCAAGGAGCCTCAGCAGGCTCCGAAGAAGTCAAAGGCCGTGGGGCCGACACCTGTTGAACCGTCTGCCGATAGCCATAAAAGAAAGGGTCCCGAAGTTCCTGTTGACCCTCGGTCGGATTCGAAGACGAGGGTGAGGGTGGAGGCATCGGAGGGGAATGGCTCCTCTTCCAGCATGGGGGCCTTCTGGACCTAAAACTTGGCATTTTTTAAGGCTGAGTCGTCTTCTCTGATAACCAATCTGAGGGCGGCCAAAGCTTCTATGTTCTCTGTCCCCTCAGCCTCCGACTATGATTTCCTGTCGAAGATGCCCCCGGACAAGGTGTATAACTATGGTTTGCACACACTGGCTCAGGTATTTGTTTTTTCTTCACCTAGTTTGAATTTTTCACCAATTGTTTCCTCGGACTCTTATCAAGTGTATTTTTCTATGCAGTCTATCTGTGCCTCAGCCACTAAGTGGATGGCTGAAAACCAACAACAATTTCATGAAGCCGAGAGGGCCATTCAGCACGAGGCTGATCTGCAGACAGAGCTTGAGGCTGCAAGGACTGAATTGGAGAGTGTGAGGACTGAACATGCAAGGGTCCTGGACGAGCTGACGAGGCAGCATGATGCAGACCTGCAGGCCAAGGACTTGCTTATTAAAGAGAATGGTGAGGCCTTGACCAACTTGGGTGTTCAATTCAAGACTGATCTTAAGGGGGATGTAAAAAAAGCCGAGGCCGATGCTGTAGAGGACTACAAACTCTCAGATGAGTTTCAAGGCTTCGGTCTTGAATATCTAGAGAGGCTTAGCCTATCGGTGGGTCGTCCTTAAGTTTGCTGATGCAGTATCATCTGTCCGCCCCTCTATTGAGGCAGTTCAACTGAACGATCCCCTGATTGTTGAGGCCTTGGCCCAAGTGGAGTCCCAAATGGAGTCCCAAGTGCACGTCGAGGGTACCGGAACATCTGAGGATCGGCCTCACTTGGTCATAGAAGAAACCCCCATAATTAATGTTGAAACAATGCCCTCTAATGTTGCTCCATAGGGTGGCTGTTTGTAGCCCATACCCTCTTCATGTAATCAGTATTTTTGTACTCACTTATTGTACAAACATCAACATTTTGTAATATAATGCTTCTTTCTGTCTTCCATACTTGTATTTTGTATGATTTGCATTGTGATGTTTTTGGATTAGCAGTATCACTAGCCCCCTCCCTCGTCTTTCTTGAGGGTAAATGAGGGGTCGTCCCCAACATTTGCCCTCATCATAGCCGAGGGTGGTTTTTTACCAACCTAATGTTTTTTTCAATAAAGTCCTCCCTCATCTTTCTTGAGGGTAAGGGAGGGGTCGTCCCCACCATTGACCTTCATTATAGCCGAGGGTGGTTTCCCACCAAATTAATGATGTTTTCAATTAAGTCCTACCTCGTCTTTCTTGAGGGTAAATGAAGGGTCATCCCCAACACTTGCCCTCATCATAGCCGAGGATGGTTTTTTACCAACCTAATGGTTTTTTCAATTAAGTCCTCCCTCGCCTTTCTTGAGGGTAAGGGAGGGGTCGTCCCCACCATTAACCCTCATCATAGCCGAGGGTGGCTTCCACCAATTAAATGATGTTTTTAAATCAAGTCCTCCCTCGTCTTTCTTGAGGGTAAGGGAGGGGTCGTCCCCACCATTAACCCTCATCATAGCCTAGGGTGGGTTCCACCAATTAAATGATGTTTTTAAATCAAGTCCTCCCTCGTCTTTCTTGAGGGTAAATGAGGGGTCGTCCCCACCATTAACCCTCATCATAGCCGAGGGTGGCTTCCACTAATTAAATGATGTTTTTAAATCAAGTCCTCCCTCGTCTTTCTTGAGGGTAAGGGAGGGGTCGTCCCCACCATTAACCCTCATCATAGCCGAGGGTGGCTTCCACCAATTAAATGATGTTTTTAAATCAAGTCCTCCCTCGTCTTTCTTGAGGGTAAATGAGGGGTCGTCCCCACCATTAACCCTCATCATAGCCGAGGGTGGCTTCCACCAAATTAATGATGTTTTTAATCAAGTCCTCCCTAGTCTTTCTTGAGGGTAAATGAGGGGCCGTCCCCACCATTAACCCTCATCATAACCGAGGGTGGCTTCCACCAAATTAATGATGTTTTTAATCAATTCCTCCCTCGTCTTTCTTGAGGGTAAATAAGGGGTCGTCCCCACCATTAACCCTCATCATAGCCGAGGGTGGCTTCCACCAAATTAATGATGTTTTTAATCAAGTCCTCCCTCGTCTTTCTTGAGGGTAAATGAGGGGTCGTCCCCACCATTAACCCTCATTATAGCCGAGGGTGGACCTAACGAGCATCACCCCAATTACACTAGAATCAATAAAACACAAAATGAGGGACCAATGTGACATTCTCATTAACATTCCAAGTGTTCTATTGGAGCAACACATTCATTACAACTGTTGTCCGGTAGGACCTTACAAAACTATTGATAGTATTTCTTCAAATGATCTGCATTCCAGGGGTTGGAAATGGGTTCCCCTTCTAGGTTTTATAGTCTATAGGTTCCAGGAACCACTTCATCGATGACCCTATATGGGCCATGCCAATTTGTATGGAGCTTGTTGGGCTTCTGCCAAGTCTTTTTTAGGACCAAGTCCCCCACTGCAATTGGCCTCTGCTTCACCCTCTGGTTGTAAAACCTTGCAGTCCTCTGCTGGTAGGCGGCTTACCTTATCTCGGCGTCTTCCCTCCTTTCCTCAATTAGGTCTAAGTCAAGTCTCCTCTCTTCCCAGTTTCTCGGGGGGCCATACATTTGGACCCTGTGAGTAGGAAACCCGATCTCGGTGGGGATGACATCTTCTGATCCATAAGCTAGCATGAACGAGGTTTCCCCGGTAGAGGTCTTTGCCGTCGTCCTGTAGGCCCACAATACAGCATATAACTCCTCAACCCATCTTCCTTTTGCTTCCTCAAGTCTTTTCTTGATCCCGTCAAGGATCGTCATGTTTGTAACTTCCGTTTGCCCATTAGCCTGAGGTCGACCTGGGGTAGAGAAGAATTATTTGATACTCACCCTTTCACAGTACTTCTCTAGGGATGCATTCTTTAACTGAGTTCCGTTATCTGAGATGAGGGTGTTGGGGAGACCATATCTGCATATAATATTTTTTCAAATGAACTAGAAGGTCTTCTGCTCGGTAATCATGACCATCGGCTCTGCCTCCACCCATTTTGAAAAATAATCAATTGCCAAGATGAGGAACCGGTAGTTGTTGATGGACCTAAGCAAAGGGCCTACTAGGTCGATCCCCCACACTGCAAATGGCCACGGGGATGTAATGGAGGTAAGAGGCTGATGGGGTTGATGAGGAATGGTGGTAAATATTTGACATTTATCACACTTCTTTACATATGCTGTGGCATCTTTCCCCAAGGTCGGCCACCAGTACCCCTGGGTGATCACCCTCTTCGCCAGAGACCTGCCCCCAATGTGGCTTGAACATGACCCCTCGTGCACATCTTGCAAAATGTATGGGACTTCAGATGGGTGCAAATACCTAAGTAAGGGGAGAAAAAACCCCTTCTTGTACAAGGTGTCTCCGATGACGGTGAATTTCGCAGCTCTGTATCTTAGGTTCTTCCTTTTTTGCCTTGCTTCTGGCATTTCCCCCTCTTTAATGTATCTGATCAGAGGGTCCATCCATGAAGCTTCCTTAGAAACATTTAAGAAAGTGCCAAGTGTTCCCTCAGCATCTTCAATAGTTGGTTGAAGCAAAATTTCCACTGGGACTGTCCTCCTGATATTTGTCCTAGTTGCCAAGGCCAACCTAGCAAGTGCATCAGCTCGGCCATTATCGAGCCTAGGTATCCTCTTGAATTTCACTTCTCTGAAGCTCTTTAGTAATGACCTCACCTTTTCAAGGTACTTGGCCATCCTCTCATCCTTGGCCTCGTAGACTCCTAGTATCTGATTCACTACTATCCTTGAATTATTATGGATAAAAATTTGGCCAACACTAAGAGACTTGGCCAATGAGAGGCCTGCTATCAAGGACTTATATTCGGACTTGTTGTTGGAGGCTTTGAAGTTTAACCTCAGGGCGTACTCAATGTCTGTGCCATCGGGTGCTGACACTATAAGTCCAACTCCACTTCCGCTGTCGCAGGAGGACCCATCGACGAAGAGGATCCACACAGTCTCTTCTAAAAAAATTCCCTCGATGAGGGACCCCTGTGTAAAGAGATATCTTCCCTCTTCATTTTCTGCCACTTTTCCCCTAACGGTACTTGTCTCAGCCTCATCTGCAGGTGTGTCGGTGAGCTTGCCTTATTGGGTATTTGTCTTCCCGAGGCTCTTGTCTTCGGCTTCATCATCTTCCCAAGTAAATTCTGCCATAAAATCTGCCAATGCTTGCCCCTTAATGGTCGTCCTAGGTTGATACGCAATGTCAAACTCCCCCAGCTCTATTACCCAGGCCATTAACCTGTCTGATTTTTTTAGCTTGTGTAGGACTTGCCTAAGAGGATATCCAGTGAGGATGACCATTGTATGGGACTGGAAGTATGGCTTCATCTTTCTTGATGCATGGATCAAGGCATAGGCTAACTTCTCCATCCTTGGGTATCTTTGCTCTGCCCCCTGGAGTGCCTTACTGTTTAAATACACTGGCTTCTGTACTTCGTCTTCGTCTCTGACGATTGCTGCGCTGATGGTTGATTCTGAGACAGCTAGGTACACATAAAGTCGCTCACCCTGCACGGGTCGTGATAACAGCAAGGGAGACCCTAGGTATGACTTTAACTCCTTGAAAGCCTCATCAAACTCTTCACTCTATTCGAAGGCCTTTCTGAGAATTTTAAAGAACGGTAAACACTTGTCTGTAGCTCTGGACACGAACCTATTCAAAGCAGCCACTCGCCCTGTGAGCCTCTGAACGTCTTTAATGGTCTTGGGGGTCTTCATTTCTAAGAGGGCCCTTTTTTTCTCTGGATTGGACTCAATGCCTCTTTGATTCACGATGAACCCTAAGAACTTCCTTGCTCTGACCCCAAAGACACACTTGGTCGGGTTGAACTTCATTTGGTACCTGTCCATTGTATTAAAGGTCCTCTCGAGGTCAGCCACATGATCCTCTGCCTTCAAGCTCTTAGTCAACATGTCATCTACATAGACCTCCATAGATTTCCCAATTTGGTCTTCAATCATTTTATTTACAAGGCGCTGATACATTGCCCCCTCATTTTTTAGGCTAAAGGGCATAACCCTATAACAGTATGTCCCCTTGTCGATAATAAAAACTATTTTCTCCGAGTCTTCAGGGTTCATGAAGATCTGGTTGTACCCTGATTAGGCATCCATAAAGCTCATGAGCTCATGGCCTGCGGTAGCATCTACCATCTGATCAATGCGGGGGAGAGGGAAGTTGTCTTTGGGATAATACTTGTTAAGGTCTATGAAGTATACACACATCCTCCACTTCCCGTTGGCTTTTGGAACAATGACTGCATTGGACAACCATTCGGGATAGATGACCTCCCTGATAAACTCTGCATCTTTCAGCTTCTTGACCTCATCCCTAATGACCTCATACTTCTCTCAAAAATAAATTCGCCTCTTATGCTTTACTGTCTTTGCACCCTCTACCACGTTGAGCTTGTGGCACATGATTTCGGGGTCAATCCCTGGCATATTTGTATGACTCCATGCAAAGACGCTCTATCTTCTCCTCAACAGTTTAATGAGGTCTTCCTTAATGTTTGACTTCAGGGACTTGCTGACTTGGACGGTTTTTTTCTGCTCATCCTTATTGAGGATGATAGATTCTACCTCTTCCGCGGCTTCTCCTTTCTTCAGCTTTATCTCGTCCCGGGGGTCGAGGGTATCAATATTGTAAGTAGTTGTTGCCTTCTTGTATGCCTCTCTTTCTTCGGCGGAGTTAAAATAACATTCCCGTGCTGTCGTCTGGTCTCCCTGAACTTCCTTTACCCCGTAAGGGGTCAGAAATTTAATCATCTGATGGACTGTAGACGACACAACTTCAAACCCCTTGAGGGCTACTCGCCCCAGTATAATGTTGTAGGCCGAGAAGACATGTTCATCCATCACAAAGAAGCTGACCTTCTTGATGAGCCATCTCGGCCACTCGGCCCCCATCCTGACATCGGACTCATACACTCCAAGGGGATGAACCTTTTCCCCACTGAACCTAATCAATGGATGAGGGTATGGGACGAGTCTAGCACGGCTGAGACCTAAGGCTTTGAAGCATGGCCAAAACATCACATCTGCAGAGCTACCCCCATCTACCAAGATCCTCGGCACCTCGCATCCGTGCACCCTGGTAGTGACGACGAGAGGGTCATCATGTGGGGCTAAGAGGCCTTTGAAGTCCATTCTTGAGAACTCCACTATCAGGGTATCCATATCGACCTTCTTCCTCTTTTCTGACTTTGCCTCCAGGGAGGTTGAGTGTACAGCTTTTGTCACTGCCTTGGCTTCAGCTACATGGGACTTCCTGTCTGCGACCTCTGACCCTCCTTCTGCTAGTCCCCCGGAGATCATCCCCACACCGAGAGAGATTATATTAAGTCTCTTGACAGGGCCATGGTCATCTCTCGGAGGGAGGTCAGGGTCGTCCTCGTCATCAGAGGGGTCGTCCCCTCTTTTTGGAGGACCTTCTCTACATGCATCACCTCTCTTCTTTCTGGGGTCGTCCCCTCGGCCCCTCTTGAAGGAAGTCTTATCAACGTATTTCCTTAGCTTCCCTTCTTTTAACATTTTTTCAATCTCATCTTTCAGAGCAAAGAATTTGTCTGTCACGTGGCCATGGTCTTGGTGAAATTCACACCACAGGTTTTTGTTCCTCTTGTTGGGGGCTGCCCTCAACTTCTCAGGCCACTTCAGGGATCGGTCACTCTTTATCTCATTGAGAATATGCTCACAGCTGACCGTTAGAGGGGTGTAATCAGCGAACTTGTCGTCCGTATACCTCTTCTTCCCCTCTTTATTCTTCTTATGGTACTTACCCCCGCTAGTGCCTCCTTTTTCATCTTCGTATTTCACAGCCATTGATATACCCGTATATACCCTCGGCCATGCCGAGGGTGCCCCGCGCCTCATCAGGCCCAAACGACCCCTCAGGGGGCCGACCCTTCATCGGTCTCTGGACGACCCCTCAGGGGCCGACCCTTCATCAGGCTCCGGACGACCCCCCGAGGGTACGACAGTACAAGGCCCAAATTAGGCCAGACTCATTGTCGAAAGGAACTTTGCCCTCGGCCTCTTATCAAAGGCCGAGGGTGACATCATCACAGCGCGTGGTTTGGGAGACGCGTGGAACAGTGCGCGTGAGGCTCACATGGCACATGGGAGACCGTTATAACAAAATCACACCCTCACGTGATGGAATATTATGTCATCATTTGGCATCTACAGGTGTCAACAGGGGATTGGCTAGATCATCATTCACATGCACCATGCATACTTGGGGGGGTACACTACACCCCCCAAGACCTATATATACTTGTCACCTACAACCCAACAGGGGATGGATCGATAATTGCAACCCTAGCTAAAACTCTGCTTATAGTAGAGAGAGAAAGTGAGCTTAGGTGCATTGTATCCAAGGCCATTAGTGCCCATACTTAGTGGATCACACACTCACAGTGGATGTAGGCCAAATTGGCTGAACCACTATACATCATTGTCTTATTCCTCTTATACTCATCTCCTTCTACACATTTATACACTTACATCTCTATGGTTGCCATGGTCACTATTATTTGAGCTCATCATCACTTATCCGGTGGTGCTAAATCTCAGCATCATCAGTTTGGCGCCATCTATGGGAACGAGAAGACGTCTCTTCCTTTGTACAACTTGACCTCACTCGGCACTCTGGTAGTGAACCAGTTCTCCCCCTGAGAGGAGATGTTTCACCATTGAAAGAGACCCACTAAGGTTCTCAAGCTCACTAGTCTTTTTTCCAGTTCATCTGTTCACAGCTCAAACACATGGCACCGGAGATGCCACCACCACCACTTCCCCCACCGGATTATGAAGGAGGACCCAGTTCCAGTCAGCCACCACCTCAGTCTGAGATGGCATATGTGGTGGCAGCCTTGAAGTCTCTGGCAGCGAGCCAGCGGATCATGCAGGACCAGTTCACAGCTTTGAGGCAGAACATACTAAGACCACCAGGGGTCTCACCTGAGATGATTACTCCGGCAGCAGCTCCAAGACAGCATGAGGCCAGGGGACCACCTCAGGCGCCACGCAAAGATCTGCCACCCCCTCAGCGGCGTAGGGATGTTGCTGACCCCCGGTGTCTACGCCTGGGGAGGCAAGGAAACCCTTGCCCTGAGGACAGGTATGATGATCTGGAGGGAGAGGAGGACCCCATAGAATGCTGGGAACCATATGAGGTCTCCAATAATACTGTAAGACCTCTCCAGGAGAGCAGAGGGAAGTGCGGAAGGCAAAACCCTAACGATCACCCGAGAGGCTCTGCTTTCGATCGCCTAAGCAGGGGGTCAGCCTTTGAGAGGCTGGGGCCAGTGAATGACCTGCGGGAAAAATTATCCAGGTCAAGGAGTGCCGCGAAGTCCAGAAGGGAGGTAGAAGATGATCGACCCCACGGGGGCCGGCCCCTAGGACGGGACGACGGCCAGGGGGGAGTAAACAGCCGACACAGGCCAGCCGCGGCAGGACCCTCCGGCCATCTCAAAGAGGCGGCAGGGGATAACATTGGCCAAGCCGACCCTACGAGGCCTTGGAATGACTCAATCCAGCGGCTGGAGGATAAGATTGGCGATATACTGAAAAGCTAGGACCCCCTTCAGAGGGGATACACCATAGGCTCACCCTTTGTGGCGAAGATAGTCAACTTCCCTACGCCATCAAAGTTCAAGCCACCTGTGGTCACCCCAAGAGATGACGGGAGCACCAACCTTGTCCACCATGTTGAGATGTACTATTCGACAGCAGACATATACTCTATCTCAGATGAGATGAGGTGTCGTACCTTCTCTAGTACCCTGACTGGGGCTGCACATGTCTGGTACACGTCTCTCCCAAAAAACTCCATTGAAAACTTTAAGCAGTTGGCAGACCGGTTCATCCATAAATTTTGCTTTGGGATGAGGCCACAAAAGAAGACCACCCACCTGCTCTATGTTAAGCAGGGGAAGAATGAGAGTCTAAGAGACTACATAGCCAGATTCAACAAAGAAAAGTTGGAGGTGGAAGACTATGAGGAGATCATAGCTATGACAGCCCTGATCGGAGGACTCCAAAAGGGGAAGTTGTTATGGAAACTTGCTGAAGACTCTCCAAGGACGATGGCTGAATTGCTGTCAACAACAGGAAAGGTGATGAACGCCAAAGAGGCGATGGCCGCAAAATACGAAGACGAAAAAGGAGGCGCTAGTGGGGGTAAATACCCTAAGAAGAACAAAGAGGGGAGGAAGAGGTCTACGGACGACAAGTTCGCTGGTTACACCCCTCTAACGGTCAGCTGTGAACAGATTCTCAATGAGATAAAGAGTGACTGGTCTCTAAAGTGGCCTGAGAAGTTGAGGGCAACCCCCAACAAGAGGAACAAGAACCTGTGGTGCGAATTTCACCAAGACCACGACCACATAACAGACAAATGCTTTGCTCTGAAAGATGAGATTGAGAAGATGCTGAAAGAATGGAAGCTCAGAAAGTACATCGACAAAGGTGCCTTCAAGAGGGGCCGAGGGGACGACCCCAGAAAGAAGCGAGGCGATGCATGTAGAGAAGGTCCTCAAAAAAGAGGGGATGACCCTTCTGATGATGAGGACGACCCTGACCTCCCGCCGAGAGACGACCAAGGTCCTGTCAAGAGGCTTAATATGATCTCGCTCGGAGTGGGAATGATCTCCGGGGGTCTAGCAGGAGGAGGGTCGGAGGTCGCTGACAGGAAGGCCCATGTGGCTGAGGCCAAGGCAGTGACGAAGACGGTACACTCAACCTCTCTGGAGGTCAAGTCAGAAAAGAGGAAGAAGGTCGACATAGATACTCTGATAGTGGGATTTTCAAGAATGGACTTCAAAGGCCTCTTAGCCCCACATGATGACCCTTTCGTCATCACTACCAGGGTGCACGGGTGCGAGGTGCTGAGGATCCTGGTAGATGGGGGCTCATCTGCAGATGTAATGTTTTGGCCATGCTTCAAAGCCTTAGGTCTCAGCCGTGCTAGACTCATCCCATACCATCATCCATTGATTAGGTTCAGTGGGGAAAAGGTTCATCCCCTTGGAGTGTATGAGGCCGATGTCAGGATGGGGAACGAGTGGCCGAGATGGCTTACCAAGAAGGTCAGTTTCTTTGTGATGGATGAACATGTGTTTTTGGCCTACAACATCATACTGGGGCGTGTGGCCCTCAAGGGTTTGAAGCTGTGCCGTCTACGGTCCATCAGATGATTAAATTTCCTACCCCTTACGGGGTGGGTGAAGTTCAGGGAGGCCAGACGACAGCGCGAGAATGTTACTACAACTCCGCTGAAGAAATAGAGGCACACAAGAGGGCTACAACCACTTACAATATTGATACCCTAGACCCCAGGGATGAGACGAAGCTAAAGAAAGGAGAGGCCGCGGAAGAGGTAGAATCCATCATCCTCGATGAGGATGACCCGAAAAAAATCGTCCAAGTCGGCAAGTCTCTGAAGCCCAATATCAAGGAAGACCTCATTAAACTGTTGAGGAGAAGACGAAGCGTCTTTGTGTGGAGTCATGTAGATATGCCGGGGATTAACCCTGAAATCATGTGCCACAAGCTCAATGTGGTAGAGGGAGGAAATTCGATAAAGCAGAAGAGGAGAATTTACTCTAGAGAAAAGTATGAGGTCAAGAAATTAGAAGACGATGAGTTTATCAGAGAGGTCATCTACCCTGAATGGCTGTCCAATGCAGTTATTGTCCCAAAGGCCAACGAGAAGTGGAGAATGTGTGTGGACTTCACCGACCTCAACAAGCACTGCCCCAAAGACAGCTTCCCTCTCCCCCGCATTGACCAAATGGTAGACGCTACCGCAAGCCATGAGCTCATGAGCTTTATGGATGCCTATTCAGGGTACAACCAGATCTTCATGAACCCTGAAGACTCGGAGAAGACGGCCTTCATTATTGACAAGGGGACATACTGTTATAGGGTCATGCCCTTTGGCCTAAAAAATGCGCGGGCAACGTACCACCACCTCGTAAATAAAATGTTCGAAGACCAAATTGGGAAGTCTATGGAGGTCTATGTAGATGACATGCTGACTAAGATCATGTGGCGAACCTGGAGAGGACCTTTAATACGATGGACAAATACCAGATGAAGCTCAACCCGGCCAAGTGTGTCTTCGGGGTCGGAGCAGGGAAGTTCTTGGGGTTCATTGTCAACCAAAGAGGCATCGAGTCCAATCCTAAAAAGATAAAGGCCCTATTGAGATGAAGACACCCAAATCCATTAAAGACGTTCAGAGACTCACAGGGAGAGTTGCTGCCTTGAACAGGTTCGTGTCTAGGGCCACATACAGGTGTTTACCATTCTTCAAAATTCTCAGAAAAGCCTTCGAATGGAGTGAAGAGTGTGATGAGGCCTTCAAGGAGTTAAAATCATACCTGGGGTCTCCCTTGCTGTTGTCGCAGCCCGTGCAGGGTGAACGACTTTATGTGTAGCTCGTCGTCTCAGAGTCAGCCATCAGTGCAGCCATTGTGAGAGACGAAGATGGAGTACAGAAGCCTGTGTATTTTAACAGCAAGGCACTCCAGGGGGCAGAGCAAAGATATCCAAGAATGGAGAAGTTGGCCTATGCCTTGATCCATGCATCGATAAAGATGAAGCCATACTTCCAGTCACATACAATGGTCATCCTCACTGACTCTACCCTTAGACAGGTTTTGCACAAGCCTGAAAAATCAGGGAGGTTAATGACCTGGGCTATAGAGCTGGGGGAGTTTGACATAGTGTATCAGCCTAGGACGACCATTAAGGGGCAAGCAATGACAGACTTCGTGGCCGAGTTTACTTGGGAAGATGATGAAGCCGAGGGTGAGAGCCTCGGGAAGATAGATACCCGACAAGGTGAGCTCACTGACACACCTGCAGATAAGGCTGAGTCGAGCACCGCTAGAAGGAAAGTGGTTGAAAACGAAGAGGGAAGATATCTCTTTAGACAGGGGTCACTCACCGAGGGAAGTTTCTCAGAAGAACACACTGTGTGGAGTCTCTTCGTCGACGGGTCCTCTTGTAAAAGTGGGAGTGGAGCTGGATTAATAGTATCAGCACTAGACGGCACAGACATTCAGTACGCCCTGAGGTTCAACTTTAAGGCCTCCAACAACGAGGCCGAATATGAGGCCTTGATAGCAGGCCTCTCCTTGGCCAGATCTCTTAGTGTCGGCCAGATTTTGGTTCATAGTGATTCAAGGCTAGTAGTGAATCAGATACTAGGAGCCTACGAAGCAAAGGACGAGAGGATGGATAGGTACCTTGAGAAGGTGAGGTCGTTATTAAAGGGCTTCAGAGAAGTGAAATTAAAGAGGATACCTAGGCTCGACAATAGCCAAGCTGATGCCCTTGCTAGGTTGGCCTCGACAACTAGGAAAGACATCAGGAGGACGGTCCCAGTGGAAATATTGCTTCGGCCAACTATTGAAGACGCTGAGGGAACACTTAGCAATTGCCTAAATGTTTCTCAGGAAGCTTCGTGGGTGGACCCTCTGATAAGATACATTAAAGAGGGGGAGATGACAGAAGCAAAGCAAGAAAGGAAGAAGTTGAGATACAGGGCTGCAAAGTTCGCTGTCATTGGGGACACCTTGTACAAAAAGGGATTTTTACTCCCCTTACTTTGGTGTGTGCACCCGTCTGAGGTCCTATCCATTTTGCAATATGTGCACGAAGGATCGTGCTCAAGCCACATTGGGGGCAGATCCTTAGCGAAGAGGGTGATCACCCAAGGGTACTGGTGGCCGACCTTGGGGAAAGACGCCGCGGCATATGTAAAAAAGTGCGATAAATGCTAGAGATTCGCCACCATCCCTTGCTAACCCCATTAGCCTCTTACCTCCATTAAATCCCCATGGCCATTTGTAGTGTGGGGGATCGACCTCGTAGGACCCTTACCAAGAGCAGTCAATAACTATCGATTCCTCATCGTAGCGATTGACTATTTCTCAAAATGGGTAGAGGCCAAACCGATGGTCACGATTACAGAGCAGAAGACCTTCCAGTTCATCTGGAAAAATGTTATATGCAGATATGGTCTCCCCAACACCCTCATCTCGGATAACGGGGCTCAGTTCAAGAATGCCTCTCTACAGAAGTACTGTGAAAGGGTAAGTATCAAATAATTCTTCTCTACCTCGGGCCGACCTCAGGCCAATGGGCAAACAGAAGTTACAAATAGGACAATCCTAAATGAATCAAGAAGAGGCTTGAGGAGGCAAAAGGAAGATGGGTCGATGAGTTATATGTCGTGCTGTGGGAATACAGGACGACAGTGAGGACCTCTACTCGAGAGACCCCATTCATGCTAGCTTATGGCTCAAAAGTCGTCATCCCCACCGAGATTGGGTTTCCTACTCATAGGGTCCAAATGTATGGCCCCCGGAGAAATACAGAAGAGAGGAGACTCGACTTAGACCTGATTGAGGAAAGGAGGGAAGATGCTGAGATAAGGCAGGCCGCCTACCAGCAGAGGACCGCAAGGTTCTACAATCAGAGGGTGAAACACAGACCAATTGCAGTGGGGGACTTGGTCCTCAAAAAGACTTGACAGAAGCCCAACAAGCTCCATCCTAATTGGCATGGCCCGTATAGGGTCATCGACGAAGTTGTCCCAGAGACCTATAGACTAGAAAACTTAGAGGGAGAACCCTTTTCCAACCCCTGGAATGCAGATCATCTGAAGAAATACTATCCGTAATTTTGTAAAGTCCTATCGGACGACAGTTGTAATGGGTGTTGCTCCAGTAGAACACTCTGGAAGATTAATAAGAAAGATCAGTGTTTCCTCTCATCTTGTGTTTGACAGTTCTAATGCGAATGGGATCATCTTTGAATAACTACCCTCGGCTATAATGAGGTCGCATGGAGGGGACGGCCCCACCATGGTCCTCAAGAAAGATGAGGGAAAACTTTGTTTAAAGCCGTTAATTTGGTGATAACTACCCTCGGCGATAATGAGGTCGCATGGAGGGGACGACCCCATCATGGTCCTCAAGAAAGACGAGGAAAAACTTTGTTTAAAGCCATTAATTTGGTGATTATAACCCTCGGCTATAATGAGGTCGCATGGAGGGGACGACCCCACCATGGTCCTCAAGAAAGACGAGGGAAAACTTTGTTTAAAGCCATTAATTTGGTGATTATAACCCTCGGCTATAATGAGGTCGCATGGAGGGGACGACCCCACCATGGTCCTCAAGAAAGACGAGGGAAAACTTTGTTTAAAGCCATTAATTTGGTGATTATAACCCTCGGCTATAATGAGGTCGCATGGAGGGGACGACCCCACCATGGTCCTCAAGAAAGACAAGGGAAAACTTTGTTTAAAGCCATTAATTTTATTATAACCCTTGGCTATAATGAGGTAGCATGGAGGGGACGACCCCACCACGGTCCTCAAGAAAGACGAGGGAAAACTTTGTTTAAATCCATTAATTTGGTGATAACTACCCTCGGTTATAATGAGATCGCATGGAGGGGACGACCCCACCATGGTCCTCAAGAAAGACGAGGGAGGGGTTAGTGATATTGTCAATCCAAAAACATCACAGTGCAAATTATATAAGAGAGAAATATGGAAGACAACAAGAGAGATGATGATATAAATGAAATATTACAAAGTGTTCTACAAAGTAGAGTACAAAAATATTGATTACATCAAGAGAGTATAGGCTACAGATAGCCACCCTATGGAGCGACATCAGAAGGCAAGGCCTCAACATCAATAAGAATTTGTAAGGACATAAATTTCCAATTGAGTCCCTGTATTATTTTGACTTAATTCCGTGAACAAAACTGTGTTTGTAATATGTCATAAGGAGATTTTTATATTGTCACGATCCCACTTGGTCTATGACGTATTGAAGAATTTGAAGACGTTGCGGCAAAGCTTCAAAGAATTAATCATGCTGATGTTTAATTGGTGCAAGTTTAATCGTCTTCAAAATTAATTTCATTCCGAGATCACTTAGGTATGAATGCGTATAATTAATGGCGCTCGGAATTATTTTATAAAAGATAAGGATGTAAATTTTATATAGAAAACTATTTTTAAATGTTTTAAAAGTATTTTAAAGGTTTAAACTTCGTTTTATGATGATAAGCTCGAAATAGAGTTTGACTAATTTGAATCTCTATGTTAAGACACGTTTTTATAAGAAAGTCAAACTGTCGCAATGTCGCTCGAACGACATTGGATCTCGTTCGAACGAGATACAATGTCGCGCGAACGACATGCGTAAGTCATTCGAACGATACGTTTTTCGAGGCGGTGTTTGAATCCTATTTAAACAGTGTTTGCATCATAATTTCGGAAGTGTGCTTTCTGAAAAACTGTTTTACAAACCAGAACCTTGTTTGCACATGTTTTCTAAGGTTTAAAAGTTTAAACACATCCTTAGAGTTTGTAAAGATCCGAGTTATCATTCTTATATGTTTACATGATCTTACTGCACCAAAGTTGTTTGTTCTACACATTGAACACAAAGGGTTTTGCGGTGAAGAAGCGACGGACATCGTGTTCGATATCGTAGACGTATCAAAGCCATATCGGAGGACACCGAGACATACGTGGACGCGTGTGTTGTGAACAGAGATCGTGGAAGACGAAATTTCTGCGTGGGCACTATTGAAGAACGGTTGAAGATTGGAAGGAGCGTCAAGACCCATGGGGATCGAGTCTTAGTGTAAGGCTAATCTGTCTTTGTAAAACCGTTATTCATAATGATTGTCTGGCTTGGGCGTCCGAGGTTATTTTCCCGTTTTTGGGTTTTTTCCTCGTACATCCGGCGTTGTGAGTATTCTTTACTTTACTTTACTTGCTTTAATCACTAGATGTATGTTTAGGATTAATCAAGATAAAATTGGTTCAAAGTGAAAATTGGGATTTCACAACTTGGTTTGGTGCATAATTAAAAGTTGGATATTTTTCGAAGAAAAATTAGTTTTGTTTGAAAACACACATATCGGGCACTCTTCAAAGAGGGTCCCGGCTCTTCAGAATATCTCCGATCTTATCCTCCAGTCGCTGGATCGAGTCATTCCAGGGCCTCGTAGAGTCGGCTTGGCCGATGTTATCCCCTGCCGCCTCTTTGAGGTGGAAGGAGGGTTCTGTTGCGGTAGGCCTGTGTCGGCTGTTTACTTCGCCGTGACCGTCGTCCCATACTTGGGGTCGGCCCCCGTGGGGTCGGCCATCTGCTGCCTCCCTTCTGGACCTTGCAGCTCTCCTTGATATGGACAATTTTTCCCGCAGGTCATTTACTGGGCCGAGCCTCTCAAAGACCGACCCCCTACTCAGGCGATCGAAAGCAAAGCCTCTCGGGCGGTCGTCAGGATTTTGCCTTCCACACTTCTCTCTGCTCTCCTGGAGAGGTCGTACAGTATTGTTGGAGACCTCATATGGCTCCCAGCATTCTATGGGGACCTCCTCTCCCTCCAGATCATCATACATATCCTCAGGGCAAGGGTTTCCTTGCCTCCCCAGGCGTAGACGCTGGGGGTCAGCAACATCCCTCTACCACTGTGGTCTTTGCGTGGTGCCTGGGGTGGTCCCCTTGCCTCATGATGCCCTGGAGCCGCTGCCGGAGTAATCATCTCAGGTGAGACCCCTGGTGGTCTTAACATGTTTTGGCTTAGAGCTGTCAACTGCTCCTCCATGATCCGCTGGCTTGCTGCCAGAGACTTCAAGGTTGCCGCCACATCAGCCATCTCAGACTGAGGTGGGGGCTGACTGGAATTGGGTCCTACTCCACTATCCGGTGGAGGAATTGGTGGTGGCATCTCCGGTGCCATGAGTTTGAGCTATGAAGAGCTTAACTGAAGAAAAGACTGGTGAGCTTGAGAACCTTAATGGGTCTCTTTCAATGGTGAAATACCTCCTCACAGGGGGAGAACTGGTTCACCACCAGAGTGCCCAGTGAGGTCAAGCTGTACAAAGGAAGAAATGTCTTCTCGTTCCCACAGACGGCGCCAAACTGATGATGCTTAGATTCAGCACCACTAGATAAGTGATGATGAGCTCAAAAAGTAGTAACCATGGCAGCCATGAGATATGCATGTATAAGTGTAAAGAAGGAGGTGAGTATAAGAGGAATAAGATAATGATGTATAGTGGTTCAGCCAATTAGGCCTACATCCATTGTGAGTGTGTGATCCACTAAGTATGGGCACTAATGGCCTTGGATACAATGCACATAAGCTCACTTTCTCTCTCTACTGTATGTACAAGCATAGTTTCAGCTAGGGTTACAATTGTCGATACCTTTATAGGGTTGTAGGTGACAAGTATATATAGGTCTTGGGGGATGTAGTGTACCCCCCCAAGTATGCATGGTGCATGTGAATGATGATCTAGCCAATCCCCTGTTGACACCTGTAGATGCCACTAGTGATTAATGATGACATAATATTCCCTCACGTGAGGGGGTGATATTGTTATAACGGTCTTCCACGTGCCATGCGAGCCTCACGCTCACTGTTCCACGCGTCTCCCAAACCACGCGTGTGATGATGTCACCCTCGGCCTATAATATGAGGCCGAGGGCAAAGTTCCTTCTGGTAGTGAGTCTGGCCTAATTTGGGCCTCGTACTGTCGTACCCTCGGAGGGTCGTCTGAGCCTGATGAAGAGTCGTCCCCTCAGAGGGTCGTCTGAGCCAGATGAAGAGTCGTCCCCTCGGAGGGTCGTCTGGGCCTGATGAAGGGTCGACCCCTTGAAGGGTTGTTTGAGCCTGATGAGGGGTCGGTCCCTTGGAGGGTCGTCTGAGCTTGATGAGGGGTCGGCCCCTTGAAGAGTCACGAGACCATCTTGGGTTCGTCTTGGTGGAGGGTGCCCTCGGCCTGGCCGAGGGTATATATGGGTATATCAGTTATACCTTAATATATAATATGCATACATAATACATTAATATGTGTGTAATTCTTCTAAATAAAAAATATATATGTACATGTACAGAAAATTACGTATGGAATAATATAAAGTTAAATAATATTATCAATAGATACATGATACTTATATATAGTTTTATACATGTATTATTAATGTATGAAATAAAATAAAATATACATATAGTATATATGTATTAAAAAATATTATCAATTCATGTATGTATATAATTTTATAATGAATTATACATGCAATATATATATATATATATATATATATATATATATATAGTTAAATTCCCCAACATACTTCATTAAATATACCTAAAAATACATGATATTAAATGTACTTGTATATAATATATGTATGTATATATATATGAATACATTCATGTATCATATATGTATGAAGGTATATATATATACCCCAACATACTTCATTAAATATACCTAAAAATACATGATATTAAATGCACTTGTATATAATGTATGTATGTATGTATGTATGTATGTATATATGTATGTATGTATATATGCATACATTCATGTATCATGTATGTATGAAAGTATATATATATATATATATATACCTAAAAATACATGATATTAAATGTAGAATATACCTAAAAATACATGATATTAAATGTAGAATATACCTAAACATACATGATATTATATGTAGATGTATGTATGTATGTATGTATGTATGTATGTATGTATGTATACATTCATCTATCATATATATATATATATATATATATATATATATATATATATATATATATATTAAATGTAGAATATAACTAAACATACATGATATTACATGTAAATGTATATAATGTGTGTATGTATGTATGTATGTATACATTCATCTATCATGTATATATATATATATATATAACTTCATTAAATATACCTAAAAATATATGATATTAAATGTGGATATATATAAATTTTTTTTTATATTAAATGTAGATGTATATAATGTATGTATGCATACATTCATCTATCATGCGTATAATATATATATATATATATATATATATATATATAGTTAAATTTCCCAACATACTTCATTAAATATACCTAAAAATACATGATATTAAATGTACTTGTATATAATATATGTATGTATGTATATATGAATACATTCATGTATCATATATGTATGAAAGTATATATATATACCCCAACATACTTCATTAAATATACCTAAAAATACATGATATTAAATGCACTTGTATATTATGTATGTATGTATGTATGTATGTATGTATGTATGTATGTCTGTATACATTCATGCACTTGTATGTATGTATGTATGTATGTATGTATGTATGTATGTATGTATGTATGTATGTATACATACATACATACATACATACACACATTATATACATCTACATGTAATATCATGTATACATTTAATATCATATATCTACATTTAATATCATGTAATATCATGTATACATATACATTTAAAATCATATATACCTAAAAATACATGATATTAAATGTAAAATATACCTAAAAATACATGATATTAAATGTAGAATATACTTAAAATCACATTTCGTAGCCAACACTTTTTTTTGGTTTTTATTTTTTTTTACATTCTCTTTATAAGTTAATAAAAAAACAAGTTAAAAACAGTTTTTTCAATAAGTTTGCGTGTATTATAATTATTAATGAAGATGAAGATAGATGTATATACAATTATACTTATTAATATAAATACAGTTACACTTATTAATGTTGATGGAGTTACAATTGTAATCGTATCTATATTAGTAAGTGTAATTGTATCTATATTAATAAGTGTAACTGCAACGTTTGAACTTATCGTTAATTAATAAAAAAATTATGAGTTTAAGATACCAATAAGAATATCGCTTGGACTGATCATATATAATAGACATCTAAGGGATTCAATAGCTAATGCCCCTCAAATTATTAGCATTATTATTAGTTCCAATGACACACTTCACGGAATGTTAATAATTTAATTTTAATAATTTAACTTTAATAATTTAACATCCCACTAATTAATAAAAAATATTTTTTTTGGTTTTTAATTTTTTTTTACAAGTTAATGAAAAAAACAAGTTGAAAACAGTTTTTTCAATAAGTTCGTGTGTATTATAATTATGTATATACAATTACATTTATTAATATAAATACAGCTACACTTATTAACTACATTTATTAATAATTATGTATATTCAATAAGTTCGTGTGTAATTGTATCTATATTAATAAGTGTAACTGCATCGTTTGAACTTATCGTTAATTAATAAAAAAAATTATGAGTTTAAGATACCAACAATAATATCGCTTGGACTGAACATATATAATAGACTTCTAAGGGATTCAATAGTTAATTCCCCTCAAATTATTAACATTATTATTAGTTCCAATGACACACTTCCCGGAACGTTAATGATTTGATTTTAATAATTTAACATCCCACTATTTAATAAAAAATATTTTTTAGAATTTTTAATAACTGCTTAAACAAAAATGTTAATGTTATTATTAATTAGGGCTGACAATTTTTGACACGATAACCCGTGTATGGTAATAACCCGAACTTGACACGATTTGCTTGTATGGATTTAAGAGTACCCAAAACTTATACTCAAATAAAAATTAATGCGACCGAAAAATGACACGACAAACCCGAATTGCCACCCCTATTATTAATTCAGATGGCACACTTTTCGAAACCTTAATTATTTATCTTCCGTAATTTAAGGTTTCACTAATTAATAAAAATATTTTTTGATTTTTTAACAACTCCTTAATACCAAATATTAACGTTATTTTCAATATTGATGTTCCGTAAAAAAATATTAAATTTATTATTAATTAAAATGAGACACTTTTTGGAACATTAGTTATTTATTTTCCATATTTTAACGTTCCACTAATTATTTTTTAATAACCCCTCAGTAAAAATGTGACATAGATAATTACATTCCAAAATAATACTTTTCTAGAAATATAAAAATATTTCCATGAATATTGCCATTTTTCTCCTTTAATTTTTTTTTCCCAGAAAGGCACTTTTTAGAAACTAAATATAAATTAAAAATCCATAATGAAAATTTTTCAACAATAACGCTATTTTTCATCTTTGGTGTTTGATAAAGCAAAGTTGAAAATGGGTGTTTTTTCAACTCGTATCAAACATACAAGAGTAGCAATATTTTCTTCTTCACCCCGAAAAACTTTGTTAGGTCAAATATTATCCAGGAGAAAAAATTAAATTTCACCACTTTTCTATTAAAGAAGGCCCGAGGTTTTAACATTCCCTGTTTTTCCACGCGCAATTGATCTGGTTAACACGTTGAGGATAGGGAGCGCTGTGCAATTTATACTATTCTCGGCATCAGCGATAAATAAAAATGACAGTAAATATACACCATCCCATAATAACAATAAAGAACAATATGAATAACTGAGATGTAATAAAATAAATGAGTCTCCACTAAAACCAAATTTGTCGTCTAATAAATCTCAATAATTTAAAGTAATCTCAAAGTTAAATTTAAACAAGTTGGAACCACCTCGACCCATAAATAAACTCCTGAATAAATAACTATTGGAATTAATTAAAATTTTCAAGTTTTACTGCTTAGTTATGTTGCTCATATATAATAATACATGTGGAAAATATTTTAATACATGTTGTTTAGGGTCCGAAATTTGCAAGAAATATCTATATTACTTAACAATATTAAATGTGACCCATTTACGTCCCATGTCGTCTCCCCCCGACACTTAAATCAACAACACATCACCTCTCCTCTAGCCTAATGTAAATCTAACTATTCGTATCCACCTAATTTTAATAATCTAAGACTATTATCTCGTAACCATGTATCCCGTAGCTACATGTCAAATATAATTACTAACCTCCATTCAATATATCACCAGATACATATTAAGAGCCTCATGACCAATATCTCATAACTCACGACCGAACTAAATTCTATGCATATGACATCTCACGATTGAAACCCAAGAACAGTCCCCCCCCCCCCCCCCCAATACAATTCTGTTTATCCAGATCATTCATTTGAATTAATGGTACGGTTCGTAAGCAAATAATGATAACCTAATACATATATCCGATACGATAGAGCACCATCTCAGATCATACCATTGAGCATTAATCGAGCTCCTACATACACAATCCAAACCATAAAGCATTAACTTATCTCCTATATACACATTAGTAACCATAGATAATTAACCCATCTCCAAAACCACCCTATGTCACGGGGTGCACAATACCATATAAATCCTTATAGTGGTTCAGAATAATCACCCAACCCCGAACTGTCCAATATGGAGTGCTCAATCAACTCATATTGTTTTTTATCAATAACACATATAATTCAACTTTCAAACATCATACGATTGAGGAATATACAACTCAAGCCCCATCATTGAACCATATAAAAAGTATAACTGCTTTAACAAATCCATTATTATGAAACGTACCATAACTATGTATAATTTATCATTATGGTGGGGGTTAGGAATTTCATTGGCATGTGCTCGACCACGTGCGCCTATAGATAATGAAAAATCCTAGTCAATGAAGAAATATTCAAACGCTATCACTTGCAATGGTTGATCATGATCAATAATAAGTTCGAACTCGTAGGTATAGTTGTTAGAAGAGCTTAGGACTCTCCTAAATTGACGTATAAATGTAAATATGCCCCATATGAGTAGGGCATACATTATTATGATGTCAAACATTATTAGAACTCCGCAGACTTAAGTTCTTGAGTAATAAAGAACAAACCCTAGCACCCCATGAACGTAGGTATGTTGCCGAACCTCATACATCTTGTGTTGTCTGTGATGTTGTTCTTTCTTGCGATTATTATCTCTATTTTGCCTTGTGTTCATTGAATATCACTACCTTTGGGAAATTACCACATACAATTGGCGTCGTCTGTGGGAACGATCATAGTCCTTTGCCACTAGCTAATTTTATGTGATGTCTGACTCACCCAACTAAGATCACCAAAATATTAATGACTAGGAGGGTCATCACCAATATATCCATTGAGACAAGGAGGTTCACCATCTAGACTAAGACAATCATGATGATTAGAAGAGTCGTAAACTGTCTCCTCTGCCCCGAAGGGTCAGATCAGAAATTGATGACTATTACCAATCTCCTGATACATTCTGTCATCATCGGGAGGAGAGGAAGAATGAAAATGATGAGACCCAATTATCTAACAATATCTCAAGGCTCATTGATAACTACGAGAAGTTCCTTGAGATAAAAAGGCTTCCACCAGACATCAGTAGGAGCAAAATGTTGTGCTCCAATAAAGTTTAGACAGGCTTAAGCAAGAGGCTGGGAAAGAGAAGCGTAAGCGTTGTTATAAGTTGCATACTCCTAGTCTCCAGGCGAGTAGAGATTGTCGCCGGGGGAAGAGCGCACCGCGAGGGAAGGAAGATTCTCCTCAAATGGGCACTAGCATGAAGATCTCGCTCTGACAAGTGAAGGGGAGAAAAGGATTTGCACTATTGTAGAGTTTACAACAAGAAGAAATAGACTTACAACCTCAGGATGCTACAACTGACCAGACACTCTTTCCCACCATATTCTCCGTAGAGCGCACCAAAATTTGGAGAACGTTGCACAAACGCGAGCGGTTTTAATTCGCAACAAATACCTTCGAATCATCTGGCCAAACTTTCTTCTTCAATGTAGAAATAACTTTATTCATTTAGAGTTTAAAGAACAAATTTATTGTTCTGGGACGTAACCTTCAAGCAACTAAAATGTCGCACCTAAGATCTTTGAGGGAATACTATGAACATTTGTGTTGGGGTGTTTGCAAAAGGGGTGTGGTTCTTTAAATCTCAAAACAAGTTTTTTCAAGCCAAGTAAATATTTAATCACAATTCCTTAAAAGAACTCAAAGAAGAGAAGTGAAAAAATGTGTTCTCAAATTTATCAAATATTTTGATCAGCAAAAGTAGTTTTTCAAAGCTCTCATTCTTGGTTTGGAAGAGAAGACAACTCCTTAACTAATATCCTTTTATTTTGAAATGTTTAAAGATTCAAATGCTACGTGTCACATATTTTTAGTTATAAAGTAGTCACATCAGGGTCTTAGTCACCCAAAAAATTTTACTTGACACACTAACCAAGAATATCTTAAACAAAGATATTATGCAAAATTGACTCTCGGTAGTGATAAATGGTTGTCGCCACAGGGCCACTAAAATGAGCTATTACATCATTGTGGAGAACCTAAAGCGATAAATGTCGTGCGCTTGTTCAGAGCATTTTCATGGGGACACGGGGAACCAACGAGATAGTGTCACTACAGTGAGGAAGACCTTCGTTGTGGAGGAACTGCGGTGAAGAAAGTCCCACCTTTCTCCAGAGTTTTGGAAATAGGGAAAATAAAATGCTAGTGACAAGTTTCACTGTAACAAGGCAAGCCGTCACTGTGGCAAAGCTAAGGCGAGGCAGGTCGCGCATGTGTCTAGATATTTTGTCCAATTTACCTTATAATATTTTCAAAACTAAGCATATAATGGGATCAAGTTCTCGAAGAATTTTAAAAGAGTAAAATATGCCAATCAAACCAAAAAATATAGAAGATTCATATTGTGAGTGAATAATCCACATGTTAGTCTAGGCAAGACATAATCATGAGAATAAAGGACTTAAATTAATAAGTTAAACTACACGTGGGAAGATAATATATATCACACAAAGATACACAAAATGCTAAAATATGATAAGCATTCAAGGGTTTAAGAGTTTACACAAATTATAATAAGTATGACCAATTTGAATCAAAATTAAAATAACGCTAAACTAAACCCAAAATAAACAAACAAATTACATCACGTCTTCTTTTTTTTAATCATCCCAAATACACATAAATAAATAATCTTTTATTCATGTTTTACAAGGCATCCCTAACATTCTACGCATGTGTATCAAACAATTATTTATTGTCGTTGTAGAAGGAATAGTTCATCGGATCAAACGATGATAAAAAACTAGGACCCAATTGACTAGATATCCTAGAGATGTTGGAATCCAACTCATTTTTAGTTAGAGGGAAAGAACTAGATGCTTGTGATGTAGGAGCAAAACGAAAAGGTGGTGGAGTAACGACATGTGGTGGTATAGTGGGGTCATTAGTATTTCTAAGTCATGTAATTGATTGAAAATATGAAGGAATCATCATTCTAGGCATGGACTTTTCCTCAACTTCCTTTGGAAGCAAAAGAACTCCACACTTCAAAAGAAAATGAACGATCAAATGACTATTGGGAGAAGTTTGAAATTTGTAAGGACAAATTTCCAATTGAGTAAATTTTTATGTGTTGGATTAATTCCGGACAAAATACTTCGAGTCATAGGATAGAAGTTGAGTTAGTGACCTTTCAATCCTATGACATGTTTGTGGAAGACATAGCGGCCAAGTCAAAGACATCGCTTTCCTATGCCGTGTTTAATGCCACATTCGTCATCAACAGTACACGGATATCTCAGGTATGAATGCATCTTTTATTTTGAGCCGTGGATATTCAATTATTGAGTTCTGGAATTTTGTTAGGATTATTTTAAGATGACTTTATTTAAAAAAAATTAAAAATATTTTATCTTTCGTGTGTATCATTCTAACGAGATTTTTTTGTCTGTGATGTCATCTCTTTATAAGTTAATGAAAAAAACAAGTTAAAAACTATTTTTTCAATAAGTTTGCGTGTATTATAATTATTAATGAAGATAGATGTATATACAATTACACTTATTAATATAAATACAGTTACACTTACTAATGTAGACAAAGTTACAATTGCAATCGTATCTATATTAGTAAATGTAATTGTATCTATATTAATAAGTGTAACTGCATCGTTTGAACTTATCCGTAATTAATAAAAAAATTATGAGTTTAAGATACCAACAATAATATCGCTTGGACTGATCATATATAATAGACTTTTAAGGGATTCAATAGCTAATGCCCCTCAAATTATTAACATTATTATTAGTTCCAATGACACACTTCACAGAACGTTAATGATTTAATTTTAATAATTTAAGATCCCACTAATTAATAAAAAATATTTTTTAGAATTTTTAATAATTGCTGAAACAAAAATGTTAATATTATTATTAATTCAAATGGCACACTTTTCGAAACCTTAATTATTTATCTTCCATAATTTAAGGATTCACTAATTGATAAAAATATTTTTTGATTTTTTAACAACTCCTTAATACCAAATGTTAACGTTATTTTCAATATTGACGTTTCGTAAAAAAATATTAAATTTATTATTAATTAAAATGACACTTTTTGGAACATTAGTTATTTATTTTCCATATTTTAACGTTCCACTAATTATTTTTTAATAAACCCTCAGTAAAAATGTGACATAGATAATTACATTCCAAAATAATACTTTTCCAGAAATATAAAAGTATTTCCATGAATATTGCCATTTTTCTCCCTTAATTTTTTTTTCCAGAAAGGCACTTTTTAGAAACTAAATATAAATTAAAAATCCATAATGATAATTTTTCAACAATAACGCTATTTTTCGTCTTTAGTGTTTGATAAAGCAAAGTTGAAAATGGGTGTTTTTTCAACTCGTATCAAACATACAAAAGTAGCAAGATTTTCTTCTTCACCCCGAAAAACTTTGTTAGGTCAAATATTATCCAGGAAAAAAAAATTAAATTTCACCACTTTTCTATCAAAGAAGGCCCGAGGTTTTAACATTCCCTATTTTTCCACACGCGGTTAATCTGGTTAACACGTTGAGGATAGGGAGCGCTGTGCAATTTATACTATTCTCGGTATCAACGATAAATAAAAATGACAGTAAATATACACCTTCCCCATAATAACAATAAAGAACAATATAAATTACTGAGATGTAATAAATTAAATGAGTCTCCACTAAAATCAAATTTGTCGTCTAATAAATCTCAATAATGCAAAGTAATCTCAAAGTTAAATTTAAACAAGTTGGAACCACCTCGACCCATAAATAAACTCTTGAATAAATAAATATTAGAATTAATTGAAATTTGTAAGTTTTACTGCTTAGTTATGTTGCTCATATATAATAATACATGTGGAAAATATTTTAATAGATGTTGTTTAGGGTCCAAAATTTGCAAGAAATATATATATTACTTAACAGTATTAAATGTGACCCATTTACGTCCCAAGTCGTCTCCCCCCGACACTTATATCAATAACATATCACCTCTCCTCTGGCCTGATGGAAATCTAACTATTCGTATCCTCCTAATTTTATTAATCTAAGACTATTATCTCGTAACCTTGTATCCCGTAGCTACATGCCAAATATAATTACTAACCTTCATTCAATATATCACTAGATACATATTAAGATCCTCATGACCAATATCTCCTAACTCACGACCGAACTAAATTCTATGCATAAGACATCTCACGATTGAAACCCATGCAAGGACCTCCCCCCCCCCCCCCCCCCAATACAATTTTGTTTAGCCCGATCATTCAATTGAATTAATGGTACGACACTTCGTAAGCAAATAATGATAACCAAATACATATATGTGATACGATAGAGCACCATCTCAGATCATAGATACACAATAACTACCATTGAGCAATAATCGAGCTCCTACATACACAATAGAAACCATAAAACATTAACTTATCTCCCATATACACATTAGTAACCATAGATAATTAACCCATCTCCAAAACCACCCTATGTCACAGGGTGCACAATACCATATAAATTCTTATACTGGTTCAGAATAATCACCCAACCCCGAACCGTCCAATATGGAGTGCTCAATCAACTCATATTGTTTTTATCAATAACACATATAATTTAACTTTCAAACATCATACGATTGAGGAATATACAACTCAGACCCCATCATTGAACCATATAAAAAGTATAACTTCTTTAACAAATCCATTATTATGAAACGTACCATGACTATGTATAATTAATCATTATGGTGGGGGTTAAGAATTGCATTGGCACGTGCTCGGCCACGTGCGCCTATAGCTAATGAAAAATCCTAGTCAATGAAGAACTATTCAAACGCTATCACTTGTAATAGTTGATCATGATCAATAATAAGTTCGAACTCCTTGGTATAGTTGTTAGCAGAGCTTATGACTCTCCAAAATAGTCGTATAAATGTAAATATACCCCATATGAGTAGGGCATACATTATTATAATATCAAACATTATTAGAACTCCGCGGACCTGATTTCTTGAGTAATAAAGAACAAACCCTAGCACCCCATGAACGTACGCATGTTGCTGAACCACATACATCTTGTGTTGTGTGTGATTTTGTTCTTTCTTGCGATTATTATCTCTATTTTGCCTTGTGTTCATTGAATATCACTACCTTTGGGAAATTACCAGATACAATTGGCGTCGTCTGTGAGAACGATCATAGTCCTTTGCCACTAGCTAATTTTATGTGATATGTCACTCACCCAACTAAGATCACCGAAATATCAATGACCAGGAGGGTCATCACAAACATATCCATTGAGACCAGGATGTTCACCATCTAGACTAAGACAATCATGACGATTAGGAGGGTCGTAAACTATCTCCTCTGCCCCAAAGGGTCAGATCAGAAATTGAAGAATATTACCAATCTCCTGATACATTCTATCATATCATCGGGAGGAGAGGAAGAATGAAAACGATGAGACCCAATGGTCTAACAATATCTCAAGGCTCATTGATAACTATGAGAAGTTCCTTGAGATGAAAAGGCTGCCACCAGACATCAGTTGGAGAAAAATACTACGCTCCAATAAAGTCTAGACATGCTGAAGCAAGAGGCTGGGAAAGAGAAGCGTAAGAGTTGTTATAAGTAGCATACTCCTAGTCTTCAGGCGAGTAGAGATTATAGCCGAGGGAAGAGTGCCCCGCGATGGAAGGAAGATTCTCCTCAAATGGGCACTAGCACGAAGATCTCGCTTTGACAAGTGAAGGGGAGAGGGTGATATTTAGGGAGGGAGTGCGGAGGAGGGGTGACAACCGTAGGGATGGAGGGTGAGCTTGAGGGAGAGATAGAATGGAAGAGAGAGAGAGAGGGGGGGGGGGGGACATAAAGAAATAGGGAAATAAGAGTTGGTTGTAAAGGTTTATAAAATTTAAAAGACACATATTGTTTTTTCCTTTATTGAAATTATTATGTTTTTTCCCCTAAACTTTTAAAAGAGAAGAAATCCAACGCATTTCATTTGAAGAAATGACACTTCGGTGCAATTTATTTTAGCATATATGGCGGGAAAAATCCCGAATAGTCAGGCAGGGTGGCCACCTATCCTTGGGACTCTTTAGGTTCACCCCTGATGAAGCCTAAGAAAAACTCCTTAATTTTTTTATTGACAAGATTTCAAAGAATATAGTGGATTGCATGATCAAATATCCGACCACAAATAATTGGGAAAAGGCTTTGTTGAGTTGAGTTGCATGATCAAATATGGTCACATAAAATCAATCTCTAACATTGTTTTGATAAGCTTGATAAACTAATTAAAGCGAATATTAATGTTAAAAAATAATGGTTAAGAGTTGTAAGGTGGATAAAAGTGTAGATTTTATTATATTATATTAGTGATACCTCGTATGGTATACCTACTAGCTTTGGAAAAACCAAGTAAATCAATTAGAAATGTCAATGGGTCGTGTTGAGTCGTGTTTATGTCGTTTTTTATCGTGTTCGGATCTTATTGGGTTCGTGTCTAAACGGGTGACTTTTTTATCGTTCTGTAACAACCCATGACTTTGGAGACTGAGAAATTAAATTTTTGGGAAAATAAAATTTAATTAAATTGGAGAATTCTAAAATTTGGAATTGAGGCCCAAAAATAGAAGACATTTTAAAGTATTCCGGATGATGATTTTGAGGGTACCATCGACCCCGGAAGGGTAGAGATAGTCAAAATGACTGTCATTGGGTTTTATTTCGGCTCCGGAATGTTTTAAGTCAGTTTGACTCGAATTGGAGTAAATGAGTCATTTAAAGTGTGTATTAACATTTAAAATTGGGTTTATTATTTTAAGGGATTTAGAGGCTTACGGATCAAGCCATCTCATTAGAGAAAGAGAGAAATAGAAAGAAAAGAGAAAGGAAGAAAGAAAGAAAGAAGAAGAAAAGAAGAGAGAGAGGAAGAAAAGCTTGGATATTCCGGCCCAAACGCGACATCGAGGATGATCCAACCTCTACAAAATCGAGGGAAATGTTTAATCTTGCTAAATAAGTCATTTGTGTATTTGATTTCATAATTGTGGGCAAAAGAAATGGATTTTGGGTGTTAATGGAAAAACCTAATTTTTGGGTAAAATCTTACAATTGCGGGTATAGAAATTGTTGGGTAGTTATATGATGATTTTTGAGGTTAGAAACATGTTTGGTATGAAAATTTATAGTTGGGTAATAATATATAGGAGTTTTGGAAATTTTGGGTTTATAGAAAATCAGCCATTTTCGTGGCTTTCTGAACTGGACGAATCGATTCGCCCCCACCGAATCGATTCGCCATGTTGCAGAAGCCGCAGGTCTTTAGGGCTGAATCAATTCTCTCCTAGCGAATAGATTCGCTCCTAGTGATTTATAACCCTTTTTGGTTGGGTTTATTGATTCGGGGTCATCTTTTATGATGTAAGAGATATAGTTTGGAGACTTACAAGGGGTTTCTCACATGTTAGGATCATGGGGACTTCTTGAGATAGTTTGGAGAAAATATATGTGTATGCATTGTAGTTGTGTGTATTTATGGGGATAGTGAGAAACCTCATTGGGGTTGAAAATCTTAAATATTAAATCAAAGGTAAGTATAAATACGACGGGAGGTTAAGAACTCCTAGAGAGAGTTGCGATGGTAAGTTGTGAAATTCTAGGCCGACATTTATAATGAATCCTTATAGAGATAGGATATCATAAGACGCAATTTGGGAACCAATGAGAGAGAGTAGTCGCATTATCCTTAGAATGATAGTTATTACATAATCGTGTGGAAATAATCTTTGGGATTCCAACAATTGAAATAAATTTGGGCTAAGTTGAGGTTTATAGACTATTAGTTATGTATATATATATCAATAGTCGCAACTAGTATTGGAATCATGAGTGTCCTTTTGGAGATATAGGAACTGTGTAGTGAAGGTTTCCTACACTAAACTTTGGGTGATAACCCAAATGTTGAATATAAACATATGTTTTGGGAGACTATTCATCATAGAAAAATGGATGAACATGCTTCAAGAGAAGGATTATATTTACACATCGAGGTAAATTAAATGAGTTTGTGGTGACGGCTGGTACATTGAGGATTATGTATACTTATAGCCGAATATATATATATATATATATATATCTTATACATATGAACGATAATTAGTTTGTATATATAGATATATGGATATGTGAATATATTTAAATATATATCTGTATGGATATGAATATGGATATATTTATGTTGTGGATATACATGTTATGAATATCTAAACCTTTTGTGATGGTTTATTTATATGATTGGATCATATGGACGTATATATATTGTGCATGTGAATGATATATACTTATGTGGTTAAGCATACCCCGCTCATGCTATCATTGGGAAGTTTCCGCGCAGAGGGTGAGCATCCTGGATAGAAAAGCAGGGTGTGGATATTCCCCAGGTCATAGTCATCCCATGTGTTATTATATGATTTATATTTTTGGGATGAGACGTGGTGGGTATGTTTCGTCTCATTGCCGGTTAGGAGCTATGACCGCTTCCTGGGACGTCGTGTGCGTGAGTTTACCACGAGATGGGTGTCGTTTAGTCCCACCATGGTGGCCCCAGTATTGTTACGTGAGCCGGGCACTGGGAAAATGATGGCATGATGCAGTTTTATCGGCGATAGATATAGCCGAGTATATTATGTGTATGGCCATTGTACATCATATGTGGTATGTACACTTGGCTATGGGAATGGATGATTGTATATATATATATATATGGTTAGAATAAATGCCTATATATATATTTTTATATCCTATAGATGAAAGGATATGGAATAGTTGTGGAGTACATCTTGGATGATTATGATGTACTATATTGATGGGGGTTGATGTATCGCATTTAAGGAATATTCCGGTTACATCATCCCAAGGATATTATGAGAGATTTTGGCGTTGTTATTATATTATAATCTAAATTTAGTAGTAGTAGTAGTAGTAGTAGTATAATATGGTATGTATGCCATTATGGATCTCTAGGATCGACATTGTCAAGGAGTAGTGTAACGGGGTGGTTCCTTGTTTGAATTTCGCTTTGCGAGACACCCCACGCACGAAACGTAGTGCAGTGTTGAGATTGGAGAAAAGTTCTATCAAATATTTATGTGTGGCATGATGGATCTCTAGGATCAATGTTGTCAAGGAGTAGTGTAACGGGGTGGTTCCTTATTTGGATTTCGCTTTGCGAGACACCCCACGCACGAAACGTAGCACAATGTTGAGATTGGAGAAAAGTTTTGTCAATAATAACTTGTATGCATGTTCTTAGTAATTAAATCATATGATTAAACCCAAATATAAATGGGTAACGTATTAAGAATTATAATTAATTAAATTATAAATCGGAATCCATTAAACCTATTATGGCATAATTGTTTGTAAACATAATCAAGTATGTTAGAAAAGGGGTGGATTCTTGGGTTAAGATAGGAAGGCAATTCTCGTGGGTATAGGTTGGGCCTATGATAAGTTAGGTTGTCCTTATAATTGGGTTAATTTAACTAAAATTTGAGGACGCGAATAGGTGCGCGCCGTTAGATGAGAGGTGAGTTGGGGTTTCACGAGAGTGCAATTCCACTTTAATTATGAAATAAGTGCATCGATATTTATTATGCACGGTTAACACATTTGCTAAATATTTTCACAACTCGGGCTCTGATCCGTTTACTTTCTCTCCTGCCTGTATATATATATATACTGGTGTCCTACCGCATGGATGCCGGATGACCTTCTATCCAGAGTCTTGGGAGCCGTGACAGGTGTGGACTGTTGCGGGATGTATCTTGTAGTCGCTTCCTACTTCTTTAAAAATCTAGGTAGGATTCATGTTGTATATCGGGTTTACACCCAAGGGATATTTATAGATGTGCATATCTATTTCATTTTAGTCATTGTATTGGCTGTGACCCGACAGCTTATTTTGGTTTATTTCTTTGTGGTATATTCAGTTGTAGTTATTTATTTCATTTTATTCTAGCATTTCATTTATCATAGTTCTTTCATGCATCTTTCTTTCCTTTATTAGTAGCGTTATATTGTTGGTTTGTGGTATGTTGCATATTTTATATAATTTTAACATCTCGCTTATATGGTATCGAGTAGTTAGTACTATATTATATAGTACCGACAATTGGTGTTGTGACTGGACCATCTGAAACTCCTGATTTAATGTAGTATAGGGTTGGCCACCCGTTATTATTTTAAGCGGGGTGTTACACGTGTGAAAAAATTATATCCAAATCCGTCCCGTTATGTTATTGTGTCGTGTCGTGTCATGTTCACTCGTTAATACCCATTAAGATAATGAATTATTTTGAATTGTATACAAGTTGACATATTATCTCATTTTAACCTAAATAGACCCATTAATTCGTTGACATTACTAAATCTCTCATTTAGTAAAATTCATTATGATTAAATTAATATTATGCTACATAAATCATTTCTAAGTTCCAAAATTATATCTTATTTACTTAAATTAATGGGTCATAATGGGTTTTATCGGGTATTAACGGGTGAAGGGGGTCAACCCTAGCCCGACCTGTTAACTATCGTGTCTTATCGGGTTTACACTGATATGAACCGAACCCATTAAGGGTCCATCCATTAACTTATAACTTCGTGTCGATTTGTGTCTTGTTATCGTGTCGTGCCTCATTTTGTCAGGTCTAAAAACAACCAACTTCCACTGCACTTTTGTAAAGATGATATGGTTTGTAAACATACATCATCAAGCAACCAATGGCATAAGAAAACAGATTATGAAACCAATATTCATAAGAAATAGGATAATCACAACGATTTATTTAAATAGAGAATCAAAATGCTTTGATAAAGGGAGAATACATGAAACGAGGAATAAATAGAGTGGTATACACGTTGCACGATCCTAGTTTTTCTTGTCGAGATGTCAACACATGTGGAGTTATATTGGGTTTGTGAACTTGGGTGCTTTTGTTTAATTGGGTTTGTTGTGTATTGTTTTTGGGTTTGGCCGAGATTGGTTATGGCCTTTATTTTGGACTATAGGTTTATTTTTTGTTTTGGGCCTGTGTGTTTATTTTAGGCAGCCTGTTGCGTTCGGTTTGTTTTTCTATTTGGGTTGGCCTTGGTCCTTAGGTTTTGACTCATTGTACATATTTTTTTTGGGATTTTGCCTTGGTGTTAATTAAATTTCACATTTCACCCCCCAAAAAAGTGGTAAGATGCCTTAAGCCATTGCTTTACCTATATCCTTCTACATTTGAAAGGCCACCATATAGTTCCCCACTTTCTGTAGTATCAATGATTAAGATCGAATTATTCGGAGCGGGATGCCTCCAATGGATTTTAATACACCCAATACTGATTCATCCAAAGAGTCCTTCTCAAATCCTGAGCCCAAACGTACACTAAGAGTCTGTTTGATTGTACAAATTGTTTGATTATATAAATCGGTTCATTGTGAATTAACGAATTCTAAATTAATGAATTTGAAATTAGATAAATTCAATTTTACGCGATGTTTGGTAATTTGAAATTGATGTTAAGGTTATATGATAGAAAAAAGGTAAAACAAATTAAGATAGAGCGCTTACGAATAGGGATGAGAAATCGAAATAAGCTTTCTAAACTTTATGTCAAATGTTTCCATTTCAAATGGGTGAATTTCATGCTTTTTGTAAATGTTTCAATTTTAGATATTACATATGAGATAAAATGAAACAATCAGGCCTCGTTTGGTTGTCCTAAAATTGTAAATGATTGGATTTGAAATGAGTTTAAACGCAAATTTACGCACTGTTTGGTAATTTGAAATTGATGTTGAGGTTCTATGAGAAAAAAGATAAAAACAAATTATAAGAGAAAGGGGGAGGGGGAATGGAGAGAGAGAGAGAGAGAGAGAGAGAGCATACACTTTATATGCCTTATATTTATAATGGATGCATTTCACATTTTTGTGAAATGATCTAATTTCAGATTTTACACATGAGCCAAAATGGGACAATTAATGAATCATTTCATTAATGAAACCAAACACAATTAATAGATCAATCTGTAAATAGACCAATTTATAATTTTGGTACAACCAAACGGGGCCTGATTGTTTCATTTATCTCATATGTAAAATCCGAAATTGGAGCATTTTACAAAAAATTGAAATGCATCCATTTGAAATAGGAGCATTTCACACAAAGTTTAGAAAGCTTATCCCAATTGTTCATCCCTATTCGTAAGCTCTCTCTCTCTCTCCATTTGTTTTTAACTTTTTTTTCTTGATTAAACCTTAATATTAATTTCAGATTACCAAACATAGTTTAAAATTGAATTTAACTCATTTCAAATCCATTTAATCAAATAATTTGCACAACCAAATCGAGCCTCGATGAATCATTTCATTGATAAACCCAAAAAATTAATAGACCAATTTGTAAATATGAAAATTTATAAATGGACCAATTTATAATTTTGAGACGACCAAACGGGGGGTAAAATAATATTTTTGTCTCTGCGGTGTTCGTTTGATATAGAGCACACAGCTCCGCAAATTTTATGGTGATGGGAAAATCCCTCATGGGACAAATTGGAGTTCTTGCCAAAAATGAAGATCTAATTGTCGATGTCGTTAACACAACATAATCTCAACGAAGGTGTCGAGCTCGAACATGGTGGCCGGAATGACAAAAGTTCTATTAGATGTTATGCTTTTGGTTTCTTTCATATTTTCACATTTAAAACATTCTATTGTTATTGTATACATATCTAGTCCATATATGCATCTATTTTTATTATTTTTGTATTTTTTGATTGGATTCGTAGAGTCCTTTTTGTATAAGTTTGTTTATGATAAGTTATTTTACTTTCACGATTTTATGAATTGATTGTAATATTTTTTTTGTCATATGTCAAAATGGTCGTCTTATACTTGGATTTATCTATACATGTTATTTTTTTATAAGTATTTATGTTGTTTAATTCGTTAACTTTTTTAATTATAATTTCAATTTATTTCAAGTACAATGTGCTTTCGATCAGAAGGTATTGTGTGAACCCTTAAATGTGCTTGTCCTCTTTGTTCATTTATTTAAACACATCTTATTTCACAAAAGTAGGGTTGATTATATTTATTTACAAAACTAACTAGATCATATAAGGGTATGGATGTCACTAAAGTTTTAGATTTGTAGTTTACTCACCCTCGATAAATCTACACACCTGTTACACAATGTGTAGTGGTGGGGCCAGCGTGGGACCCACAGTTGGACGAGTAAGTGTTTACCGTCCAGACTGTGGACGGGTAAATATTGTCCGTCCAAGCTTTTTTATTTTTAAAAAAAATCCTATCATCTATAGAAATAATATAAATAAATGAATTGGCATCCTTGGACGGTTAAATCTTTACCGTCCAAACCAAATTTACCTTCTTCATAACCTTTCCCACCGTGTAAGCCAACTACAAAATGTATCCCAAGCAATATAAATTTACATTGTTTAAGCCTCTTTCATTGGAGATGGCCTTACAGATAAATGTGACAAAATGAAGAGGAGAAGTGTGGTATTTATAATTCTATTAAAAGACATATTAAATATATTTAAAATTTAAATGGGTAAACAAGTCGGGACCTGGCCAAATGGGCAAGATGTGGACCCCGTGAGCCTATCGATTGGAGTATCGGGCTATCCATGGCCCATTAAATAAATGAGTCGTACTGGGCTTAAACCGTTTGGGCCGAGCCAGGTTGTCCGGGCCAATGAGTCTCGGACTTTTTGGAAAGAGCTAGTTAGACCCAGGGGAAACCATAAGCTCAATGAAATTAATTTAATAGATTATGCATTTTTAGGACTGAAAATAATATTGATTATGGATATAGGACAACAAGTATCTCGTTTCCATTTTTAATCTCTATTTTCAAATTATCGACTGAAATGACATGCTGTGATTGATTGACGTTTTATAGATATGAATCCGCGTCAACGATTTTATTTAAAAACAGAGACTAAAATTATAAATAAAATATTTATTATTCTATTATCATAATAAATAGGGCATGGCTATTCCCACTCCATACAATTCTGGAGACACTCCAAAAACACATTAAATGACAAAACTACCCTTGGTGTTATATAAAGGAAATCTCTCCTTCTTTGTCCAACAATAAGAAAAAACCGGTTAACAAAATTGTTAAATTTAAAATTAATAAATATAATTTTTTTTTATCCAAATAAGAATATCACCAAATTAAAATATGAAACGTCATTAATTTATTTTTTACTTGACACGAATACGGTCCAAGTAAAACCGACACGACGCAATTTTTTTTATCAAATGCAAACACGACCCAATGAAAGTTGGATAAAATACGAAATATTTTTTTAACTTAACACGAATAAAATCGCCTATTATTTTAATTTATTTACAAAAACAAAAATACGACTGAATAAAAAAAATGATTTCGTATTGTGTGACATTTTAATTTGATCGTGTTTCTGTTTTTGTAAAAAAAAAAATTCACAACACGAACAAATTAAAATCACGTTGTGAAATATTATTTTTTGCAAAAACAGAAACACGGCCAAATTAAATTGTCACACAATACGAAATCATTTTTTTTTTTCAAAATGGGCAACTTAATGCGACACAACATGATTTTCTTTTAAATGTTTGTGTTTGATCAAAACATAACAAGTGTTAACTACTCTCTTTCGCTCACGATTAAAATTCATCATAAAAGTATAATTTAATTGGTCGGTATAATATTATTTTTTAATTAAAACGTGATACGACATAAATGACGAGAAATATTATTTTTTTAATCTAATACGAACACGACAGAACATGAAATAATACAAACGACACGATACGTGAAATCTTATTTTTAACCAATCATAAACATGACCAATTAAAACGAGACACAACACATAGAAACAACACAATTCAATATGACATGACATGACATGACACGACATGATTTTCTTTTTTAACCAAACATGAATACGATCCGAATAAAAGTGACACGACACAACATGAAATATTATTGTTTTAATAAACACGCACGCCACAATTTATATTATTTTTTTTAACCAAACACGAACCTGATCGAAATAAAAAGGACACGACACCTCTCAAAATCTTATTTTTGCCTAAGATGAAACACGAGTCCAATAAAAGTGATATGACACAACACGAAATCTCATTTGTATCGCATTTTTATTTGGTCGTATATCTGTCTTTGTATTAAAATAATATTTCGTGTCATTTCGTGTCTCCTTTAATTGGATTGTGTTCGTGTTAAGTTAAAAAAATATTTCGTGCTCGTTTAAGAAAAAAAAAAAGATTTCATGACATGTCACTTTTATTTGAGTTTTCTTTCTTAGATAAAAAATAAAATTTCATATCGTGTCACATTTTAACTGGATCGTGTTCATATTTAGTAAAAAAAGTAAGTAAACACTAAAATATAAATCAATTAATGACTAAGTTGTTAATAATTGTTATTTAAAGTTAAAAAAAGTATTTGCTTAAATTGTAAAGGTTAAAGAATAAAGGGTAAAGGTTAATATAGTCAATTAAAAAAGTTTTGGAGTGTTTCCAGATTTTTTTGAAGCTTTTTTAGCTGCACCCTAATAAATATTATAATAAGTACTAAATTTAGGAAGCACTTAATTTAACTACTATTCTAAAGTAACTTCGAATCCGTAAGAGAAAACGAAAGCAAAAAGTACATGAAATCAACAACATAAAGTAGTGAAAATGAAAGTTTATTTATTGATCATGTGTATACAACAAAAGATGAAATCCTCATATATCAGTAAAGCTGTAAACCTCCTCACACATAAATATTATAAACAAAATGAATCAATCATAACACGGAATTAATTACAAACTCATCATCTCTCTGTATTAAAAAAGCTTCAGAAATCACGATTCGAACACTCAATGCCTAAAGAAAGATAGGAGAGAGAACAATAGAGAAGTTCCGATGACGGCCGTAGAAATCGGCAGAGAAAACGCCGCTCCGACGTCCGGCGACGGAGCCGGCGACATGGCGCTATCTTGCGCCGAGACAGTGGCGATGGCGGCGACGAAAGCGAGTACGAGGGCGTTGATCATGGTACTAACTTGCGCCATTGTTTTTGGGGGTAAAGGAATTTCCACAAAGGGGCAGTTTAACAGAGTAGGGGAAAGGTTTGTTTAGAAAATGTAGGGTTTATTTGTGAGAGAAATAGTGAAGGAAAGTTTGAAATTTATAGGGTTGTTTGTGGAACACCATGTGAAAATGGGTGGCATTGCTGGACGCGTTAAGTTTGCTGCTTTTGACCGACCTCTTGGGCGTGTCATTTAGAATTTAGAATGAACTTTGATTCCTTCCACCGCCAAATGATATATGGGGGTGAATATTCGTTTGATAGACCATCTCTAAGTTTAAATGAATTTAACTTTATTAAAAATACTTTTTGCGAGTATTAAAATTATTTTATATAATTTAACTTTAATAATTTTTAATACACATATATATGAGTTTTCTTTACCGCCCCATCCATTTTCAACAAATTTTATTCATAAAATCATGTTATCAACTTTTTTTTAATGATAATGAGTTGAGTGTAAAAGATTAATAGTTTAAAAAGGTTTAGTGTAATTCATCCTAAACATAATAAGCAAAATAAATTAGTCAAAACATCTAATCAATTACAAATGCATCATCTATCTGTAGTGTATAAAAAATATCCAAATATTATGATTCAACCACTCAATGCCAAGAGATGGAACAATAGAGAACTTGTGACGACAACAACAAAAATCGACAGGAAATGTCGCTCCGACATCCGGTGACGGAGTCGACGACATTGTTCTATCGTACAATGAGAGAATGGCGATCGTGATGAAAAAATCAAGCGCTAGGGTGTTAATAATGATTCTAGGTTGCTAAATTGATTTTAGGGTAAAGGAATTTGTAAAAAGTATGACTTGTAATTGAAAGGGAAGTTTGATAAAGTAGGAAAATGGTTTGTCTAGAAAGTCTAGGGTTTATTAGTGAAAGCAGAAATGAAGGGACGTTTATATTTATAAGGTTGTGTGTAGAATGTAATACCTCGTAACTTTAACCGATTAATTAATTATTAGTGATTTAATTAATTAAGAAGCAACTCGAACTTATTATATTATACAAATGAGAAATTAAAAATATTTATCGTATAATAGGTTAAAATGAGTTAACTTGATAAATTTATAAAGTTAGAATAAGTCAATTTGGAACTTTATAGCTCATTCGGTTAGGTGATAATTTTTTTGGGCTAAAACTAAAATTACATAGAAGTTTAGAACTAGTATGGTAATTACTATAAGTTATTTAATGAGTTGGTCACATGGGGGATTTTGTCTAATGCCATGGGCATAGTGGTCTTCTGGAGCATTATTTATTTATAAAGATTGGGGTTTAGGGTTGGTTTTTAGGATGGAAAAAAATTTATTGAATTGCGGTGCACCAAGGCCATTGGGCTGCTATAATGGGTTGATAGTCGTTATAACGGGCCCATGTTGCCGCTCTGGTGGGTTGGGTCTCCTTTTAGTGGCTTCATCCGTCAACTCTTCTTTTACGCACATTTCTCAAATCTCGATCTTCACCGAAACCAATTAGTATTCAAGATGTATTGAACGACATCCAACAATTGGAGAACCATCATGCGGGTAATAATTCACTTTATTACGACTTTTATGTACTTACTTTTATAAAGTTTTATTTTCATATTGCACTAATAATAATTATTGTTTTTATGTTTTTTAGATTTATTGGGATGTAAAAGTGTGAAAGATTGAAGTGGGAAAGTGGATTGAGTGACATTGATGTTAAACTGATGGATGGAACTTTTGTTTGGCCATGTATTATGTTTATAGATTTCGGTGATTATGTACTTTAAATTCTATTGTTAGTAGCATTAATTTGGTGGGTATGGACCTATTTTTACTTAATTAATTTAGTTTTGTGTGGAATTCTTTCTAATATTTGGCATGTTAGGCGCCTATGGACCTACTTTGTGGACAATTTGGCTTGTTAGAATTTTGAAAATACTATTTTATTATAACCCTGAACCTCCACACGAACGAGCCCGTTGAACTCTCCCGTGCGAGTTAAATAGAGGGAACGCTTTGCTAGAGCCATTCTAACACATGCCACGCTTAAAATCTAATATCCGTTGAGGGATTCGAACTCGAGACCGTGCGCCTAATGCACACAATCTGAACTCGTCCCTTACCGTGCTAAAAGTATGAGATCCTATCCAGCTTTTGATTTTTTTTAATTACTATTTTTGTTTTTTTGTGTGTTCTAGTTAAATAAAAATTACTTATGTTTGATGACTATGTCAAGTTGGTTGACTATGCTTTGTTTTTACTCGTATTGGTTGATTAAAATTTACAACAAAGAAATGCTAATATATCAATTTTATATCGCAAAAAATCATAATTTTTACATTTTTTTTCTACGTTAAACAACAAAAATTGTCAAAATATTCAGTTTTTATTTCAATTTTATACCCTTTCTCTACAGTAAATAAAATGTTTTATTATAACATTTTATTCAAAAAATTGGCACAATAATAATTTCTTTATCTTTTTAAAAAAATAATCATTTTGTAACTAACCCATGTCCAACCCAAAGTGGACCAAACCTGAACATTATCTGGACAACATTTTATTTCACAATTAAATCAATTTCAAAATTAAAAGTGACCTAATGTTAAGAATTTATCAATAGGTAATGTTGCACAAAAGTGACCTGATGAAGAGTCGGCCCCTCGGAGGGTCATCTGAGCCAGATGAAGAGTCGGCCCCTCGGAGGGTTGTCTGGGCCTGATGAAGGGTCGGCCCCTTGAAGGTTCGTCTGAGCCTGATGAGAAGTCGACCCCTTGGAGGGTCGTCTGAGCCTGATGAGGGGTCAGCCCCTTGAAGAGTCACAAGATCATCTTGGGCTAGTCTTGGTGGAGGGTGCCCTCAGCCTGGTTGAGGGTATATATGGGTATATCAATCACCCCCCAGCCCTTAGCCATAGATGTTGTTGAGATGGCTGAGGGATAGTGTTGCAGATGGGATGAGTGTATGGATAGCTAGATGAATGACACCTGTCGAGCTGATGTGACACTTAGGAAGATATCCATTGTTCTTCCAGTTTCCTAGGCGTGGCAGTTGCACACTGCTTGGGACTTTGTACCCTAATGATGCCCTCCTCGTGGGTTGTGTTCCGCCTTGGTTTATAGGACCACTCATTAGCAAGGTATTTAAATAATTTTTCAAAGTTTATTCATCTTCTTCTTCGCGCCTGAACTCTCTCTCTCTCTAGCCTCTCAACAGCTTCCATAGCTATTTCTGCAGCTTTTTCGTACCAAGCTCCATTCAGTCATTGCTTTCGTCTTCAGGTACTTTTCTCTGCCATAAACTACATTTTTAATCTTTAATTTCTTTTCAGGCGTTGGGGTTGATGCCCCCTTGTGGTGTTTCTAGGGTTTTTTTGTATTTTTCGGTGACTTCTCCGGTGAGTTCAGTTCTTCCCTTTCTTGAATGTTCTTGATCGAAAACCTTTCCTTCTTTGCTTTTGATCCAAAAGTCCAACTTAGTCAATTGTTAGCTTGTTTGTATTTAGCTTAGCCAAATCCTTCCAAGTGTAGGGTCTTCCCCTTAATGCTTAGGAGGCTTTACCATTTAGCTGAAGAATTCCCCTCCCTGTGAGAGAAGTTCTTTGTAGAGATCAGACGGGTAGAGGAAGAGGAGGAGAGAAGACGAGGGGCCGACCCTAATTGGGTACGACCCATTTTTCTCGTTCTATTAGCCACTATTACACCATCTGAGTTCGGCGGGTCGTCTTGTCATCCAGCCGAGAGTCATTCATACGAAGGAGAGATGGATGACAGAACAGCGTCACCAATAGGCACTGGGCCTTCTGGGAGGAGAGAGACATCTGATCTTAGCCCAGGCCGAGAGGCCGAGGGGGTGATCCCTTTCGAGGCTATTCCTGTGACCACTTTATCCCCTCATGCCTTCCAGATGGCCTTTCGTGGTGGACCTCCGATAGGTGATGAGGCCGAGGGAGAGAGGACTGAGGATGATGGCGAGGATTTAGACGCTGACCCAGTTGACACCTCCCACGCCTCAGCTTATGTTTCCACCGTTAAGGATCGCGACCTCTTGCTGTGGAGGCATACATTTGGTGTGCTCCCCAGCATAAGTATAAGGGTTCCCTCTGAGTCTGAGAAAGTCTTCGAGGGTGATGAGGGAGAGATCGCTGTATATGAACAGATGTTAAAGGTCGGCGTTAGGTTCCCTCTGTACCCTGCCATAGTCAATATATTGTCAGCCCTCAGCGTTGCCCCTTCTCAACTTCCTCCTAACTCTTGGAGGACTATCCTCGGCTATGTTTCCTTGTGGAAGAATGCCTTCACTGACGAGCCTTCAGCCGATGTGTTCTTGGATTGTTATAATATCACTTCCTCGTCCAAATAGCCTGGGTACTATCATCTGGGGGTGAGGAAGTCTGATAAAAAACTTCTCCATGTGGCACAAACCTCCAACCACGACTGAAAGAAGAGAATTTTCTTCATCTCTGGAGAATGGGAATTTGCTGTCGAGACTCAACCTTTGGACGATGGTCCGAGGGTTCCAAGGAGATGGTCTAACCCCTCGATGAAGGCTAGGTCAGACCCCGAACTTAGTCTGGATGAAATGGACATAGTTGAGTATCTGAGAGAACGAGGGGAAAAGGGTGAACTTGCAAAGTTTGAAGATTTGATGACCCCTTTGTTCCTCAAGAAGGTTGGCCTGAGGATTGGCCCCCTGACAGAGCTATGTGAGTTATTATTATTTTTTACTCAATCTTTGATTTTTTCCAAGTGTTTCATCTTTGTCTCTGTATGTTTTTGATGTGTCGTATCCTTTTCAGGTCGTCCTGTAGGTATCTCTGGCCATCTTTGGGAAATGACTGCCCCGAGCTTACTGTCTGGTATGGGCAAGAAGAAGGGCAAGGAGCCTCAGCAGGCTCCGAAGAAGTCAAAGGCCGTGGGGCCGACACCTGTTGAACCGTCTGCCGATAGCCATAAAAGAAAGGGTCCCGAAGTTCCTGTTGACCCTCGGTCGGATTCGAAGACGAGGGTGAGGGTGGAGGCATCGGAGGGGAATGGCTCCTCTTCCAGCATGGGGGCCTTCTGGACCTAAAACTTGGCATTTTTTAAGGCTGAGTTGTCTTCTCTGATAACCAATCTGAGGGCGGCCAAAGCTTCTATGTTCTCTGTCCCCTCAGCCTCCGACTATGATTTCCTGTCGAAGATGCCCCCGGACAAGGTGTATGACTATGATTTGCACACACTGGCTCAGGTATTTGTTTTTTCTTCACCTAGTTTGAATTTTTCACCAATTGTTTCCTCGGACTCTTATCAAGTGTATTTTTCTATGCAGTCTATCTGTGCCTCAGCCACTAAGTGGATGGCTGAAAACCAACAACAATTTCATGAAGCCGAGAGGGCCATTCAGCACGAGGCTGATCTGCAGACAGAGCTTGAGGCTGCAAGGACTGAATTGGAGAGTGTGAGGACTGAACATGCAAGGGTCCTGGACGAGCTGACGAGGCAGCATGATGCAGACCTGCAGGCCAAGGACTTGCTTATTAAAGAGAAGGGTGAGGCCTTGACCAACTTGGGTGTTCAATTCAAGACTGATCTTAAGGGGGATGTAAAAAAAGCCGAGGCCGATGCTGTAGAGGACTACAAACTCTCAGATGAGTTTCAAGGCTTCGGTCTTGAATATCTAGAGAGGCTTAGCCTATCGGTGGGTCGTCCTTAAGTTTTCTGATGCAGTATCATCTGTCCGCCCCTCTATTGAGGCAGTTCAACTGAACGATCCCCTGATTGTTGAGGCCTTGGCCCAAGTGGAGTCCCAAATGGAGTCCCAAGTGCACGTCGAGGGTACCGGAACATCTGAGGATCGGCCTCACTTGGTCATAGAAGAAACCCCCATAATTAATGTTGAAACAATGCCCTCTAATGTTGCTCCATAGGGTGGCTGTTTGTAGCCCATACCCTCTTCATGTAATCAGTATTTTTGTACTCACTTATTGTACAAACATCAACATTTTGTAATATAATGCTTCTTTCTGTCTTCCATACTTGTATTTTGTATGATTTGCATTGTGATGTTTTTGGATTAGCAGTATCACTAGCCCCCTCCCTCGTCTTTCTTGAGGGTAAATGAGGGGTCGTCCCCAACATTTGCCCTCATCATAGCCGAGGGTGGTTTTTTACCAACCTAATGTTTTTTTCAATAAAGTCCTCCCTCATCTTTCTTGAGGGTAAGGGAGGGGTCGTCCCCACCATTGACCTTCATTATAGCCGAGGGTGGTTTCCCACCAAATTAATGATGTTTTCAATTAAGTCCTACCTCGTCTTTCTTGAGGGTAAATGAAGGGTCATCCCCAACACTTGCCCTCATCATAGCCGAGGATGGTTTTTTACCAACCTAATGGTTTTTTCAATTAAGTCCTCCCTCGCCTTTCTTGAGGGTAAGGGAGGGGTCGTCCCCACCATTAACCCTCATCATAGCCGAGGGTGGCTTCCACCAATTAAATGATGTTTTTAAATCAAGTCCTCCCTCGTCTTTCTTGAGGGTAAGGGAGGGGTCGTCCCCACCATTAACCCTCATCATAGCCGAGGGTGGGTTCCACCAATTAAATGATGTTTTTAAATCAAGTCCTCCCTCGTCTTTCTTGAGGGTAAATGAGGGGTCGTCCCCACCATTAACCCTCATCATAGCCGAGGGTGGCTTCCACTAATTAAATGATGTTTTTAAATCAAGTCCTCCCTCGTCTTTCTTGAGGGTAAGGGAGGGGTCGTCCCCACCATTAACCCTCATCATAGCCGAGGGTGGCTTCCACCAATTAAATGATGTTTTTAAATCAAGTCCTCCCTCGTCTTTCTTGAGGGTAAATGAGGGGTCGTCCCCACCATTAACCCTCATCATAGCCGAGGGTGGCTTCCACCAAATTAATGATGTTTTTAATCAAGTCCTCCCTAGTCTTTCTTGAGGGTAAATGAGGGGCCGTCCCCACCATTAACCCTCATCATAACCGAGGGTGGCTTCCACCAAATTAATGATGTTTTTAATCAATTCCTCCCTCGTCTTTCTTGAGGGTAAATAAGGGGTCGTCCCCACCATTAACCCTCATCATAGCCGAGGGTGGCTTCCACCAAATTAATGATGTTTTTAATCAAGTCCTCCCTCGTCTTTCTTGAGGGTAAATGAGGGGTCGTCCCCACCATTAACCCTCATTATAGCCGAGGGTGGACCTAACGAGCATCACCCCAATTACACTAGAATCAATAAAACACAAAATGAGGGACCAATGTGACATTCTCATTAACATTCCAAGTGTTCTATTGGAGCAACACATTCATTACAACTGTTGTCCGGTAGGACCTTACAAAACTATTGATAGTATTTCTTCAAATGATCTGCATTCCAGGGGTTGGAAATGGGTTCCCCTTCTAGGTTTTATAGTCTATAGGTTCCAGGAACCACTTCATCGATGACCCTATATGGGCCATGCCAATTTGTATGGAGCTTGTTGGGCTTCTGCCAAGTCTTTTTTAGGACCAAGTCCCCCACTGCAATTGGCCTCTGCTTCACCCTCTGGTTGTAAAACCTTGCAGTCCTCTGCTGGTAGGCGGCTTACCTTATCTCGGCGTCTTCCCTCCTTTCCTCAATTAGGTCTAAGTCAAGTCTCCTCTCTTCCCAGTTTCTCTGGGGGCCATACATTTGGACCCTGTGAGTAGGAAACCCGATCTCGGTGGGGATGACATCTTCTGATCCATAAGCTAGCATGAACGAGGTTTCCCCGGTAGAGGTCTTTGCCGTCGTCCTGTAGGCCCACAATACAGCATATAACTCCTCAACTCATCTTCCTTTTGCTTCCTCAAGTCTTTTCTTGATCCCGTCAAGGATCGTCATGTTTGTAACTTCCGTTTGCCCATTAGCCTGAGGTCGACCTGGGGTAGAGAAGAATTATTTGATACTCACCCTTTCACAGTACTTCTCTAGGGATGCATTCTTTAACTGAGTTCCGTTATCTGAGATGAGGGTGTTGGGGAGACCATATCTGCATATAATATTTTTTCAGATGAACTAGAAGGTCTTTTGCTCGGTAATCATGACCATCGGCTCTGCCTCCACCCATTTTGAAAAATAATCAATTGCCAAGATGAGGAACCGGTAGTTGTTGATGGACCTAAGCAAAGGGCCTACTAGGTCGATCCCCCACACTGCAAATGGCCACGGGGATGTAATGGAGGTAAGAGGCTGATGGGGTTGATGAGGAATGGTGGTAAATATTTGACATTTATCACACTTCTTTACATATGCTGTGGCATCTTTCCCCAAGGTCGGCCACCAGTACCCCTGGGTGATCACCCTCTTCGCCAGAGACCTGCCCCCAATGTGGCTTGAACATGACCCCTCGTGCACATCTTGCAAAATGTATGGGACTTCAGATGGGTGCAAATACCTAAGTAAGGGGAGAAAAAACCCCTTCTTGTACAAGGTGTCTCCGATGACGGTGAATTTCGCAGCTCTGTATCTTAGCTTCTTCCTTTTTTGCCTTGCTTCTGGCATTTCCCCCTCTTTAATGTATCTGATCAGAGGGTCCATCCATGAAGCTTCCTTAGAAACATTTAAGAAAGTGCCAAGTGTTCCCTCAGCATCTTCAATAGTTGGTTGAAGCAAAATTTCCACTGGGACTGTCCTCCTGATATTTGTCCTAGTTGCCAAGGCCAACCTAGCAAGTGCATCAGCTCGGCCATTATCGAGCCTAGGTATCCTCTTGAATTTCACTTCTCTGAAGCTCTTTAGTAATGACCTCACCTTTTCAAGGTACTTGGCCATCCTCTCATCCTTAGCCTCGTAGACTCCTAGTATCTGATTCACTACTATCCTTGAATTATTATGGATAAAAATTTGGCCAACACTAAGAGACTTGGCCAATGAGAGGCCTGCTATCAAGGACTTATATTCGGACTTGTTGTTGGAGGCTTTGAAGTTTAACCTCAGGGCGTACTCAATGTCTGTGCCATCGGGTGCTGACACTATAAGTCCAACTCCACTTCCGCTGTCGCAGGAGGACCCATCGACGAAGAGGATCCACACAGTCTCTTCTAAAAAAATTCCCTCGATGAGGGACCCCTGTGTAAAGAGATATCTTCCCTCTTCATTTTCTGCCACTTTTCCCCTAACGGTACTTGTCTCAGCCTCATCTGCAGGTGTGTCGGTGAGCTTGCCTTATTGGGTATTTGTCTTCCCGAGGCTCTTGTCTTCGGCTTCATCATCTTCCCAAGTAAATTCTGCCATAAAATCTGCCAATGCTTGCCCCTTAATGGTCGTCCTAGGTTGATACGCAATGTCAAACTCCCCCAGCTCTATTACCCAGGCCATTAACCTGTCTGATTTTTTTAGCTTGTGTAGGACTTGCCTAAGAGGATATCCAGTGAGGATGACCATTGTATGGGACTGGAAGTATGGCTTCATCTTTCTTGATGCATGGATCAAGGCATAGGCTAACTTCTCCATCCTTGGGTATCTTTGCTCTGCCCCCTGGAGTGCCTTACTGTTTAAATACACTGGCTTCTGTACTTCGTCTTCGTCTCTGACGATTGCTGCGCTGATGGTTGATTCTGAGACAGCTAGGTACACATAAAGTCGCTCACCCTGCACGGGTCGTGATAACAGCAAGGGAGACCCTAGGTATGACTTTAACTCCTTGAAAGCCTCATCAAACTCTTCACTCTATTCGAAGGCCTTTCTGAGAATTTTAAAGAACGGTAAACACTTGTCTGTAGCTCTGGACACGAACCTATTCAAAGCAGCCACTCGCCCTGTGAGCCTCTGAACGTCTTTAATGGTCTTGGGGGTCTTCATTTCTAAGAGGGCCCTTTTTTTCTCTGGATTGGACTCAATGCCTCTTTGATTCACGATGAACCCTAAGAACTTCCTTGCTCTGACCCCAAAGACACACTTGGTCGGGTTGAACTTCATTTGGTACCTGTCCATTGTATTAAAGGTCCTCTCGAGGTCAGCCACATGATCCTCTGCCTTCAAGCTCTTAGTCAACATGTCATCTACATAGACCTCCATAGATTTCCCAATTTGGTCTTCAAACATTTTATTTACAAGGCGCTGATACATTGCCCCCTCATTTTTTAGGCTAAAGGGCATAACCCTATAACAGTATGTCCCCTTGTCGATAATAAAAACTATTTTCTCCGAGTCTTCAGGGTTCATGAAGATCTGGTTGTACCCTGATTAGGCATCCATAAAGCTCATGAGCTCATGGCCTGCTGTAGCGTCTACCATCTGATCAATGCGGGGGAGAGGGAAGTTGTCTTTGGGATAATACTTGTTAAGGTCTATGAAGTATACACACATCCTCCACTTCCCGTTGGCTTTTGGAACAATGACTGCATTGGACAACCATTCGGGATAGATGACCTCCCTGATAAACTCTGCATCTTTCAGCTTCTTGACCTCATCCCTAATGACCTCATACTTCTCTCAAAAATAAATTCGCCTCTTATGCTTTACTGTCTTTGCACCCTCTACCACGTTGAGCTTGTGGCACATGATTTCGGGGTCAATCCCTGGCATATCTGTATGACTCCATGCAAAGACGCTCTATCTTCTCCTCAACAGTTTAATGAGGTCTTCCTTGATGTTTGACTTCAGGGACTTGCTGACTTGGACGGTTTTTTTCTGCTCATCCTTATTGAGGATGATAGATTCTACCTCTTCCGCGGCTTCTCCTTTCTTCAGCTTTATCTCGTCCCGGGGGTCGAGGGTATCAATATTGTAAGTAGTTGTTGCCTTCTTGTATGCCTCTCTTTCTTCGGCGGAGTTAAAATAACATTCCCGTGCTGTCGTCTGGTCTCCCTGAACTTCCTTTACCCCGTAAGGGGTCAGAAATTTAATCATCTGATGGACTGTAGACGGCACAACTTCAAACCCCTTGAGGGCTACTCGCCCCAGTATAATGTTGTAGGCCGAGAAGACATGTTCATCCATCACAAAGAAGCTGACCTTCTTGATGAGCCATCTCGGCCACTCGGCCCCCATCCTGACATCGGACTCATACACTCCAAGGGGATGAACCTTTTCCCCACTGAACCTAATCAATGGATGAGGGTATGGGACGAGTCTAGCACGGCTGAGACCTAAGGCTTTGAAGCATGGCCAAAACATCACATCTGCAGAGCTACCCCCATCTACCAAGATCCTCGGCACCTCGCATCCGTGCACCCTGGTAGTGACGACGAGAGGGTCATCATGTGGGGCTAAGAGGCCTTTGAAGTCCATTCTTGAGAACTCCACTATCAGGGTATCCATATCGACCTTCTTCCTCTTTTCTGACTTTGCCTCCAGGGAGGTTGAGTGTACAGCTTTTGTCACTGCCTTGGCTTCAGCTACATGGGACTTCCTGTCTGCGACCTCTGACCCTCCTTCTGCTAGTCCCCCGGAGATCATCCCCACACCGAGAGAGATTATATTAAGTCTCTTGACAGGGCCATGGTCATCTCTCGGAGGGAGGTCAGGGTCGTCCTCGTCATCAGAGGGGTCGTCCCCTCTTTTTGGAGGACCTTCTCTACATGCATCACCTCTCTTCTTTCTGGGGTCGTCCCCTCGGCCCCTCTTGAAGGAAGTCTTATCAACGTATTTCCTTAGCTTCCCTTCTTTTAACATTTTTTCAATCTCATCTTTCAGAGCAAAGAATTTGTCTGTCACGTGGCCATGGTCTTGGTGAAATTCACACCACAGGTTTTTGTTCCTCTTGTTGGGGGCTGCCCTCAACTTCTCAGGCCACTTCAGGGATCGGTCACTCTTTATCTCATTGAGAATATGCTCACAGCTGACCGTTAGAGGGGTGTAATCAGCGAACTTGTCGTCCGTATACCTCTTCTTCCCCTCTTTATTCTTCTTATGGTACTTACCCCCGCTAGTGCCTCCTTTTTCATCTTCGTATTTCACAGCCATTGATATACCCGTATATACCCTCGGCCATGCCGAGGGTGCCCCGCGCCTCATCAGGCCCAAACGACCCCTCAGGGGGCCGACCCTTCATCGGTCTCTGGACGACCCCTCAGGGGCCGACCCTTCATCAGGCTCCGGACGACCCCCCGAGGGTACGACAGTACAAGGCCCAAATTAGGCCAGACTCATTGTCGAAAGGAACTTTGCCCTCGGCCTCTTATCAAAGGCCGAGGGTGACATCATCACAGCGCGTGGTTTGGGAGACGCGTGGAACAGTGCGCGTGAGGCTCACATGGCACATGGGAGACCGTTATAACAAAATCACACCCTCACGTGAGGGAATATTATGTCATCATTTGGCATCTACAGGTGTCAACAGGGGATTGGCTAGATCATCATTCACATGCACCATGCATACTTGGGGGGGTACACTACACCCCCCAAGACCTATATATACTTGTCACCTACAACCCAACAGGGGATGGATCGATAATTGCAACCCTAGCTAAAACTCTGCTTATAGTAGAGAGAGAAAGTGAGCTTAGGTGCATTGTATCCAAGGCCATTAGTGCCCATACTTAGTGGATCACACACTCACAGTGGATGTAGGCCAAATTGGCTGAACCACTATACATCATTGTCTTATTCCTCTTATACTCATCTCCTTCTACACATTTATACACTTACATCTCTATGGTTGCCATGGTCACTATTATTTGAGCTCATCATCACTTATCCGGTGGTGCTAAATCTCAGCATCATCAGTTTGGCGCCATCTATGGGAACGAGAAGACGTCTCTTCCTTTGTACAACTTGACCTCACTCGGCACTCTGGTGGTGAACCAGTTCTCCCCCTGAGAGGAGATGTTTCACCATTGAAAGAGACCCACTAAGGTTCTCAAGCTCACTAGTCTTTTTTCCAGTTCATCTGTTCACAGCTCAAACACATGGCACCGGAGATGCCACCACCACCACCACTTCCCCCACCGAATTATGAAGGAGGACCCAGTTCCAGTCAGCCACCACCTCAGTCTGAGATGGCATATGTGGTGGCAGCCTTGAAGTCTCTGGCAGCGAGCCAGCGGATCATGCAGGACCAGTTCACAGCTTTGAGGCAGAACATACTAAGACCACCAGGGGTCTCACCTGAGATGATTACTCCGGCAGCAGCTCCAAGACAGCATGAGGCCAGGGGACCACCTCAGGCGCCACGCAAAGATCTGCCACCCCCTCAGCGGCGTAGGGATGTTGCTGACCCCCGGTGTCTACGCCTGGGGAGGCAAGGAAACCCTTGCCCTGAGGACAGGTATGATGATCTGGAGGGAGAGGAGGACCCCATAGAATGCTGGGAACCATATGAGGTCTCCAATAATACTGTAAGACCTCTCCAGGAGAGCAGAGGGAAGTGCGGAAGGCAAAACCCTAACGATCACCCGAGAGGCTCTGCTTTCGATCGCCTAAGCAGGGGGTCAGCCTTTGAGAGGCTGGGGCCAGTGAATGACCTGCGGGAAAAATTATCCAGGTCAAGGAGTGCCGCGAAGTCCAGAAGGGAGGTAGAAGATGATCGACCCCACGGGGGCCGGCCCCTAGGACGGGACGACGGCCAGGGGGGAGTAAACAGCCGACACAGGCCAGCCGCGGCAGGACCCTCCGGCCATCTCAAAGAGGCGGCAGGGGATAACATTGGCCAAGCCGACCCTACGAGGCCTTGGAATGACTCTATCCAGCGGCTGGAGGATAAGATTGGCGATATACTGAAAAGCTAGGACCCCCTTCAGAGGGGATACACCATAGGCTCACCCTTTGTGGCGAAGATAGTCAACTTCCCTACGCCATCAAAGTTCAAGCCACCTGTGGTCACCCCAAGAGATGACGGGAGCACCAACCTTGTCCACCATGTTGAGATGTACTAGTCGACAGCAGACATATACTCTATCTCAGATGAGATGAGGTGTCGTACCTTCTCTAGTACCCTGACTGGGGCTGCACATGTCTGGTACACGTCTCTCCCAAAAAACTCCATTGAAAACTTTAAGCAGTTGGCAGACCGGTTCATCCATAAATTTTGCTTTGGGATGAGGCCACAAAAGAAGACCACCCACCTGCTCTATGTTAAGCAGGGGAAGAATGAGAGTCTAAGAGACTACATAGCCAGATTCAACAAAGAAAAGTTGGAGGTGGAAGACTATGAGGAGATCATAGCTATGACAGCCCTGATCGGAGGACTCCAAAAGGGGAAGCTGTTATGGAAACTTGCTGAAGACTCTCCAAGGATGATGGCTGAATTGCTGTCAACAACAGGAAAGGTGATGAACGCCAAAGAGGCGATGGCCGCAAAATACGAAGACGAAAAAGGAGGCGCTAGTGGGGGTAAATACCCTAAGAAGAACAAAGAGGGGAGGAAGAGGTCTACGGACGACAAGTTCGCTGGTTACACCCCTCTAACGGTCAGCTGTGAACAGATTCTCAATGAGATAAAGAGTGACTGGTCTCTAAAGTGGCCTGAGAAGTTGAGGGCAACCCCCAACAAGAGGAACAAGAACCTGTGGTGCGAATTTCACCAAGACCACGACCACATAACAGACAAATGCTTTGCTCTGAAAAATGAGATTGAGAAGATGCTGAAAGAATGGAAGCTCAGAAAGTACATCGACAAAGGTGCCTTCAAGAGGGGCCGAGGGGACGACCCCAGAAAGAAGCGAGGCGATGCATGTAGAGAAGGTCCTCAAAAAAGAGGGGATGACCCTTCTGATGATGAGGACGACCCTGACCTCCCGCCGAGAGACGACCAAGGTCCTGTCAAGAGGCTTAATATGATCTCGCTCGGAGTGGGAATGATCTCCGGGGGTCTAGCAGGAGGAGGGTCGGAGGTCGCTGACAGGAAGGCCCATGTGGCTGAGGCCAAGGCAGTGACGAAGACGGTACACTCAACCTCTCTGGAGGTCAAGTCAGAAAAGAGGAAGAAGGTCGACATAGATACTCTGATAGTGGGATTTTCAAGAATGGACTTCAAAGGCCTCTTAGCCCCACATGATGACCCTTTCGTCATCACTACCAGGGTGCACGGGTGCGAGGTGCTGAGGATCCTGGTAGATGGGGGCTCATCTGCAGATGTAATGTTTTGGCCATGCTTCAAAGCCTTAGGTCTCAGCCGTGCTAGACTCATCCCATACCATCATCCATTGATTAGGTTCAGTGGGGAAAAGGTTCATCCCCTTGGAGTGTATGAGGCCGATGTCAGGATGGGGAACGAGTGGCCGAGATGGCTTACCAAGAAGGTCAGTTTCTTTGTGATGGATGAACATGTGTTTTTGGCCTACAACATCATACTGGGGCGTGTGGCCCTCAAGGGTTTGAAGCTGTGCCGTCTACGGTCCATCAGATGATTAAATTTCCTACCCCTTACGGGGTGGGGGAAGTTCAGGGAGGCCAGACGACAGCGCGAGAATGTTACTACAACTCCGCTGAAGAAAGAGAGGCACACAAGAGGGCTACAACCACTTACAATATTGATACCCTAGACCCCAGGGATGAGACGAAGCTAAAGAAAGGAGAGGCCGCGGAAGAGGTAGAATCCATCATCCTCGATGAGGATGACCCGAAAAAAATCGTCCAAGTCGGCAAGTCTCTGAAGCCCAATATCAAGGAAGACCTCATTAAACTGTTGAGGAGAAGACGAAGCGTCTTTGTGTGGAGTCATGTAGATATGCCGGGGATTAACCCTGAAATCATGTGCCACAAGCTCAATGTGGTAGAGGGAGGAAATTCGATAAAGCAGAAGAGGAGAATTTACTCTAGAGAAAAGTATGAGGTCAAGAAATTAGAAGACGATGAGTTTATCAGAGAGGTCATCTACCCTGAATGGCTGTCCAATGCAGTTATTGTCCCAAAGGCCAACGAGAAGTGGAGAATGTGTGTGGACTTCACCGACCTCAACAAGCACTGCCCCAAAGACAGCTTCCCTCTCCCCCGCATTGACCAAATGGTAGACGCTACCGCAGGCCATGAGCTCATGAGCTTTATGGATGCCTATTCAGGGTACAACCAGATCTTCATGAACCCTGAAGACTCGGAGAAGACGGCCTTCATTATTGACAAGGGGACATACTGTTATAGGGTCATGCCCTTTGGCCTAAAAAATGCGCGGGCAACGTACCACCACCTCGTAAATAAAATGTTCGAAGACCAAATTGGGAAGTCTATGGAGGTCTATGTAGATGACATGCTGACTAAGATCATGTGGCGGACCTGGAGAGGACCTTTAATACGATGGACAAATACCAGATGAAGCTCAACCCGGCCAAGTGTGTCTTCGGGGTCGGAGCAGGGAAGTTCTTGGGGTTCATTGTCAACCAAAGAGGCATCGAGTCCAATCCTAAAAAGATAAAGGCCCTATTGAGATGAAGACACCCAAATCCATTAAAGACGTTCAGAGACTCACAGGGAGAGTTGCTGCCTTGAACAGGTTCGTGTCTAGGGCCACATACAGGTGTTTACCATTCTTCAAAATTCTCAGAAAAGCCTTCGAATGGAGTGAAGAGTGTGATGAGGCCTTCAAGGAGTTAAAATCATACCTGGGGTCTCCCTTGCTGTTGTCGCAGCCCGTGCAGGGTGAACGACTTTATGTGTAGCTCGTCGTCTCAGAGTCAGCCATCAGTGCAGCCATTGTGAGAGACGAAGATGGAGTACAGAAGCCTGTGTATTTTAACAGCAAGGCACTCCAGGGGGCAGAGCAAAGATATCCAAGAATGGAGAAGTTGGCCTATGCCTTGATCCATGCATCGATAAAGATGAAGCCATACTTCCAGTCACATACAATGGTCATCCTCACTGACTCTACCCTTAGACAGGTTTTGCACAAGCCTGAAAAATCAGGGAGGTTAATGACCTGGGCTATAGAGCTGGGGGAGTTTGACATAGTGTATCAGCCTAGGACGACCATTAAGGGGCAAGCAATGACAGACTTCGTGGCCGAGTTTACTTGGGAAGATGATGAAGCCGAGGGTGAGAGCCTCGGGAAGATAGATACCCGACAAGGTGAGCTCACTGACACACCTGCAGATAAGGCTGAGTCGAGCACCGCTAGAAGGAAAGTGGTTGAAAACGAAGAGGGAAGATATCTCTTTAGACAGGGGTCACTCACCGAGGGAAGTTTCTCAGAAGAACACACTGTGTGGAGTCTCTTCGTCGACGGGTCCTCTTGCAAAAGCGGGAGTGGAGCTGGATTAATAGTATCAGCACTAGACGGCACAGACATTCAGTACGCCCTGAGGTTCAACTTTAAGGCCTCCAACAACGAGGCCGAATATGAGGCCTTGATAGCAGGCCTCTCCTTGGCCAGATCTCTTAGTGTCGGCCAGATTTTGGTTCATAGTGATTCAAGGCTAGTAGTGAATCAGATACTAGGAGCCTACGAAGCAAAGGACGAGAGGATGGATAGGTACCTTGAGAAGGTGAGGTCGTTATTGAAGGGCTTCAGAGAAGTGAAATTAAAGAGGATACCTAGGCTCGACAATAGCCAAGCTGATGCCCTTGCTAGGTTGGCCTCGACAACTAGGACAGACATCAGGAGGACGGTCCCAGTGGAAATATTGCTTCGGCCAACTATTGAAGACGCTGAGGGAACACTTAGCAATTGCCTAAATGTTTCTCAGGAAGCTTCGTGGGTGGACCCTCTGATAAGATACATTAAAGAGGGGGAGATGACAGAAGCAAAGCAAGAAAGGAAGAAGTTGAGATACAGGGCTGCAAAGTTCGCTGTCATTGGGGACACCTTGTACAAAAAGGGATTTTTACTCCCCTTACTTTGGTGTGTGCACCCGTCTGAGGTCCTATCCATTTTGCAATATGTGCACGAAGGATCGTGCTCAAGCCACATTGGGGGCAGATCCTTAGCGAAGAGGGTGATCACCCAAGGGTACTGGTGGCCGACCTTGGGGAAAGACGCCGCGGCATATGTAAAAAAGTGCGATAAATGCTAGAGATTCGCCACCATCCCTTGCTAACCCCATTAGCCTCTTACCTCCATTAAATCCCCATGGCCATTTGTAGTGTGGGGGATCGACCTCGTAGGACCCTTACCAAGAGCAGTCAATAACTATCGATTCCTCATCGTAGCGATTGACTATTTCTCAAAATGGGTAGAGGCCAAACCGATGGTCACGATTACAGAGCAGAAGACCTTCCAGTTCATCTGGAAAAATGTTATATGCAGATATGGTCTCCCCAACACCCTCATCTCGGATAACGGGGCTCAGTTCAAGAATGCCTCTCTACAGAAGTACTGTGAAAGGGTAAGTATCAAATAATTCTTCTCTACCTCGGGCCGACCTCAGGCCAATGGGCAAACAGAAGTTACAAATAGGACAATCCTAAATGAATCAAGAAGAGGCTTGAGGAGGCAAAAGGAAGATGGGTCGATGAGTTATATGTCGTGCTGTGGGAATACAGGACGACAGTGAGGACCTCTACTCGAGAGACCCCAATCATGCTAGCTTATGGCTCAAAAGTCGTCATCCCCACCGAGATTGGGTTTCCTACTCATAGGGTCCAAATGTATGGCCCCCGGAGAAATACAGAAGAGAGGAGACTCGACTTAGACCTGATTGAGGAAAGGAGGGAAGATGCTGAGATAAGGCAGGCCGCCTACCAGCAGAGGACCGCAAGGTTCTACAATCAGAGGGTGAAACACAGACCAATTGCAGTGGGGGACTTGGTCCTCAAAAAGACTTGACAGAAGCCCAACAAGCTCCATCCTAATTGGCATGGCCCGTATAGGGTCATCGACGAAGTTGTCCCAGAGACCTATAGACTAGAAAACTTAGAGGGAGAACCCTTTTCCAACCCCTGGAATGCAGATCATCTGAAGAAATACTATCCGTAATTTTGTAAAGTCCTATCGGACGACAGTTGTAATGGGTGTTGTTCCAGTAGAACACTCTGGAAGATTAATAAGAAAGATCAGTGTTTCCTCTCATCTTGTGTTTGACAGTTCTAATGCGAATGGGATCATCTTTGAATAACTACCCTCGGCTATAATGAGGTCGCATGGAGGGGACGGCCCCACCATGGTCCTCAAGAAAGATGAGGGAAAACTTTGTTTAAAGCCGTTAATTTGGTGATAACTACCCTCGGCGATAATGAGGTCGCATGGAGGGGACGACCCCATCATGGTCCTCAAGAAAGACGAGGAAAAACTTTGTTTAAAGCCATTAATTTGGTGATTATAACCCTCGGCTATAATGAGGTCGCATGGAGGGGACGACCCCACCATGGTCCTCAAGAAAGACGAGGGAAAACTTTGTTTAAAGCCATTAATTTGGTGATTATAACCCTCGGCTATAATGAGGTCGCATGGAGGGGACGACCCCACCATGGTCCTCAAGAAAGACGAGGGAAAACTTTGTTTAAAGCCATTAATTTGGTGATTATAACCCTCGGCTATAATGAGGTCGCATGGAGGGGACGACCCCACCATGGTCCTCAAGAAAGACAAGGGAAAACTTTGTTTAAAGCCATTAATTTTATTATAACCCTTGGCTATAATGAGGTAGCATGGAGGGGACGACCCCACCACGGTCCTCAAGAAAGACGAGGGAAAACTTTGTTTAAATCCATTAATTTGGTGATAACTACCCTCGGTTATAATGAGATCGCATGGAGGGGACGACCCCACCATGGTCCTCAAGAAAGACGAGGGAGGGGTTAGTGATATTGTCAATCCAAAAACATCACAGTGCAAATTATATAAGAGAGAAATATGGAAGACAACAAGAGAGATGATGATATAAATGAAATATTACAAAGTGTTCTACAAAGTAGAGTACAAAAATATTGATTACATCAAGAGAGTATAGGCTACAGATAGCCACCCTATGGAGCGACATCAGAAGGCAAGGCCTCAACATCAATAAGAATTTGTAAGGCCATAAATTTCCAATTGAGTCCCTGTATTATTTTGACTTAATTCCGTGAACAAAACTGTGTTTGTAATATGTCATAAGGAGATTTTTATATTGTCACGATCCCACTTGGTCTATGACGTATTGAAGAATTTGAAGACGTTGCGGCAAAGCTTCAAAGAATTAATCATGCTGATGTTTAATTGGTGCAAGTTTAATCGTCTTCAAAATTAATTTCATTCCGAGATCACTTAGGTATGAATGCGTATAATTAATGGCGCTCGGAATTATTTTATAAAAGATAAGGATGTAAATTTTATATAGAAAACTATTTTTAAATGTTTTAAAAGTATTTTAAAGGTTTAAACTTCGTTTTATGATGATAAGCTCGAAATAGAGTTTGACTAATTTGAATCTCTATGTTAAGACACGTTTTTATAAGAAAGTCAAACTGTCGCAATGTCGCTCGAACGACATTGGATCTCGTTCGAACGAGATACAATGTCGCGCGAACGACATGCGTAAGTCATTCGAACGATACGTTTTTCGAGGCGGTGTTTGAATCCTATTTAAACAGTGTTTGCATCATAATTTCGGAAGTGTGCTTTCTGAAAAACTGTTTTACAAACCAGAACCTTGTTTGCACATGTTTTCTAAGGTTTAAAAGTTTAAACACATCCTTAGAGTTTGTAAAGATCCGAGTTATCATTCTTATATGTTTACATGATCTTGCTGCACCAAAGTTGTTTGTTCTACACATTGAACACAAAGGGTTTTGCGGTGAAGAAGCGACGGACATCGTGTTCGATATCGTAGACGTATCAAAGCCATATCGGAGGACACCGAGACATACGTGGACGCGTGTGTTGTGGACAGAGATCGTGGAAGACGAAATTTCTGCGTGGGCACTATTGAAGAACGGTTGAAGATTGGAAGGAGCGTCAAGACCCATGGGGATCGAGTCTTAGTGTAAGGCTAATCTGTCTTTGTAAAACCGTTATTCATAATGATTGTCTGGCTTGGGCGTCCGAGGTTATTTTCCCGTTTTTGGGTTTTTTCCTCGTACATCCGGCGTTGTGAGTATTCTTTACTTTACTTTACTTGCTTTAATCACTAGATGTATGTTTAGGATTAATCAAGATAAAATTGGTTCAAAGTGAAAATTGGGATTTCACAACTTGGTTTGGTGCATAATTAAAAGTTGGATATTTTTCGAAGAAAAATTAGTTTTGTTTGAAAACACACATATCGGGCACTCTTCAAAGAGGGTCCCGGCTCTTCAGAATATCTCCGATCTTATCCTCCAGTCGCTGGATCGAGTCATTCCAGGGCCTCGTAGAGTCGGCTTGGCCGATGTTATCCCCTGCCGCCTCTTTGAGGTGGAAGGAGGGTTCTGTTGCGGCAGGCCTGTGTCGGCTGTTTACTTCGCCGTGACCGTCGTCCCATACTTGGGGTCGGCCCCCGTGGGGTCGGCCATCTGCTGCCTCCCTTCTGGACCTTGCAGCTCTCCTTGATATGGACAATTTTTCCCGCAGGTCATTTACTGGGCCGAGCCTCTCAAAGACCGACCCCCTACTCAGGCGATCGAAAGCAAAGCCTCTCGGGCGGTCGTCAGGATTTTGCCTTCCACACTTCTCTCTGCTCTCCTGGAGAGGTCGTACAGTATTGTTGGAGACCTCATATGGCTCCCAGCATTCTATGGGGACCTCCTCTCCCTCCAGATCATCATACATATCCTCAGGGCAAGGGTTTCCTTGCCTCCCCAGGCGTAGACGCTGGGGGTCAGCAACATCCCTCTACCACTGTGGTCTTTGCGTGGTGCCTGGGGTGGTCCCCTTGCCTCATGATGCCCTGGAGCCACTGCCGGAGTAATCATCTCAGGTGAGACCCCTGGTGGTCTTAACATGTTTTGGCTTAGAGCTGTCAACTGCTCCTCCATGATCCGCTGGCTTGCTGCCAGAGACTTCAAGGTTGCCGCCACATCAGCCATCTCAGACTGAGGTGGGGGCTGACTGGAATTGGGTCCTACTCCACTATCCGGTGGAGGAATTGGTGGTGGCATCTCCGGTGCCATGAGTTTGAGCTATGAAGAGCTTAACTGAAGAAAAGACTGGTGAGCTTGAGAACCTTAATGGGTCTCTTTCAATGGTGAAATACCTCCTCACAGGGGGAGAACTGGTTCACCACCAGAGTGCCCAGTGAGGTCAAGCTGTACAAAGGAAGAAATGTCTTCTCGTTCCCACAGACGGCGCCAAACTGATGATGCTTAGATTCAGCACCACTAGATAAGTGATGATGAGCTCAAAAAGTAGTAACCATGGCAGCCATGAGATATGCATGTATAAGTGTAAAGAAGGAGGTGAGTATAAGAGGAATAAGATAATGATGTATAGTGGTTCAGCCAATTAGGCCTACATCCATTGTGAGTGTGTGATCCACTAAGTATGGGCACTAATGGCCTTGGATACAATGCACATAAGCTCACTTTCTCTCTCTACTGTATGTACAAGCATAGTTTCAGCTAGGGTTACAATTGTCGATACCTTTGTAGGGTTGTAGGTGACAAGTATATATAGGTCTTGGGGGATGTAGTGTACCCCCCCAAGTATGCATGGTGCATGTGAATGATGATCTAGCCAATCCCCTGTTGACACCTGTAGATGCCACTAGTGATTAATGATGACATAATATTCCCTCACGTGAGGGGGTGATATTGTTATAACGGTCTTCCACGTGCCATGCGAGCCTCACGCTCACTGTTCCACGCGTCTCCCAAACCACGCATGTGATGATGTCACCCTCGGCCTATAATATGAGGCCGAGGGCAAAGTTCCTTCTGGTAGTGAGTCTGGCCTAATTTGGGCCTCGTACTGTCGTACCCTCGGAGGGTCGTCTGAGCCTGATGAAGAGTCGTCCCCTCAGAGGGTCGTCTGAGCCAGATGAAGAGTCGTCCCCTCGGAGGGTCGTCTGGGCCTGATGAAGGGTCGACCCCTTGAAGGGTTGTTTGAGCCTGATGAGGGGTCGGTCCCTTGGAGGGTCGTCTGAGCTTGATGAGGGGTCGGCCCCTTGAAGAGTCACGAGACCATCTTGGGTTCGTCTTGGTGGAGGGTGCCCTCGGCCTGGCCGAGGGTATATATGGGTATATCAGTTATACCTTAATATATAATATGCATACATAATACATTAATATGTGTGTAATTCTTCTAAATAAAAAATATATATGTACATGTACAGAAAATTACGTATGGAATAATATAAAGTTAAATAATATTATCAATAGATACATGATACTTATATATAGTTTTATACATGTATTATTAATGTATGAAATAAAATAAAATATACATATAGTATATATGTATTAAAAAATATTATCAATTCATGTATGTATATAATTTTATAATGAATTATACATGCAATATATATATATATATATATATATATAGTTAAATTCCCCAACATACTTCATTAAATATACCTAAAAATACATGATATTAAATGTACTTGTATATAATATATGTATGTATATATATATGAATACATTCATGTATCATATATGTATGAAGGTATATATATATACCCCAACATACTTCATTAAATATACCTAAAAATACATGATATTAAATGCACTTGTATATAATGTATGTATGTATGTATGTATATATGTATGTATGTATATATGCATACATTCATGTATCATGTATGTATGAAAGTATATATATATATATATACCTAAAAATACATGATATTAAATGTAGAATATACCTAAAAATACATGATATTAAATGTAGAATATACCTAAACATACATGATATTATATGTAGATGTATGTATGTATGTATGTATGTATGTATGTATGTATGTATGTATACATTCATCTATCATGTATATATATATATATATATATATATATATATATATATATATATATATATATATATATATTAAATGTAGAATATAACTAAACATACATGATATTACATGTAAATGTATATAATGTGTGTATGTATGTATGTATGTATACATTCATCTATCATGTATATATATATATATATATAACTTCATTAAATATACCTAAAAATATATGATATTAAATGTGGATATATATAATTTTTTTTTTATATTAAATGTAGATGTATATAATGTATGTATGTATGTATGTATGCATACATTCATCTATCATGCGTATAATATATATATATATATATATATATATATATATATATAGTTAAATTTCCCAACATACTTCATTAAATATACCTAAAAATACATGATATTAAATGTACTTGTATATAATATATGTATGTATGTATATATGAATACATTCATGTATCATATATGTATGAAAGTATATATATATACCCCAACATACTTCATTAAATATACCTAAAAATACATGATATTAAATGCACTTGTATATTATGTATGTATGTATGTATGTATGTATGTATGTATGTATGTATGTATGTATGTATACATTCATGCACTTGTATATAATGTATGTATGTATGTATGTATGTATGTATGTATGTATGTATGTATACATACATACATACATACATACATACACACATTATATACATCTACATGTAATATCATGTATACATTTAATATCATATATCTACATTTAATATCATGTAATATCATGTATACATATACATTTAAAATCATATATACCTAAAAATACATGATATTAAATGTAAAATATACCTAAAAATACATGATATTAAATGTAGAATATACTTAAAATCACATTTCGTAGCCAACACTTTTTTTTGGTTTTTATTTTTTTTTACATTCTCTTTATAAGTTAATAAAAAAACAAGTTAAAAACAGTTTTTTCAATAAGTTTGCGTGTATTATAATTATTAATGAAGATGAAGATAGATGTATATACAATTATACTTATTAATATAAATACAGTTACACTTATTAATGTTGATGGAGTTACAATTGTAATTGTATCTATATTAGTAAGTGTAATTGTATCTATATTAATAAGTGTAACTGCAACGTTTGAACTTATCGTTAATTAATAAAAAAATTATGAGTTTAAGATACCAATAAGAATATCGCTTGGACTGATCATATATAATAGACATCTAAGGGATTCAATAGCTAATGCCCCTCAAATTATTAGCATTATTATTAGTTCCAATGACACACTTCACGGAATGTTAATAATTTAATTTTAATAATTTAACTTTAATAATTTAACATCCCACTAATTAATAAAAAATATTTTTTTGGTTTTTAATTTTTTTTTACAAGTTAATGAAAAAAACAAGTTGAAAACAGTTTTTTCAATAAGTTCGTGTGTATTATAATTATGTATATACAATTACATTTATTAATATAAATACAGCTACACTTATTAACTACATTTATTAATAATTATGTATATTCAATAAGTTCGTGTGTAATTGTATCTATATTAATAAGTGTAACTGCATCGTTTGAACTTATCGTTAATTAATAAAAAAAATTATGAGTTTAAGATACCAACAATAATATCGCTTGGACTGAACATATATAATAGACTTCTAAGGGATTCAATAGTTAATTCCCCTCAAATTATTAACATTATTATTAGTTCCAATGACACACTTCCCGGAACGTTAATGATTTGATTTTAATAATTTAACATCCCACTATTTAATAAAAAATATTTTTTAGAATTTTTAATAACTGCTTAAACAAAAATGTTAATGTTATTATTAATTAGGGCTGACAATTTTTGACACGATAACCCGTGTATGGTAATAACCCGAACTTGACACGATTTGCTTGTATGGATTTAAGAGTACCCAAAACTTATACTCAAATAAAAATTAATGCGACCGAAAAATGACACGACAAACCCGAATTGCCACCCCTATTATTAATTCAGATGGCACACTTTTCGAAACCTTAATTATTTATCTTCCGTAATTTAAGGTTTCACTAATTAATAAAAATATTTTTTGATTTTTTAACAACTCCTTAATACCAAATATTAACGTTATTTTCAATATTGATGTTCCGTAAAAAAATATTAAATTTATTATTAATTAAAATGAGACACTTTTTGGAACATTAGTTATTTATTTTCCATATTTTAACGTTCCACTAATTATTTTTTAATAACCCCTCAGTAAAAATGTGACATAGATAATTACATTCCAAAATAATACTTTTCTAGAAATATAAAAATATTTCCATGAATATTGCCATTTTTCTCCTTTAATTTTTTTTTCCCAGAAAGGCACTTTTTAGAAACTAAATATAAATTAAAAATCCATAATGAAAATTTTTCAACAATAACGCTATTTTTCATCTTTGGTGTTTGATAAAGCAAAGTTGAAAATGGGTGTTTTTTCAACTCGTATCAAACATACAAGAGTAGCAATATTTTCTTCTTCACCCCGAAAAACTTTGTTAGGTCAAATATTATCCAGGAGAAAAAATTAAATTTCACCACTTTTCTATTAAAGAAGGCCCGAGGTTTTAACATTCCCTGTTTTTCCACGCGCAATTGATCTGGTTAACACGTTGAGGATAGGGAGCGCTGTGCAATTTATACTATTCTCGGCATCAGCGATAAATAAAAATGACAGTAAATATACACCATCCCATAATAACAATAAAGAACAATATGAATAACTGAGATGTAATAAAATAAATGAGTCTCCACTAAAACCAAATTTGTCGTCTAATAAATCTCAATAATTTAAAGTAATCTCAAAGTTAAATTTAAACAAGTTGGAACCACCTCGACCCATAAATAAACTCCTGAATAAATAACTATTGGAATTAATTAAAATTTTCAAGTTTTACTGCTTAGTTATGTTGCTCATATATAATAATACATGTGGAAAATATTTTAATACATGTTGTTTAGGGTCCGAAATTTGCAAGAAATATCTATATTACTTAACAATATTAAATGTGACCCATTTACGTCCCATGTCGTCTCCCCCCGACACTTAAATCAACAACACATCACCTCTCCTCTAGCCTAATGTAAATCTAACTATTCGTATCCACCTAATTTTAATAATCTAAGACTATTATCTCGTAACCATGTATCCCGTAGCTACATGTCAAATATAATTACTAACCTCCATTCAATATATCACCAGATACATATTAAGAGCCTCATGACCAATATCTCATAACTCACGACCGAACTAAATTCTATGCATATGACATCTCACGATTGAAACCCAAGAACAGTCCCCCCCCCCCCCCCCCCAATACAATTCTGTTTATCTAGGTCATTCATTTGAATTAATGGTACGGTTCGTAAGCAAATAATGATAACCTAATACATATATCCGATACGATAGAGCACCATCTCAGATCATACCATTGAGCATTAATCGAGCTCCTACATACACAATCCAAACCATAAAGCATTAACTTATCTCCTATATACACATTAGTAACCATAGATAATTAACCCATCTCCAAAACCACCCTATGTCACGGGGTGCACAATGCCATATAAATCCTTATAGTGGTTCAGAATAATCACCCAACCCCGAACTGTCCAATATGGAGTGCTCAATCAACTCATATTGTTTTTTATCAATAACACATATAATTCAACTTTCAAACATCATACGATTGAGGAATATACAACTCAAGCCCCATCATTGAACCATATAAAAAGTATAACTGCTTTAACAAATCCATTATTATGAAACGTACCATAACTATGTATAATTTATCATTATGGTGGGGGTTAGGAATTTCATTGGCATGTGCTCGACCACGTGCGCCTATAGATAATGAAAAATCCTAGTCAATGAAGAAATATTCAAACGCTATCACTTGCAATGGTTGATCATGATCAATAATAAGTTCGAACTCGTAGGTATAGTTGTTAGAAGAGCTTAGGACTCTCCTAAATTGACGTATAAATGTAAATATGCCCCATATGAGTAGGGCATACATTATTATGATGTCAAACATTATTAGAACTCCGCAGACTTAAGTTCTTGAGTAATAAAGAACAAACCCTAGCACCCCATGAACGTAGGTATGTTGCCGAACCTCATACATCTTGTGTTGTCTGTGATGTTGTTCTTTCTTGCGATTATTATCTCTATTTTGCCTTGTGTTCATTGAATATCACTACCTTTGGGAAATTACCACATACAATTGGCGTCGTCTGTGGGAACGATCATAGTCCTTTGCCACTAGCTAATTTTATGTGATGTCTGACTCACCCAACTAAGATCACCAAAATATTAATGACTAGGAGGGTCATCACCAATATATCCATTGAGACAAGGAGGTTCACCATCTAGACTAAGACAATCATGATGATTAGAAGAGTCGTAAACTGTCTCCTCTGCCCCGAAGGGTCAGATCAGAAATTGATGACTATTACCAATCTCCTGATACATTCTGTCATCATCGGGAGGAGAGGAAGAATGAAAATGATGAGACCCAATTATCTAACAATATCTCAAGGCTCATTGATAACTACGAGAAGTTCCTTGAGATAAAAAGGCTTCCACCAGACATCAGTAGGAGCAAAATGTTGTGCTCCAATAAAGTTTAGACAGGCTTAAGCAAGAGGCTGGGAAAGAGAAGCGTAAGCGTTGTTATAAGTTGCATACTCCTAGTCTCCAGGCGAGTAGAGATTGTCGCCGGGGGAAGAGCGCACCGCGAGGGAAGGAAGATTCTCCTCAAATGGGCACTAGCATGAAGATCTCGCTCTGACAAGTGAAGGGGAGAAAAGGATTTGCACTATTGTAGAGTTTACAACAAGAAGAAATAGACTTACAACCTCAGGATGCTACAACTGACCAGACACTCTTTCCCACCATATTCTCCGTAGAGCGCACCAAAATTTGGAGAACGTTGCACAAACCCGAGCGGTTTTAATTCGCAACAAATACCTTCGAATCATCTGGCCAAACTTTCTTCTTCAATGTAGAAATAACTTTATTCATTTAGAGTTTAAAGAACAAATTTATTGTTCTGGGACGTAACCTTCAAGCAACTAAAATGTCGCACCTAAGATCTTTGAGGGAATACTATGAACATGTGTGTTGGGGTGTTTGCAAAAGGGGTGTGGTTCTTTAAATCTCAAAACAAGTTTTTTCAAGCCAAGTAAATATTTAATCACAATTCCTTAAAAGAACTCAAAGAAGAGAAGTGAAAAAATGTGTTCTCAAATTTATCAAATATTTTGATCAGCAAAAGTAGTTTTTCAAAGCTCTCATTCTTGGTTTGGAAGAGAAGACAACTCCTTAACTAATATCCTTTTATTTTGAAATGTTTAAAGATTCAAATGCTACGTGTCACATATTTTTAGTTATAAAGTAGTCACATCAGGGTCTTAGTCACCCAAAAAATTTTACTTGACACACTAACCAAGAATATCTTAAACAAAGATATTATGCAAAATTGACTCTCGGTAGTGATAAATGGTTGTCGCCACAGGGCCACTAAAATGAGCTATTACATCATTGTGGAGAACCTAAAGCGATAAATGTCGTGCGCTTGTTCAGAGCATTTTCATGGGGACACGGGGAACCAACGAGATAGTGTCACTACAGTGAGGAAGACCTTCGTTGTGGAGGAACTGCGGTGAAGAAAGTCCCACCTTTCTCCAGAGTTTTGGAAATAGGGAAAATAAAATGCTAGTGACAAGTTTCACTGTAACAAGGCAAGCCGTCACTGTGGCAAAGCTAAGGCGAGGCAGGTCGCGCATGTGTCTAGATATTTTGTCCAATTTACCTTATAATATTTTCAAAACTAAGCATATAATGGGATCAAGTTCTCGAAGAATTTTAAAAGAGTAAAATATGCCAATCAAACCAAAAAATATAGAAGATTCATATTGTGAGTGAATAATCCACATGTTAGTCTAGGCAAGACATAATCATGAGAATAAAGGACTTAAATTAATAAGTTAAACTACACGTGGGAAGATAATATATATCACACAAAGATACACAAAATGCTAAAATATGATAAGCATTCAAGGGTTTAAGAGTTTACACAAATTATAATAAGTATGACCAATTTGAATCAAAATTAAAATAACGCTAAACTAAACCCAAAATAAACAAACAAATTACATCACGTCTTCTTTTTTTTAATCATCCCAAATACACATAAATAAATAATCTTTTATTCATGTTTTACAAGGCATCCCTAACATTCTACGCATGTGTATCAAACAATTATTTATTGTCGTTGTAGAAGGAATAGTTCATCGGATCAAACGATGATAAAAAACTAGGACCCAATTGACTAGATATCCTAGAGATGTTGGAATCCAACTCATTTTTAGTTAGAGGGAAAGAACTAGATGCTTGTGATGTAGGAGCAAAACGAAAAGGTGGTGGAGTAACGACATGTGGTGGTATAGTGGGGTCATTAGTATTTCTAAGTCATGTAATTGATTGAAAATATGAAGGAATCATCATTCTAGGCATGGACTTTTCCTCAACTTCCTTTGGAAGCAAAAGAACTCCACACTTCAAAAGAAAATGAACGATCAAATGACTATTGGGAGAAGTTTGAAATTTGTAAGGACAAATTTCCAATTGAGTAAATTTTTATGTGTTGGATTAATTCCGGACAAAATACTTCGAGTCATAGGATAGAAGTTGAGTTAGTGACCTTTCAATCCTATGACATGTTTGTGGAAGACATAGCGGCCAAGTCAAAGACATCGCTTTCCTATGCCGTGTTTAATGCCACATTCGTCATCAACAGTACACGGATATCTCAGGTATGAATGCATGTTTTATGTTGAGCCGTGGATATTCAATTATTGAGTTCTGGAATTTTGTTAGGATTATTTTAAGATGACTTTATTTAAAAAAAATTAAAAATATTTTATCTTTCGTGTGTATCATTCTAACGAGATTTTTTTGTCTGTGATGTCATCTCTTTATAAGTTAATGAAAAAAACAAGTTAAAAACTATTTTTTCAATAAGTTTGCGTGTATTATAATTATTAATGAAGATAGATGTATATACAATTACACTTATTAATATAAATACAGTTACACTTACTAATGTAGACAAAGTTACAATTGCAATCGTATCTATATTAGTAAGTGTAATTGTATCTATATTAATAAGTGTAACTGCATCGTTTGAACTTATCCGTAATTAATAAAAAAATTATGAGTTTAAGATACCAACAATAATATCGCTTGGACTGATCATATATAATAGACTTTTAAGGGATTCAATAGCTAATGCCCCTCAAATTATTAACATTATTATTAGTTCCAATGACACACTTCACAGAACGTTAATGATTTAATTTTAATAATTTAAGATCCCACTAATTAATAAAAAATATTTTTTAGAATTTTTAATAATTGCTGAAACAAAAATGTTAATATTATTATTAATTCAAATGGCACACTTTTCGAAACCTTAATTATTTATCTTCCATAATTTAAGGTTTCACTAATTGATAAAAATATTTTTTGATTTTTTAACAACTCCTTAATACCAAATGTTAACGTTATTTTCAATATTGACGTTTCGTAAAAAAATATTAAATTTATTATTAATTAAAATGACACTTTTTGGAACATTAGTTATTTATTTTCCATATTTTAACGTTCCACTAATTATTTTTTAATAAACCCTCAGTAAAAATGTGACATAGATAATTACATTCCAAAATAATACTTTTCCAGAAATATAAAAGTATTTCCATGAATATTGCCATTTTTCTCCCTTAATTTTTTTTTCCAGAAAGGCACTTTTTAGAAACTAAATATAAATTAAAAATCCATAATGATAATTTTTCAACAATAACGCTATTTTTCGTCTTTAGTGTTTGATAAAGCAAAGTTGAAAATGGGTGTTTTTTCAACTCGTATCAAACATACAAAAGTAGCAAGATTTTCTTCTTCACCCCGAAAAACTTTGTTAGGTCAAATATTATCCAGGAAAAAAAAATTAAATTTCACCACTTTTCTATCAAAGAAGGCCCGAGGTTTTAACATTCCCTATTTTTCCACACGCGGTTAATCTGGTTAACACGTTGAGGATAGGGAGCGCTGTGCAATTTATACTATTCTCGGTATCAACGATAAATAAAAATGACAGTAAATATACACCTTCCCCATAATAACAATAAAGAACAATATAAATTACTGAGATGTAATAAATTAAATGAGTCTCCACTAAAATCAAATTTGTCGTCTAATAAATCTCAATAATGCAAAGTAATCTCAAAGTTAAATTTAAACAAGTTGGAACCACCTCGACCCATAAATAAACTCTTGAATAAATAAATATTAGAATTAATTGAAATTTGTAAGTTTTACTGCTTAGTTATGTTGCTCATATATAATAATACATGTGGAAAATATTTTAATAGATGTTGTTTAGGGTCCAAAATTTGCAAGAAATATATATATTACTTAACAGTATTAAATGTGACCCATTTACGTCCCAAGTCGTCTCCCCCCGACACTTATATCAATAACATATCACCTCTCCTCTGGCCTGATGGAAATCTAACTATTCGTATCCTCCTAATTTTATTAATCTAAGACTATTATCTCGTAACCTTGTATCCCGTAGCTACATGCCAAATATAATTACTAACCTTCATTCAATATATCACTAGATACATATTAAGATCCTCATGACCAATATCTCCTAACTCACGACCGAACTAAATTCTATGCATAAGACATCTCACGATTGAAACCCATGCAAGGACCTCCCCCCCCCCCCAATACAATTTTGTTTAGCCCGATCATTCAATTGAATTAATGGTACGACACTTCGTAAGCAAATAATGATAACCAAATACATATATGTGATACGATAGAGCACCATCTCAGATCATAGATACACAATAACTACCATTGAGCAATAATCGAGCTCCTACATACACAATAGAAACCATAAAACATTAACTTATCTCCCATATACACATTAGTAACCATAGATAATTAACCCATCTCCAAAACCACCCTATGTCACAGGGTGCACAATACCATATAAATTCTTATACTGGTTCAGAATAATCACCCAACCCCGAACCGTCCAATATGGAGTGCTCAATCAACTCATATTGTTTTTATCAATAACACATATAATTTAACTTTCAAACATCATACGATTGAGGAATATACAACTCAGACCCCATCATTGAACCATATAAAAAGTATAACTTCTTTAACAAATCCATTATTATGAAACGTACCATGACTATGTATAATTAATCATTATGGTGGGGGTTAAGAATTGCATTGGCACGTGCTCGGCCACGTGCGCCTATAGCTAATGAAAAATCCTAGTCAATGAAGAACTATTCAAACGCTATCACTTGTAATAGTTGATCATGATCAATAATAAGTTCGAACTCCTTGGTATAGTTGTTAGCAGAGCTTATGACTCTCCAAAATAGTCGTATAAATGTAAATATACCCCATATGAGTAGGGCATACATTATTATAATATCAAACATTATTAGAACTCCGCGGACCTGATTTCTTGAGTAATAAAGAACAAACCCTAGCACCCCATGAACGTACGCATGTTGCTGAACCACATACATCTTGTGTTGTGTGTGATTTTGTTCTTTCTTGCGATTATTATCTCTATTTTGCCTTGTGTTCATTGAATATCACTACCTTTGGGAAATTACCAGATACAATTGGCGTCGTCTGTGAGAACGATCATAGTCCTTTGCCACTAGCTAATTTTATGTGATATGTCACTCACCCAACTAAGATCACCAAAATATCAATGACCAGGAGGGTCATCACAAACATATCCATTGAGACCAGGATGTTCACCATCTAGACTAAGACAATCATGACGATTAGGAGGGTCGTAAACTATCTCCTCTGCCCCAAAGGGTCAGATCAGAAATTGAAGAATATTACCAATCTCCTGATACATTCTATCATATCATCGGGAGGAGAGGAAGAATGAAAACGATGAGACCCAATGGTCTAACAATATCTCAAGGCTCATTGATAACTATGAGAAGTTCCTTGAGATGAAAAGGCTGCCACCAGACATCAGTTGGAGAAAAATACTACGCTCCAATAAAGTCTAGACATGCTGAAGCAAGAGGCTGGGAAAGAGAAGCGTAAGAGTTGTTATAAGTAGCATACTCCTAGTCTTCAGGCGAGTAGAGATTATAGCCGAGGGAAGAGTGCCCCGCGATGGAAGGAAGATTCTCCTCAAATGGGCACTAGCACGAAGATCTCGCTTTGACAAGTGAAGGGGAGAGGGTGATATTTAGGGAGGGAGTGCGGAGGAGGGGTGACAACCGTAGGGATGGAGGGTGAGCTTGAGGGAGAGATAGAATGGAAGAGAGAGAGAGAGAGGGGGGGGGGGGGGACATAAAGAAATAGGGAAATAAGAGTTGGTTGTAAAGGTTTATAAAATTTAAAAGACACATATTGTTTTTTCCTTTATTGAAATTATTATGTTTTTTCCCCTAAACTTTTAAAAGAGAAGAAATCCAACGCATTTCATTTGAAGAAATGACACTTCGGTGCAATTTATTTTAGCATATATGGCGGGAAAAATCCCGAATAGTCAGGCAGGGTGGCCACCTATCCTTGGGACTCTTTAGGTTCACCCCTGATGAAGCCTAAGAAAAACTCCTTAATTTTTTTATTGAGAAGATTTCAAAGAATATAGTGGATTGCATGATCAAATATCCGACCACAAATAATTGGGAAAAGGCTTTGTTGAGTTGAGTTGCATGATCAAATATGGTCACATAAAATCAATCTCTAACATTGTTTTGATAAGCTTGATAAACTAATTAAAGCGAATATTAATGTTAAAAAATAATGGTTAAGAGTTGTAAGGTGGATAAAAGTGTAGATTTTATTATATTATATTAGTGATACCTCGTATGGTATACCTACTAGCTTTGGAAAAACCAAGTAAATCAATTAGAAATGTCAATGGGTCGTGTTGAGTCGTGTTTATGTCGTTTTTTATCGTGTTCGGATCTTATTGGGTTCGTGTCTAAACGGGTGACTTTTTTATCGTTCTGTAACAACCCATGACTTTGGAGACTGAGAAATTAAATTTTTGGGAAAATAAAATTTAATTAAATTGGAGAATTCTAAAATTTGGAATTGAGGCCCAAAAATAGAAGACATTTTAAAGTATTCTGGATGATGATTTTGAGGGTACCATCGACCCCGGAAGGGTAGAGATAGTCAAAATGACTGTCATTGGGTTTTATTTCGGCTCCGGAATGTTTTAAGTCAGTTTGACTCGAATTGGAGTAAATGAGTCATTTAAAGTGTGTATTAACATTTAAAATTGGGTTTATTATTTTAAGGGATTTAGAGGCTTACGGATCAAGCCATCTCATTAGAGAAAGAGAGAAATAGAAAGAAAAGAGAAAGGAAGAAAGAAAGAAAGAAGAAGAAAAGAAGAGAGAGAGGAAGAAAAGCTTGGAGATTCCGGCCCAAACGCGACATCGAGGATGATCCAACCTCTACAAAATCGAGGGAAATGTTTAATCTTGCTAAATAAGTCATTTGTGTATTTGATTTCATAATTGTGGGCAAAAGAAATGGATTTTGGGTGTTAATGGAAAAACCTAATTTTTGGGTAAAATCTTACAATTGCGGGTATAGAAATTGTTGGGTAGTTATATGATGATTTTTGAGGTTAGAAACATGTTTGGTATGAAAATTTATGGTTGGGTAATAATATATAGGAGTTTTGGAAATTTTGGGTTTATAGAAAATCAGCCATTTTCGTGGCTTTCTGAACTGGACGAATCGATTCGCCCCCACCGAATCGATTCGCCATGTTGCAGAAGCCGCAGGTCTTTAGGGCTGAATCAATTCTCTCCTAGCGAATAGATTCGCTCCTAGTGATTTATAACCCTTTTTGGTTGGGTTTATTGATTCGGGGTCATCTTTTATGATGTAAGAGATATAGTTTGGAGACTTACAAGGGGTTTCTCACATGTTAGGATCATGGGGACTTCTTGAGATAGTTTGGAGAAAATATATGTGTATGCATTGTAGTTGTGTGTATTTATGGGGATAGTGAGAAACCTCATTGGGGTTGAAAATCTTAAATATTAAATCAAAGGTAAGTATAAATACGACGGGAGGTTAAGAACTCCTAGAGAGAGTTGCGATGGTAAGTTGTGAAATTCTAGGCCGACATTTATAATGAATCCTTATAGAGATAGGATATCATAAGACGCAATTTGGGAACCAATGAGAGAGAGTAGTCGCATTATCCTTAGAATGATAGTTATTACATAATCGTGTGGAAATAATCTTTGGGATTCCAACAATTGAAATAAATTTGGGCTAAGTTGAGGTTTATAGACTATTAGTTATGTATATATATATCAATAGTCGCAACTAGTATTGGAATCATGAGTGTCCTTTTGGAGATATAGGAACTGTGTAGTGAAGGTTTCCTACACTAAACTTTGGGTGATAACCCAAATGTTGAATATAAACATATGTTTTGGGAGACTATTCATCATAGAAAAATGGATGAACATGCTTCAAGAGAAGGATTATATTTACACATCGAGGTAAATTAAATGAGTTTGTGGTGACGGCTGGTACATTGAGGATTATGTATACTTATAGCCGAATATATATATATATATATATATATATATATATATATATATATCTTATACATATGAACGATAATTAGTTTGTATATATAGATATATGGATATGTGAATATATTTAAATATATATCTGTATGGATATGAATATGGATATATTTATGTTGTGGATATACATGTTATGAATATCTAAACCTTTTGTGATGGTTTATTTATATGATTGGATCATATGGACGTATATATATTGTGCATGTGAATGATATATACTTATGTGGTTAAGCATACCCCGCTCATGCTATCATTGGGAAGTTTCCGCGCAGAGGGTGAGCATCCTGGATAGAAAAGCAGGGTGTGGATATTCCCCAGGTCATAGTCATCCCATGTGTTATTATATGATTTATATTTTTGGGATGAGACGTGGTGGGTATGTTTCGTCTCATTGCCGGTTAGGAGCTATGACCGCTTCCTGGGACGTCGTGTGCGTGAGTTTACCACGAGATGGGTGTCGTTTAGTCCCACCATGGTGGCCCCAGTATTGTTACGTGAGCCGGGCACTGGGAAAATGATGGCATGATGCAGTTTTATCGGCGATAGATATAGCCGAGTATATTATGTGTATGGCCATTGTACATCATATGTGGTATGTACACTTGGCTATGGGAATGGATGATTGTATATATATATATATATGGTTAGAATAAATGCCTATATATATATTTTTATATCCTATAGATGAAAGGATATGGAATAGTTGTGGAGTACATCTTGGATGATTATGATGTACTATATTGATGGGGGTTGATGTATCGCATTTAAGGAATATTCCGGTTACATCATCCCAAGGATATTATGAGAGATTTTGGCGTTGTTATTATATTATAATCTAAATTTAGTAGTAGTAGTAGTAGTAGTAGTATAATATGGTATGTATGCCATTATGGATCTCTAGGATCGACATTGTCAAGGAGTAGTGTAACGGGGTGGTTCCTTGTTTGAATTTCGCTTTGCGAGACACCCCACGCACGAAACGTAGTGCAGTGTTGAGATTGGAGAAAAGTTCTATCAAATATTTATGTGTGGCATGATGGATCTCTAGGATCAATGTTGTCAAGGAGTAGTGTAACGGGGTGGTTCCTTGTTTGGATTTCGCTTTGCGAGACACCCCACGCACGAAACGTAGCACAATGTTGAGATTGGAGAAAAGTTTTGTCAATAATAACTTGTATGCATGTTCTTAGTAATTAAATCATATGATTAAACCCAAATATAAATGGGTAACGTATTAAGAATTATAATTAATTAAATTATAAATCGGAATCCATTAAACCTATTATGGCATAATTGTTTGTAAACATAATCAAGTATGTTAGAAAAGGGGTGGATTCTTGGGTTAAGATAGGAAGGCAATTCTCGTGGGTATAGGTTGGGCCTATGATAAGTTAGGTTGTCCTTATAATTGGGTTAATTTAACTAAAATTTGAGGACGCGAATAGGTGCGCGCCGTTAGATGAGAGGTGAGTTGGGGTTTCACGAGAGTGCAATTCCACTTTAATTATGAAATAAGTGCATCGATATTTATTATGCACGGTTAACACATTTGCTAAATATTTTCACAACTCGGGCTCTGATCCGTTTACTTTCTCTCCTGCCTGTATATATATATATATATATATATATATATATATATATATATATATATATACTGGTGTCCTACCGCATGGATGCCGGATGACCTTCTATCCAGAGTCTTGGGAGCCGTGACAGGTGTGGACTGTTGCGGGATGTATCTTGTAGTCGCTTCCTACTTCTTTAAAAATCTAGGTAGGATTCATGTTGTATATCGGGTTTACACCCAAGGGATATTTATAGATGTGCATATCTATTTCATTTTAGTCATTGTATTGGCTGTGACCCGACAGCTTATTCGGGTTTATTTCTTTGTGGTATATTCAGTTGTAGTTATTTATTTCATTTTATTCTAGCATTTCATTTATCATAGTTCTTTCATGCATCTTTCTTTCCTTTATTAGTAGCGTTATATTGTTGGTTTGTGGTATGTTGCATATTTTATATAATTTTAACATCTCGCTTATATGGTATCGAGTAGTTAGTACTATATTATATAGTACTGACAATTGGTGTTGTGACTGGACCATCTGAAACTCCTGATTTAATGTAGTATAGGGTTGGCCACCCGTTATTATTTTAAGCGGGGTGTTACACGTGTGAAAAAATTATATCCAAATCCGTCCCGTTATGTTATTGTGTCGTGTCGTGTCATGTTCACTCGTTAATACCCATTAAGATAATGAATTATTTTGAATTGTATACAAGTTGACATATTATCTCATTTTAACCTAAATAGACCCATTAATTCGTTGACATTACTAAATCTCTCATTTAGTAAAATTCATTATGATTAAATTAATATTATGCTACATAAATCATTTCTAAGTTCCAAAATTATATCTTATTTACTTAAATTAATGGGTCATAACGGGTTTTATCGGGTATTAACGGGTGAAGGGGGTCAACCCTAGCCCGACCTGTTAACTATCGTGTCTTATCGGGTTTACACTGATATGAACCGAACCCATTAAGGGTCCATCCATTAACTTATAACTTCGTGTCGATTTGTGTCTTGTTATCGTGTCGTGCCTCATTTTGTCAGGTCTAAAAACAACCAACTTCCACTGCACTTTTGTAAAGATGATATGGTTTGTAAACATACATCATCAAGCAACCAATGGCATAAGAAAACAGATTATGAAACCAATATTCATAAGAAATAGGATAATCACAACGATTTATTTAAATAGAGAATCAAAATGCTTTGATAAAGGGAGAATACATGAAACGAGGAATAAATAGAGTGGTATACACGTTGCACGATCCTAGTTTTTCTTGTCGAGATGTCAACACATGTGGAGTTATATTGGGTTTGTGAACTTGGGTGCTTTTGTTTAATTGGGTTTGTTGTGTATTGTTTTTGGGTTTGGCCGAGATTGGTTATGGCCTTTATTTTGGACTATAGGTTTATTTTTTGTTTTGGGCCTGTGTGTTTATTTTAGGCAGCCAGTTGCGTTCGGTTTGTTTTTCTATTTGGGTTGGCCTTGGTCCTTAGGTTTTGACTCATTGTACATATTTTTTTTGGGATTTTGCCTTGGTGTTAATTAAATTTCACATTTCACCCCCCAAAAAAGTGGTAAGATGCCTTAAGCCATTGCTTTACCTATATCCTTCTACATTTGAAAGGCCACCATATAGTTCCCCACTTTCTGTAGTATCAATGATTAAGATCGAATTATTCGGAGCGGGATGCCTCCAATGGATTTTAATACACCCAATACTGATTCATCCAAAGAGTCCTTCTCAAATCCTGAGCCCAAACGTACACTAAGAGTCTGTTTGATTGTACAAATTGTTTGATTATATAAATCGGTTCATTGTGAATTAACGAATTCTAAATTAATGAATTTGAAATTAGATAAATTCAATTTTACGCGATGTTTGGTAATTTGAAATTGATGTTAAGGTTATATGATAGAAAAAAGGTAAAACAAATTAAGATAGAGCGCTTACGAATAGGGATGAGAAATCGAAATAAGCTTTCTAAACTTTATGTCAAATGTTTCCATTTCAAATGGGTGAATTTCATGCTTTTTGTAAATGTTTCAATTTTAGATATTACATATGAGATAAAATGAAACAATCAGGCCTCGTTTGGTTGTCCTAAAATTGTAAATGATTGGATTTGAAATGAGTTTAAACGCAAATTTACGCACTGTTTGGTAATTTGAAATTGATGTTGAGGTTCTATGAGAAAAAAGATAAAAACAAATTATAAGAGAAAGGGGGAGGGGGAATGGAGAGAGAGAGAGAGAGAGAGAGAGCATACACTTTATATGCCTTATATTTATAATGGATGCATTTCACATTTTTGTGAAATGATCTAATTTCAGATTTTACACATGAGCCAAAATGGGACAATTAATGAATCATTTCATTAATGAAACCAAACACAATTAATAGATCAATCTGTAAATAGACCAATTTATAATTTTGGTACAACCAAACGGGGCCTGATTGTTTCATTTATCTCATATGTAAAATCCGAAATTGGAGCATTTTACAAAAAATTGAAATGCATCCATTTGAAATAGGAGCATTTCACACAAAGTTTAGAAAGCTTATCCCAATTGTTCATCCCTATTCGTAAGCTCTCTCTCTCTCTCCATTTGTTTTTAACTTTTTTTTCTTGATTAAACCTTAATATTAATTTCAGATTACCAAACATAGTTTAAAATTGAATTTAACTCATTTCAAATCCATTTAATCAAATAATTTGCACAACCAAATCGAGCCTCGATGAATCATTTCATTGATAAACCCAAAAAATTAATAGACCAATTTGTAAATATGAAAATTTATAAATGGACCAATTTATAATTTTGAGACGACCAAACGGGGGGTAAAATAATATTTTTGTCTCTGCGGTGTTCGTTTGATATAGAGCACACAGCTCCGCAAATTTTATGGTGATGGGAAAATCCCTCATGGGACAAATTGGAGTTCTTGCCAAAAATGAAGATCTAATTGTCGATGTCGTTAACACAACATAATCTCAACGAAGGTGTCGAGCTCGAACATGGTGGCCGGAATGACAAAAGTTCTATTAGATGTTATGCTTTTGGTTTCTTTCATATTTTCACATTTAAAACATTCTATTGTTATTGTATACATATCTAGTCCATATATGCATCTATTTTTATTATTTTTGTATTTTTTGATTGGATTCGTAGAGTCCTTTTTGTATAAGTTTGTTTATGATAAGTTATTTTACTTTCACGATTTTATGAATTGATTGTAATATTTTTTTTGTCATATGTCAAAATGGTCGTCTTATACTTGGATTTATCTATACATGTTATTTTTTTATAAGTATTTATGTTGTTTAATTCGTTAACTTTTTTAATTATAATTTCAATTTATTTCAAGTACAATGTGCTTTCGATCAGAAGGTATTGTGTGAACCCTTAAATGTGCTTGTCCTCTTTGTTCATTTATTTAAACACATCTTATTTCACAAAAGTAGGGTTGATTATATTTGTAAGAGGGTACTTTAGATTATATATGTGGAGGCGTAACCCCTGTTGAGTATGGTAACCACGGGTTAAATTAGCCAACACCCTAGACTAATTATAGGAAACACACACACAAAACTCAATGAAGATGGACTCAGTTTAAACTCGCAAAGCCTCTCGTGTATGACTCAGGGAATAATAATGAACTTTAGAAGTGACTTAGCTAGAGGGAGAGGGAAAATAAGCACCCTAGGTACATCCTGGTAGGCAGGTAGTAACACACCAAACTCCCTCAAGAATCTCTGTCAAATATTAAAAGCTTCGCAATAAATGACAATGGTGAGTTAGTGAACTCTTTAGTTTGCAATGACTCTTTTTCTTAATTCTCCAAAAAGATCATCCTCTCCTCAAAGGTGGTTGGGGTCCTTAAATAGCCCCCCACACCACCCCCGAGGCAACTCAGTCATTAAAGAGTATGAAAGACATCCCTCATACTTTATGTCACAACATTAAATGCCTGATGCACTAGTTGTCTCCACGTCATAAACATTAAATGCCAAGACATGCCTTTTGCCTATCCACTGTGTGTCAGGGGTTTGTTGTCGCAGAGGTGGTTCACCAACTACCTGACAGCCCCAAATACCACAGCGGTTTACTCAAGTGTATGTCTGACAAACGTTTAGATGGCTAGTGACATCACCCATAGTAGATGTGACATTAAGTATAGGGTTGTTTGGTCCATAACTTAATGCCCGATAGAACTCCAAGCTGCTCCGCTTGAGGTTCCACGGTCAGGGTCCTTCGGTGTTTTACCAGGTGTATCTAAGATGGTCAGGACAAGCCCCAACGGTGCCTTACTTCTCAATCCTCCAAACCAGGTCCCTCTAAAGTTCCCACAGTGAGGTCATTCGATAGAGCATGAAAGCTCTCCCAGGCCCTGCCAAGCCTGGTCTCTCGCGAGTACCGTTTGACCTCATACAAACCCTTCCATTATTATCGTTACGTCATTACAATCGTTAAAGCTTACAGAAATCAATAATGAAAGTACGATGTGATTAAAACCACAAGCTATAATATGAGTTGCCACGCTGAGCTGCCTCACCAAGGTGTCACGCTTGAGTTGCCATGCTGAGCTGCAAGCCCCCTCTACATTTGCCCCCTCGTGGAGAGATTTATTGGGACAAGAAATGTCTGCACGAAATGGCTCATCTTGATGGATTTTTCTTTGTGTAACCGTTGGAACATCTTCTTCGTTGTGGCTCCGTTGGGTAAGTCTGACAAGGAGATTGGCGCCAAAACTCAAACTTGCTGAGCAAGGCAACGCTTCCTGTTCTCTATGCATCATTTCATTAGTGACGTGCGCTGTCTTTTCAACTGTCACAGCACTTCCCGAAGTGCCACGTGTTCTTGTGAAATGATTACAGGCGGCCGTGCACGTGCGAGGGTGGGAAAATCTAAACGCCAAACTCGAAAGTCTCAACAGCCATTTTTCCAAAATACTTTGAACCTTAACCACGTGGGCCTAAAGGGTCTGCTTCTACTTCTTCTTTCCTACTTCATTGTTACCTTCTTTCCTCAGACTATCGCTTCTGTTCTTATAAAGAGAGAGAGAGAGGTAGATACGCCATTGTTGCAGAGAGTTATAATCACTACTTGTGATCGTTCGTCTCCAGTGTTGCCTTCAATCCCTTTTTTCTCAAAACCTTCTTTGTTACGGCTTCAAGCACCATTTCTGCCATGGCGTCTTCAAGCGACCCCACCATTTCTGCCACCAGTGTTCCGTCTGCCACCACCACTGCTGCCTCCGCCCGGGGTGCTGCTCGCCAAGAGCAGCTGAGATTTTACCGTCGCTCTCCCGTTTTTGGGGAGGGTGATGGCTTTGCTGTTGCCTGTAAGGCTGTTTGCTTTTCCTCCAAGTTTGACGCCCTGTTGCTGGGTGATGAAGACGAAGAGGTGTCTAAGTGGGGATTTTTGCCCCCAGAAGGAACTCTGAGATTTCGCTTAGAGCGAGGGGACTTTCCATGGTCCCACATTGATTTCGAAGCACCCGGGGATCCCCCGCCCACTTTGCTGCCTGGAACTCGCACATGCAGAGTTCCTATGCTGATATTCTTACCAAGATTGGACTGCAACGGGCTAAATGGTTTGGTGAGTTCACCATTTCAAAGAACAATGCTGCCCTTCCTGTCTTGATCTCTCGATGGAACGTGGATACTCATACGTTCATTGCTGCCTGGGGTGAGTTTACCATAACTCTGGAGGATGTGTGTGAGCTCTTGGGCCTCGATGCAACAGGCCATGAGCCCTACACCGATGAAGCTCTTGATGCTCAAGAGACTGCGGATCGTTCTGAGTTGGATCGCATATGCCGAAGCTGCATCGGCTCTTCCAACAAAGCTACTTTTTCTCCCCTGATCAACTATTTCTTCCAGAGTTCCAGCGAAGGCAGCTCTTCATCAACTGCCCCTGGTCAAGGTACTTCGTTGGAGCTTGCCGCTTACATTCTTGTGATTTTGTCCCGTTTCTTTTTGACGGGCAAGCCTAATGATCAGCCCCGAAGAGACCTCATCAACCTGTCCCTTCGCCTAGCTCGAGGCATAAAGCTTCCCCTGGCTGCAATTGCCCTGGGATCCTTGTACACCTGGTTAGACAGGACTTTATTCGACATGGAACGCTCTATTGGTCGTTATAACTTAGCCAATTTCGCCAATAGCGTGCTTCTGACTAGCTTTCTTTACTTCCGCTTTCCTGCCGTAGCGGCCAAGTCCAACCGACCTCCTTCGGCTGAATCAATTCTGCCTCCTCGGTCCTTTATTTACCATAAGAGGCAAAGCCGAAAGGAGTTGATTTCAGTGATTGACCGTTTTGAGAGCTTCGTTATGAGGCCTTATCAAGAAGAGGCCTTTTTTCACACTTGTAAGTTTTTTCATCCTGATGCCCGAATGATACGGGATCCCTCTCCTGACATCGAGGACCCCTCGCTGGCCGTAGTTCTTCTTCTTTCTCCTGGATATCTGCCCTCATACACCGAGTGGGGATACTCGAGCGAGCATTACAACCCCAACCGATGCAGCCGTCAGTTTGGGTTTGACCAGGGGGTGCCACGTCCAGTTTTCCAATCGTCAAACCCCAAAGTCTCCTTTGCCGAGGCATGTTCGTTGTTTTCTTCAACTGCTGCGTGGGGGATATCTTCAGCAATGGCTGGGCGTGTCACCATTCCTAGTATTACTAGGCGTGGGGATGTGACCCCTCTTTTTGCCACCAAATATTGGCCAAGACAACTAGCTGAAATTGCTAAGTTCATCGAGCAAGAGCCAGTGTACCCTCCTGTTTGCTCATTTTCTGCCCTAGAGTTGGGGCTAAAGGGCAACTCTGTGCTTGGGATAGAGTTCCCTCTAAGTTCAACCCACAAAGCACCTCCCAAGGAGCTTCCCCCACTTTGTGCCATGGTCCCAGTTGCCACGCCTAAGTCAAAAACTGCTGCTGCAAAGAAGGCTGCCCCCTCTGCTGCAGCTACTACCGATGAGGGGGCTTCTCAACCTCTTGCTAAGAAAGCAAGAACGGCCAAGAGTGGGACATCAAAATCAAAGTCGAAGTCCCAGAAGCCCCAAACTCCCGTGGCAGCTCTTCCTATAGCATCCGTTCCTCCTCCCATGCCTGCTGAGATGGCTGAGCGTGTGAGGAAGGAGGCCCAGGCAGAACTGGACCGAATACATGCTGAGTATCAACGGCATGCGGTCGTTGCCCCTTCCCCCGCTGCTTTCCCCACGGTGGTGGTGGATCCTTCAGAGCCAACGGCCAAAAAGAGGAAGAGTTCCCGGGTTCCTCAAGGCGTCAGCATTAGTGCAGCTAGCTCGAGAAAGAAGACTCTGGGCACCAAGTCCCAGAAGAAACGGACTCCTGAAGTACGCCTGACCCCTGAGGTGCAATCAACCTCTGCCCCCTCAATTGCTGCCACTCCTCCCACTTCGCCCGTGGTTGTGCCCTCTCGTTCTCCTTCTGAATCGGAGGTATGCATTGCTGACTTAATTATTATCCCCTTTTTGCTTGAGGATGACTGTCTTTGCTTGTGTGTATGCTTATCCCTCGCCCCCTTTCTTTGACAACTGTTTTGCAGGGGGTTGAAATAGAAAAACCAGACTCGTCCAGTCCTCCCGTGAGCCCTTTTGTGGGGGGACGCTTCGGTGTATCTCATACCGATGTGACTCCTCCCCGTTCCCCCATGACAGGGCTTACGTATTCTCGTCGTTTAGTCAGCCAACGTGCGAGGGATGTCATTGCGGGAGGTGATGCCGTTGACCCTGCGAGTGCTTCCTCGCCTGAAGCGATGACCCTGCCCGAAGTGGCATCTCCCGAGATAACACCTTTGGTCCCTTCAGATTTACAGGCCTCATCCGAGGTTCCTCTGCCCCTTGTACTTACTGAGGAGAGTGAACCCGAGGTATGATGTGATCTGTAATTTGTTTGTTGTAGTTCTTTCAGTCATATTCTTTCCTTATTTGGCTTACTGAATTGTGATATGTTTTGGGTACCCCAGGTTGAAGTGTCTTCGTTGTTGGAAAGTATTCTTCTTCGAACGATGTTGATGAGACCCCCGACTGTCATTCCTTTGTTTAGCACCATAACTGAGGTAAGCAACACGTCGAGCTATTTCTTCATATTTTCTGTGCCCATTCTTCTTTTCTAACACTTGGCTTTGTGCACAGTTTTCTCCCGATCTTGCATCAACTCCTGTAGTGAGGGCCCAGGTTGGTGTGTTTACACCCCTTCCTGATCTTGCATCACAAAAGTAGGGTTGATTATATTTATTTACAAAACTAACTAGATCATATAAGGGTATGGATGTCACTAAAGTTTTAGATTTGTAGTTTACTCACCCTCGATAAATCTACACACCTGTTACACAATGTGTAGTGGTGGGGCCAGCGTGGGACCCACAGTTGGACGAGTAAGTGTTTACCGTCCAGACTGTGGACGGGTAAATATTGTCCGTCCAAGCTTTTTTATTTTTAAAAAAAATCCTATCATCTATAGAAATAATATAAATAAATGAATTGGCATCCTTGGACGGTTAAATCTTTACCGTCCAAACCAAATTTACCTTCTTCATAACCTTTCCCACCGTGTAAGCCAACTACAAAATGTATCCCAAGCAATATAAATTTACATTGTTTAAGCCTCTTTCATTGGAGATGGCCTTACAGATAAATGTGACAAAATGAAGAGGAGAAGTGTGGTATTTATAATTCTATTAAAAGACATATTAAATATATTTAAAATTTAAATGGGTAAACAAGTCGGGACCTGGCCAAATGGGCAAGATGTGGACCCCGTGAGCCTATCGATTGGAGTATCGGGCTATCCATGGCCCATTAAATAAATGAGTCGTACTGGGCTTAAACCGTTTGGGCCAAGCCAGGTTGTCCGGGCCAATGAGTCTCGGACTTTTTGGAAAGAGCTAGTTAGACCCAGGGGAAACCATAAGCTCAATGAAATTAATTTAATAGATTATGCATTTTTAGGACTGAAAATAATATTGATTATGGATATAGGACAACAAGTATCTCGTTTCCATTTTTAATCTCTATTTTCAAATTATCGACTGAAATGACATGCTGTGATTGATTGACGTTTTATAGATATGAATCCGCGTCAACGATTTTATTTAAAAACAGAGACTAAAATTATAAATAAAATATTTATTATTCTATTATCATAATAAATAGGGCATGGCTATTCCCACTCCATACAATTCTGGAGACACTCCAAAAATACATTAAATGACAAAACTACCCTTGGTGTTATATAAAGGAAATCTCTCCTTCTTTGTCCAACAATAAGAAAAAACCGGTTAACAAAATTGTTAAATTTAAAATTAATAAATATAATTTTTTTTTATCCAAATAAGAATATCACCAAATTAAAATATGAAACGTCATTAATTTATTTTTTACTTGACACGAATACGGTCCAAGTAAAACCGACACGACGCAATTTTTTTTATCAAATGCAAACACGACCCAATGAAAGTTGGATAAAATACGAAATATTTTTTTAACTTAACACGAATAAAATCGCCTATTATTTTAATTTATTTACAAAAACAAAAATACGACTGAATAAAAAAAATGATTTCGTATTGTGTGACATTTTAATTTGATCGTGTTTCTGTTTTTGTAAAAAAAAAAATTCACAACACGAACAAATTAAAATCACGTTGTGAAATATTATTTTTTGCAAAAACAGAAACACGGCCAAATTAAATTGTCACACAATACGAAATCATTTTTTTTTTTCAAAATGGGCAACTTAATGCGACACAACATGATTTTCTTTTAAATGTTTGTGTTTGATCAAAACATAACAAGTGTTAACTACTCTCTTTCGCTCACGATTAAAATTCATCATAAAAGTATAATTTAATTGGTCGGTATAATATTATTTTTTAATTAAAACGTGATACGACATAAATGACGAGAAATATTATTTTTTTAATCTAATACGAACACGACAGAACATGAAATAATACAAACGACACGATACGTGAAATCTTATTTTTAACCAATCATAAACATGACCAATTAAAACGAGACACAACACATAGAAACAACACAATTCAATATGACATGACATGACATGACACGACATGATTTTCTTTTTTAACCAAACATGAATACGATCCGAATAAAAGTGACACGACACAACATGAAATATTATTGTTTTAATAAACACGCACGCCACAATTTATATTATTTTTTTTAACCAAACACGAACCTGATCGAAATAAAAAGGACACGACACCTCTCAAAATCTTATTTTTGCCTAAGATGAAACACGAGTCCAATAAAAGTGATATGACACAACACGAAATCTCATTTGTATCGCATTTTTATTTGGTCGTATATCTGTTTTTGTATTAAAATAATATTTCGTGTCATTTCGTGTCTCCTTTAATTGGATTGTGTTCGTGTTAAGTTAAAAAAATATTTCGTGCTCGTTTAAGAAAAAAAAAAAGATTTCATGACATGTCACTTTTATTTGAATTTTCTTTCTTAGATAAAAAATAAAATTTCATATCGTGTCACATTTTAACTGGATCGTGTTCATATTTAGTAAAAAAAGTAAGTAAACACTAAAATATAAATCAATTAATGACTAAGTTGTTAATAATTGTTATTTAAAGTTAAAAAAAGTATTTGCTTAAATTGTAAAGGTTAAAGAATAAAGGGTAAAGGTTAATATAGTCAATTAAAAAAGTTTTGGAGTGTTTCCAGATTTTTTTGAAGCTTTTTTAGCTGCACCCTAATAAATATTATAATAAGTACTAAATTTAGGAAGCACTTAATTTAACTACTATTCTAAAGTAACTTCGAATCCGTAAGAGAAAACGAAAGCAAAAAGTACATGAAATCAACAACATAAAGTAGTGAAAATGAAAGTTTATTTATTGATCATGTGTATACAACAAAAGATGAAATCCTCATATATCAGTAAAGCTGTAAACCTCCTCACACATAAATATTATAAACAAAATGAATCAATCATAACACGGAATTAATTACAAACTCATCATCTCTCTGTATTAAAAAAGCTTCAGAAATCACGATTCGAACACTCAATGCCTAAAGAAAGATAGGAGAGAGAACAATAGAGAAGTTCCGATGACGGCCGTAGAAATCGGCAGAGAAAACGCCGCTCCGACGTCCGGCGACGGAGCCGGCGACATGGCGCTATCTTGCGCCGAGACAGTGGCGATGGCGGCGACGAAAGCGAGTACGAGGGCGTTGATCATGGTACTAACTTGCGCCATTGTTTTTGGGGGTAAAGGAATTTCCACAAAGGGGCAGTTTAACAGAGTAGGGGAAAGGTTTGTTTAGAAAATGTAGGGTTTATTTGTGAGAGAAATAGTGAAGGAAAGTTTGAAATTTATAGGGTTGTTTGTGGAACACCATGTGAAAATGGGTGGCATTGCTGGACGCGTTAAGTTTGCTGCTTTTGACCGACCTCTTGGGCGTGTCATTTAGAATTTAGAATGAACTTTGATTCCTTCCACCGCCAAATGATATATGGGGGTGAATATTCGTTTGATAGACCATCTCTAAGTTTAAATGAATTTAACTTTATTAAAAATACTTTTTGCGAGTATTAAAATTATTTTATATAATTTAACTTTAATAATTTTTAATACACATATATATGAGTTTTCTTTACCGCCCCATCCATTTTCAACAAATTTTATTCATAAAATCATGTTATCAACTTTTTTTTAATGATAATGAGTTGAGTGTAAAAGATTAATAGTTTAAAAAGGTTTAGTGTAATTCATCCTAAACATAATAAGCAAAATAAATTAGTCAAAACATCTAATCAATTACAAATGCATCATCTATCTGTAGTGTATAAAAAATATCCAAATATTATGATTCAACCACTCAATGCCAAGAGATGGAACAATAGAGAACTTGTGACGACAACAACAAAAATCGACAGGAAATGTCGCTCCGACATCCGGTGACGGAGTCGACGACATTGTTCTATCGTACAATGAGAGAATGGCGATCGTGATGAAAAAATCAAGCGCTAGGGTGTTAATAATGATTCTAGGTTGCTAAATTGATTTTAGGGTAAAGGAATTTGTAAAAAGTATGACTTGTAATTGAAAGGGAAGTTTGATAAAGTAGGAAAATGGTTTGTCTAGAAAGTCTAGGGTTTATTAGTGAAAGCAGAAATGAAGGGACGTTTATATTTATAAGGTTGTGTGTAGAATGTAATACCTCGTAACTTTAACCGATTAATTAATTATTAGTGATTTAATTAATTAAGAAGCAACTCGAACTTATTATATTATACAAATGAGAAATTAAAAATATTTATCGTATAATAGGTTAAAATGAGTTAACTTGATAAATTTATAAAGTTAGAATAAGTCAATTTGGAACTTTATAGCTCATTCGGTTAGGTGATAATTTTTTTGGGCTAAAACTAAAATTACATAGAAGTTTAGAACTAGTATGGTAATTACTATAAGTTATTTAATGAGTTGGTCACATGGGGGATTTTGTCTAATGCCATGGGCATAGTGGTCTTCTGGAGCATTATTTATTTATAAAGATTGGGGTTTAGGGTTGGTTTTTAGGATGGAAAAAAATTTATTGAATTGCGGTGCACCAAGGCCATTGGGCTGCTATAATGGGTTGATAGTCGTTATAACGGGCCCATGTTGCCGCTCTGGTGGGTTGGGTCTCCTTTTAGTGGCTTCATCCGTCAACTCTTCTTTTACGCACATTTCTCAAATCTCGATCTTCACCGAAACCAATTAGTATTCAAGATGTATTGAACGACATCCAACAATTGGAGAACCATCATGCGGGTAATAATTCACTTTATTACGACTTTTATGTACTTACTTTTATAAAGTTTTATTTTCATATTGCACTAATAATAATTATTGTTTTTATGTTTTTTAGATTTATTGGGATGTAAAAGTGTGAAAGATTGAAGTGGGAAAGTGGATTGAGTGACATTGATGTTAAACTGATGGATGGAACTTTTGTTTGGCCATGTATTATGTTTATAGATTTCGGTGATTATGTACTTTAAATTCTATTGTTAGTAGCATTAATTTGGTGGGTATGGACCTATTTTTACTTAATTAATTTAGTTTTGTGTGGAATTCTTTCTAATATTTGGCATGTTAGGCGCCTATGGACCTACTTTGTGGACAATTTGGCTTGTTAGAATTTTGAAAATACTATTTTATTATAACCCTGAACCTCCACACGAACGAGCCCGTTGAACTCTCCCGTGCGAGTTAAATAGAGGGAACGCTTTGCTAGAGCCATTCTAACACATGCCACGCTTAAAATCTAATATCCTTTGAGGGATTCGAACTCGAGACCGTGCGCCTAATGCACACAATCTGAACTCGTCCCTTACCGTGCTAAAAGTATGAGATCCTATCCAGCTTTTGATTTTTTTTAATTACTATTTTTGTTTTTTTGTGTGTTCTAGTTAAATAAAAATTACTTATGTTTGATGACTATGTCAAGTTGGTTGACTATGCTTTGTTTTTACTCGTATTGGTTGATTAAAATTTACAACAAAGAAATGCTAATATATCAATTTTATATCGCAAAAAATCATAATTTTTACATTTTTTTTCTACGTTAAACAACAAAAATTGTCAAAATATTCAGTTTTTATTTCAATTTTATACCCTTTCTCTACAGTAAATAAAATGTTTTATTATAACATTTTATTCAAAAAATTGGCACAATAATAATTTCTTTATCTTTTTAAAAAAATAATCATTTTGTAACTAACCCATGTCCAACCCAAAGTGGACCAAACCTGAACATTATTTGGACAACATTTTATTTCACAATTAAATCAATTTCAAAATTAAAAGTGACCTAATGTTAGGAATTTATCAATAGGTAATGTTGCACAAATGTGGGAATTTTGGGAGAGTTTTCATCGCTTTATAACAATAAGTTGCAATTCTCACAAAAAAAAAATTGTGTGCTCTGCACTTGGTCGAACTGCAAAGATAGTGAGCAAATTGTTGATGGGAATTTTGATAGAATGTTCGTTATGTTTCAAGCTCATGCCTCATGTCTGGTATCGGGGCTTGAAAAAACATGGACCGATTTTTCATTCTGGTCCAAATTATACCGTAGCCATTATTGGATTGGACCGTGAACACCCATATACACAAGTTTAAGCTGTGAACATAAATGTTCGAAATAAGTGAATGTTTAAAGAGAATGATATAACATGATTGATGTGGTAGACGCACCTAATATTTATACATAATTTTAATATTTAACTATTTGTTAGCAATGATATAAACAACATAAGTCTGAATTCATATGAACTTATGTTGTTCCTATCAACTCCCACCATTGAGGATGAAACACTTCATAAAGGGTAAATGGACAACCTCAGTGGTTAAATTTACCTATTGAAATAACCCACTATCGTGGTTTCACTTATTTCTTGATGCCCTCTGAAACCCCTCTCCATATCTCCCGTTTTATCTTTTCTAGAGTATCCTAGTAAGAAGTATTTGATTGGTTGCGGTGATGATGGCGTTGCAAAGTGGTTGCGGTGGGGGGTGATGGTTTGGTGTTGTAGGTTGAAGGGGTTGTGTTGCTAGGCTTTGGTGGTGGTCATGGTGGTGTCATGTTGTTGGTTAGTGGTAGGGACGGATCTTGGATTTTGTTTTGGGTGGGCACTCATAGAACTTGCAGGTTTGGGAGTTCGGGGAAAGCGCCCCCGAAGCGAAGTTTTTAGGGTATTTTTAGATTTTTCACGAATATTCTGCTTATTTTAGTTCAATTTAAATACATTGTTAAATTAGGCAACCATAGATTTAAATCTCATATTAAACTCCTTAAAGCAAAACGTTAAACAACATAAAATCAAACCCTATTCTAACAATAACCAAATCGCATCAACTTAGTAAAATTTAGGCAATTACGTGTAGGATATTTTTATTTTGGATGGGACACTCTAAGAAGTTGTGAGTGTGCGGCTTCGGAGGAGCGAACTTTTTTAGAGTAAATTTTTTAGTTTTTTTTTTTAACTTTTCACAAAAATTCAATTTTTAGGTGAGTATACATTTCAAGCATCAAATTAATATAAAATACGAGACTTGGAAAAAATACCATAAAACAACAATATCAATCCGAAAAATCTAAATCAGAATTCTATCACCACAAATTGTAAACACCGAATAACAACCAAATCAAATCAAACCCTTAAAAACAACCAAATAAAACTCCAAGGGCATGTTTGGTTTGCAACTATAATTCTGTTTTCGGTGTTTAAATACAATTCTGATAAGAATCAGCGTTTGGTAACCTGTTTTTAAACACAGAATTATAATATAATATTTATGTGTTATAATCAAGTTTTTCAGAAAACAGGTTTAGGGCATTTTATAACTTCTATTTTTTTTTCAACTCAAAATTATCCATTCTTAATATTTTAATGCAGTTATTGATGATGCTTAGATTCAGCATCACTAGATAAGTGATGATGAGCTCAAACAGCAGTAACCATGGCAGCCATGAGATATGCATGTATAAGTGTAAAGCAGGAGGTGAGTATAAGAAGAATAAGATAATGATGTATAGTGGTTCAGCCAATTAGGCCTACATCCACTGTGAGTGTGTGATCCACTAAGTATGGGCACTAATGGCCTTGGATACAATGCACATAAGCTCACTTTCTCTCTCTACTGTGTGTACAAGCAGAGTTTCAGCTAGGGTTACAATTGTCAATCCCTTTGTAGGGTTCTAGGTGACAAGTATATATAGGTCTTGGGGGGTGTAGTGTACCCCCAAAGTATGCATGGTGCATGTCAATGATGATCTAGCCAATCCCTTGTTGACACCTGTAGATGCTACCAGTGATTAATGATGACATAATATTCCCTCACGTGAGGGGGTGATATTGTTATAACGGTCTTCCATGTGCCATGTGAGCCTCACGCGCACTGTTCTATGCATCTCCCAAACCACGCGCTGTGATGATGTCACCCTCGGCCTATGATATGAGGCCGAGGGCAAAGTTTCTTCTGGTAGTGAGTCTGGCCTAATTTGGGCCTCGTACTGTCGTACCCTCGGAGGGTCGTCTGAGCCTGATAAAGAGTCGGCCCCTCGGAGGGTCGTCTGAGCCTGATGAAGGGTTGGCCCCTTGAAGGGTCGTCTGAGCCTGATGAGGGGTCGGCCCCTTAGAGGGTCGTCTGAGCCTGATGAGGGGTCGGCCCCTTGAAGAGTCACAAGACCATCTTGGGCTCGTCTTGGTGGAGGGTTCCCTCGGCCTGGCCGAGGGTATATATGGGTATATCAATCATCCCCCAGCCCTTAGCCATAGATGTTGTTGAGATGGCTGAGGGATAGTGTTGCAAATGGGATGAGTGTATGGACAACTAGATGAATGACACCTGTCCAGCTGATGTGACACTTAAGAAGATATCCATTGATCTTCCAGTTTCCTAGGCGTGGCGGCTGCACACTGCTTGGGACTTTGTGCCCTAATGATGCCCTCCTCGTGGGCTGTGTTCCGCCTTGGTTAATGGGCCCACTCATTAGCAAGGTATTTAAATAATTTTTCAAAGTTTATTCCTCTTCTTCTTCGCGCCTGAACTCTCTCTCTCTCTAGCCTCTTAACACCTTCCATAGCTATTTCTGCAACTTTTTTGTACCAAGCTCCATTCAGTCATTGCTTTCGTCTTCAGGTACTTTTCTCTGCCATAAACTCCATTTTTAATCTTCAATTTCATTTCAGGTGTTGGGGTTGACGCCCCCCTATGGTGTTTTTAGGGTTTCTTTGCATTTTCCGATGACTTCTCCGGCGAGTTCAGTTCTTCCCTTTCTTAAATGTTCTTGATCGAAAACCTTTCCTTCTTTGCTTTTGATCCAAAAGTCCAACTTAGTCAATTGTTAGCTTGTTTGTAGTTAGCTTAGCCAAATCCTTCCAAGTGTAGGGTCTTCCCCTTACTGCTTAGGAGGCTTTACCATTTAGCTGAGGAATTCCCTCCCTGCGAGAGAAGTTCTTTGTAGAGATTAGACGGGTAGAGGAAGAGGAGGAGAGAAGACGAGGGGCCGACCCTAATTGGGTACGACCCATTTTTCCCATTCCATTAGCCACTATTGCACCATCTGGGTTTGACGGGTCATCTTGTCATCCAGCCGAGAGTCATTCATACGAAGGAGAGATGGATGAGAGAGCATCGTCACCAACAGGCACTGGGCCTTATGGGAGGAGAGAGATGTCTGATCTTAGCCCAGGCCGAGAGGCCGAGGAGGTGATCCCTTTCGAGGCTATTCCCGTGACCACTTTATCCCCTCATGCCTTCCAGATGGCCTTTCCTGGTGGACCTCCGACAGGTGATGAGGCCGAGGGAGAGGGGACTGAGGATGATGGCGAGGATTCAGACGCTGACCCAGTTGATACTTCCCACGCCTCAGCTTATGTTTCCACCATTAAGGATCGAGACCTCTTGCTGTGGAGGCATACATTTGGTGTGCTCCCCAGCATAAGTATGAGGGTTCCCTTTGAGTCTGAGAAAGTATTCTAGGGTGACGAGGGAGAGATCGCTGTATATGAACAGATGTTAAAGGTCGGCATTAGGTTCCCTCTGCACCCTGCCATAGTTAATATATTGTCAGCCCTCGACGTTGCCCCTTCTCAACTTCCTCCTAACTCTTGGAGGACTATCCTCGGCTATGTCTCCTTGTGGAAGAATGCCTTCACTGACGAGCCTTCAGCCGATGTGTTCTTGGCTTGTTATAATATCACTTCCTCGTGCAAACAGTCTGGGTACTATCATCTGGGGGCGAGGAAGTCTGATAAAAAACTTTTCCATGTGGCACAAACCTCCAACCACGACTAGAAGAAGAGATTTTTCTTCATCTCTGGAGAATGGGAATTTCCTGTCGAGACTTAACCTTTGGACGATGGTCCGAGGGTTCCAAGGAGATGGTCTAACCCCTCAATGAAGGCTAGGTCAAACCCCAAACTTAGTCTGGATGAAATGGACATAGTCGAGTATCTGAGAGAACGAGGGGAAGAGGGTGAACTTGCAAAGTTTGAAGATTTGATGACCCCTCTGTTCCTCAAGAAGGCTGGTCTGAGGATCGTCCCCCTGATAGAGCTATGTGAGTTATTATTATTTTTTACTCAATCTTTGACTTTTTCCAAGTGTTTCATCTTTGTCTCTGTATATTTTTGATGTGTCGTCTCCTTTTCAGGTCGTCCTGCAGGTATCTCTGACCATCTTTGGGAAATGAATGCCCCGAGCTTACTGTCTGGTCTGGGCAAGAAGAAGGGTAAGGAGCCTCAGCAAGCTCCGAAGAAGTCAAAGGCCGTGGGGCCGACACCTGTTGAACCGTTTGTCGATAGCCATAAAAGAAAGGGTCCTGAAGTTCCTGTTGACCTTCGGTCAGATTCGAGGACGAGGGTGAGGGTGGAGGCATCGGAGGGGACTGGCTCCTCCTCCAGCATGGGGGCCTTCTGAACCCAAAACTTGGCATTTTTAAGGCTGAGCCGTCTTCTCTGATAGCCAATCTGAGGGCGGCTAAAGCTTCTATGTTCTCTGCCCCCTCAGCCTCCGACTATGATTTCCTATCGAAGATGCCCCCAGCCAAGGTGTATGACTATGGTTTGCACACACTGGCTCGGGTATTTGTTTTTTCTTCACCTAGTTTGAATTTTTCACCAATTATTTTCTCGGCCTCTTAACAAGTGTCTTTTTTTATGCAGTGTGTCTGTGCCTTTACCTCAGCCACTAAGTGGATGGCTGAAAACCAACAAAAATTTCATGAAGCCGAGAGGGCCATTCAACACGAGGCTGATCTGCAAACAGAGCTTGAGACTGCAAGGGATGAATTAGAGAGTACGAGTACTGAACATGCAAGGGTCTTGGACGAACTGACGAGGCAGCATGATGCAGACCTAAAGGCCAAGGACTTGCTTATTAAAGAGAAGGATGAGGCCTTGACCAACTTGGGGGTTCAATTCAAGACTGATCTTGAGGGGGATGTAAAGAAAGACGAGGCCGATGCCGTGGAGGCCTACAAACTCTCAGATGAGTTTCAAGGCTTCGGTCTTGAATACCTAGAGAGGGGGATTAGGACGGCCTATCGGTGGGTCGTCCTTAAGTTTGTTGATGCAGTATCATCTGTCCGCCCCTCTATTGATGCAGTTCAACTGGACGATCCCCTGATTGCTGAGGCCTTGGCCCAAGTGGAGTCCCAAGTGCACGTCGAGGGTACCGGAACATCTGAGGATCGGCCTCACTTGGTCATAGAAGAAACCCCCATAATTAATGTTGAAACATTACCCTCTGATGTTGCTCCATAGGGTGGCTGTTTGTAGCCCATACCCTCTTCATGTAACCAGTATTTTTGTACTCACTTATTGGACAAACATCAACATTTTGTAATATAATGCTTCTTTTTGTCTTCCATACTTATCTTTTGTATGATTTGCATTGTGATGTTTTTGGATTAGCAGTATCACTAGCCCCCTCCCTCGTCTTTCTTGAGGGTAAATGAGGGGTCGTCCCCAACATTTTCCCTCATCATAGTCGAGGGTGGTTTTTTACCAACCTAATGGTTTTTTCAATAAAGTCCGCCCTCTTATTTCTTGAGGGTAAGGGAGGGGTCGTCCCCACCATTGACCCTCATTATAGTCGAGGGTGGTTTCCCACCAAATTAATGATGTTTTCAATTAAGTCCTCCCTCGTCTTTCTTGAGGGTAAGGGAGGGGTCGTCCCCACCATTAACCCTCATCATATCCGAGGGTGGCTTCCACGAATTAAATGATGTTTTTAAATCAAGTCCTCCCTCGTCTTTCTTGAGGGTAAATGAGGGGTCGTCCCCACCATTAACCCTCATCATAGCCGAGGGTAGCTTCCACCAAATTAATGATGTCTTTAATCAAGTCCTCCCTCGTCTTTCTTGAGGGTAAATGAGGGGTCTTCCCCACCATTAACCCTCATCATAGCCGAGGGTGGCTTCCACCAAATTAATGATGTTTTTAATCAAGTCCTCCCTCGTCTTTCTTGAGGGTAAATGAGGGGTCGTCCCCACCATTAACCCTCATCATAGCCGAGTGTGGCTTACACCAATTAAATGATGTTTTTAAATCAAGTCCTCCCTCGTCTTTCTTGAGGGTAAGGGAGGGGTCGTCCCCACCATTAACCCTCATCATAGCCGAGGGTGGCTTCCACCAAATTAATGATGTTTTTAATCAAGTCCTCCCTCGTCTTTCTTGAGGGTAAATGAGGGGTCGTCCCCACCATTAACCCTCATCATAGCCGAGGGTGGCTTCCACCAAATTAATGATGTTTTTAATCAATTCCTCCCTCGTCTTTCTTGAGGGTAAATGAGGGGTCGTCCCCACCATTAACCCTTATTATATCCGAGGGTGGATTCCACCAAATTAATGATGTTTTTAATCAAGTCCTCCCTCGTCTTTCTTGAGGGTAAATGAGGGGTCGTCCCCACCATTAACCCTCATTATAGCCGAGGGTGGACCTAACGAGCATCACCCAAATTACACTAGAATCAATCAAACACAAAATGAGGGACCAATGTGACATTCTCATTAACATTCCAAGTGTTCTGTTGGAGCAACACATTCATTACAACTGTTGTCCGGTAGGACCTTACAAAACTATTGATAGTATTTCTTCAAATGATTTGCATTCCAGGGGTTGGAAATGGGTTCCCCTTCTAGGTTTTCTAGTCTATAGGTTCCAGGAACCACTTCATCGATGACCCTATATGGGCCATGCCAATTTGGATGGAGCTTGTTGGGCTTCTGCCAAGTCTTTTTGAGGACCAAGTCCCCCACTGCAATTGGCCTCTGCTTCACCCTCTGGTTGTAAAACCTTGCAGTCCTCTGCTGGTAGGAGGCTTGCCTTATCTCGGCGTCTTCCCTCCTTTCCTTAATCAGGTCTAAGTTAAGTCTCCTCTCTTCCCAGTTTACTTGGGGGCCATACATTTGGACCCTGTGAGTAGAAAACCCGATCTTGGTGGGGATGACAGCTTCTGAGCCATAAGCTAGCATGAATGGGTTTTTCCCGGTAGAGGTCTTTGCCGTCGTCCTGTAGGCCCACAGTATAGCATATAACTCCTCAACCCATCTTCCTTTTGCTTCCTCAAGTCTTTTCTTGATCCCGTCAAGGATCGTCCTATTTGTAACTTCCGTTTGCCCATTAGCCTGAGGTCGACCTGGGATAGAGAAGAATTGTTTGATACTCACCCTTTCACAGTACTTCTCTAGGGGTGCATTCTTGAACTGAGTTGCGTTATCTGAGATGAGGGTGTTGGGGAGACCATATCTGCATATAATATTTTCCCAGATGAACTGGAAGGTCTTCTGCTCGGTAATCATGACCATCGTCTCTGCCTCCACCCATTTTGAAAAATAATCAATTGCCACGATGAGGAACCGGTAGTTGTTGATGGCCCTAGGCAAGGGGCCTACTAGGTTGATCCCCCACACTATAAATGACCACGGGGATGTAATGGAGGTAAGAGGATGATGGGGTTGATGAGAGATGGTGGCAAATCTTTGACATTTATCACACTTCTTTACATATGCTGTGGCATCTTTCCCCAAGGTCGATCACCAGTACCCCTGGGTGATCACCCTCTTCGCCAGAGACCTTCCCCCAATGTGGCTTGAACATGACCCCTCGTGCACATCTTTCAAAATGTATGGGACTTCAAATGGGTGCACACACCTAAGTAAGGGGAGCAAAAACCCCTTCTTGTACAAGGTGTCTCCGATGACGGTGAATTTCGCAGCTCTGTATCTTAGCTTCTTCCTTTCTTTCCTTGCTTCTGGCATTTCCCCCTCTTTAATGTATCTGATCAGAGGGTCCATCCATGAAGCTTCGTTAGAAACATTTAATCAAGTGCCAAGTGTTCCCTCAGCATCTTCAATAGTTGGTTGAAGCAAAATTTCCACTGGGACTGTCCTCCTGATATATGTCCTAGTTGCCGAGGACAACCTAACAAGTGCATCAGCTCGGCCATTATCAAGCCTAGGTATCCTCTTAAATTTCACTTCTCTGAAGCTCTTCAGTAATGACCTCACCTTTTCAAGGTACTTGGCCATCCTCTCATCCTTGGCCTCGTAGGCTCCTAGTATCTGATTCACTACTAGCCTTGAATCATTATGGACAAGAATTTGGTCGACACTAAGAGACTTGGCTAATGAGAGGCCTACCATCAAGGCCTCATATTCGGACTCGTTGTTGGAGGCTTTGAAGTTGAACCTCAGGGCGTACTCAATGTTTATGCCATCGGGTGCTGACACTATAAGTCCAGATCCACTTCCGCTGTGGCAGGAGGACCCATCAACGAAGAGGCTCCACAGAGTCTCTTCTGAAAAATTTCCCTCGGTGAGGGACCCCTTTCTAAAGAGATATCTTCCCTTTTCATTTTCTGCTACTTTTCCCCTAGCGGTACTTGTCTCAGCCTCATTTGCGGGTGTGTCGGTGAGCTTGCCTTGTTGGGTATTTATCTTCTCGAGGCTCTCATTTTCGGCTTCATCATCTTCCCAAGTAAATTCGACCACAAAATCTGCCAATGCTTGCCCCTTAATCGCCGTCCTAGGTTGATACGTCAAACTCCCTCAGCTCTATAGCCCAGGCCATTAACCTGCCTGATTTTTCTGGCTTGTGTAGGACTTGCCTAAGAGTAGAGTCAGTGAGGATGACCATTATATGGGACTAGAAATATGGCTTCATCTTTCTTGATGCATGGATCAAGGCATAGGCTAACTTCTCTATCCTTGGGTATCTTTACTCTGCCCCCTGGAGTGCCTTACTGTTGAAATACACTGGCTTCTGTACTCCGTCTTCGTCTCTGACGATTTCTGCCCTGATGGCTGATTCTGAGACAGCTAGGTACACATAAAGTCGTTCACCCTGCACGGGTCGTGACAATATCAAGGGAGACCCTAGGTGTGACTTTAACTCCTTGAAAGCCTCATCACACTCTTCACTCTATTCGAAGGCCTTTCTGAGAATTTTAAAGAACGGTAAACACTTGTCTGTAGCTCTGGACACGAACCTATTCAAAGCAGCCACTCACCCTGTGAGCCTCTGAACATCTTTAATGGTCTTGGGGGTCTTCATTTCTAAGAGGGCCCTTAATTTCTCTGGATTGGCCTCAATGCCTCTTTGATTCACGATAAACCCCAAGAACTTCCCTGCTCTGACCCCGAAGACACACTTGGCCGGGTTGAGCTTCATTTGGTACCCGTCCATTGTATTAAAGGTCCTCTAGAGGTCAGCCACATGATCCTCTGCCTTCAAGCTCTTAATCAACATGTTATCTACATAGACCTCCATAGACTTCCCAATTTGGTCTTCAAACATTTTATTTACAAGGCGCTGATACGTTGCCCCCGTATTTTTTAGGCCAAAGGCATAACCCTATAACAGTATGTCCCCTTGTCGGTAATAAAAGTTATTTTCTCCGAGTCTTCAGGGTTTATGAAGATCTGGTTGTACCCTGAATAGGCATCCATGAAGCTCATGAGCTCAAAGCTTACGGTAGCGTCTACCATATGATCAATGCAGGGGAGAGGGAAGCTGTCTTTGGGACAATGCTTGTTGAGGTCTGTGAAGTCTACACACATCCTCCACTTCCCGTTGGCTTTTGGGACAATGACTGCATTGGACAACCATTCGTGATAAATGACCTCCATGATAAACTCTGCATCTTCCAGCTTCTTGACCTCATCCCTAATGACCTCATACTTCTCTCGAGAGTAATTTCTCCTCTTCTGCTTTACTGGTTTTGCACCCTCTACCACGTTGAGCTTGTGGCATATGATTTCGGGGTCGATCCCCGACATATCTGTATGACTCCATGTAAAGACGCTCTATCTTCTCCTCAACAGTTTGATGAGGTCTTCCTTGATGTTTGACTTCAGGGTCTTACCGACTTGGACGGTTTTTTCTGGCTCATCCTTATTGAGGATGATGGATTTTACCTCTTCCGTGGCTTCTCCTTTCTTCAGCTTTATCTCATCCTGGGGGTCGAGGGTATCAATATTGTAAGTGGTTTGCCTTCTTGTATGCCTCTCTTTCTTCGGCAGAGTTAAAATAACATTCCCCTGCTGTCGTCTGGTCTCCCTGAACTTCCCCTACCCCATAAGGGGTCAGAAATTTAATCATCTGATGGACCGTAGACGGCACAACTTCAAATCCCTTGAGGGCTACTCGCCCCAGTATAATGTTGTAGGCCGAGAAGACATGTTCATCCATCATAAAGAAGCTGACCTTCTTGATGAGCCATCTCGGCCACTCTTCCCCCATCCTGACATCGACCTCATACACTCCAAGGGGATGAACCTTTTCCCCACTGAACCCAATCAATGGGTGATGGTATGGGATGAGTCTAGCACGGCTGAGACCTAAGGCTTTGAAGCATGGCCAAAACATCACATCTACAGAGCTACCCCCATCTACCAAGATCCTCAGCACCTCGCATTAGTGCACCCTGGTAGTGACGACGAGAGGGTCATCATGTGGGGCTAAGAGGCCTTTGAAGTCCATTCTTGAGAACTCCACTATCAGGGTATCCTTATCGACCTTCTTCCTCTTTTTTGACTTTGCCTCTAGGGAGGTTGATTGTATAGCTTTTGTCACTGCCTTGGCTTCAGCTACATGGGCCTTCATGTCTACGACCTCTGACCCTCTTCCTGATAGTCCCTCAGAGATCATCCCCACATCGAGAGAGATTATATTAAGTCTCTTGACAAGGCCGTGGTCATCTCTCGGAGGGAGGTCAGGGTCGTCCTCCTCATCAGAGGGGTCGTCCACTCTTTTTGGAGGACCTTCTCTACATGCATCACCTCTCTTCTTTCTGGGGTCGTCCCCTTGGCCCCTCTTAAAGGCAGTCTTATCAACGTATTTCCTTAGCTTCCCTTCTTTTAACATTTTTTCAATCTCATCTTTCAGAGCAAAGCATTTGTCTATCACGTGGCCATGGTCTTGGTGAAATTCACACCACAGGTTTTTGTTCCTCTTGTTGGGGGCTGCCCTCAACTTCTCAGGCCACTTCAAGGACCGGTCACTCTTTATCTCATTGAGAATATGCTCACAGCTAACCATTAGAGGGGTGTAATCAGCGAACTTGTCGTCCGTAGACCTCTTCTTCCCCTCTTTGTTCTTCTTATGGTACTTACCCCCGCTAGTGCCTCCTTTTTCATCTTTGTATTTCACCGCCATCACCTCTTCGGCGTTCATCACCTTTCCTACTGTCGACAACAATTCAGCCATTGTCCTCGGAGGGTCTTCAGCAAGCTTCCATAGCAGCTTCTGCTTCTGGAGTCCTCCAATCAAGGTTGTCATAGCTATGCTCTCCTCATAGTCTTCCACCTCTAACTTTTCTTTGTTGAATCTGGCTATGTTGTCTCTTAGACTCTCGTTCTTCTCCTGCTTAACATAGAGCAGGTGTGTGGTCTTCTTTTGTGGCCTCACCCCAAAGCAAAAGTTGTGGATAAACCGGCCCGCCAACTACTTAAAGCTTTCAATGGAGTTTTTTGGAAGAGACATGTACCAGACATGTGCATCCCCAGTCAGAGTGCCAGAAAAGGCTCGACACCTCATCTCATTTGAGATAGAGTATATATTTGCCGTCGATTGATACATTTCAATATGATGGACAGGGTTGGTACTCCCATCATACCTTGTGGTGACCATAGGTGGCTAAAACTTTGATGGTGTTGGGAAGTTGACTATCTTTGACACAAATGGTGAGCCTATGGAGTATCCTCTATGAAGAGTGTAAGGACATAAATTTCCAATTGAGTCCCTGTATTGTTTTGACTTAATTCCGTGAACAAAACTGTGTTTGTAATATGCCATAAGGAGATTTTTATATTGTCACGATCCCACTTGGTCTATGACGTATTGAAGAAATTGAAGACGTTGTGGCAAAGCTTCAAAGAATTAATCATGCCGATGTTTAATTGGTGCAAGTTTAATCGTCTTTAAAATTAATTTCATTCCGAGATCACTTAGGTATGAATGCGTATAATTAATGGTCTCGAAATTATTTTATAAAAGATAAGGATGTAAATTTTATATAGAAAAATGTTTCTAAATGTTTTAAAAGTATTTTAAAGGTTTAAACTTCGTTTTATGATGATAAGCTCGAAATAGAGTTTGACTAATTTGAATCTCTTTGTTAAGAGACGTTTTTATAAGAAAGTCAAACTGTCGCAATGTCGCTCGAATGACATTGGATCTCGTTCGAACGAGATACAATGTCGTGCGAACGACATGCGTAAGTCGTTCGAACAACACGTTTTTTGAGGCGGTGTTTAAATCCTATTTAAATAGTGTTTGCATCATAATTTCGGAAGTGTGCTTTCTGGAAAATTGTTTTACAAACCAGAACCTTATTTGCACATGTTTTCTAAGGTTTAAAAGTTTTAAACACATCCTTAGAGTTTGCAAAGATCCGAGTTATCATTCTTATATGTTTACGTGATCTTGCTGCACCAAAGTTGTTTGTTCTACACATTGAACACAAAGGGTTTTGCAGTGAAGAAGCGACGGACATCATGTTCGACATCGTAGACGTATCAAAGCCATATCGGAGGACACCGAGACATACGTGAACGCGTGTGTTATGGACAGAGATCGTGGAAGACGAAATTTCTGCGTGGGCACTATTGAAGAACGGTTGAAGATCGGAAGGAGCGTCAAGACCCGTGGGGATCGAGTCTTAGTGTAAGGCTAATCTGTCTTTGTAAAACCATTATTCATAGTGATTGTTTGGCTTGGGCCGTCCGAGGTTGTTTTCCCGTTTTTGGGTTTTTTCCTCGTACATCCGGCGTTGTGAGTATTCTTTACTTTACTTTACTTGCTTTAATCACTAGATGTATGTTTAGGATTAATCAAGATAAAATTGGTTCAAAGTGAAAATTGGGATTTCACAACTTGGTTTGGTGCATAATTAAAAGTTGGATCTTTTTCGAAGAAAAATTAGTTTTGTTTGAAAACACACATATCGAACACTCTTCAAATTGGTATCAGAGCTAGAAAATATTTTATTTGTTTTGTGATCCCTTGTGTTTTCAAAGATGAATTCTGGATATAGTGAATTTTCTCGAACTCATGTTTTTTATGGAACTAATTACACTTATTGGAAGATGAGAATGAGACGTGCTTTAAAATATATTGATGAGCGTGTTTGGCTTGCAGTTGAGAAAGGTTTGACACCCCCTGTCACTATTGTAGGTGAGGTCACTAGTTTAAAGCCTGTTGAGTCTTGGACCGAAACTGAACAAAGACTTGCACAATATAATTCTAAGGGTCTGAATGTTATTGCTTCACATGTCACACACGAAGAATATAATAGAATTATGACTTGTGAAACATCAAAAGAGGCTTGGGATATTTTGGCACTCACTTACGAGGGCACTAGAACGGTTAGGGCGTCAAAACTTCAAAATCTCACTACACAGTTTGAGACCATTAGGATGTTAGAGAGTGAGACCTTTGATGAGTTTTATGCTAGGTTGTCCAATATTGTCAAATCGTCGTTTAACCTAGGTGAGAAAATTCCCGACAACCGTGTCGTTAAGAAAATCCTTAGGTCGTTGCCTAGTAGGTTTGATGCGAAAGTGACCATTTTAAACTCCTTGGGTAGGTTAGAGTCAACGAAACTAGAAGAGATTGTAGGTGACTTACAAACCTATGAAATCGACATGATTACCTCCAAGCAAGTGCCTAAGAAAGAAAAGGGTATTGCTTTGAAAACCCGGAAGGAGGAAATTAAAGTTTCGAATTCCGATTCCGATTTTGAGGATGTTGCTTTATTGGCAAAGAAATTTAAAAAATTTATTAAGTTTCAAAAGCAATCGAAAGATGCCAAGAAATTTGAAAAATTCAAGAACAACAAAGTAGATCCCACCTCTAAGGATAAGTTTGAAAAGACTAAGAGAGATGAGTCGGATAAGTGTTTTGGGTGTGAAGGGTACGGTCACAAGGTTAAGGAGTGTCCCACTAGACTTAAGAAAGAGGGAAAGCAACCCATTGTCTATAGTGCCACCTTAAGTGATAGTGAATCGGAAGAGGGAGAGAGTTCCCCCATTGAGCGTAACTTCACTGCGTTTATGGCATGTCATATGAGCGACGACGACTATACTCATGTGAATGACACTTACGAGGAGGTTTTGAGTGTATCCCATGTTAGTAAGGGTGAAGAGAGTGACGAGGAGGAAATAGATGTGAAAGAATTGCAAAATGCGTTTAATGAGTTGTATGCCGAAACGGTGAAAGTGAAAAAGGCTAACTCAAAATTGCAATCTAAGTTGAATGAGCGTGCCATAGAAAATAATGATAGTTTGATTGAGGATCTTCGGGCACGAGAGAAGAAGTTTAGGGAGAAGCTAGAGTTTGTGGAGAAATAGAGAGACAATCTCCGTGGTTTGATGGAGTCCTTGAAAAAAAAGATTTTAGAGTTTGAGGAGACTAGACATTTACTCAAGTCTAGGATTCACGATTTGGAGGAAAGGTTGAAAGACTCGTCTAGAGTCAAGTTTGATTTGGAAGCTAGGTCGGAGAAGTTAGATAAGATCCTAGGCACCGTCCAAATTAGGGGAGACAATGGAGGTATAGGTTTTGATGAGAGAGTTGTTCCCATTCCCCCCGCCCGTGTGAGAAACACTAGGATGGTTAGAAAAGGTCCCCATAAAGGTAATCATTCGCACCACCGCTACACTTGCACATTTTGTGGTAGGAAAGGTCACCTTAGGCATTATTGTTACGACCTTAGACAAGCTCCTAGGAAGTTTAGGAATAAAGTTGCCCCGGTTCCCCACACCCACATGCATCCTTTTACACCTACTTGGGTTAGGAAATCGGATTTAGTGGCTTTAGGAATTAAACTTCATGATTCTCGTTTGGGTGCACTTGATTCTTCCCATGCTAAATCTAAAGGATGATAGTGTTGCCATGTTTGTCATATGCTAGTTTGCTTCATGATATATTCATTGCTAGTATTATGACATGTTTTGTATTATAGTTTTCATTTATTTGAGTCCTATTTGAAAAATACAAAAAAAAAAAATTTTTTTTTTGAGAAAACTTTTGAAAATCCAAAAATATTTTGCTTTTCTTTGAGTCAAAATATGTTTGAAAAGCCAAAAAGATTTTCGATTTTTGTTTTTGAGTTTTCATGTTTGATGTGGCATATTGGTGTGCTTGGACCCCCCCTATCGTTTCATTATACATGTGGCTAGGACATTTGGTCATTATTGTCGATGCTTAGAATGATCTTAACCATTGTTTATATGGGTTTGTTTCGAAGTTGATATGCATCTTGATTCGACTTTATATATATGCCAACATCGCACACACGCACACGTTTATATGGATGTTTGACTTCTCTTGCATATTTGAATTTGGTGAGGCGTTCTTATCTCAATCTTGTCATCTATGCATAAGTAAACTTAAGGAGAAGTGTGCATGTAATAACCATTTACCGTGAGGATTTGATTTAAAAAAATGTTGAGTGATTCACGGGAAAGGGCTGCGATAGTTCAAAATTAACTCGTCGTGAAAGCCACCATTTAAAAGAGCTCAAAAGAAAAAGCAATAAGCTAAGAAAAGGGCCAATAATATTTTCTCTAAGTTGAGAATGATAGAAACCTCAAAAGAACTTGAAATAGTATATGTTTATATGAGGGTGTTTGGTTGGAGAAAATTTAAACGGGTTTGCACTACTAATCCTAATGTTGAAACATTGCAATTTGACGCTATTGTTTGTAGAATCGTCAAAAATTCTGGATTTGTGTGCATGTAGTATGTTTAGTTCATTAAGCTCACACTTTAATTGTCATTTGTCTATGATAAAGTTTGATGATTTATCGCTATCAATTAGAGCTTCTTGATCGTTTCGATGTGTTGGAATTGTGACTCATTTGTTGTAGTTTCACGCCCATTCATTCCATGTCCATGTTTGAGCACATCGGTACTATGTTTGCATGTAACTCGCATTTTTAGTTTTTTATGAGTTTTTGCGTTTTGTGTGAAAAGCCTACTATTTTAGCACTGTTTTGCTTCTGTTAGTCCCTTCCTGGAATTTTTTTTGTGGAAATTTTTTCACTGGGAAATACTTTATAATATATCTGGGAAACTGAGAAATTTTGGCAGGTCACGCGAAGTCGTTCAAACGACATCTCATCTCGCGCGAACGACTTCTTACTTTGTTCGAGCGACTTCCTCATCTCGTTTGAGCGAAGTCCCTGGCTCGTTCGAACGACAGGGTGAAAAATGACTTCTGATTGGTTTGCAGTCCTCTGGCTTAATTTGATTATTTTTGGTACTACTGGAAGCATTTTTTTGGGATTAATTAGTTTATATGCAGGTTCTTTTATGTTCCAAATTAGTATTTTGCATATATGTCCGTTTATCACACCTAATTGATTTGCTATACTCTTTGTGTGATTCATTGGTTTACTAGCTACTATTCTGTCATTACATGATCATATTTAGTTTGTTGTTTCATGTTTATCTAGCGATTTTCATTTTAAAAAAAAAATGGTATCAACTTGATTAAATTGGGTATCATATTCTCATGCTCGATATTTCATATTGGTTTATCTTTTCACCGAATTGTCTATTCGTGACAAAAAGGGGGAGAGATTTGGTATGTGATGTAGGGGGAGATGTGTTGAGTGCTTATATTGGTTTATTGGTTTCAGATTGGTAACAAATTGGTATCATATAATTACTCACATGTTTCAAATGATATGCTCTTATTGATTATATAAATTGGTTTCATTTATTCCTCCATACTTCACTGGGTATCTGTTTGTCTGTTTCATGTGTGTAGGTATGCTTCAGCGATTCGAGATTTAAAGTCTACATCACATTCACACAGTTCATGCTTGCCGGTGCTACATGTATTAGTCCGTGTTCTGTATTTTTGACTTTGGGTTTATGGGATGGGATTTAGGCGTCATACGGCTTGACGACCCGGTTAGGCATTTCACTGGTTTAGTTTTGTCCCAGAATAGTCAAAGGGGGAGATTTGTAATGACATAAATTTCCAATTGAGTCCCTGTATTATTTTGACTTAATTCCGTGAACAAAACTGTGTTTGTAATATGTCATAAGGAGATTTCTATATTGTCACGATCCCACTTGGTCTATGACGTATTGAAGAAATTGAAGACGTTGCGAGAAAGCTTCAAAGAATTAATCATGCCGATGTTTAATTGGTGCAAGTTTAATAGTCTTCAAAATTAATTTCATTCCGAGATCACTCAGGTATGAATGCGTATAATTAATGGTGCTCGGAATTATTTTATAAAATATAAGGATGTAAATTTTATATAGAAAAATATTTTTAAATGTTTTAAAAGTATTTTAAAGGTTTAAACTTCGTTTTATGATGATAAGCTCGAAATAGAGTTTGACTAATTTGAATCTCTTTGTTAAGAGACGTTTTTATAAGAAAGTCAAACTGTCGCAATGTCGCTCGAACGACATTGGATCTCGTTCGAACAAGATACAATGTCGCGCGAACGACATGCGTAAGTCGTTCGAACGACACGTTTTTCGAGGCGGTGTTTAAATCGTATTTAGACAGTGTTTGCATCATAATTTCAGAAGTGTGCTTTCTGGAAAACTATTTTACAAACCAGAACCTTGTTTGCACATGTTTTCTAAGGTTTGAAAGTTTTAAACACATCCTTAGAGTTTGCAAAGATCCGAGTTATCATTCTTATATGCTTACGTGATCTTGCTGCACCAAAGTTGTTTGTTCTACACATTGAACACAAAGGGTTTTGCGGTGAAGAAGCGACGGACATCGTGTTCGACATCGTAGACGTATCAAAGCCATATCGAAGGACACCGAGACATACGTGGACGCGTGTGTTGTGGAAAGAGATCGTGGAAGACGGAATTTCTGCGTGGGCACTATTGAAGAACGGTTGAAGATCGGAAGGAGCGTCAAGACCCGTGGGGATCGAGTCTTAGTGTAAGGCTAATCTATCTTTGTAAAACCATTATTCATAGTGATTGTCTGGCTTGGGCCGTCCGAGGTTGTTTTCCCGTTTTTGGGTTTTTTCCTCGTACATCCGGCGTTGTGAGTATTCTTTCCTTTACTTTACTTACTTTAATCACTAGATGTATGTTTAGGATTAATCAAGATAAAATTGGTTCAAAGTGAAAATTGGGATTTCACAACTTGGTTTGGTGAATACTTAAAAGTTGGATCTTTTTCGAAGAAAAATTAGTTTTGTTTGAAAACACACATATCGGGCACTCTTCAAAGAGGGTCCCAGATCTTCAGAATATCTCCGATCTTATCCTCCAGTCGCTGGATCGATTCATTCCAGGGCCTCGTAGGGTCGGCTTGGCCGATGTTATCCCCTGCCCCCTGATTGAGGTGGACAGAGGGTTCTGCTGCGACAGGCCTGTGTCGGCTTTTTACTTCCCCGTGACCGTCGTCCCGTCCTTGGGGTCGGCCCCCGTGGGGTCGGCCATTTGCTGCCTCCCTTCTGGACCTTGTAGCACTCCTTGATTTGGATAATTTTTCCCGCAGGTCATTTACTGGGCCGAGCCTCTCAAAGGCAGACCCCCTGCTCAGGCGATCGAAAGCAGAGCCTCTCGGGCGGTTGTCAGGATTTTGCCTTCCACACTTCTCTCTGCTCTCCTGGAGAGGTCGTATAGTATTATTGGCGACCTCATACGGCTCCCAGCATTATATGGGGACCTCCTCTCCCTCCAAATCATCATACCTATCCTCAGGGCAAGGGTTTCCTTGCCTCCCCAGGCGTAGACGCCGGGGGTCAGCAACATCCCTCTACCGTTGTGGGGGTGGCAAGTCTTTGCATGGTGCCTGGGGTGGTCCCCTTGCCTCATGCTTCCCTGGAGCCGCTGCCGGAGTAATCATCTCAGGTGAGACCCCTGGTGGTCTTAACATGTTTTGTCTTAGAGCTGTGAACTGCTCCTGCATGATCCGCTGGCTTGTTGCCAGAGACTTCAAGGTTACCGCCACATCAGCCATCTCAGACTGAGGTGGAGGCTGACTGGAACTGGGTCCTACTCCACTATCCGGTGGAGGAAGTGGTGGTGGTGGCATCTCCGGTTCCATGAGTTTGAGCTATGAAGAGATGAACTGAAGAAAAGACTAGTGAGCTTGAGAACCTTAATAGGTCTCTTTCAATGGTGAAATACCTCCTCACAGGGGGAGAACTGGTTCACCACCAGAGTGCCCAGTGAGGTCAAGCTATACAAAGGAAAAGATGTCTTCTCGTTCCCAGAAACGGCGCCAAACTGATGATGCTTAGATTCAGCACCACCAGATAAGTGATGATGAGCTCAAACAGTAGTAACCATGGCAGCCATGAGATATGCATGTATAAGTGTAAAGAAGGAGGTGAGTATAAGAGGAATAAGATAATGATGTATAGTGGTTCAGCCAATTAGGCCTACATCCACTGTGAGTATGTGATCCACTAAGTATGGGCACTAATGGCCTTGGATACAATGCACATAAGCTCACTTTCTCTCTCTACTGTGTGTACAAGCAGAGTTTCAGCTAGGGTTACAATTGTCGATCCCTTTGTAGGGTTGTAGGTGACAAGTATATATAGGTCTTGGGGGGTGTAGTGTACCCCCCCAAGTATGCATGGTGCATGTGAATGATGATCTAGCCAATCTCCTGTTGACACCTGTAGATACCACTAGTGATTAATGATGACATAATATTCCCTCATGTGAGGGGGTGATATTGTTATAACGGTCTTCCATGTGCCATGTGAGCCTTATGCGCACTGTTCCACGCGTCTCCCAAACCACGCGTTGTGATGATGTCACCCTCGGCCTATGATATGAGGCCGAGGGCAAAGTTCCTTCTGGTAGTGAGTCTGGCCTAATTTGGGCCTTGTACTGTCGTACCCTCGGAGGGTCGTCTGGGCGTGATGAAGAGTCGGCCCCTCGGAGGGTCGTCTGAGCCAGATGAAGAGTCGGCCCCTCGAAGGGTCATCTGGGCCTGATGAAGGGTTGGCCCCTTGAAGGGTCGTCTGGGCTTGATGAAGGGTCGGCCCCTTGAAGGGTCGTCTGAGCCTGATGAGGGGTTGGCCCCTTGGAGGGTCGTATGGGCTTGATGAGGGGTCGGCCCCTTGAAGAGTCACGAGACCATCTTGGGCTCGTCTTGGTGGAGGGTGCCCTCTGCCTGGCCGAGGGTATATATGGGTATATCAGTTATACCTTAATATATAATATACATACATAATACATTAATATGTGTGTAATTCTTCTAAATAAAAAATATATATGTACATGTACAGAAAATTATGTATGGAATAATATAAAGTTAAATAATATTGTCAATAGATACATGATACTTATATATAGTTTTATACATGTATTATTAATGTATGAAATAATATAAAATATACATATAATATATATATATATTAAAAAATATTATCAATTCATGTATGTATATAATTTTATAATGAATTATACATGCAATATATATATATAAATATATATATATATATAGTTAAATTCCCCAACATACTTCATTAATATACCTAAAAATACATGATATTAAATGTACTTGTATATAATGTATGTATGTATGTATGTATGTATGTATGTATGTATGTATGTATGAATACATTCATGTATCATATATATATGAAAGTATATATATATATACCCCAACATACTTCATTAAATATACCTAAAAATACATGATATTAAATGCACTTGTATATAATGTATGTATGTATGTATGTATGTATGTGTGTGTATATATATTTATATATATATATATACACACACATACATACATACATACATACATACATACATACATACATACATACATACACACATTATATACATCTACATTTAATATCATGTATTTTTAGGTATAATATACCTAAACATACATGATATTACATGTAGATGTATATAATGTGTGTATGTATGTATGTATGTATGTATACATTCATCTATCATGTATATATATATATATATATATATATATATATATATATATATATATATATATATACATGATATTAAATGTAGAATATACCTAAACATACATGATATTACATGTAAATGTATATAATGTGTACATATACCTAAACATACATGATATTACATGTAAATGTATATAATGTGTGTATGTATGTATACATTCATCTATCATGTGTATATATATATATATATATATATAACTTCATTAAATATACCTAAAAATATATGATATTAAATGTAGATATATATAAATTTTTTTATATTAAATGTAGATGTATATAATGTATGTATGCATACATTCATCTATCATGTGTATAATATATATATATATATACATGATTGCCAATTTTATCAAATTTTCAAAAAACTGTATTTAAAAACAAGTTTACCAAACGCACACCAATAATTATAAACATAAAAAACTGAATTTTAAAATTGTATTTAAAAACATCTTTTAAATCGAGTTTTCTGAGTAGCGAACCAAATGGGCCCTAAAAAACAAATCATTGTACTCAAGACATTCGAACCCTAAAGAATTTGAAAATAATAGTTACTTTCATTTAAACATAAAGAGTTAGAGGGTCGGTTAGAGAGAGACAGAGGAGGTCGCATTTGGGTCGCCCACGTCAATGTTAGTTCAATAAAGAACACCGGTTTGAGAGAGATAGCAAGGAAGCCAATTTGAATTTTAGAGAAAAGAGGACACGAGTTTTATTTTAACTTTTGGGACTGAAACTCAACTCAGTTTTTTAAGAGACATTGGTTTTAAAATATATTACATTAATTCCCCTGAAATATTTTGGTGTTCCAAAGTTGTGGTGATTAATGTTCTCCCATACTTTTTTTTCCCATTTAATTTGTTAGGAAAAAATAATAATTTTTTCATAAAAACGCTTTCGTTTTTTAGGAAACCCCGAAAAATCACACATCTTCTCCAAAAATACATGATTTTTTCCCCAAAAGTTTCCAAAATTATTTATATTCCAAGAATAGTCCCAACAAAATTTCTAAAATTTTTAAACATTCAATTATTTTGTTATTTTTCAGGTCCATATTCTTCGAAATTTGTTGATATATATATAGTGATGTTGAAAAAGTCCATAGTATCTTTTGTAAATTTTGTCTTTATTCTTAGAATTGGTTGAAAATTAGAATTGTTGGAAAACCAAATTAATTAGCTTCGGTGGAATCGTCTTGTAAAAATAATGGAAAATGATAAGGAGACCCGGTTCGTGGACACATTTGGGTGACACGGTGACGTGTCAATAACGTATCAGATACGAATTGGGTGTGTTTTGTAATGGATCCCATGTGATGCAAAAATCTACCCAATGTGTACGCGATACGTCACTGAGTCCCCCAAATGTGTCCACAAACTGGGTCCTGTATCATTAGTAAATAATAATTGGTTGCCTAACTAAACTATCTCCATCTAAAATTTTGGGTGTATCCAATATTTAATACTAACTATGTCGAGTCAAGGTTATTGGGATTCAACTCATAAAACATACATAAAAGTAGTCAAGTCACCTACATAACTCGCCTCAACTAAACTTGACTTTGAGATTCTCTTTTGTGATATGAGCGTGTTGATCCAAACATTAAAATCAGATTGCTTTAACTGTATTTTTTTCTGAGGAAAATTACGATTATAAACACAAAAGGTAGGTAAAAAAAGTAACTGAATCAGAATCAACATAATAAATAGTAAAAGTGAAATTTTATTGCTCATAATGTGTATAGAACAAAAGAATACAATCCGACAACATATATTAAGCTGTAATTGACAGGCACATATAAAATATAATAAATTTGAATCCATAAAAAATATTGAGATATATTATTCAACCTCTCAATGCCTAGAAAGAGAGAGGATAGACACCAATAGAGAAGCTCCCATGACGGCGGTAGAAATCGGTAGAGAAAACGCCGCTCCGACATCCGGTGACGGGGCCGGCGACATCGCGCTATCATGCGTCTGTTAATGCAAATGGAGAATTTTGAGAATTGCCACCATTTAAATACCATAATTAACACACATGGTTGGTGGCACACCAAATGCATAGTAATGGTTGGTGGCACACCAAATGAATAGTAATGGTTGGTGGCACACCATTAATCTCAACCATCCAATCTTATTTTGATCCAACGATCATGGTGACTCCCAAACAATTATAAATAGGACTTGAATTCTCTCATTGTAATCATCCCACACTCTCAACCTTGAGAGTAATTAGAGAGCAAAAGAAGAGAGAGTAGTTAGGGAGAAAGACAATGCATTTTTGGCACTTGTCAGAGTGTGTAGAAGGCAGTGTTAGCCTCAACAAAAATAGTGAGTGCAAGAGTGCATACAAGAGAGTTGTAAAAGTGTTCCTATAATTTTTCTATAGTGAAAGTGGGTGTGAGCCGTGGACGTAGCCAAATTGGTGAACCACGTAAATCTCTTGTGTTGTGTGTGCATTATTATTTTTGTATTATTTTCTTGACTCATTGATTCCCAAGATCCTGAAAATATTATTGGCGGAATTTAGCAGTGTCTAATTTCCCAACAACTGGTATCAGAGCTTCAGGTTCTAGTGGGAGCAATGTCAGAAGAAAATAAAGGAATCGATAAGTTCGATGGCAAAGACTTCGGATTCTGGAGAATGCAAATCGAAGATTTTTTGTATGGGAAGAAGATGCATCTTCCCTTACTTGGCTCAAAACCAGAAGCAATGACAGATGAAGATTGGACACTACTTGACAGGCAAGTCTTAGGTGTCATCCGTTTGTCGCTGTCAAGAAGCGTGGCGTTTAATGTGGTTAATGAAAAAACCACTGCTGGCATTATGTCAGTGTTATCTGGCATGTACGAAAAACCATCTGCAAACAACAAGGTCCATTTAATGAAGAAATTATTTAATCTGAAGATGTCAGAAAATTCTGCATTGGCGGAACATTTAAATAATTTCAACACCATAATCATCCAGTTGTCTACCGTTGAAATTAATTTTGATGATGAGGTTCGTGCTTTCATTGTTTTGGCTTCGCTACCAAATAGCTGGGAAGCCATGAGAACGACAGTGAGCAACTCTGCCGGGAAAGACAAGCTCAAATATGTCGATATCAGAGATCTGATTCTGAACGAGGAGATTCGTCGAAAAGATTCTGGTGAACCGTCCAACTCCGACTCAGCCTTAAATGTTGAAGCAAGAGGCTGAAATTCAACAAGAGGTTAAGGACGCGGCAGAAGCAAATCGAGGAACGGTAGGTCAATGTCGAGAAATCCCAGGAATTTCAACAACTCTCAGAACCATAATAATCAAAAGGTTATTGAGTGTTGGAATTGTGGAAAAATTGGACACTATAAAAATCAGTATCGGGCACCAGAAAAAGCTCAGGAAAACAAGACTCAAGCAAATGTTGTAGCAGAACAACAAAATGATGCACTGATATGCTCTATGGAGAGCAAGACGGAGTCATGGGTGTTAGATTCCCGAGCATCATTTCACGCCACCTCAAGTAGAGAACTCTTTACGAGTTACGCACCAGGTAACCATGGAAAGGTGTATCTTGGTGATGATCAGCCGTGCGACGTGGTCGGCAAAGGCGAAGTACATATCAAGTTGAACGGGTCTGTGTGGAAGTTAAAGGACGTTCGTCACATCCCTGACTTGAAGAAGAATTTGATCTCGGTGGGTCAGTTGGCAAATAAAGGTTATGTCACAACCTTCAACTGTGATACGTGGAAGGTTTCTAAAGGTGCAATGACAATTGCACGTGGCAGTATGATAGGCACTCTTTACATGACAACAAATGCTTGTGGGTCAATTGCAGTTGCAGCAAGCACAGAAGATCCAAACTTATGGCACCAGACACTTGGTCACATAAGTGAAAAGGGACTCAAGGTCATGCACAAGAAGGGGAAGCTAAAAGGGCTCCAGTCAACCAATATTGACTTATGTGAGAGTTGCATTTATGGAAAACAGAAAAGAGTCAGCTTCAATACAGGTGGAAAAACTCCAAAGCAAGAGAATCTAGAGCTAGTGCACACAGATGTGTGGGGGCCAGCCCCAGTTTCATCCATTGGCTGGAAGTCATACTTTGTGACTTTCATTGATGACCATTCTAGGAAGGTGTGGGTTTATTTCTTTAGACAAAAATCTGAGGTGTTTGAGGTATTCAAGAAGTGGAAAGCCATGGTAGAATATGAAACAGGCTTGAGAATTAAGAAGCTGAGATCTGACAATGGTGGAGAATATGAATACGGCGAGTTCAAAAGGTTTTGTTATAAGAATGGAATCAAGCCAGAAAGGACAGTTCCAGGGACACCGCAATAGAATGGCATAGCAGAACAGATGAATCGAACACTGACGGAGAGAGCCAGAAGCATGCGTCTACATGCAGGCTTACCTAAGAAGTTATGGCAGAGGCAGTCAGTACAACAGCCTACTTAATCAACCGAGGACCATCAGTACCGTTGGAGCACAGAATACCAGAAGAGGTATGGAGTGGAAAAGAGATAAAACTTTCACATCTGAAAGTTTTCGGTTGTGTCGCATATGTACATATCAGTGATCAAGCTAGGAGCAAGTTGGATCCGAAATCACATAAATATTCTTTTATTGGATACGGAGAAGATGATTTTGGTTACAGATTATGGGATGACCAAAACAGAAAAATCGTCAGAAGCAGAGATGTCATATTCAACGAGAAGCTGATGTACAAGGACAAAGACACGGCAGATTCAAGCAATTCAGTGTAGCATGATCCTGTGTATGCTGATATGGGTGATATTCCAGAAAGTGGCCAGACATAACAGACAGAAGAAATTTCTCAAGCAGAGGAACCAACACCGAAGATCAGTACACAACAGACGGAGGCACTAGAGTCTCCTGTACCAAGGCGATCTTCCCGGCCTCCTGTACCGAACAAGAGATACTTGAATTACTTGTTACTCACTGATGGATGTGAGCCTGAATGTTATGATGAAGCATGTTAGGTACAGGATGCGAGTAAGTGGGAGCTTGCAATGAAGGACGAGATGAAGTCCCTCATCTCTAACAAGACATGGGAACTAACTGAGTTACCAGCAGGGAAGAAGGCTCTACACAATAAATGGGTATATTGAGTGAAAGAGGAGCAAAATGGTTCGAAGAGGTACAAGGCAAGGTTGGTGGTCAAAGGCTTTCAGCAAAAAGAAGGAATTGACTACACCGATATCTTCTCACCAGTTGTAAAATTGACTACCATTCGGTCAATTTTGAGTATTATTGCAGCAGAAGACTTACACCTTGAGCAGTTAGATGTGAAAACTACCTTCCTCCATGGTGATCTAGATAAGGAAATATACATACAGCAACCAGAGGGTTTCTCAGTAAAGGAAAAAGAGAAACTTGTTTGCAAATTACAGAATAGCTTGTATGGTCTAAAATAAGCTCCAAGATAGTGGTACAAGAAGTTTGATGGGTTTATGCAAATGAACGGCTACTACAAGTGCAACGCTGACCATTGTTGTTACTTCAAAAGGTTTCAGTCCGATTATATTATTTTGCTACTTTATGTTGACGACATGTTAGTAGCTGGCTCAGATATGGATGAAATCAGGAGGTTGAAGAAGGAGTTGTCGAGCGAGTTCGACATGAAGGATTTGGGCGCAGGGAAGCAGATTCTTGGGATGAGAATCAACAGAGACAAGTCTAAAGGTACTTTAGAGTTATCTTAGACAGAGTACATTGGGCGTGTTCTGAAAAGGTTCAACATGAGTGATGCTAAGGCAGTTAGCACACCATTGGCTAGTCACTTTCGGCTATCCAAGGAACAGTCACCCAAGACGAATGAAGAAAAAATCTTCATGGCTAAGGTACCGTATGCCTCAGCCATTGGAAGTCTGATGTATGCCATGGTTTGCACGAGACCAGATATTGCCCATGCAGTGGGAGTTATGAGCAGGTTCATGACAAATCCTCGAAAGCTACTTTGGGAAGCAGTCAAGTGGATATTGAGATATCTACGGGGTACCACTGACAAATGCCTATGTTTCGGCAGAGGGGAGCTGAGACTTCAAGGGTTTGTAGATTCAGATTTTTCTATTGAAGTGGATCACAGAAGGAGTACTACCGGTTTTTGTTTTTACAGTGGGTACTATTGCAGTCAGTTGGGTTTCACAACTATAGAAGATAGTTTCCTTATCTACCACAGAGGCAGAGTACGTGGCCATGACCGAGGCGAGCAAAGAAATGATTTGCATTTGGACAGTCAGAGTGCTACACATCTAGCAAAGAATTCAGTATTTCATTCGAGGACCAATCACATCGAACTTCTTTATCACTTCGTCAGATCTCTATTAGAAGATGGGGTGTTGACACTTGAGAAGATCTAAGGGAGCAAGAATCTAGCTGACATATTAACCAAGGCAGTTACTATTGAAAAACTGAAGCTGTGCTCAGCTTTAGTGAGTATTCAAAGATAAAGACAGGAAAACCTCACACCCAGCTCACTGATAGATGCGATGGTTGAGTTGCAGTTCAAAAGTCTCCAAGTGGGAGATTGTTAATGCAAATGGAGAATTTTGAGAATTGCCACCATTTAAATACCATAATTAACACACATGGTTGGTGGCACACGAAATGCATAGTAATGGTTGGTGGCACACCGAATGAATAGTATTAATCTCAACCATTCAATCTTATTTTGATCCAACGATCATGGTGACTCCCAAACAATTATAAATAGGACTTGAATTCTCTCATTGTAATCATCCCAAACTCTTAACCTTGAGAGCAATTAGAGAACAAAAGAAGAGAGAGTAGTTAGGGAGAAAGACAGTGCATTTTTGGCACTTGTCAGAGTGTGTAGAAGGCAGTGTTAGCCTACACAAAAATAGTGAGTGAAAGAGTGCATACAAGAGAGTTGTAAAAGTGTTCCTATAATTTTTCTATAGTGAAAGTGGGTGTGAGCCGTGGACGTAGCCAAATTGGTGAGCCACGTAAATCTCTTGTGTTGTGTGTGCATTATTATTTTTGTATTATTTTCTTGACTCATTGATTCCCAAGATCCTGAAAATATTATTGGCGGAATTTAGCAGCGTCTAATTTCCCAACAGCGCCGAGACAAATGCGATCGCCACGAAGAAGGCTAGCACCAAGGCAGTGATGATCATGCTAACTTACGCCATTGATGTAGTTACAAAAAAGTGTTATTCGTAAATCGAAGGGGCAGCAGTTCAACAGAGTAGGGGACGGATTTGTTTAGAAACTGTAGAATTTAGTTGCGAGTGAGATTACAAGTAAAAGGAAGTTTGTATTTATAGGGTTTTCAAGATGCTTTTGTGCTTTTTTCATTTTCTTTTACGCGTTCATGAACAAGTGTGAACGAGTATAATGTTAGGGCTTTTGCTTGATTCACTTCCACACGATTTGTCGACCAAATTCACTGTCTAAATATTTTTCATCTTTTAAAATGTATAATACTTTTAAATCACATTTCGTAGCCAACACTTTTTTTTGGTTTTTATTTTTTTTTACATTCTCTTTATAAGTTAATAAAAAAACAAGTTAAATACAGTTTTTTCAATAAGTTTGCGTGTATTATAATTATTAATGAAGACAGATGTATATACAATTATACTTATTAATATAAATACAGTTACACTTATTAATGTTGATGAAGTTACAATTGTAATCGTATCTACATTAGTAAGTGTAATTGTATCTATATTAATAAGTGTAACTGCAACGTTTGAACTTATCGTTAATTAATAAAAAAATCATGAGTTTAAGATACCAATAATAATATCGCTTGGACTGATCATATATAATAGACTTCTAAGGGATTCAATAACTAATGCCCCTCAAATTATTAACATTATTATTAGTTCCAATGACACACTTCACAAAACGTTAATGATTTAATTTTAATAATTTAACATTCCACTAATTAATAAAAATATTTTTTAGAATTTTTAATAACTGCTTAAACAAAAATGTTAATGTTATTATTAATTCAAATGGCACACTTTTCGAAACCTTAATTATTTATCTTCCGTAATTTAAGGTTTTGCTAATTAATAAAAATATTTTTCGATTTTTTAACACTCCTTAATACCAAATATTAACGTTATTTTCAATATTGACGTTCCGTAAAAAAATATTATTGTTATTATTAATTAAAATGACACTTTTTGGAACATTAGTTATTTATTTTCCATATTTTAACATTCCACTAATTATTTTTTAATAACCCCTCAGTAAAAATATGACATAGATAATTACATTCCAAAATAATACTTTTCCAGAATTATAAAAGTATTTCCATGAATATTGCCATTTTTCTCCTTTAATTTTTTTTCCAGAAAGGAACTTTTTAGAAACTAAATATAAATTAAAAATCCATAATGATAATTTTTCAACAATAATGCTATTTTTCATCTTTGGTGTTTGATAAAGCAAAGTTGAAAATGGGCGTTTTTCAACTCGTATCAAACATACAAAAGTAGCAAGATTTTCTTCTTCACCCCGAAAAACTTTGTTAGGTCAAATATTGCCCAGGAAAAAAAATTAAATTTCACCACTTTTCTATCAAAGAAGGCCCGGGGTTTTAACATTCCCCGTTTTTCCACGCGTGGTTGATATGGTTAACACGCTGAGGATAGGGATCACTGTGCAATTTATACTATTCTCGGCATCAGCGATAAATAAAAATGACAGTAAATATACACCATCCCCATAATAACAATAAAGAACAATATAAATAACTAAGATGTAATAAAATAAATGAGTCTCCACTAAAATCAAATTTGTCGTCTAATAAATCTCAATAATGCAAAGTAATCTCAAAGTTAAATTTAAACAAGTTGAAACCACCTCGACCCATAAATAAACTCTTGAATAAATAAATATTGGAATTAATTGAAATTTGCAAGTTTTACTGCTTAGTTATGTTGCTCATATATAATAATACACGTGAAAAATATTTTAATAAATATTGTTTAAGTTCCGAAATTTGTAAGAAATATCTATATTACTTAACAATATTAAATGTGACCCATTTACATCCCATATCGTCTCCCCCCGACACTTATATCAACAACACATCACCTCTCCTCTAGCCTGATGTAAATCTAACTATTCGTATCCATCTAATTTTAATAATCTAAGACTATTATACCGTAACCATGTATCCCGTAGCTACATGCCAAATATAATTACTAACCTCCATTCAATATATCACTAGATACATATTAAGAGCCCCATGGCCAATATCTCCTAACTCACGAACGAACTAAATTCTATGCATAGGACATCTCACGATTGAAACCCAAGCAAAGACCCGCCCCCAAATACAATTTTGTTTAGCCAGATCATTCATTTGAATTAATGGTACGAGACTTCGTAAGAAAATACTGATAACCTAATACATATATCCGATACGATAGAGCACCATCTGAGATCATAGATACACAATAACTACCATTGAACATTAATCGAGCTCCTACATACATAATCGAAACCATAAAGCATTAACTTATCTCCCATATACACATTAGTAACCATAGATAATTAACCCATCTCCAAAACCACCCTATGTCACAAGGTGCACAATACCATATAAATCCTTATACTGGTTCAAAATAATCACTCAACCCCGAACCATCCAATATGGAGTGCTCAATCAACTCATATTATTTTTATCAATAACACATATAATTCAACTTTCAAACATTATACGATTGAGGAATATACAACTCAGGCCCCATCATTGAACCATATAAAAAGTATAACTGCTTTAACAAATCCATTATTATGAAACTTACCATGACTATGTATAATTAATCATTATGGTGGGGGTTAAGAATTGCATTGGCACGTGCTCGGCCACGTGCACCTATAGTTAATGAAAAATCCTAGTCAATGAAGAACTATTCAAACTCTATCACTTGTAATGGTTGATCATGATCAATAATAAGTTCGAACTCATAGGTATAGTTGTTAGAAGAGCTTATGACTCTCCTAAATTGACGTATAAATGTAAATATACCCCATATGAGTAGGGCATACATTATTATGATGTGAAACATTATTAGAACTCCGTGGACCTGAGTTCTTGAGTAATAAAGAACAAACCCTAGCACCCCATGAACGTAGGCATGTTTCTAAACCACATACATCTTGTGTTGTGTGTGATTTTGTTCTTTCTTGCGATTATTATCTCTATTTTTCCTTGTGTTAATTGAATATAACTACCTTTGGGAAATTACCACATACAATTGGCATCGTCTGTGGGAACGATCATAGTCCTTTGCCACTAGCTAATTTTATGTGATGTCTCACTCACCCAACTAAGATCACCAAAATATCAATGACCAGGAGGGTCATCACCAACATATCCATTGACACCAGGAGGTGCACCATCTAGACTAAGACAATCGTGATGATTAGGAGGGTCGTAAACTCTCTCCTCAGCCCCAAAAGGTTAGATCAGAAATTGAAGACTATTACCAATCTCCTGATACATTCTATCATCATCAGGAGGAGAGGAAGATTGAAAACGATGAGACCCAATGGTCTAATAATATGTCAAGGCTCATTGATAACTATGAGAAGTTCCTTGAGATGAAAAGGCTGCCACCAGACATCAGTAGGAGCAAAATTCTGTGGTCCAATAAAGTCTATACAGGCTGAAGCAAGAGGCTGGGAAAGAGAAGCGTAAGCTTTTTTATAAGTCGCGTACTCCTAGTCTTCAGGAGAGTAGAGATTGTAGCCTAGGGAAGAGTGCCCCGCGATGGAAGGAAGATTCTCCTCAAATGGGCACTAGCACGAAGATCTCGCTCTGACAAGTAAAGGGGAGATAAGGATTTTCACTATTATAGAGTTTACAACTAGAAGAAATAAACTTATAACCTCAGGACGCTACAACTGACTAGACACTCTTTCCCACCATATTATCCGTAGAGAGCACCAACATTTGGAGAACGCTGCACAGACGCGAGCGGTTTTGATTCGTAACAAATACCTTCGAATCATCTGGACAAACTTTCTTCTTCAAAGTAGAAATAACTTTATTCATTTAGAGTTTAAAGAACAAATTTGTTATTCTGGGATGTAATGTTCAAGCAACCAAAATGTCGCACTTAGGATCTTTGAGGGAATACTATGAACATGTGTGTTGGGGTGTTTGCAAAAGGGGTGTGGTGATTTAAATCTCAAAACCAGTTTTTTCAAGCCAAGTAAATATTTAATCACAATGCCTTAAAAGAACTCAAAGAAGAGGAGTGAAAAAATGTTCTCTCAAAGTTATCAAATATTTTGATCAGCAAAAATATTTTTTCAAAGCTCTCTTTCTTGGTTTGGAAGAGAAGACAACACCTTAACTTATGACCTTTTAATTTGAAAATGTTTAAAGACTCAAATGCCATGTGTCACATTATTAAGTTATAAAGTAGTCACATCAGGGTCTTAGCCACCCAAATTTTATTACTTGACACACGAACCAAGAATATCTTAAACAAAGATATTGTGCAAAATTGACTTTCGGCACTAAAAATGGTTGTCGCCGCAGGGTCACTACAACGAGCTATTACATCATTGTGGAGAACCTAAAGCGATACATGTCGTGCACTTGTTCAAAACTTTTGCATGGGGACACGGGCAACCAAGGAGATACTGTCGCTGCAGCGAGGAAGACCTTCGTTGCGGAGGAACTGCGATGAAGAAAGTCCCACCTTTCTCTAGAGTTTTGGAAATAGGGAAAATAAAATGCTAGCGACAAGTTTCACTGTAACAAGGCAAGCTGTCACTGTGGCAAAGCTTAGGCGAGGTAGGTCGAACATGTGTCTAGATATTTTGTCCAATTTACCTTATAATATTTTCAAAATATTTTTTAGGCAAACTCCAAGTATTTTTGTTTCTCACATGAACATTCATACTTGAAATACACAAAGAGATGCAGTTTTTAATAAAATAGATTTGTCTATATGAAAAGTATATTTTCATGTGTATTTGATAAAATAACAAATCCAAGGTTAATAAAAAAATATTTTTCAATTTATAAAAACATATTAACCAAGGAGAATCTAAGTCCGCTAAGTCCTATATATTTTCCTAAGTGGTGTGATTGAGGTTTAGTATTAAGTGAATCTGGTTCGTTGATGAAGCTTTTCGGTGACCTCTTGGATTATGACTCAAACATATTTTGGTTAAGGAATGAAAACAATCTATCCTATGGAGCACATCGAGTATACTATACTATTACAATCCCCCATTTTTCGAATTTCGAGACAACACATAAAAAGAAAAATATAAAAAAATGAAGAAAATATACCATTTTATGACTCTCCTATCCAAAGCAAACTATAACAATAGAAAATTATATTTGTTGCATGTAGTTAATCACTATAAAAGACATAATACATCTTTAAGGAGCTCTTGTTCAAATTTTCCTGTCACACACTAACAAACTCATCAAGGTATCAATGTGAAGAAATATGATAATTATGACATGTGAATATAACATTACGTAAATCATATCTATTGAAAATAACTCCCCCTCAATTATACAATTCCTCTCAATAAACATAATATATCAACAAATAACTCTAAGCAACTTAATATGCTGGGATAACAATACTCCCCCTATCGAAAAACTCTCCCCCTTTTTTCATAGAAAGTGATAAGGGAAAAAAACTAAGCATATAATGGGATCAAGTTCTCGAAGAATTTTAAGAGAGTAAAATATGCCAATTAAACCAACAAATACAGAAGAATCATATAGTGAGTGAATAATCCACATGTTAGTCTTAGCAAGATATAATCATGAGAGTAAAAGACTTAAATTAATAAGTTAAACTACACGTGGGAAGATAATATATATCACACAAAGATACACGAAATGCTAAAATATGATAAGCATTCAAGGGTTTAAGAGTTTACACAAATTATAATAAGTATGATCAATTTGAATTAAAATTAAAATAACGCTAAGCTAAACCCCAAATAAATAAACAAATTACATCACTTCTTCTTCTTTTTAGTCATCCAAAATACATATAAATAAATAATCTTTTATTCGTGTTTTACAATGCGTCCCTAACATTCTACGCATGTGTATCAAACTATTATTGATTGTCGTTGTAGAAGGAATAGTTCATCGGATCAAATGATGATAAAAAACTAGGACCCAATTGAGTAGATATCCTAGAGATGTTGGAATCCAACTCATTTTCAGTTAGAGAGAAAGAACTAGATGCTTGTGATGTAGGAGCAAAATGAAAAGGTGATGGAGTAACGACATGTGGTGGTATTGTGGGGTCATTAAGATTTCTAAGTCATGTAATTGATTAAAAATATAAAGGAATTGTCATTGTAGGCATGGAATTTTCCCCAACTTCATTTAGAAGTAAAAGAACTCCACACTTCAAAAGAAAATGAACGATCAAATGACTATTGGGAAAAGTGTGAAATTTATAAGGACAAATTTCCAATTGAGTAAATTTTTATGTGTTGGATTAATTCCAGACAAAATACTTCGAGTCATAGGATAGAAGTTGAGTTAGTGACCTTTCAATCCTATGACATGTTTGTTGAAGACATAGTGGCCAAGTCAAAGAGATCGCATTCCTATGCCATGTTTAATGCCACATTTCGTCATCAATGGTACAAGGATATCTCAGGTATGAATGCATGTTTTATCTTGAGCCTTGGATATTCAATTATTGAGTTCTTGAATTTTGTTAGGATTATTTTAAGATGAATTTATTTTAAAAAAATTAAAAATATTTTATCTTTCGTGTGTGTTGTTCTAACGAGATTTTTTTATCTGTGATGTCATCTCGTTAGAAGTCTCGTTCGAATGAGACTTCAAACGAGATGGTGTTCACATCTCGTTAGAAGTCTCATTCAAACGATATTTCTAATGAGATGGGCACGAATCTAAAAAATTCAATTTTTTATGGCAGTTTTCTTCTCAACTCCCCACTACTTTCTTATCCACTTTATATAGTGCGGGATGGAAATTTTATCATAAAACTTTTTCATACTTTAGAGCTAAAAATCTCTCTCAAAAAGTTCATTAATGTTTATAAATCATTTATGATTAATTTTTATCAAACATCAACCCAAGTTTATGCCTAGTTGTTTTAAGATCCAAGCTTCTACATGATGTATGTTTGAGATCAAGTTTTAGCACCGTGTTCACCATTCTCTACATTATTGAGGATTATTTCTAGCAAAGGATTATTTCTAGTAAATGGATATTCAAAAGTCCGTATCCGTCCGATATCCAAATCCAAATTTACGGATATTTATCCGAAAAAATGGAAATAGATACGAATATGGATAGTCTATAAAAATATTCGAGAAAACGGATACGGATACGGATAGTACTAGCATCCAACACGGATAATCTGTATCCGATGCAGAGCTTCCATTTTTCCAGATATCCATTTTACCAGATATCCGTATCCGTCCAACATATGCTTAAAATATTACTAATAATATCAGTATTAGTATTACTAATAAAACAATATTAAAAAACAACTTAATCTCTTATTCCCTAAAACAAAACAAACACATACTCCACTCAAAACAAAAACGCCCTAAAGTTATTATTTTATTGGGTATATTATAAAATGCCATGTATTATTATTTTATTGGGTATGTTATCATGGAGTTGCACTAAAGTTACAATACACCCTATCTCACACAACATACACTCACTAAAGAGCATGTACTTCACTAAAAAAAAAAACTAATTTCATTTCATTTCTCTTTCGTACAAAACAAGAGAAAAGAAACCGTCATTTCACTCCACAAGAAACCCTTATTCCACCACCTCCCCCTTCGCCGCATCAGCTCGTCGCTGCTCATCAACCCTGCCACTATTTCTCATCAACCCCTCCGTTGCATATTAACTCCCCTCCTCCTGCTACAGAAAGTTAGCAACAAAAGGTACATATAAAATAAAAATAAAAATATATAACTCTATTTATATATTGTTCATGTGGCTGTTCATTAGTTTGCTTAATTTTAATTAAATGTAGGAGAGAAACAAAAAAGTAAAGAGATGATTTTGATTGTGATGAGAACTGAAGTTAATAACATGTATATTATATACAAAATAAAAATGTATACTTATTAAAATAAAATATCAGTTCTCAATAAATTTGATTTAATGTAAAAGGTGCATATTTATTTATATTATTATGGAATGCTACTGTTATTTTATTTTTTTGGATGGCTTTAAGCTTATATGGTTGTAAAGTATAGATGGATTTAAGCCATATTATCATTATGGAATCCTACTAGTATTCTGGAAGCCATAATTGTTGGTGCTAGGAGGTAGTAATTTTGTTATATATTTATTTAGATTGGATCGGATTTCATTGGATTGAATATTTTAATAGTTATTTTTTGCGATGGCTAAACAATGTAAACGAATACGGATATTATCCGAATACGAGGTATCCGAGCGGATATGGATATGGATAGTTGTTTTAACTATCTTGGAGGATACGAATGAGGATACGGATAGTCATTCAGATAGAGAATACGGATATGGAAAACATGGTATCCGATCCGTATCCGTTCGTTTATCACCCCTAGTTCTCATATAGTGGACTTCGTATCGGTGACAGTTGTTGTCCCCTATCCATGAACTCCGAGACGTAGGTGGACTTCTGTCTTGTCACTAAGCAAAGGTTGAAGTCGCGAATAACGTCAAGACTTGCGAGGGTGTCGAGTCATTGTGTAACTATTCTGTCGTGCCCTTACATAATTCTGTACTTAGTGGAATTATGGCTGGGTCATCCGAAGTTTTTTCCTCCTCATATATCGCCGTGGACTTATGGCCGGGTCATCCGAAGTTTTTCTCGCTGTGGGTGTTTCTCATATATCGCGGCGTTATGGTTTTTATTTTATCATGCATTTCACCTAGATGCATGCTTAGGTTAAAATGATAAAAATTAACCGCAAAATGATTTAATTGGTGCTTAATTTATTTGGGTAGTTTTAGTAAAACAAAAAGTAAATATGGCAAATTCATGTTTAATTTTTGTTTGTGTAAATTTGAACTGAAATTAACTTTGTTTAAGAGAATATTTAACTTGAATAAATTAAAAAATTAAGAATTTGGAAACCCTCACCCAATTCTCAAATTGGTATTGGATCATCCATCATCCCATTTATAATTGGTATCAGAGAAGGTGCACTAAATTATCATGTTAGATCCTTTTAGGTTTGAATAAGGAAACTTTATGGTTTTTCAGGTTTCTAATTTTTTATTGTTCTAACTATGCATACTTGAAAGCGCATATGAGGTCAGCACTTAAGTCGTTAGATGAGCGGGTTTGGCAAGTGATTGTTAGAGGGTGGTCTCCACCAATGTGTTTACTAGGAGATGTTTGTATTCCTAAAGTCATAGAAAGATAGAGTGAGGATGAGCATAAGTTAGCAAACTATAATTCACGTGGTTTAAATGCTCCTTTTAGTGCGGTCACACCGAAGGAGTCCTGTCGTATTATGACGTGCGAAACGTCTAAAGAGGCTTGGGACACACTTTAACTCACCCACGAAGGTACTAGTACTGTTAAGGCTTTCAAACTCCAAAACCTCATCACTCAATTTGAAATAATTAAAATGGATAAGAGTTAATCCTTCAATTACTTCTATGCTAGATTTTTCGATATTGTGAATTCGTCTTTTAATCTGGGAGAAAAGGTACTCAACAATCGTGTTATAAAGAAAATTTTGAGGTCATTACCTAAAAGGTTTAATCCAAAAGTGACCGTTTTAAATTCTTTAGGCACTTTAAAATCTGCGAAACTTGAAGAACTTATAGATGACTTAAAACCCTATGAACTTGATATGTTTACCTCTAGGGACGTGAAGAAGAAAGATAAAGGCATAACTTTGAAAGCTCGAAAGGAGGAAACACCTATTTCGGATGATGACTTTGACATCGACTCAGATGATATGGCTATGTTTGTTAAGAAGTTTAGAAAATTTCTTAAGATTAATAAAGAGAAACTTAAAAATGATTATAAGAAATTTGAGAAATCTAAGTATAATAAAACCGAGCAACTCCCTATAAATCGTAATGATGATCTTAAGAGAGACAAGTCGAATATATATTTTGGTTATGGGGGTTATGGATGTAGGGCAGCCGAGTGTCCCACTAAAGTAATAAAATAGGGAAATAATCCAATTGCATATAATCCCACCCTTAGTGATAGTGAACCGGAAGAGGGACCCAATTCCCCCACTGGCCGCAACTTCACCGCATTCATGGCTAGTCATGTGATCATTGATAATGAATCTTTCCATAAAGATATTTCTTTACATGAGACTTCTGAGGCCGTTATTTGTGAATACCAAGTGTGTGATGGTAATGTGTGTGGAGAAGAGATTGAGAATGAAGAAGATGAGGAGGATAGTGAACTCCAAGTTGCCTTTCATGAGTTATATGCAGAATCATTAAAAATGAAAAAGGTTAACTTTAAGTTTGAAGTTAGGATGAAAGAACGTGCCATAGGTAATGATGAAAGTGTTTTAATTGAACATTTTAGGGCACGTGAGAGAACTCTTCGAGATGTGCTAGAGTATGTTGAAGGTGAGAGAGATAGTCTTCGAGGTTTAATGGTGTCTATGAAGAAAGTTCTTCTTGAGTTTACAGAGACTAGGAGTTTACTTGAGTGTAGAATAGTGGAGCTTAAAGATAGATTGAGAGACTCGAGTTGGGTCAAGTTTGATTTGGATTCTAGGTATACAAAAATTGGATAAGATATTAGGCACCGTCCAAATAAAAAATGACAAGTGTGGTATTGGCTTAGATACTCAAAATGCTTTTGCTAATAAAGCCAAAACCATGATTTTGAGATAATCAACTAGGAACACTAGGAAAGATCAATCCTTAGGTAATAATTAGCAATGTGCCTTCACTTGCACACATTGTGATAGGAAGGGTCACCTTAGAAATTTTTTATTTCAATCTCAAAACAGTCCTAGGAAATCCAAGAGTAGAGTCACCAAGGTCACCAAAAACCAAGAGCATCACGTTAAACCTATGTGGGTTAGGAGATCTGATTTAGAGACTTTACATGATAGACTTTATGATCCTCATTTGCTTACACATGATACTTGCCATGTAAGATTTAAAGGTTGATTATGTTATCTTTGCCTATATACACTATTTGTTTTTCATGTATATTCTTTCTAGTTGTATGTTTATTAGTCACATTTTAGTCTATACTTCAGCATATATATTTTGATAGAATTATGACAAGTGTAACTTTTGTATTTTGATTTCTCATTTGTTCGGTCTTATTAAAATACAAAAATATTTTATTTGTCCTTAGAGTTACTAAAAAAGATTTATTTTGTGTGTGTATTTCAATTTTACACATTTTTGCGGTATATACTTGTGTTTGAATCCTATATTATCCGTCGTATCCACATGGCTAGAACATTTGGTTATGAATTTCAATTAAGTGTTCTTTATCATGATTGCATGGATTAGTTTGACTTTGATTTGCTCAATGGATTTTCTTTGTATATGCCTCCACACTCACATGCATGAGCTCTTTTGAACATTAACTTCACATGTATATTTGAGCTTTATGAGATGTTATCCTATTAATTTTGTCATCTAAATGTTTTTTTGAATATAGGAGATTTGTGCATTTAAGAACCGTTGCCCATGAGCTTTAATTAGATTATATTAAAAATAGATGAGGGTGCACGGGAAATGGCCACAAAAGGAGAAAATCTCCTTTATGGGAAAGCTACCATTAGTAAGAGCCTAATGAAAATATTAAAGGCAATAAAAATAGAAAAATTGTCAAAGGCCAACATCGTTTAGTTTGTTTGATCTTTCAAAAGAAATATCTTCAAAAGAATTGAGAAAAGAAACGAAAAGAAAATATGTAATATGATTATCTTTTGATGGTGTTTAGTTGAATATCAATGGGCTTTCACAATGAATCCTAGTTATGTTTTTTTCACGACTCTATTGATTTATGGAATCATAAAAATTCTAGGCTTGTGTACATTTTGATCGTTTGTTCTTTGAGTTTACTTTATCTTGTCACATGAGGCTAAATCTAAGTTTGATAAAGATTTGCGATCAAATAGACCTTCTTGAACATGTTTAAGTGATTGGGCCATAATTCTTTTATATCTAATTTGCACCCCCTTGCTCCGTTTAGCACATGTTTCTTTAGATATATTTATGTCATATGAGTGTGGAAAGATTATTGTGTTTATTGTTTTGTGTGGTGTTTATACCTATATATATACACGTTTATGGTTCAATAATATCTTTTTCATATTTATATATATGGCATAATTTATTTTGAGTCTTTGCTTTTGCATCTAGTCCTTGTATGCTATTTGTTTATATCGATATCTTTCTTGTTGCGACATTTCATTGGTAACCCATTTTTATTTTAGTACAGTCTGGTTTTTATCATTTTTCTATTGCATCTTAGTCGGTATCTATTGCTCTTTGTGTGGATTAGTTGTTCTTGTGTTGTCAAGTTGCTTCGTTATACTTGTATCACTATACGCCATTGCATGATATAATTGTTTTTCCTTTATGCTTATTCCTTGTTTCATTTAGGGGGAGAATTGGTTTAATTGGGAAGAAATAATTTATTTTATGCACCTTAATCTTTGTTTATTAAGGCACAAAAAGGGGGAAGAAATGGTATCTCACTCTAGCATCTGGGGATATCTAACTTAGGGGGAGACGTCATTTCTTAGGCACCACTACTTTCTTATCCAATTTATTTAGTGCGGGATGGGAGTTTTATCGCAGAACGTTTTCATGCGTTAGAGCTAAAAATCTCTCTAAAAAAGTTCATCAATGTTTGTTAATCATTTATGATTAATTTTTATCAAGCATCAAGCATCAAGCCAAGCTTACACACAATTGTTTTAAGATCCAAGCTTCTACATGATGTATGTTTGATATTAAGTTTTGGCACCGAGTTTATCATTCTCTACATTATTGAGGATTATTTCTTGTGGAGGATTCCATGTCCGTTAGTTCTCATACAGTGGACTCCATATGGGTGACGATTGATGTGCCCCATCGGTGGAGTCCAAGATGTAGGTGGACTCCTGCGTTGTCACTAGTCAGAGGTTAAATAATGAAGAGCGTTAAGGCTTGTGAGGGCATCAAGTCGTTGTGTAATTATTCTATCGTTTTCTTTTATAATTCCATACTTAGTGGACTTGTGGCTGGGTTGTCCGAGGTTTTTCCCGTTATAGGTTTTCCTCATATATTGCGGTGTTGTGGTTATTTATTTTATCTTGCAATTCACCTAGATGCATGTTTAGGTTAAAAAAGAAATTAGTTTAACCATAAAATGGTTTAATTGGTGCTAAATTTATTTGGGTAGTTTTACTTTAACAAAAAGTAAATTTGGAAAATTCATGTTTAAAGTTGGTTTGTGTATATTTGAACTATAATTAATTTTATTTAAGAGAAAATTTAACTTGACGAAATTAAAATTTTAAGATTCCGGAACCATCACCCCATTCTGAAAATTTGTATCAGAGCATCCATCATCCCATTTATAACCTTTAAAATTGTCCTTGGTGTGATCAAAGAGCCAGTCTAAGGTCAAGTCACACAATCATATATCAACACTTGAAGTAATGATGTACAACATTCGCGCACGTTTGGAAGTTATGTTATAAGAGTGGTATGTGGGAAAAAATACAAGAAAAAATAAACATATTTAGGATGTATAATACTTTATCAAGATAAACATGCAATAAACTCATACCATTCCATTCCTCACAATAGTTTTCGCTTAAAAGAGTGATAACACCTTAGTAGCTATGTCCACTCAAATACTTCTCTTCAGGATATTGGGGGCATTTTTGTTTTGGAATACTAAAGTGTTTGCTTATCCACTTAGAAGAAAGTTTTACTTGAATTCCCCTCATCTAAAAGAAAGAGTTATTTTTCCTTTGTGATTCCAACCATCCTCGATAGTAGAATAAAATTATCTCACCATATCGGGGTAACATAGTCCAGATTCAGAGCAAATACCAATCCAATCTCTTTTATCCAAAAACTATTATAAACGTGTGTCGAAAATAGATTCCAAATCTATTGACCTCTCCTAATGCATAGAACGTGTGGTGAAGAGTTCATCAAATCTGGAGTATTTAGAGGAGGTCAAGGTATGTGAGCTAGATTTTGGAGCCATAAGATAGCCTGAAATCACACACCAAGACACAAACACAAAAATCCTATGAGATATGGAAATGAAAACCAAGGACTATACACTATGAGTAGTCAAACCACAAACATGTAAAGTAAAGGCTATACACACTAAATGTTACACAAGAGATTCAATCCAAACTCTTGATAAGTAAAGATTCATCAATTATAGAGAAGATATCATCAAAATCTAACAAAACAACTATCACCAAGACCTAAAAAAATGAAATCAGAGAATCTACGAAACAAAAAAACCTAATAGGACGATGATTTTAATCCTCCAGAGAGGTAAAGATAACCTAAAGGACTTCTAATATTGAAAATGGAGGAAGACAAGAGGTGTCTTTAATGTTGAAAAGGGGTTTTGAGAGAAAAACGGGAAAAAATTAAAATAACTCGATTTGCAATTTTTATCGTTCCCAGGCATTACCACTGCAGCAAAAAAGTTCTCACAGGATACTCCATCATCATTTTAGCAAAGCTCCGACGACATAGGTCGCGCCAGCTTCCAGTAAATAAAAGTTGTGCAAAAAACAACGCAAAATAAAAAGGAAATGTACATATGAATTCTGAGCTATAAATGATATGGCAAATATAGCACCCTGCCGTAGACCCTGATCAAGCATACAAGCTTATAGGCCGTGGCCCTATTCAGCACAAGGTGTGGCACCCACAGTCTTGACCATTTGTACATGCCATAGACTTATACTACAGAGGGTGCGGCACCCACAACTCTAACCTCATAGGCCGCATCCTTCTCATTTTAGCTGCTCCAGACTTATATGTCACATGCTCAAGGTACGTGACACAAATCACATACCTCGTATAAATAGAGGTCTACACCTCAGGATATGGGGAGGGACTTGAATCCACTCACTCGACAGATTCTACAATACCTGGTGAAGCCTTGCCAAATTCTCTCTACACAACCCCAATGTACAGCTTGGGAGCCACTCGCCGGCATCACAACCATCTCTCCGGCACACGAAAATCCTCATTACTACCATGTACTCTCCTTTATTATTGTACTTGTACGCCTCTTTAGGCTTGATTATATTGTACAATGCAACGCATATAATGAGAATGGAGCAACACAGTGGGCGTAGGCCTATTTTAGAGGCTGAACCACTTTATATCTTGTCTTCTCTCTCTTTTTACTAATTCTCTCCGTTTATTATAATTTACACTTGATTTGTTGGTACGAGAATGACTAGTGGATGATTTCTCGTATCAACAATCTGGCGCCGTCTGTGGGAATAGAGATATTTAAATCTTTTTCTCTATGCTTTGAGTTCTTAAACACCTTATTTTACTCGTGGGGATCCTTTGGATCATCGTCTCACATGTAAATACTGGGTATTGAGCTCTATTTTATATTTACACCCTTAAATGGGTATTTTATATATTCATATCTGTTCTTGGGTCTTCATTTTATGACCTTGGATCTATTTTACATACCCCTGTGACGTCATTTCATCTAGATTGTACTGAAAAGCATGATGGGCTTTAGCCCCGAGAAGGTGAATGGTTAGGGAAGGATTGTATTTACTCCTATTTTTGCTGTTCTGGACCTATGATCTAGGGTTTATCATTGAAACTGTGTCGTTTTGTGCATTGTGAGTCTATCCTCTTATTAACAGACCCTAGTAGGTATGCTTTCCACGTGTTGGTGGAGAAAAACTCAGTCTCTGGGATTAAAATTTTGGGATTGCTCCCTTCGCTGCCTAGGAGAGGATGCGGCCGGACAATTCAAATACCTTTATGGCCGCGACCTCTACTAGCGTGGATTCATTACAGAAGCTTCCAAACATCAGGGAACGAACTCAGATGGTCTCCATCTCAACCTTGGTGAATATCATACAAAGTCCACGGTAGTGCACCTACGTGCCTTACTGGTCGCGGCCTCAACAGTAATACCATGCAGCAGTGCAAACGCTGCATCCCCATTTCCTACTTGGTTACTCCAATATTTATGAGATTACTCACTTTTGTTAGTTTTATCCCAGATTATCTATACTTTGTAAAGACTAACAAAGCAGAAAATGGAAGGACAATCCATCCAGAGCACAGAAGTCAAAGATGAGATTGTGTAGCTGTACAATCACCTTAACCATCTCTATGACAGTCATACTTCACTCCAGACCCAAGTCAACTAATTAACTCAGAGGGTGATCATGATAGAGGCCGAAGCCTCATCCAATGTGGGTGCGGCACCCAGGATTATTTCCTCAGCAGCCTTTGCTGCCATAGCAGTACCAAAAGATCCATCTATGAAAGCAGTCAACAGGAGCTCTAGGTCTTATGCTCCATTAGCCTTCCCGATTAAAGAGATATTTGAGTCCATAAAAGAGGACAAGCTGCTGAAGTGGCTAGAGAAGCTTAAATCTCCACTCCACAAGAGGAACAAAGACAAGTGGTGAAAATTCCATCTGGACCACGACCATGACACTAAGCAATGCTATGCACTGAAGGATGAAATTAAAAGGCTAATTGGGCAAGGGATGTTGCAGAGGTTCCTCAGAAACATTTAGGGGATGCAACCTCATTTGACAGGCCACATGCCCATTTTTCATAGCCATGTTTTATATTTCATCTGTTTTTATTTTTCAATCAAATTCTTCTTATAATATATTTAAGTTAAACTTTATATTGTCATAGCAAAGTCTTATATATATGAATAGATATATGAAATCAAGTTCACTCTTATAGTGCCATGTTTTGATTCTCATTTCCATGAAATGTTATCTTATAAAAGACCATTTTATCTTAAACAGATTCTATATGGAGACATCAAATTATATTGGGAATGATTATATCTAAATGGGCCATCAACGCCCGTAGATATGCCTAACCATATGAAGGCAAATAATAATTGAAAATAATGAAAGCGACTATTGGGAACAACTATCTGAATTGGTCTGCAACATCACTCATAAAGACTATATCCCATCATATGATAGCTAAATTCTCGGAAGAAGTTATCATAAAGGATTATTAGCAGCGAGGGCTTCCAATGCCCGTGCTTAGCTTTCGGGATGCGTTATTAGCAGTGAGGGCCTCAAATGCTCGTTCTTAGCTTTCGGGATGCGTCATTAGCCTGGGGAGGTTACTCCCCCAGAAAATATCATTAACTTAGTGGATATGAGACTAAATATCACTAACTTGGTGATCTCATATTAGCTTGGGTAAGCTTCAGAATACCTAGCCCGGGAAGGCCTGAAAATAACCCATAGGGGCAGGAGACTTGATTGTCTACGGATAATCCTATATTTGAAGGGGCCAAAGACTTAATTGTTTGCGGATAATCCTATTATAGCATGGGAAGGCTTTATATATATCCACATGAGCTTGGGAAAGCTTCATAATACCTAGCCCCGGGGGGGGGGGGGGGGGGGGCTTGATAATAACCCAATTAAAGCGACAAAAGGAAAGCCATGAAAGGCAATCAAAACGATTAAATGAGGCTGTGTTGTTGTGATTATGAAGCATGCCAAAGATACAGAAGGATGGCCTCAATTACCTAAAGGGCTAAAAAGATGTCGTAGCCTTATCAGTATGGTTGTAGACATTAAGTGGATTCATTTAGAAGACGCGACAAATAAGGGCAGGCAGGATTGTTAACCAGCCGTAGCCCTGTTCAAGAAAAGCAACATTTTGATGAGGATCCAGTTATAAAGATACATGCAAAGGGAACTCAATTAAAAAAGAGACGGCGGCCACCATCGATCAAATTTATGCGACAATAATCTACTAGAATTCAAGCGGAAAGGCTAAGGTGAAGGGAACATGCCGCAGCCTATGTGAAGAAACCATATACACTACAGTGCCGCGACCTTAAACTATACATCCATTCCAAGTTCGTTTAATCCAGCAAGCAATTCAAATGTAAAGCATCAGTTCAATCATCAAGGCATTTGAAGAATGAATCATGCAAATGGTATACAAAAACCATTGGTTTTTAAAGGTGGTCGCGGCCTTGATAGTAAAGTTAGAAGCAAAGTCTTGGCAAACATCAGTGTTAAGATTGCAGGATGCAGCCTTGCCCACTCTTGATATCCCATACTAGTTATTGGACAATCACAGAGTATGGCCGCAACCTTGCCCAATACTTCCATTAAAATGTTTCCGCAACCTGTGACCCATACGTTATTGTTAGAAGTGCATTTTTCCAAAAAGATAATGTTTGGTTCAGGCAATCAAAGATGTACAGATAAAGCATTCATTCAAGAGTTGAATCAAGCAAAGTAGAAGAATAAAAAGCTACTAGAAAAGGTGGCAGAAATAGTCAACATAAAAAAAAGCCGCAACATTAATTAAGTAGTTCAAAAAAGCCAAGGGACGCGACCCATATATGTAACAACAAGAAAATTCAAAGGGACGCAGCCCTATTTTGACAGATCAAAAATTAAAAGTTAAATGTTATAACTTTCATGAGGCGGCATCATCATTGACATCCCCTTCATCACCCTTCGCAGCTGTCTCAGTCTCGTCTTCGGCCGCAGCCTCTTCAGCAAGCTTCCTTGCCCTTTCCTCTGCTGCAGCCCTAATCTCAGCTACATAGTGGTCATGCCCATCATCACCCAACTTCCAGGACATGATTTGGTCCTTGGACTCAGGGAAATTTTTGACGACTCTGTGCCTTAGCTCTTAAAAGTCGCGGAGGTAAGCTTTATTATTGATTTGAAAAAAGTCCTTGGACTTTTTAAAGTTGGCCACAGCAAGGTCCGCAGCTTGGCTCAAGGCTACAACATGACTCTATTCTTTCAGTCTGTTGGCCTCAAAATATTGACTCTCAAGACTTTTAAGGGCCGTGGCATGATCAACATCCATCTTCTTCATTTGATGTTCAGCGGCTTATTCTGTAGCCTCAAGAGCTTGAGCCTTGGCAATTGACAAAGCCTATGCGGCCTGAGATAAGTTCTACTCAACCTCATTCTTTGCCTTAAGGGAAACCTCCAAGTCTTGCTTAGCCGCCTCAAGTGCTGCAGCCGAGGAATCCTTGCCTTCTCGAAAGGAGGAAGACCTAGTTGCGTCTAGGTCATTCTTGTGGGAAGTCTTCGCAGCCCTATAAAGTTTGTAAATCCCATCGTACTTCATCCTCTAGGACACCACAACGTCTGTGGCCTAAAAGACAAAAGTCAGTGCTCATTAATTTTAGCAAAAACGTTGGAATAAATAGAAAGTGGTGAAGAAATTTACCTCAGCAGGCTGTGGAGGGAAAACTCTACCAAGTCTTTGTCGTCCTCCTCAACAAGATGGTCAAGGTCCACATTCTCTGGAACCTTCCTCATTCTACGGACAACCCTCACAGTTGTATCCCAAGAGGAGTTGAGATTTGCTTCCCTAAGTCGAGGGCACAGACGACCATTAGGCCCAACTCTTGGTCTGCCTTGTGGTGGTGGCAGGTTGGCATTTACAACCACAATAGTGAGCAGAGGGAAAGAATGGGCAGAAATAATAGGTGAAGTGCCGCGTCCACCAGTATGGTTATTTTTGGAGGGTAGTAGGTATACCACGACCAGGTGTTCACCAATGTCATCATTATATTGGCCTTCTATCTGTGATTCCACGGCACTACCCTTAAATATCTCATGTATTGCATCCCTCCCAAGTGTGTGATTTGTCACATCTGCCTCTTCAGCGGCAGTGGACTCAACATTGTTTGGGACCGCGGCAGGGTCCCTCTTTATTTTCCTCCTTTCTTTTCTAGTAGCATTATTGAGGTTAGCCGCATCCTCATCCATCTCTAATAATTGAGTTTTCAAAAGCTCTCTATCTATATCCTCACCTGAAGAAGAAATAAAACAATCAAAAATTAAAGATTGGAAGAACAAGTGTCGCGGAGTTTAACTAAAGATTATTACCTTCCGCAACCATTCTTTTTGGTAAAGATTTGTTGGGGAAGTAACCTGCCTCAAAAATGGAAGTAGAGGTCACTAAGGTGCTGAATTTTTTCTCTTTATCCTTGATGACCGCAGCCCTTCCCACTCTTCTCTCCTACCGCTCACTGAGCTGTAAATTATCAAGAGCTGCATAAGAGGATTATGTTAGTGCAATACATTAAAAGGAACCGTGTGAATTGCGAAACAGGACGTGGCATGTTATCAAAGATGTAGCCTTGAGTACTTAGTTTGGATGGACATCCCCACTGCCGCGGCATCCTATGTGATTTTTCTCTCCCAGACTCCTCTGGATGAACCTCCCATCCTTCTCCAAAAATATAGAAATACTTCCCTTTCCAATTTTTTACACTAGTGGACCTACCAGAGTAAAGGGTTTCATCCTTGTTGCGAACAGTACGGTAGTAATACCACGCAAATTTCATGGAGTTCTCCTTTGTCATGTAAAAATTAAAGAACTCCGTGGGAGTTATGTCCCTGTTTAACTTATGTTTCCATAATACTATTGAGGCCAGAATTTCCCTCCAGCCATTGGGGTCTACTTGGGCTGGGGCTAACTTTATTGCTTTAAGAATTCTTCTAACTGGGACTGGGACATGTAGCCGCAGCCCATACACAAATGTATGAAGAGGGAAACAGACCCCATCATCAACAAGGGCTGTGCAGGGCCTTTGTTCTGCGGTAGGAGCTGAGCACATCAAGCCCTCATAAAACTCGAAGGCCTCGACTACTTGAGCAACCCATTCTTAGGTCATAATGCTGCGGATGTCAAGTGCAGTAGGAGGCCTCTCAACCCTCCCAGATGGGCCAGCTGGTTCATCCTTAACATTAGTTGCACCCCCTATTGCGGAGTTATCTTCTACGTCCATTGGTTGGCTACTAGAGTTAGCTTCCTCTTCTATTTAACGTGGTCTCAAAATCCTTCCTAGTACTACGCAGTTGGGGCAATCCTTCAGTTGGCAAGTCCCTATTGACTTCAAAGGAGGCACGAAAGGAAGTTCAGGAGGAGAGGCTCCCAAATGTTTTTCCTAAAAGCCTCTTAAAAATTTATCTGGGTCAAAGTTCATATGGATGGAGCAGTACCTGAAAAGCAGAGTTCGCAGTTAGGCGTCGCAGCCAATATGGTTCTAAAGAGCCTTTAAGAAGCCGCGACAGGAATAATGATATGAAGATTAAAGTGAATATAAACTCCGCCTGTGTCGTGCTCAACTTCTTATATTTTTTTACATTGTCGGTCCCAAGCCTGGATAAAGGAGGAGGGTTGCATTAGGTAGCTAACAGCCAGCGTAAAAATTTATTAGATCCTTATGAACATGAATCCTATGAATATACGTGCTAATGCTACGGCATTCCCCTTAAGAGATGCGTTGCGCCTGCCACCGGGTGTCTCGAAAAATAGGTAAGGGGCGTTGCGCCTGCCACCGGGTGTCTCGAAAAATAGGCAAGGGGCGTCGCATCGGCGCCCGAATGCTACGATAAATACGCAAGGGTTCCTGCAACAAGCTGGATGTGTCCGGGTAAAGAAGCTAGTCCAGGGTACTAGACTTAGGTTAGCGACTTGGAACATAGGGACTATGACAGGAAAAAGGGATGGAGTTAGTAGATACCATGATAAGGAGAAAAGTTAACATAGCTTGTTTACAAGAAGCTAAATGGGTCGGTGATAAAGCTAGAGAAATAGAAAATACAGGATTTAAATTTTATTATACAGGAAAATATAGAAATAAGAACGGAGTTGGAATAATAGTAGATATGAACTTTAAGGACGATATCGTAACCGTTATTAGGAAAGGTGATAGACTTATACTTGTAAAATTGGTATTAGGTGAAAACATAATTAATATTGTTAGTGCTTATGCACCTCAAGTAGGATTAGATGAGCACACTAAAGTACAATTTTGGGAACAAATGGATCAACTAATTCAAGAAATACCCGTAGGTGAGAAAATTTATATAGGGGGAGATTTTAATGGCCATGTAGGAGAAGATCGTGTAGGATATGAGATAGTGCATGGAGGATATGGTTTTGGAGATAGGAATAACAGGGGAGAGTCTATCTTAGATTTTGTGATGGCATATGATTTTGTAATAGTAAATACATGTTTTAAAAAGAGGCTTGAACACTTAATAACTTATAAAAGTGGAACGCACAAGAGCCAAATAGATTTTTTCATTACTAGAAAAAGAGACTGATTAACGTGTAAAGATTGTAAGGTTATCCCGGGAGAGAGCTTAACCTCACAACATAGGATAATGGTGTTGGATATAAATATTAAAAATCAATCACGAATGAGAAAAGTGAAGATTAACCCACGAACTAGGTGGTGGAACTTAAAAGGAGAGAAATTAGAACTATTTAAAGATAAATTATTAAATGAAGCAACATGGAATACTGAAGAAAAGACTAACATAATGTGGAATAAGATGGCCACATGCATTAGGAGAATATCAAAAGAAATTCTTGGAGAATCAAAAGGAAAGGGGCCATAGTCTAAAGAAACTTGATGGTGGAATGAAGAAGTACAAAATATAGTAAAAATTAAAAGGGAGTGCTTTAAAACATGGCAAACAAATAGAAATGAAGAAAATTTTGAGAAATATAAATGGGCTAAAAAGGAAGTTAAGAAACTGGTAAGAGATGCTAAGTTAAAAGCGTATGATGATCTTTATACAAAATTAATCACACAAGAAGGGGGAAAAAGTATTTATAAGCTTGCTAAACTTAGGGACAGGAAAACAAAAGATTTTAATAACGTTAAGTGTATCAAAAGTGATGATTCGAGAGTCCTAGTCAAAGATGATGAAATTATAGAAAGATGGAAAAACTACTTTGCGAGGTTATTAAATGGAGATAATGGGAGTAGATTAGATATATGGGAACTTAGGGAGACTCGAGAAAATATATTTTTCCGCAGAATTAGGACAACAGAGGTCAGGATTGCTCTAAAAAAGATGAAAACAGGGAAGGCTTTAGGACCAGATGGTATCCCTATTGAGGTTTGGAAGTGCTTAGGGGAGGATGGAGTATCATGGCTTACAAAATTATTCAATAGAATTTTAATGACTAATAGGATGCCCGATGAATGGAGAAAAAGTGTTTTAGTACCTATTTATAAAAATAAAGGGGACATACAAAGTTGTTCAAATTATCGTGGTATTAAGTTAATGAGTCATACAATGAAACTTTGGGAGAGAGTGATTGAATATAGATTGAGATTAAAGACAACATTATCTGAGAATCAATTTAGGTTTATGCCTGGGAGGTCAACAATGGAAGCAATTTATTTATTGAGGAGATTAATGGAGAGGTATAGGGAGAAAAAGAAGGGTCTTCATATGATTTTTATAGATTTAGAGAAGGCGTATGATAGGATACCTAGAGATATAATATGGTGGGTTCTACATAAAAGAGGAGTGACTCGCAGATATATTGATGTGATCAAGGATATGTATGATGGTGCGATGACTACAGTAAGAACAACAGCCGGAGAAAGTAGTGAATTTTCAATTACGGTAGGTCTACACCAAGGTTCAACATTAAGTCCTTATCTCTTTGCGCTTGTTATGGATGAGTTGACTGGACAAATACAAGATGAGGTGCCATGGTATATGCTATTTGCAGATGATATTATTTTAGTGGATGAGACTAAGACAGGGATTAATGCTAGGTTAGAATTGTGGAGAGAAACTTTAGAAACAAGAGGATTTAAAATAAGCAGAACTAAAACAGAATATTTGGAGTGCAATTTTAGTAGTAATAGGAGGACAAATGGAGATGTGGTGAAATTGGAGGGTCAAGAGATACCTAGAAATGATCATTTTCGTTATTTAGGATCGATTATCCAAAAAGATGGAGATATTAGTGATGGTGTTACTCATAGGATTAGAGCAGGCTGGGTTAAGTGGAGAAGTGCTACCGGCGTTTTATGTGATAGGTGTATACCATTGAAGTTAAAAGGTAAATATTATAGGACGGCCATTAGACCCTCCATGTTATATGGGACAGAGTGTTGGGCAACCAAGAAACAAAATGTGCAGAAACTGAGTGTGGCGGAGATGCGAATACTAAGATGGATTTGTGGTAAAACTCGAAAGGATAAAATTAAAAATGAACAAATTCGTGAAACGGTAAAAGTAGCTCCTATAGAAGATAAATTGAGAGAAAATCGATTTAGATGGTTTGGACACGTCAAGCGTAGACCAATGGATGCTCCTGTAAGGAAGAGTGATTTTGTTAGTATTGATGGTAACACAATGGGTAGAGGTAGGCCTAAATTGACTTGGTGGGATATTATAAAAAAGGACATGATGTCATGTGGTTTAACCGAAGATATTGCAATGGACAGAATGGAATGGAAAAATAGGATTCATGTAGCCGACCCCAAGATTGGCTAAATATGCCAAGTGTTGGGTTCTAGAACCCTAAAAGATAATTATCGTTGCGGAATACCGTTTTGGTGAGGATGACCTCTAGCATGCCGTAGTCACTAAATTATGGGCTAAATTCCGTGGTACCTAATCTGAAAACCTACAGGCCGTAGTCCTTAAACTATGGGCTAAATTATCTCGGAGTCTAAATCTAAGAACCTCAAGGGACCACCCTATCAAATATCTACATGTCGTAACCTATTTTACGTGCCGCAGAATTATGTTTAATACCTGCCGCAATAGCATTTTCTATGCTGCATATATCCATATTTGAAGATTGCATTGATTCAGGAAAGCCCTAAATTACTAAAGGGATTTTACCATGTCACGACCACTCACTCAAACAGGATTGTATTCAATCTTTGTAAATTCAAAGATCAAAGGATCTAGAAGGTGAAATATCTCACTCAAGAACACAAGGAACAAATGCAATGATTTTCACTATCTTTATAATTGGAACATTCAGAAAGCAGGAAACACGATTATAATATCAGTTGTTTATCGCAATTCAAGAAAACACATTCATATGTTCAATTCATGAAGCCTATTTCTATCATGTGAAGATCGAATCCAAGGTTCAAGAGCAATTATATTCAATTAAACAGATGAGAATTCAGTTTCAAATAGATGAGTTTAATTCTCAGAAGAGTCCCAGTTATCATGATTTATTACATGAAGTTCCTATCAATCAGGTGGAGTTTTGGAATGAAAATCGAAGTAGATACTTAAAGAGGGTGAAAAATGGTTGGGAAATTACCAAGAAATGAAGGAATCCGGTTGCTCAGCCTCAAACCACCATGAACGGCCTCAGAACCACCACACACAGCCTTGAAAAGTCACCGAAAAGATCAAGGGAAGAAACAAACAGAGTTCAAATTTTGATTTGCTTTCAAAGATTTGGGAAACGTAATGAAGTCCATGGCTGGTAAAATTTATATAAGAGGGCACGAGAAGATGAAGCGTTGCCTTGGAAATACCGTGGCACCTCGAGAGGACTTGATTACTCAGCCGCAGTCCCAATTGCTACCTCTTGGCACTGCGACTTGGGGGCTTATTGATATGGAATATATAGAACCCTGTCGCATACCCTGATCAGGGACACAAGCTTATAGTCCGCGACCCTTCAGCACAGGGTGAAACCCTATTCAAGACAGGGCAAGGCATCCACAGCCTTGCCCATCCGTACATGCCGCAGACTTATACTACATAGGGTGCGGCATGTGCTCAAGGCACGTGACACAACTGAAATACCTCGTATAAATAGAGATCTACACCTCAAGATATGTGGAGGGACTTGAATCCACTCACTCGACAGATTCTATAATACCTGGAAAAGCCTTGCCAAATTCTCTCTACACAACCCTAATATATAGCTTGGGAGCCATTCGCCGGCATCATAGCCATCTCTCCGGCACACCGGAATCCTCATTACTACCATGTACTCTCCTTTATTCTTGTACTTGTATGCCTTTTTAGGCTTGATTATATTATACAATGCAACACAAATAAAGAGAATGGAGAAACACAGTGGACGTAGGCCTATTTTAGAGGCTAAACCACTCTATATCTTGTCTTCTCTCTCTTTTTACTAATTCTATCCGTTTATTATAATTTACACTTAATTTGCTGGTACGAGAACGACTAGTGGACGATTTCTCGTATCAACAATAAAGAAAGTACATTTTAATCCCTAAAATACCATTTTTGAATGACCAAACAAGGAAAGAAAAGATCTTACAATGGTTCTTAATTATGTCAAAATACTCTACAAAAAGAATGATTTAAGCCTTCAATAGCTTAAGGTCAAATAAAGTCATATAAAGATAAAGTGATTTGAAAGATATAATTCATAATAGAAATTGAATAAAATAAACATAAACTCGTATAATTGACGAATGAAGATTAATGTTTGAATTCACTTTTGAAATTTTTTAACTTTATATAATCAAGAGATTGCTACATTTTTCCTTAAAAACAAATAAAGTTTTCAACTGTCATATTTCTCCCTCAAATAGATATTTACAATTAAAACTTTTTAAGTCTCATATCCTTGATGTTACTATATTTTTGGAGGCATAAAAATCTTTGAGACATAGATTTTCATAAAATTTTGCACGTGGTGGCTTTTGCTCATTCACTATAAGGGTTGGGAACTATTTCTAATTTTTTCAAAGGTAGTTCTCACGACCCAAAGTTGCTGCCCTTACAACATCATCGCTCATGATTTTGAGCACACACACACACACACACACACACACACACACACACACACACATATATATATATCAAACTATGGTGTTAAAAAATCTCATACACAAAAGGATTGACAATGATACCCATTCGTCAAAACATCGCATATTTTTAATTTTCGTTAGAAATAGAAAACAAATCCATTCATTCTATTTTTTGTAGAAATTCTCAAGTTTATTGTACGGTGTGAAAGTACATGAGTTATGATTGATACTCTAAAATAACAAGCTCATTTTACCAATGCAATTCAAGATATAAAGTTTAAGAATGGAGTAGTAAAAACCGTAAATAGAACCATTACTACAATAACTAAGCATGTTTGTTTTCATTTACGCTTATAGGATAAAATAATACCTAACACGCATAGAAGATTGATATTTTACAAGGCCAAAAATCTAAAGGTATGAAGAAAAACAAAGATCATATCCAAAGAGTAATATTACTGATGAAGATAAATAAATATGCTTATCCAAACAGAGTAAACCAAACACTCTAAGATACCAAAACCAAAAGAATCTTATTTAATTTTTAACAAGGACCAAGCCTTGGCATGGTTTTCTAGGAATTCTAGTTCTCCTCTATCAATATCTTATTTCAGAATCCTATTTGGATCAGTTATTAGCAAGATGGATTTAGGAATCGAATCGGGAAGTGTGAGAGGATCAAACATTTTTCCTTTTCCCTTTTCTTTGGAAGAAACCTTTTGAGGGGTTCCACCTTTTATTCCTTTTCCTATCGGCCTTTATACCATTATCAAAATCATCTAAATGTGAAGCGAGTTTAAGAAACACACCAAACTCCCTAAGGTGTCCTGACTTATGACAATGTGTGCACCTTATGGGTTATGGGTTGATGAGGCATTTGAGTTGTTGCTTCCTAAGGCAAAAGAAAAAATCTTTCAAGTGTCCTTCCTTGTTTCAATAGGAACATAATAAATTCACCTTCCCTTGGCTCTAGAATGAGTTGAAGATTCACCAATGGAAGTTAAAAACATATATCGGGATGCTGTGTAAGCTTAGTTAGACATAGAACTGTTACTTTCAAAACCGAGCCCTCGTTTATATGTAGTGGACAACATTGCACCAAAAATCATTTGATCTAACTTTTGATGGCTACCTTCCATATTCATCTTGAAAATGGTCACATATAGTAGTTTTGTCTCAAGCATAGAGATTTGGTTCTCTAGGATTATTCTTGAGTTTTCACTCTCGTGTAGGGGCATCCTAAGGAACTCAATATCTATAGAAGAAAGTCAATGGAACTTCATTTAAAATGTGGTGCACTACTCATCGCGTGAGGGAAATAAATTCATTCACACAACTCTCACTTATTGTAGCCATTTGCTAACTTGGTGGAGAGTTCAATGTTATGCCTTTTGAGGTATATTGATAACTCATAAAGCCTAACATAGTTTGCTTGCAGATCATTGTCCTCTTTTTCATTAATAGTTCTGAAGGAGGAGCAAGGAATAATCATTTTTTCACTAGGCAAAAGAGAAATATCAAAATACTCTAAATTATCTAACTCGTCAAATTTCTCTCTTACCACAATTGAGATATAGTTGAATTCTTGAGAATTATCTTCTGAGTTCGAGACATCATCACTAAAAGCGACTTGATATGCATTTTTTCCACCATCATGGATCATATTTGAGGGACATTACTCAGACATCTGTCCTCGACCATCACATGTAAGGCATGTGAGAGTCCTTAGAGATTCATCTTTTTTTCTCCACTTCCATGACCAATCTCAAGTTTAGGCAGATAGTTTTGGGTGCGCCTTTAGACTAAAATCATTTTTTCCACTTTTTGGAAGACTTAGTAATAAATTACATATAGTCCTCACTAACGTCATTGGAACTAAAATCGGGAGATACCTTATTAGCATTAAAATCTTGATTTTTCTCCTTTTCTTTAAAAGTCACTCCTTGGTTATAAGTAAAATTTGCTTCATTAGCATGGAGAGAGACAACCAATTCATCTATACGCATTGGTTTCGAAATCAAGGCTCTAATATCTTCAATGGCATTCACTTTTCCACGGAATCTAAAGAGGAAGAGACCATAAGATTTTATCAATAATTTTATTCCCTTTAACAGTCTTCCCCAAAGTAAAGATGGAGATAATCATGTCACTAAACTCGGCATAAAACTCATCAAAAGTTTTATTTCCCATCATGGTAAAAAGTTCGAAATGGGTGGTAAGTTATTTAAGCTTATCATGCTTCACGGTGAAGGCGCCTTCATAGGTTATTTGCAAAATCTTCCATGCCTCCTTAGACGTTTACATGTGGATATACATTTAAACTCACCCGGAGAAACACAACCAAAAGTAGCGTTAAGTCCATTTATATTCCACCCACTCTCCTTTAAACCGTTGTCATCCTAACTAGATCTAATATTATTAACTTGGACGTCATCAACAACGGTTTTAGGACAGGTCCATCCCACAAGCACACTATTCCAATACGATCATCCATAGACATTAAATATACTGGTGTATGAGCTTTCCAATAAGAATAATTACTACCATTAAATGGAGGAGGTTGGAGGGTTGAACTTCCATTTATTGCATACAAAAGGATTTATACCTATGTTTTTATACCTAAAATTCGGAGACCCTATTTGATACATGTTGATAGTGTTCCTCTTAATGGTAGCTACCCATATAAAAATTAATCTACCTAATTCAAGAAAAAGGTTTGTTAATTTATTATTACAAAAGAGTTTAACAATCCAAAATTCTGTGTGACAAAATATTTTACTAAATTTTAGAATCTCTCAAGTTTTAACTTATTAATTAAGACAATGATTCTAAAAGAGGTGGAAAGAGTGAAATAGGCTTAAGACCGAATGTATGAGGGAAAACCCCACTAACTGGAAAAATCCCAGGACGAGAAGAATGACAATTGAACTACGATAGAGTTTTAAAACTAGAAAAAATATACTAACAACCTCATGATGGTACAACCAACTAAACACTCTTTCCTACCATATTCTCCATAGAGAGTGCCAATAGTTGGAGAACACTGCATAATCTCTACCAATTTTGATCAACAACCAATGCCCTTGAATCCTCTGGCCAAACTTTCTTCGTTTAGGGTTTGAAGAAAAGCTTTGTTATTTCGGGATGGAACCTTCAAGCAGAAAAAATTCTACACCTACTATTTTTTATGGAATCCTATAGATATGTGTGTTGGGTGTTGGTACGTTAAATCTCAAACCGAGTTTTTTCAAGAGAAGGAAGAGAAAATATGTACTCACCAATGAAGATTAGATTTTTAAAATAAGGTACCTATGTTAGAAACAATGGCTTAAAGTAGCTCAAAGAAGAGGAGTGAAAATATATGCTATCAAATATATAAAATGTTTTGATCAGTAAAAATATTTTTTCAAAGCTCTCACTCTTGGGTTGGAAGAGAATAAGACATCTTAACTTATAGACTTTTAATTTGGAAATATTTAAAGTCTCAAGTACTAGGTGTCACATTATTAAGGTATGAAGTAGTCACATCAGGGTCTTAATTACCCAAAAAATTATACTTGACACACTAACCATGAAGATCTTAAAGAAAGATCTTGTGCAAAAGTAACTTTTGGTTTTGTCTGACGTGTATCAGTGCAATGAGTTGCGTCGCTGTGGCGAACCTGCAACAATACAGTTCATGCACTTGTTCAGACTTTTTATATGGGGACACAAGCAACCAGCGAGACTGTGTCGCTGCAGCGAGGAGGACCATTGCTGAAGTGAAGCAAGTCTTTATTTTGTTTAATGTGTTAAATAGGGACAACAAATTTCCAGCGATAAGTTTCACCTCAGCAAGGCAATTCGTTGTCGCGGCGAAGATGAGGCGAGTCAAGTCACACATGTGTTGAGTGATCTTGTCCAGTTTGCCTTAGAAGATTTTAAAAATAGTTATGAGGCAAAATGCAAGTATGTTTATGTTTTGCGTGAACATTCATACTTAAAATACTCAAATGGATGCAATTATTTATAAAATTGTTTTGTCTATATGAAAGGTAGATTTGTATGTGTTTTTGACAAAAGTACAAAATAAAGGTTAATTAAAAAGATTTTTTAATTTATAAAAATAGATTAACTAAGGTGAATCAATGTCCCCTAAGTCTTATATGTTTTCCTAGGTAGTGCTGGAGGTTTGATATTGAGTTAATCTGATTCGTTAATGAAGCTTTTCGGTGACATCTTGGACGAAGACTGTAGCATGTTTTGGAGAAGGAATTCAGACAATCTCTCTTATGGAGGACATCGAGTATAGTATACTCTTATATGCGTTAAAATTAAAATTTCATTCTTAGCATGTGATAAAAATACGTGACATTTAAAACTTTTTCCACGAGATATAAATTGAGATAACCCAACAATAATAAACCATTAAGATCCATAACCATGCTAAAACTCCAATAATATAAATCTCAAATGAAAAAAGTCAACTATAAAATCTCACCAACTAAAAACTATAAATCAACTATGGAGTCGAATGACCCACTAAATCCAATACAATTGTCTCATAAATAAAATAACAGGAAAGAACACTAAAATAATGATACATTCAAACCATATTTTATGCCATAATATTCGCCTACGTGATTTAATACATCCAAACCATATCATCTAATTTAATAAATTATTTAACAGGTGATTCGTCCTAACACCCAACAATAACAAAGAATACTACTCTAAGCATTCGGTATTTCAAGTATTAAAACCAATTTTAAAATTTCATAAATCATATTTATATATTAGGTAACACTTCCCTAATTAGGTTACTAATCTTCTTTTGAAATCATGTGTGTTTAATGTTTAGGCAACATTTTAATTGAGTAATACTTAAGGAGAAAATAGATATATTATTGCTTAAAAAATAAGTATTTTGAAAATGTCATGGTACAATTGCGTTCGCTTTGTGAAAATATGCCACTTTTTCTTTTTTGACCTTTTACAAAATATAAGTGTAAAGCTCTCCAAAAAGGGTTGAAGTTTTGTTTTAATGGAGATCTAAGGTTGAAAAGAGGAAGAACATTAAGTCTCTAGCTTTATCTTTGGTGAAAAGAGTTTAAGGTGTGGAAAAATTTATCTAAATCTAATATATGTAAAAAAATCAGCGATCCAACTCTCCTGACTAAACCTGCAAGCAAGGCAGCCACGATCGCTCCAACCCCAACTTGCAGTGGAGGACATTCGTGACTAAGACCTCCATGATATGCCAAATATACCCCCATCCAGAATTATATTACCTTGAACAAAGTTGACCATCACCAATCCGTTCGAAATGAGGATTTATGACTTGACACAAACTGAATCGACCTCGGCCAATAGCTCATCGTAGGGAACGTCAGCCTTGGCCTGGAAGACCAGTTAACATGCCTTACCTCATTAATCCCATGAACTATCACCCTTGTCCTCGCCCATCATCCAGATGAAGAAGATAGGACGAGACAACCCAACATGATAGGTGTCATTCCCTCAGTGGACCATAGTTCTATAACTCGGCCTCGGCCTGGACAGATGGCCAATAGTGGACGGCTGGCAAAGCACGTGGTTTGGGGAATATGTGAGAGTGTGTGCGTGGGCTGTAGATCCCATGTGTACCAAAACTGTTATAATAACATCTCCCTCACATTTAAGGGAATATTTTATCATCATGACCTACATGTGGCAGTGACAACCAACTCTTCCTCATTAGATAGGAACATTCCACACATGCTTATTATATGCTTGGGGGGTATACTACACCCCCCATGTACTATAAATACTTGTTTTTATACATCTTTGTAAAGGATCGATCATTATAAACTATATCTTAAACTCAATTAAAAACACAGTAGAGAGAGAAAACTTGAGTGTTCTGTATCCCAAGACCATTAAAGCCCATTCTTAGTGGATTTCACACACACACTCAGACAGTGTAGTCGGCCTAAATAGGATGAATCACTTATATTTCATGTTATCTCCCTTTTTGCCTCATCTCCTTCTATATTTTTATACCTTTTGATAATCCATTAATACACTGGTTTGAGCTTGCACACTTATATTGATTTGGTGATACCATTTCTGGTATCATCAATCTAGCACCGTCTGTGGGAATGAAGTATATCTTCTTCCTCATCTTTGTTTATCTTGTACTCACCAGATTCTCTGCTGGAGATCCAGCTCTGCTTAGGGGGGACTGTATTACCATTGAAAGAGCTCCTGTTGAGCCTCTCAAGTTTTTCTTCTGATTTTTAGCTCTTCAAGTTCGTCAGAGATATGGCCTCCGATCTGCCTTTAGGCGTTAGCCCAAGATCCAGCTAAGCCCCACCCCAGTCAGAAATGGATGAAGTGGCAACGGCGCTGCGCTCCTTGGCATCCATCCAACAAAATAACCAAGAATAACTCACTGTATTCAGCCAGAACATAGTGGTTAGACCTGTTGGCGCCAGAGAGAAGTTGATAACTTTAGCCGCCAGGAAAGGTGTTTGAGATCCAAAGGCCAAGGGATCACTCAATTCCCCATATAAAGATCTTCCTCCTCGATAAAGGTGTATAAACGTGGCTGACCCTAGGCGTTTACACCTGGGTAGGCAGGGTCAAGGCCTCCATGATGATGAGGACGATCAATGTGATGATGAAGATAATAAAAAATATTAAGAGACTTACCAAATATCTGAAGACACTGTGCGTACAATTCAACCCAGTAGAGGACATAGTGGTAGGCCAAGTCGAGATGTAGGCCACGGGCATTAGCTCTAGACATGCTAAGCATATGGTCGGCCTTTGATAGGCTCGACCCAATAGCAGATGACTTGAGGACTCACCTCTCCAGATCTCGAAGCATTACTGGTTCTAGAAGGAATAATAGATGTGGATACCTTCAGCCTCCTCGAGCCTGAGATGAGGAACAACGAGAGTTGAATAGCTGATAAAGGATGATTTCTAGAGAGCCTTCAGTTCGTCCAATCAATAGAGAAGGCGCTGGAGATAATATTGCTCACGCCGAGAGATAGGTTGCAGTTGGGACTGAGAGGTTTTGGAACGATTCCATGTAGTGAATGGAGTATAAGATAGGGGTTATACTGAAGAGTCGAGACCTTTTGTAGAGGGATTACACTAAAGTCCTCTTTATGGAAAAAATTATGAGTTATCCAAGACCGACTAAATTCAAGCCACCAGTGGTCACACCCAAATATTATGGGATCACTAATCCTGCCCATCATGTGGAGATGTATGAATCAACTTATAATATCTACTCAGTCTCGAACGAGATGAGGTCATGGGCTTTCTCCAGCACACTTATCGGTGCTGCTCATGTGTGGTTCACCTCCCTTCCTAAAAACTTGATAAAGAATTTCAAGCAGTTAACCAAGAGGTTTATACATAATTTTTACTTCGGAATGAAGCCCCAAAAGAAGACGACACACTTGTTGTACGTGAAACAAAGAAAGAATAAAAGTATGAGGGAGTACATAGCTCACTTCAATAAGGAGAAATTAGAGGCTGAAGACTACGAAGAGAGCATTTCTATGATCGCCCTGTCGGGATGATTGCAGAAAGGAAATCTCCTCTAGAAGCTCATAGAAGATCCTTCAAAATCTATGGCCGAACTCCTGGCTACGGTCGGGAAGGTTATGAATGTGTAGGAGGTGATGGTTGTAAAGGGAGATGATGAGAAAGGTGCAAACAGTGGAAGTGAATACCAGAAAAAGGGTAAAGATGGCAAGAAGAGGTTGGCGGACGATAAGTTTGCTAACTATATCCCCCTGACAGTAAATTGTGAGCATATTTTGAATGAGATAAAAAATTACCAGTCTCTAAGATGGCCAAAGAAGTTGATAACTCCTCCTCACAAGAGGGCCAAGAACTTGTGGTGTGAATTTTATAAAGATCATGGCCATACAACATACATATGTTTTTCTCTCAAAGATGAGATTGAAAAAATATTGAAAGCTGGCAAGTTGAGGAAATATGTGGATAAGAGTAGTTCAAAGGGTGGTCGAGATGACACTCAGAAGAAGAGGAATGATAAATGAAATCTTGATGCTCCAGCAAGGCCAGACGACGATGATGAGACTGACCCAGACCTGCCACCTCTAATTATCGATCCTAAGGGTCGGCTTCACATAATTTATCTCGGAGTTAAGATGATTTGTGGAGGAATTACAAGTGGTGGAAAGGAAATTGCTGACAGGAAAGCTCATGTGGCAGAAGCCAAAGCTCTCCCTCCAAAGCCCAAATATGTGCACTCGGAAGTTGTTGAGTCGAAGAAGATAAATAGAACAAAAATTAATATGAATACCCATATTGTTGGTTTTTTTAGGTTGGATTTCAAGGGGTTATTAGCCCCACATGACGACCTCTTAGTGATCACCACCTTAGTTCATGGGTATGAAGTTCCCAGGAAATTGGTCGATGGTGGCAGCTCGATTGATGTGATGTTCTGAGACTGCTACAAGGGTCTGGGGTTGAGTAAAAAGAGGCTGATTGCATATCACTAACCACTCATTGATTTCAGTAGAGAGAAGGTGCAACCTTTGGGAATCTACGATATGGAAGTTAGAATGGGGAACTGTTGGCCAAAGTGTCTTACAAAGAAGATTCGTTTCTTTGTTATGGATGAGAGCGTCTACTCAGCGTATAAAATATTTCTGGTATGAGTATCCCTTGAGGCGTTTAAGTACGTTACCTCAACAATTCACCAAATTATTGAATTCTTGACTCCATATGGACTAGAAGAAGTTCAGGGTGACCAAGTTGAGGCACCTAAGTGCTACTTGAACTTAGCTGAAGAGAGAGAAGCGCATAAGAGGGACACTATAACTTATAACATTGACATTTTTTACCCTAGAGATGAAACCAAGATGAAAAAGGGTGAAGCGACTGAAGAAGTAGAATTCATCATCCACAATAAGGACGAGCTAAAAAATACCATTCAGGTCAACAAGGCCCTGAAAAAAGATATTAGAGAAGAGTTAGTCAAGCTGCTAAGGAAGAGGCAGAGAATTTTTGCTTGGATCCATGATGATATGCCTAGCATTGATCCTAAGGTTCTCTGACATAAGATCAATGTGGACGAGGATGCTAATCCAGATAGATAAAGAAGGAGATAAAAAAAAACCACTTAAGTCGTTTAATTTAAGATTAAACTATCTAAATGGGTTCGAACAATTTATTCAAGAGACTCCTTTCTTAAAACAAATTATAAACAAAGATGGGTAAAACAGTATGAACGAGTTATTTCAGTTATAGGTTTACTAATTTTGAAAAACAAAACTTAAGAAAATTAAATCAACACAACCTTAAGAAAGAAATGAGAGGAGGAAGAAGTATACACGAGCAATTTTAACATGGTAAAACCCCTCCCAATTGGAGAAACATCCACGGAGGTCTCTACACCTCAAAAGTAAAAAGTTAACTATAATAGAGTAACAGGTTACAAGTTATATAACAATCAAGACACATAATCAAACCTAAACTAAGTTAAAAAATATACCAACTCCTCTGGCATTTTCTGACTTCTCCCAAGGTTCTGATGTTGCTGATGTTTTCCTAGCTTCGTAACTCCACTCCTTTTAGCTTTACGTCGACTCTAAATTAAAATATCTCAATACCAACACTTTTCAGCGTAGTAGTGTGAAGCTGTATGTGGTGATGTGCTCTAAGTCACATGCATGCAACTCACACACACTTAATTATAAACAATATTAGTAACAAATTACAAACAGATCACTTAATATGCAAGATTTCTAAAATCAATTTAGTCAAAATAATTAGACTTTGGATCTTCAAAATATTTGCAGATCAAGAGGGAATCTTGCTATAAAAACTAGGCAAGATCCTATGCACTTTCCTTATTTGAAAATATGTACTTATTTCACAAAGAGTGAAATATTTGAAAGTGAAATCCCCAATCAAGATCTCAACTAGATATAAGTCTGAATATTTGAGTAAACTAAAATTAGAAAGGATTTTGTTGGTTTAGGGTTTGAAATCAACATATCAGTTTCAAAATAACCAACAAAAATAAGATTTCTCGAAATAAGAAATCGAGACTAAGAACTATCTAAGTGAACTGTATCACAGAGGCGTAATCTCAAGATTCTATGAAAAGAAACAGAGATTTAACCAACGTGATTAAGTTGGGAAAGAGATAAAGAACTATAGAGAATAAAATTCTCAAATCTCAAACTAATTTACTCTCAAAAAAGGGTTTTGTGGTGAGATTTGGGCTAAGTTTCTCTCTCTCTCTCTCTCTCTCTCTCTCTCTCTCTAACTCTAACTCTTATTTTCTCTCTGGTTTGGACAAAGGGCAAAAGTCTCAAATAACTGAGGCTTTGGTCGTTTATATAGTGAGCGAGGAAGGATCGAGAAAATCAAAGGCAATTCAATGGTTAGGATTGATCTTGACTAGTTTACTAAAGATCTAATGGTTAGAATAAAGCGGTGGAAATAGCCAGCAATGATTGGTCAAGAGAGGTTCATATGAATTAAGTCTAAACACATGCAGATCGTCGATAATATTGATCCAACGGTTCTCAAAGAAACATAGTTCTGTGAGAGTAAAGAAACACAGAATCAACCAATGAGAGAGCAGCACGTGTTGACAAAATACGGGTTATAAAACTCGTACCAAAAGTAATTAATTTTACACCTTGAAGTCTCTAAAGATTTTGTTTCCTACCCAAACCAACATTAAGTTAATAAAAGAATTTATAGAATAGCCCCAAAGGTTTCTAAATTACCAATTTTAATTTCTAAAAATCATTTTAAAAATCTTAGAAATTATATAACACATCCCAAAATAAGTAAAAAAATAATTTAAGGGATTTAACTCACACACAACAAAATAGCGCATGAGATAATGCATGTATGCAGTCCTAGTGTGTGGTGTTGGTATACTTATAGAGGAATCGAGTGTAGAGTCTGAGGTTCTTTGGTAAACAAAGTTTGGACTCAAATTTTGTCACTATTTCCAAACTAGATCAGCACCTATATGATATAGACTCAAGTAAGTCAAAGATATAGGGTGCTTCAATATCCCCCTTTGTAAATATGAGACAAATATCCTTTGAGTCAACAAGGACTCGTAGGGATACAAAAGAAATAAGAAAATCCTATTCCTATACAAAAATTCTATCTACCTAATATCCTAGAAAGAAAAAATTACATAACTCAACTAGATACAAACCAATACCCTAACAAAATTTTGTTGCAACTTGAAGGTACTGATTTCTAAAAATAAGATAACTAAGATCAAGCTTTTTAGTTGAGAATATACCAAAATGTCCAAGAGGACTCAAATTTCTCCCCATTTTGTCTCAAATGGACAAAGGGCAAAGAAAACTAGTAGAAATAATAAATCATTGTTCTGCCCTGAACTTACCAATAGAATTGCACAAAGATTCAAATCGAAGAAAGTCTAAAGGTTTGGTAAATAGGCCAACTAATTATAATTCAGTAGGAAGGTAATTTATTTCTAACTCCTTAGATTCAACTAACTCGCGTAAGAAATGATATCTGATTTTAATATGTTTGGTATGAGAGTGCTGAACAAAATTTTTAGAAATATTAATGGCGCTTTGATTGTCACAATAGAGATGTAACTTATCTTTAGTTATACCATAATCTTTGAGCATTTGTTTTAGCCAAAGTAATTGAGCACAACATCTTCCTGCTGCAATATATTAGGATTCGATAGTAGACAAGGAAGTGAAGTTTTGTTTCTTACTACTCCATCCTACCAAATTGTTACCAATGTAGTAACACGCTCCTGAAGTACTCTTACTATCATCGGTACAACCGGCCCAATCACATTGGTGTAACCTACTATAGTACTACAAGTGTCTTTAGTGTACCAAAGTCCTAAATTTAGAGTGCCTTTGATGTATTTGATAATTCTTTAAATGCACAATAGGTTACTCTCTTTAAGATTATTTTGATATCGGGCACACACGCAGACAGAATACATGATGTTTGGATGGGAGCAGTAAAATAAAGTAAGCTTCCTATTATATTAAGGTACAAGGTGGTATCAATAGATTTTCCATTCTCACCTTTAAAAAGTTTGACAGAGGTACTCATAGGAGTCTTTGCTTCTTTAGCTGTTTCTAGGCGAAACTTCTTGACAATCTCTAAAGTGTATTTAGATTGCGATAGAAACAATCCTTATGAATTCTGTTTAAATTGGAGTCCTAAGAAGAATTGTAACTCCCCCATAAGTGACATTTAAAATTCTTTGTGCGTAATGTCCAAAAAGGTCTTAACTTCTAAAGGGGAGGTGGATCCAAAAATGATATCGTCAACATAAACTTGAGCAATAGTAATGTTGTTGTCAAAATGTTTGACAAACAAGGTTTGGTCATTCCATCCTCTCCTAAATCCATTGTCTAAAAAAAAGGTGGATAGACACTTATACCAAGCTCTAGGATCTTGTTTTAACCCATAAAGAGCTTTTTTAAGACGATAGTCATAATTTGGGTGATGAGGGTCAATAAACCCTTTGGGTTGTTCTACATAGGTCTCCTCAGTTAAAATTCTGTTAAGGAAGGCTAACTTAACATCCATTTGATATAATGTGAAATGTAAATGACATGCTATGGCAAAAAGTAAACGAACAGATTCGAGGCGAGTGACAGGAGCAAAAGTTTTCTTAAAATTCATTCCTTCAATCTAAGACTAGCCCTGGGCAACTAATCTAGCTTTATTCCGAATAATCATCCCAGATTCATCAGTCTTATTTTAAAAAATCCAACGTGTGCCAATAACCCTTTTATTTTCAGGCTTGGGTACAAGATACCAAACATCATGAATGACAAATTGAAGAAGTTCCTCCTGCATATCACTTATCCACAAGGTGTCATTCAAGGCTTCATTTATAGTTTTTGGCTCAATAAGGGACACAAAACATAAAAAATGAGCAATGTTATGAAGTTGAGATCTTGTGCGAAAAGACTCAGTAGGATTACCAACTATACTATCTAAAGGATGATATTTGGAAACCCAATTAGGTACTTCAGGGGTCTCAGTTGGTAAAGATTCAACTATTTCTGGAGAGTCATAATTTAGAATGTTTTTAGACTCATCTACAGTAATTAGTTCTTTGGTCTTACTTTCTACATTAGTGTCATTTACAGCCACATTAATGGATTCCATCATGGTTTTGGTATGAAGATTGTACATGATAGGCTCTAATATTTGGAGAATATCCTAAAAAGATGGCTTTATCTCCTCTAGTTTCGAATTTAGACAGATGTTCTCTGTACTTACACACATAACAAGTGCTATCAAAGGTTCTAAAGTATTTTAAGTTAGGTTTCTTCCCATACCAAAGCTCATAGGATGTTTATTTGGTACTCTTCCTTAAGTAGACTCGATTGATTATATGACAAGCAATACGAATGGATTCTACCCAAAAATATTTTGGTAGTTTTTTTGCATGAATCATCACACGGACCATTCCTTGAAGAGTGCGATTTTTATGCTCAACAATCCAATTTTGTTGAGGTGTCTTAGGAGAACTAAATTCATGTTTGTAACCATTATATTCACAATATTCTATGACTACCGAATCTACGAATTCTCCTCCTCTATCACTATAATTTTTATCTACTTGGGAGTCCTTTTCGTTCTCTGTACGAACTAAGATTTTCAAAAACTTATGAAAGGTTTATGATTTATGTTTAAGAAGGAAACCCAGGTAAATGGAGTGAAATCATCAACCATAACAAGGATGTAACTGTTGCCACAAAGACTAATAGTACGAGAAGGACCCATTAGGTCCATATGGATGAGTTCTAGAGGTTTAGTGGATAAAACTTATTTAACTTTCTTATGGGGAGCCTTAACAATTTTCCCTTCTTGACATGGACCACAAACAATATTTGAAATTGGTTTGATATTGGGAAGACCTCTAATTATCTCTTGGGAGCACAATTTTCCAAGACTATCATAATTAATATGACCCAACCTATTATGGCAATGTTACAAATCTTTATAATTGGATTGACTATGTAACATTTATCTGGAGTACAGAGTCCTATAATAATGCAATCATATTTTTCATTTAAATTTTTGCAATTGTTCTTTGAAAAAGTGACAGTATGGTTTGAGTCACAAAACTATGATATACTTAGTAAATTGGCTTTAAGTCCTTTTATCAAGAGAACATCTTCAAGAATGGGTAATCCTTCTTTATGGAGTGTTCATTTACCAATAGTCTAGGCTGATACACCATCTCTAAACAAGGCTTTTCCTTTGGAGAAGTTAGTTTTGTTTGAAAGTTTGGAATCATCCCCGATCATATGTTTGGAACAACCTGAGTCTAAATACCATCCAGTTGTAGTATGTTCAGCTCTAAAAATCACTGATCACTTTATTGCATTTTAACTGGGGTAATAGATCATCGTTTCTAACCCAAATTGCTCTAGTTTTCAATTTGCGCTTATTATCTCGTATTTGATAAAACTTGGGAGCTTTTGTCTTTTCTTTAAAAGATTTTTGTGCATTTTTATTGTTGTTGAATAGAATCTATGATTCCTTCTTGTTGATTGTCTTTTAGTATTATTCCTTTTCCTTCGATTACGATAGTTAAAATTCTTGTATGGCTATCTAGGAAGGACATAGTTATTTCAGTTTCTCTTAGAATAGTTGAATTTATGGTAAACGGGTTAGTTATAGACTGGATTAGATAGATGTTTGGAATAGCAACCATCAAGCGAATGTCCATACACATCACAATAAGAGAAGTAAAGATGGCATGTAGAACTCACAACCTTAGGAAAGTATTATTCAAAGGTTTGTCTAGGTTTTGAGCTCTAGTCTCGTTCCTAGGTGGCATAGGATGAAACGTCAAATCCGCTTGTCGAATAGGGGCAGACGTATTTAGTCTTTTTTTCAACATTATGCTTAGAGTTTCTTGATTCACCAATGTCTAAATTCAGTTATTTTCTATCAAACTCATTTTTTAAACCTTGAAAATCTGGACAAGTTTCAATACGTCTTTTTCCACCAGACCCAAACATTGTAGTTTCAATATTTTTTGTTTGTGTCTTAGAGTTGGGATAAAATCTTATTAGTGTTTTGTCATCAGAATTGGTTTTGCTTTCAACAACACAATCTTTAAAACATTTAGAATTATTTTTAAATTTTGTAAACTTTTTGAAGACTGTGGATGTCTTTTCTTTTGTTTGTTCCAATTCTAACAATGTTCCTTTGTATTTATTTTCCAGAATTTCATTAGAGTTAGATAACTCTCTCAGTTTTTGGTCAAAGTTTATGGTTTCATTCTCATGAGTTAGACAGTGAGTAGTGTACTCTTCAACATTTTGTTTGATCATTAAACTTAAGGTTTCTATTTTCTGGGTAAGATCTGTGACAATCTTTTCAAGCCTAGTGCTTTTCTTGAGAGTTTTTATGTACAGTGTGTGAATGCTAGGAAGGTCATCATTTTGGGAGTCACTAAGTGTGCCGTGTGCATTGTCCCCTAGCGGTTCTTTTTTAGGACTCACACATCCATTGACATCAATAATAGAGTGCCCCTTTGACTCACAGACACGACGTTTGAAGCATTATCAACATTCTCAAGTAATAAGGTAGATAGACTAATAGGCACAATATAAGTCATAGTATGATCATATTCCTCATCATCATTGTAGATTGTCTTAGCAAAGAATGACATATAAGGGTCAAATGTGTTAGATGACTCAAGTTCATCATTTTCAGAGTCACTTGAGTTATCCCAAGTCTTGCTTAAATGAGCCCTATTATGTTTATGAATTTTGTCTAAGTTAACTCTACAGTCACTAGCCATGTGCCCTAACTTTTCACATCTGTATCATTCAACATTTTTAAGGTCTTTCTCAGGTCTTTTGTGATTATCAAAATTGGTATTTGTCTTGTCTTCTATCATGAGGCATATTGTTAGATTGATTTGGATAAGTAAGTTTGCCTTGTATTTTTGCTATTTTATTTCGAACGTTCACAATTTTCTTAAACTGTTTAGACATTAAGGCAATCTGATTATCCAAAGTATTCTAAATTACGGTCCTTATCAGAGTCTAAGTCAATGTTAGGTATTCTAAATTCAGGTGTTGTAAACTTAGACGAAAAAATAATATTGGAGGCAGACTGTCTCTTTTGGGACTGGGTTAATTGTTTCTTAAATTCTAATTCCATTTCCACAGTTTTTAATTTTCTATTGAGGAGTTCAGGTGTAAGATTTTGATCATCCATCTCCTTAATTACATATCTCTTATTATGAAATTTTTGTGGAAGTGATCTTAGTATTTTAGAGATAATTTCCTTTCTATAATAAATAATCGCATTAGCATGCAATTTGGTCATAATGTCTGTCTGTCTAATATAGAAGTCATCAAATGACTCAGTCTCAGTCATGATCAAGGAGTTATACTACTGAATTAACATTTGTGTTTTAACAGCTTTAACTCTGGTATCACCCTCATGCATAGTCACTAGGGTGTCCCATGCTTCTTTAGAGGTAGAACATAATGATATCCTCTTAAATTCGTGTTCATTAATAGACATGAATATGGCATTTTTTCCTTTATTGTTATTAAGTGAAACCTGTTTCTCTTCTTTAGTGAATTCACTTAGTAACTTTCTAATCCTCACAGTACTTCCTTCAACGGCTGGTTTATTAGGAAAAGTGTAACCATTTTCAATAACTTCCCAGACATCATCTCACAATGTCCCTTAGATGAATGCAACCATCCTTACCTTCGAGTAAGGGAAGTTGGTTCGATCAAAGAGAGGGGGCCTCGACAGGTTACCTAGTCTCTCAAATTTCTCGTCCATAATTTGTTTTGAGAAAACAATTTCAGAAGCTCAAGATCTAAAGATTTTTTGAAGAACCAAAGCTCTAATACCAATTGAAAAAAATACCACTTAAGTCGTTTAATTCAAGATTAAACTATCTAAAAATGGTTCCAAACAGTTTGTTGAAGAAAATCTTTTCTTAAAACAAATTTTAAACACAAGATGTGAAAAACAGAATGAGCGAGTTATTTCAGTTATAAGTTTACTTGTTTTGAAAAATAAAACTTAAGAGAATTAAATCAACACAACCTTAAGAAAGATATGAGAGGAAGAGGAAGTATACATGAGCAATTTTAATGTGGTAAAACCCCATCCAATTGGGGACACATCCACGGAGGTCTCTATACCTCAAAAGTAAAATGTCCACTAAAATAGAGTAACAGGTTACAACCTATATAACAATCAAGACACACAATCAAACCTAAACTAAGTGCAAAAATATACCAACTCCTCTGGAGTTTTATGACTTCTCCCAAGGTTCTGATGTTGCTGATGTTTTACCAGCTTCGTAACTCCACTTCTTTTAGCTTTACGTCGACTCTAAAGTCAGATATCTCAATACCAACACTTTTCAGTGTAGTAGTGTGAAGGTGTATGTGGTGATTGCTCTAAATCACATGCATGCAACTCATACACACTTAATTACAGACAGTATGAGTAACAAATCACAATCAAATCACTTAATATGCAATGTTGATACCAAATTTAGCCTGCCGACATGGCCCAATTGAATGAAGACACGTGGCAATCTACATGGCAACAACAAAAACTTCCGAGAAGCTCACACGCTCCGAGGAACCATACTACAATGAGGAACACTGCTTCCCCGAGGAACTCATACACTCCGAGGAACTCATACGCTCCGAGGAACTCATATGCTCCGAGGAACTAGAACTCTCCGAGGAACTCTTAAGTACCGAGCAACTCAGGCGGTCCGAGCTGCACCTCGAACAAAGCATTAATATCAGGATAACCAACAGTTCGACTGTTCATTAAATGCTTATCATTCAGACGCACACGCTTAAGGGGCATTGAATGTATTACCCTTTCATATATACATCATTTAATGTATTACCCTTTCATATTACAGCCTCAGGGCTATAAATACATTGTAAAATCCCCATTGTAAAGGGACCGGAATTTCTTGATAGAACTTGTAATCGAGAATTCCTAAACACTCAGCAATAACATAATAGTGGACGTAGGCCATTTTTATAAGGCTGAACCACTTTAAAAATTCTTTGTCTCATTTATTTATCTGTGATTGAATAATTAGAGTGATCTAATTTTTTACATCAACAGATTGGCGCCGTCTGTGGGAAATGACTGGTAATATCGCTTTTCACCAAAAGCGATCCATCAAAAATGGCTGATATTCCAGAATCCAGCAATCGAAATGCTGGGACCCCTCCAAATCCATCTGCTCCGCTAAATATTCCAGATCTGGCTGGAATACTGAAAATCTGGCCCAGGGCCAGACCGTCATGCAAGAAACAATGCGACAACTCATCCAACCCTCCATGGCGGTGCACCAACCCATTCAGGACTGCAGAATATTCAAAGAAACACCCGTGCACCATCCTCGCGTACTAGGCGTACCAATTCATATCGTAATGAAGAATCTGAAGATTTTTCTTATTAACCTGGACGAACTTCGTCAGTGCGAGCCACAGATACTGAACAACGTGTCACTCTCTCTCCGAAAAAGACTAGTGCGCTAGAGAGGTTAAGTAGGGTATCAACTTTTGATCGATTAGGACTTAGAAGGAGTAGAAGTCCTCCTAAAGTCGTATCGAGGAGTTTTCGACGACCATCAGATTTAAGGGAAGGATCTGCCCAGTCGCGACCAGCTGGTCGTCAAGATAGATCCCATGAGCGATTAGCTGCTCGTCAAGATAGATCTCAGGAAGCCACTTCAACGCGATCAATTGCTCGAACCAACAGGCCCGAGGAAGGGAATGATGCATGGAAAGGCTCTATTCAAAGGCTGGAGGATAGATTAGGGGAAATGGCTAAGGCCAAGAACCCTCTACAACGAACCTTTGTTCGAGGAACACCTTTTGTCCAGGCTATTGTAGATTTTCCAAAACCATCAAAGTTCAAAGCACCTGTTGTGACTCCCAAGTATGATGGAAAAACTGATCCTGTCTTTCATATAGAACAGTATCAGGCTGCAGCCGACATCTACGCTATTCCAGATGAGATGAGATGTAGGGCATTCTCGAGAACTCTTACCGGATCTACTCAAATATGGTATAATAATCTTCCTCGGGGTAAGATCTCAACCTTTCTTCAACTGGCCGAGTTATTCATTGGGAATTTCTGCTTTAGGGCAAAGCCAGTTAAACGAGTAGCACACTTGTTAAGTGTTAGACAAAAAGTTGGAGAGAGTACCAGAGATTATATAACTCATTTTAACAACGAGAAACTAGAATTCATTGATTATGTAGAGAAGACAGCGATTACTGCCTTGATGAGTGGACTACTGCCGAACAAGTTGTACTATACTTTATCCAAAGATCCACCTAGAACTATGTCAGACCTAATGGGAAAAGCGTCCAAGATTATGAATGCCGAGGAGGCTATGGCTGGGAAGAAGAACATGGATGCTAAAGAAACCAAGGTGGAAGGTGATAAAGCTAAGATGAAAGAGCATAAGAACAATGGTAATGACAAACATTCAAAAACTAGATCGGTGTGGGATGTAATGAAGAAATATGATAATTATACTCCTTTGAAGAAGGATATCAACCATGTTCTAGAAGAAATCAAGAACAACGAGGAACTAAACTGGCCAGAGAAAATGAAGGCAGACCCTGACAAGAGGAATAAGGCGAAGTATTGTGAGTTTCATAAAGATCATGGCCATATGACCAAGAATTGCATAGCTCTTCAGAATGAGATTGAAACACTCATCCGACGAGGAAAGCTGTCAAAGTATGTTGATCATAGAAATGAAAGAAGAAACAACGATCGAGTAAGAGAGAGGTCTAGATCTCCTCGTCGAGCAGAGGAGAACAAGAAAAGAAACCATGAAGTTGATCTAGAAGACGACCTCGATCTTCCCAAGAGACCAAGGCAACCAGAAAGAGAGGTATTTTCAATACTCTTTGGGTCATTTGACTGTAATGTTATTACAGGTGGAGATGCAGGAGGAGGAGACCTTACTGCAGAGAGAAAAGCTTACCTCGGTGAGGCTCAAGCTTGCTCGTACATTCAGCGAATAAATCTAGCCGAGGATGATCGCCCGAGAAAGGTGAACAAAGAGAAATTGGTAATTGGTTTCTTGAAAAATGATCTCGCAGGTATTCTATATCCTCATGATGACCCATTGGTGATCAAAATGAGGATGAAGGAGGTTATGATTTCAAGAATATTGGTCGAAAATGGTAGCTCGGCAGACATCATGTTCTACTCGTGCTTCGATAGTTTAAATCTAAAGCTATCTCAACTGGAACCTTATCACAGACCCCTCATCGGTTTTGCTGGCGAGAAAGTATTTCCACTTGGGACGATCAAGTTGGATATATTCATTGGTACGTGGCCTGCTTGTCGAACAGAAAGAATATGTTTCTCCGTGATGGATAAGAATGTTCAATCATCTTACAATATCATCATGGGAAGAGTAGGATTGAAGAAGTTTTAGGCTGTACCATCTACAGTGCATCAGTGCCTAAAATTTCCAATAAATTTTGGAGTAGGAGTTGTGAAAGGTGATCAGAAAGTAGCTCGTGAATGCTATTATTCATCCGCCGAGCAAGAAGACCTGGAGGAATCAAGGAAAAAGACTACTACCTATCAGGTGGATGAAGGTGCAGAAATTGAAACATTGGATCCTAGAGATGAGTCTTAACTCTTGAAGGGTCAAATGGTGGAAGCTACTGAAAACATCATTCTGGACGACGAGCACCCTGAGCGAACTATTCAAGTAGGTTCGTCGTTAGAAGCCTCATTAAAACAAAAATTGATAACTTTCCTTAGAAGAAGAAAATAAACTTTTGCGTGGAGTCATGAAGATACGCCTGGGATAGACCCAAATTTCTTATGTCACGAGCTCAATGTGAATAAGTAGATCAAGCCTGTGAAGCAGGGAAGAAGAGTATTTAGTCCCGAGAAGAATCAAGCTATAAAAGAGGAAGTCAAGAAGCTCCAGAAAGCTTGTTTCATTGAAGATGTTAAATATCCAAACTGGTTAGCCAATGTGGTGATGGTAAAGAAGAAAAACAATAAGTGGAGTATGTGTGTAGACTTCACCGACCTCAACAAAGCATGCCCAAAGGATCATTTTCCACTGCCCTGAATTGATCAACTGGTGGATGCTACCTCGGGACACGAGTTGCTGAGCTTCATGGATGCTTATTCTGGTTACAATCAGATCAAAATGAAACCTGAAGACAGGGAGAGTACTTCTTTCATTACCCTAGGGGAACTTATTGTTATAATGTTATGCCTTTTGGTTTGAAAAATGCAGGTGCGACATATCAGCGGCTGATGAACAAGGTCTTTACTGAACAAATCAGTTGCAATATGGAAGTATATGTGACGATATGCTGACAAAAATCAAGAAAGCTGCCGATCATCTAGTTGACTTAAGTCAGACTTTTGATCAACTGGATAAATATCAAATGAACCTGAACCCGACGAAGTGCATATTTGGAGTACGAGAAGGCATGTTTCTCGGGTACATTGTCAATCAACGAGGCATTGAAGAAAATCCTGAAAAGATCAAAGCTCTATTAGGGCTGCAATCTCCAACGGCGAAGAAGGAAGTACAGAGTCTCACAGGACGAGTAGCAGCACTCAACAAATTTGTGTCACGAGCAACTGATAGATATCTCCCATTCTTCAAGACACTCAGAAAGACTTTTGAGTGGAATGATGAATGTGAGAAGGCTTTTCAAGACTTGAAGAAATACTTGGGAGCACCTCCACTGTTATCCAGGCCAGTGATGGGAGAAAAGTTATACTTATATCTTGCAGTGTCTGAGAATGCAGTTAGCTCGGCGTTGATTAGAGTGGAGAATGAAGTGCAGAAGCCAATTTATTATACGAGTAAGGCCTTCCGAGGAGCAGAGATCAGATATCCAAGGCTGGAAAAGTTAGCACTGGCGTTGATTGAGGCGAGTAGGAGAATGAGGCCATATTTCCAGGCTCATACCATAGTAGTATACACTGACATGCCATTGAGGCAATCCCTTCATAAACCAGAAAAATCAGGGAGATTGATGTACTGGGCAATAGAGCTCGGTGAATATGATATAGTCTATGAACCCAGATCATCGCTTAAAGGGCAAGTTGTAGCAGATTTTATAGCAGAGTTCACCTATCCTGATGCCCCCGAGGAGAAAAAGTTGCTCGCTGATCAACCTATGGATGTTACAGGATCAACAAACACAAGCTCAGACCAACTCCGGTTGGTAAAAGAGCAAGTGGATGTTACAAGATCATCAAATTTGACCTCAGACCAACTTCAGTTGGTAAAAGGGCAAGAAAAGATGATCGACGAGGAGCAAAAAATACCAGGGGAGGATGAAAGGAAACAACAAATATTTCACTGAGGAACTCTGTCAGATCAGAAGTTTGAAGACAAGTTACCTATATGGAGGCTATATGTAGATGGCTCATCTTGCACTGTAGGATGTGGCGCGGGGATAGTTTTAAGCAATCCAGACGAGGTCGACATGGAATACGCCTTACGTTTTCAATTCAAAGTTTCTAATAATGAGGCTGAGTATGAGGCCATGATTGTAGGTCTTAATTTGGCAAAAATTATGGAGGCGCAGCATGTTATTGTTTTTAGTGATTCTCAATTGATTATAAATCAAATGTTGGGAGTATATGCAGTTAGAGGAGAATTAATGATCAGATATCATGCAAAGGTAAAGGAGCTAGTGTCAAAATTTGCCGCTATTCAGCTGGTCAGAATACCAAGAATAGAGAATGCGAGAGCAGACGCCCTAGCTCGACTAGCATCAGCTACTCGCACCGAGCTACGACGAACAATCCCAATTGAAGTTTTAGCTGGTCGGAGTATAGATGAAGATCTGGCGATGAACTTTATCACCCTTGATTTAGGACCATCTTGGATGGATCCCATCAGGGCGTATATTGACAAGGGAGAATTACCAATTGACAAGCTCGGAGCCAAGAAATTGAAGTTTAAAGATGCTCGGTATGTATTAACTAACGGTATTCTTTATAGACGAGGAATTATATCAAGTTTGCAGAGATGTGTACATCCCTCCGAGGTGAAAGAATTGATTGAAGAGATCCATGAAGGGTCCTGTGGAGCCCATGTAGCAGGTCGGACGCTTTTGCAAAGGGTGATGATGCAGGGATACTACTGTCCGACTATGATGGCTGATTGTATAGACTATGACAAGAAGTGTGACAAGTTCCAGCGCTTTTCCTCCATCCGAAGAACTCCACAAGCATTGTTGACACCCATAACTTCCCTTTGGCCATTTTCCATGTGGGGAATAGATTTGGTCGGGCCACTGCCAAAAACCAGAGGAAGATTCAAATACCTCGTCGTCACAGTGGATTATTTTACTAAGTGGGTAGAAGCTGAGCCACTCATTGATATGACGTACGAGAAGGTGTACCAATTTATTTGGAAGAACATCATTTGTCGATATGGTCTTCCCCATGCTTTTATCACAGACCATGGAACACAATTTGATAACGAGGAGTTCACTGCCTATTGTCATCAATAAAATATTTTGAAGGTCCACTCAGCACCAGGCCATCCTCAAAGCAATGGACAAACTGAAGTGACAAACAGAACGCTGCTGAATGGTTTGAAGAAAAGATTGGATGATGCAAAAGCAAACTGGATCAACGAGTTACAGTCAGTACTTTGGGCTTACCGAACTACTCCCCGAGTAGCAACAGGAGAATCACCATATATGCTGGCATTTGGAAGTGAAGCTGTTATACCTGCTGAGTTGGGCCTCCCAACACATAGGGTACTGAATTTCAGTTCCCTTGTCAGCGACTTAATGAGAAGATTGGATTTAGACATGCTCGAGAAAGTTAGAGAAGAAGCAGCCATTAGAAATGCTGCTTATCAGCAGCGAACAACTTTGTTCTACAATAAGAGAGTGAAGAAGTGCGACCTGAAAGAAGGAGATTATGTGCTGAAAAAAGTCATTCAAAAGCACAATAAACTGGAGGCAAACTGTCATGGACCATACCGAGTTACAGAAGTTGTTCGACCAGGAACTTGCCGAATAACAACTTTAGAAGGCGAGGAGTTTATGAATGCATGGAACGCAGAGCACCTATGCAAGTATTACCAGTGATGAATAAAATGAAGATATTTATGCCGAATTCTTTCTTTTTATTGAAAGTTTTTCGGGGAATACTAGTGCTACACACTACTCGGCAAAACTCGGCAAAGCTCAGGCTACTCAAATTTTTTCTCGAAAACGCCAACTAAGGTTGGTCGAGAAACCTATATTGCTCCGGGAAGTAAAGCTACCTATATTCCTCCGGGAAGTAAAGCTACCTATATTCCTCCGGAAAGTAAAGCTACCAATATTCCTCCGGGAAGTAAAGCTACTTATATTCCTCTGGGAAGTAAAGCTACCAATATTCCTCCGGGAAGTAAAGCTACCAATATTCCTCCGGGAAGTAAAGCTACCTATATTCCTCCGGGAAGTAAAGCTACCAATATTCCTCCGGGAAGTAAAGCTACCAATATTCCTCCGGGAAGTAAAGCTACCAATATTCCTCCGGGAAGTAAAGCTACTTGTATTCCTCCGGGAAGAAAAAATTTTGTATTCCTCCGGGAAGAAAAAAATTGTATTCCTACGGGAAGTAAAACTATATGTTCCTCGGGAAATAAATGTATTCCTAAAAATGCCAACTTATGTCGGTTAGGAAGTAAATATATTCTCGAAAATGACAACTTGAGTTGGTCGGGAAGTAAAATTATTTCAAAAAGACTAACTATGGCTGGTCAGGGACAACAACCCACCAACTGTAGTTGGTCGACAAGGAAAATTTACCGACCTTGGTTGGTCGGAAACATTTAAGAGAAAAATCTACTAACTATGGCTGGTCGGGGATAAAAACCCACTAACTGTAGTTGGTCGACAAGTAAAATTTAACGACCTTGGTTGGTCGGAGATATTTTAAATATTTTTTATACTCGTAACTTTATTGCTAAGTTGGTCGAGAAACAAAACTTTATTATTAAGTGATCAAGCAACATTTTTTATACTCATAACTTTTTAATTATTATTAAGTTGGTCGAGAAACAAAATATTATTTTTGCCAAATGACTACCACAAATTCACACTACTCGACAATATGTTGGTCGACAAACAACACAATATTGTTATTTTTAACAGATACACATGCATAGATGTAAAGTATTACAAGACAATAGCAATTAAGATTGCAAACAAAAATGAAAGTCTTTCATTAAATTCAAAACAAATTACATTGATAATGAAATGAAAATTACATTGATTGTGAAATGTATACTAACTAAATTCCTATTCTACTGGTCTTTTCCCCTCTGCTTTTGACACAGGTTCCTTGCCAGCAGGCGGATCATTTAAAGCCAGAGGAGAATTTATGAAGTTGAGATCCTTTAACATCCTGATATTCATCACGGATGGTCGATCTAAGAGGTGCTCAGGACGAGATATCTCGGCATTTGAATGAAGATTGTAGTCACCGAGATACTTTGAAATCAAGCTCCGAGGAATGGCCCGAGCAGGGATCCAACTCATATCCAATTTGTACGGTGGCACAGGTAAGTCGAGCAGCCCGGGATCATGGTAGTTCCACAGGTAATGACCCTGTTCGAGTTGCGGCACACCTAAGGCATTCAACCAGCCTTGCTTGTAGCCCTCATTATTGGCATTCTGGATACGATCGTCCAAGTGGTATAGCGCTTCGTTGTATCCAGCCATCCAGAACTCCCTGGGCTGTTTGTGGAACTGATATATTAGTCTCTCTAGCTGCTCGTGGAGATTTTTGATGAAGATTTCTTTGTTCTCCAAAGTAGATTTCTGCCCAGAGAGCTGCTCTTCCAAGTCCCTGATCTTCTTTGACATTTCAGCCAATGCCTGGTTCTTCGCCATCAGCTGGAAGGCCTGGTTTTCTAATACAGACTGAATCCTATGTTCCTCGACATGAATACGAGCTGCTCTTGCACGTCCCCGAGGAACTCTTGCTCGTCCCCGAGAAGAAGAAGAAGGGCCAAACCTTTTTAAGGTTTCCAACTCGTCCCTCAAGTTGGCATTCTCGACTTCCAAGAACGAAAATCCCTCATCAGTCACTGGGATCAAGGCTTTTAAAGTTGAAGATGCAGACTTCAATTGTGACAACTCCCTTTGCAGGTTGTTGTTCTCTTGCTCCAGCAACTCGGCTATTTATCTGCACTCCTCGACCTCGCCCCTCAAGGTTCTCTCCCTTACATCATAGCCAGCAAAAAACTTCTCGTAGCCCTTGTCGGCAATGATTTGCTTGTATTTCGTCTCGTACCCCTCATGCAACAGGGCAGTGGATTCTTCGTATTGTTGCTGAAGGTCTTCGAGGGTGCCTTGGAGATCCTCGATCATGTCATAATAAGCCACATTATTGGCCACTGCTCGATCAAGTAGACACTTTAGATATTGATATGCTTCAACTGCCTGTTCAGAAGCATCTTGGCCGAGGATATCGATGACCTGTGTTGCACTCAGGTCTGTGTGACCAGCCTTAAAGTATTCATTACATTGTCGCAGCAGCTTTGTATCATGGGCAGATAGTAATTCCATCCTGGCCAGAAACTAGCAGAGAAAGAAAAAGCAATAATCAATAAGAAGTACAAGCAGAGTATGAATAGAAAATAGACAACAGTATGCAAAAAAGTCCAAGTTTTATTAGATCATAAAGTTCAGAGTTACACCTTCTGGGTTACAATTGACAAAAGAAAAATATAAAGATAAACCCGAACAACTCTACACCTTTTCCTTGTCTCCCAAAACCTTCTCGGGAGGCTGAGACGAGGAAGTAGGTTGCTCGGATGGAGCAGATAGTAGTTGGGGAGGCGCTGGAGGTTGCTCGGAGGAAGTTGCAGTTAGTTGAAGTTCCTCGTCAGCAGGCTGGATAGTCGGGGGAAGAGAAATCTGGTCTCCTATTACCATGGAAGACTCTTCGGAGGCAGCTTCGTCCTTTTCTAAGTCTTCAGGAGTTGGAGGAGGACCAGGGATGTGTCGCTGAAAGAGTTCAGAATTTTCATCCACTTTCATCTCTTGAAGAGAAGTGACCCATCCATCCCTAAAGTACTTAAGGCTACCATAGTCCACTTGCGACACCATGGCAGCCAATCCCTTGTTCCACCCCTTGTCCCAGCCAGCGCTGAAGGACTTCTTCACAACCATTTTGCTCTTCAACTTCTCCGAGGAAAGCTTCTCGGACAACAGTTTATCAGTAGCTTTCAATTTATTTTCAACCTCCTCTTTCTGCCGATTTACCTCCCGAAGTTGAGACAACTCCTCTTCAGCAACCTTGAGCTTATTCTCTAGCTCTCCAGCATTCTTGAGCTTCTCGTCGAGCTCTTTATTTTTCCCCTCTAAATCCTTTATTCTCTTCTCCAACTCCTTGGAGACTTCAACGGCCTGAGCTTTTTCCTGCTCGGTGGAGGCAAGCTTGTTCTCCCAGATTGCCTTTTGAGTAGCATATTTCTGGCGAGAATCTTCCAAAGACTTAATAGCTTCCTCCAGAGCTCCCTCCACACTAGACGAGGAGCATGAAGCTTTAATCGCCTCATTTTTCTTCAAAATGGTATTGAAGCAGCTCACCAATTGTGAAAAGAAAATGAAAGAAAGTCAGAGACATATATAACAAAGAAAAGATGAAAAGTTCAAAATAATGAGACTTACAGAAGCAAGGTGGCGAGCAGCTAACGAAGTGACCATGTCCCGAGTAAGGTTTTTTTCAGTACCTTGGACCTCGGGAATGATCCAGGACTTTACCGAGCTCATGGCAGAGCTCGGGGGAACAAAAGTAGGAACCCCAGTTCCAATGGTTGGGGGCTGAGTGATGGTGTCAGAGAAATTGACTGAGGAGCTCTTCTTCAGCCTCCTCGGGGGAACAGGAACAGATTCAACCAAGGAAGAACCCTTGGTCGGTGATATTACAATCACCTCTCCAGGAGCAGCAGACCTGCTCGGAGCCACTGCGGGCTTCTCGGCAACCTTCACAATAGCAGCCGAGGAAGGTGCATCAGTTTTCTTGGTCCCTTCTGGGACATCAGTCTTATTCTTTTTGGCCTCTCCAGCAGTAGAGGCCGGTTTCTCAAAGTGAGTGGGAGGTCTTCTTCTCTTCATCCTTTCGCTTAAAGGGACGTGTGATTCAGGCGAGAAACTGGTAGAAGCTGGTATAACATCTGTTTCACTTATCACCAGACGAGCAGTGAAAGAAGTGGTGTAGCTCTTGTACTGCAACAGATACGAAGCCGACCTAATGTGCTCGTCGGCAACACTCTGATGCAAACTCCAAATAAGTTTCAAATGTCTTATATTAACGTCTGCTTCCTTTGGACATTTTCTTTTGCTATCAACTGCAAATAAATAAACATTACCATCAGTGACACATTTTATCAAACATAAAAGAAGCATAATTTCAAAATAAATAAAATGAAATAAAAATAACCTATCCCATTGCCATAGGGAGGGCATCTGGGACCCTGATAAACTTCATCTCTAGATAAAGGAGCATGTTGCCAATTTTTTATGACAACCCCGTGCTCAAAATAGTCCCTATTAGCATCTGGGAGATTAACCATTAAGGCCCTATTCAAAATTCTAGTTTTTAAATAAAAGGTGTTATCACCAACTGCCCATCTATAACAAAACATGATTTCTGGAATTCCTATGCGAGTTCCATGGATTTGATTTAATCTATGCACCCCATTAACTATTCTCCATGTGTTGGGGGCTATTCTTGCAGGAACAACGTCAAAGTATTGACAGAATTCCAAGCATAAAGGATTGGGTGGAAAAGAAAATCCACACTCAGCAATAAAGAGACTGGGGAACCAATGTCCCTCAGCCAAATGGAAGGCTCAGAAAGCTCTTCCAGAAAAACCCAAGAGGGAATAGAAAAGTGAGAGCGAAACTTATCAAGAGATTCAACAGGGTAAACCATGATGAATAAAGGAAATGAAGAAGAAGGAAGAAGATCTTACAGAAAAAGAGTGGATCTGTTGATAACGAACGATGGAAGAGATGAATACACAGGAGAGAAAGAGATGATGGAAAACTCGAAGATACAAACTTGAAAAAGTAAAAGACAATGAATTTGTCTGTGACGCTTAAATACCTTGCCTTGGGAAAAGGAAAAAGTAATGATTACAAAAAGAAACGATTACGCTACCAGCGGCTAGAAGGACAAAAAGTACGCGGAGATCGAGGCGGTTATAAAAAATTCAAAAAAGTATGATTCTACGAATTTGGAGGGAGAAATAAATACAAAAGACTCCTAAAAAGCAGGAGGACCATTTAAAACTACCATATTTCGAGAAAGAATGTTCCATACTCCTCAAAGTTCGAACTATGAAACATTGGGGGCTTCTGTTGATACCAAATTTAGCCTGTCGACATGGCCCAATTGAATGAAGACACGTGGCAATCTACATGGCAACAACAAACACTTCCGAGAAGCTCACACGCTCCTAGGAACCATACTACAACAAGGAACACTGCTTCCCCGAGGAATTCATACGCTCCGAGGAACTAGAACTCTCCGAGGAACTCTTAAGTACCGAGCAACTCAGGCGGTCCGAGCTGCACCTCGAACAAAGCATTAATATCAGGATAACCAACAGTTCGACTGTTCATTAAATGCTTATCATTCAGACGCACACGCTTAAGGAGCATTGAATGTATTACCCTTTCATATGTACATCATTTAATGTATTATGCTTTCATATTATAGCCTCAGGGCTATAAATACATTGTACAATCCTCATTGTAAAGGGCCCGGAATTTCTTGATAGAACTTGTAATCGAGAATTCCCAAACACTCAGCAATAACATAACAATGGGTGTAGGCCATTCTTATAAGGCTGAACCACTTTAAAAATTATTTGTCTCATTTATTTATCTGTGATTGAATAATTAGAGTGATCTAATTTTTTACATCAACATGCAATATTTCCAAAATCAATTTAGTCAAAATAATCAGGCTTTGGATCTTTAAAATATTCGTAGATCAAGAGGGAATCTTGCTATAAAAACTAGCTAAGATCCTATGCACTTTCTTTATTTGAAAATATGTACTTATTTCACAAAGTGTGAAATATTTGAAATTGAAATCCCCAATCAATATCTCAACTAGATCTAAGTCTGAATATTTGAGTAAACTGAAATTAGAAAGGATTTTGTTGGTTTAGGGTTTGAAATTAACATATCAGTTTGAAAATAACTAACAAAAATAAGATTTCTAGAAATAAGAAATCGAGACTAAGAACTATCTAAGTGAACTGTATCACAGAGGCGTAATCTCAAGATTTTATGAAAAGAAATAGAGATTTAACCAACGTTATTAAGTTGGGAAAGAGATAAAGAACTATAGAGGATATAATTCTTAAATCTCAAACTAATTTACTCTCAGAAAAGGGTTTTCAGGTGAGTTTTGGGTTAAGTTAGGTTTAGGGTTTCATTTCTCTCTCTAACTATTTCTCTATCTCTCACTCTCTAACTTTTATTTTCTCTCTGGTTTGGACGTAGGGCAAAAGTCTCAAATAGCTGAGGCTTAGGTTGTTTATATACTGAGTGAGGAAGGATCGAGAAACTCAGAGGAAATCCAGTGGTTGAGATTGATCTTGACCAGTTGACTAAAGATATAATGGTTAAAATAAAGCGGTGGAAATAGCCAATAATGATTGGTCAAGAGAGGTTCACATGGATTAAGTCTAAACACATGCAGATCATCGATAATATGGATCCAATGGTTCTCAAAGAAACATAGTTCTGTGAGAGTAAAGAAACCCAAAATCAACCAATGAGTGAGCAAAACGTGTTGACAAAATACGGGTTATAAAATGCGTACCAAGAGTAATTCATTTTACACCCTGAAGTCTCTAGAGCTTTTGTTGCCTAACCAAACCAACGTTAAGCTAATAAAAGAATTTATACAACATCCCTTAAGGTTTCTAAATGACCAATTTTAATTTCTAAAAATCATTTTAAAAATATTAAAAATTATATAATTCATCCCAAAATTAGTAAAAAAATAATCTAAGGGATTTAACTCACACACAACAAAATAAAGCATGAGATAATGTATGTACGCATTACTTGTGTGTGGAGTTGGTATACTACCTTTAGGAACTTGTAGAGGAATCAAGTGTTGAGTCTGAGGTTCTTTGGTAAACAAAGATAGGATTCAAATTTTGTCACTATTTCCAAACTAGATGAGCACCTATATAATATAGACTCAAGCAAGTCAAATATATAGGGTGCTTCAAGAGATTGTACTCCAGAGAGAAGTATGATGTTATCAAAGTGAGTTGAAGAAGTTGGAGAAAGCCGACTTCATCAGGGAAGTTATCTACCCTGAATGGTTAGCAAATACTGTCTTGTCCCTAAGGCCAACAACAAATGGAGAATGTGCGCTGATTTCACAGACCTAAACAAGGCATGCCCTAAAGACAACTTTCCCCTACCGAGGATATACCAGATGGTTGATGCCAAAAATTATCATGAGCTGATGAGTTTCATGGATGCCTATTCTAGCTATAACCAGATTTTTATGGACCCGACTGATGTTGAGAAGACATCATTCATTACCGATAAAGGGACTTACCGTTATGAGGTTATGCCTTTCGGCCTGAAGAATATTGGGGCGATATATCAGAGGTTGGTAAATAAGATGTTTGAAGACTAGATAGGGATAACCATAGAGGTATATGTTGATGACCTACTGACAAAGAGTCTTAAGGTCGACACTCATATGGCCGACCTTGAGCGAAGTTTTGATACCATTGATGAGTACCAAATGAAACTCAAACCCTCCAAGTGTGTTTTCGGTGTGGGGGTAGGTAAGTTCTTGGGTTTTATTGTGAATCAAAGGGGGATTGTGGACAACCCTGAGAAGATCAAAGATCTTGTGGAGATGAAGACTGACGACGATAAAAGATGTTCATAGGTTGACTGGAGGGGTAGTAGCATGGAATAAGTTCCTATTCAGAGCTACCGATAAGTGCGTTCCCTTATTGAAGGTACTCAGGAAAGATTTTGAGTGTAATAAAGAGTGTGACAGGGTCTTTCAATCGTTGAAGGCCTACCTCGGCTCTCCACCCCTGCTATTAAGACCTATTTAGGGAGAAAGGTTATATCTGTATCTGGTCGTGTCAGAGTCGGCCATCAATGTAACAATCGTCAAAGATAAGGGTGGTGTGAAAAAGCCAGAATACTTCAATAGTAAAGCCCTCCAGGGGGAGAAACAGAGATATCCTAAGATGGAGAAGCTAGCCTACGCTTTAATTCATGCCTCGAGGAAAATAAAACCATATTTTTAGGCACACACTATGGTCATCCTCACCGACTCTCCTCTTAGACAGGTTATCCACAAACTTGAGAAATTGGATAGGTTGATGACCTCGTCTATAGAGTTGGGAGAATACAACATCATTTACCAACCCAGAATAGTCATCAAAAGGCAGACTTTAGCATATTTTGTCGTTGAGTTCACCTAGGACGAGGCCGATAATGAAGAGTTGACAAACCCAATGCCAGAGCCAAAAAAAAGTAAGCAAAATCCCGGTTGAGGCCGAGACGAGCACGACAAGAGGTAGAGTGACTCAAAATAAAGAAGAGAGATATCTTTTTATGTTTGGGGCCCTGGAAAAGGGTACTTTCTCTAAGGAATCTACTGCATGGAATTTGTTTGTGGACGACTCTTCATGCGAAGACGAAAGTGGAACAGGTTTGATCGTGTCGGCCCCAGATGGGAGTGACATTGAATATGCTCTGAGGTTCAGTTTTAAGGACTCCAATAACGAGTCGGAGTATGAGGCTCTTCTGAAGGGACTCTCCCATGCCAAAGCAATAAATATCGGCCAACTCTTAGTTCACAGTGACTCGAGATTGGTAGTGAATCAGATATTGGGAGTATATGAGTCAAGGGATGATAGAATGTCCAAATACCTTGAAAAAATAAAGGCAACACTAAAAATTTTCAAGGAAGTGAAGCTAAAAAGGATCCCTCGACTAGACAACATTCAAGTCGATGCCTTAACGAGATTAGCCTCCTGGACCCGGATAAAGATTAGAATTTTGGTACCGATAGAGATCCTGTACCAGCCGACCATTGAGGAAGAGGATAACACTATGGAGTTTTGGTTGAACTTGATCCTAGGAGATTCATGGATCGAACCTATGATCCGATACATCAGAGATGGGGAGCTACCCGATTCAAAGCTAAGATGAGGAAGTTGAGGCACAAAGCGACGAAGTTCTCCATCATAGGGTATGTTCAATACACGAAAGAATTCCTCCTCCCCTTACTCAGATGCGTCCATCCAACTGAGGTGGAATATATTTTTAAGGATGTACATTAGGAGTCTTGCTCCAACCATATAATAGGAAGATCATTAGTAAAGATAATTATCACCCAGGGATATTGGTGGCCGACACTGGCCAAGGATGTAGATAGTTAAGTGAAGAAATATGATAAGTGACAAAGACTCGCCATCATTCCTCATCAGCCTCATCAGCCTCTGACTTATATCACTTCCCCCTGGATGTTTGGAGTCTGGAGGATTGGCTTGGTAGAACCATTGCCAATGGATATATGTTATTACCGATATCTTATAGTAGCTATCAATTATTTTTTTAAGTGGGTGGAAGCCGAGGCAATGATAACTATAGCAAATAAGAAGACATTATAATTTATTTGAAAGAATATTATTTGCATATATGGCCTACTAAACATTCTAATCTCAGATAATGGAAAGAAGTTTAAGAATATATCCTTGGAGAAGTACTGTGAGAGGGTAGGCATTAAGCAGTTCTTTTCAACTCATGGTCGACCCCAAGCCAATGGGAAACCTGCGGTGATGAATAGAAAAATCTTTGATGGAATAAAAAAACTAGAAGATGCCAAAGGAAGATGAACTGAAGAGGTGTACGCCATCCTTTGGGCCTATAGGATGATGAAGAGAACACCAATAGGGGATACCCCGTTCATGTCGGCCTATGGTTCAAAGACCATGGTGCCGACAAAGATTGGCCTCCCAACTCATAGAGTCTAAAAATATAACACAACGGAGAATATTATAGAGCGCAGACTGGATCTGGACCTAATAGAAGAAAGAAGGGAGGATGCTGAGGTTAGGCCAGCTGTCTATCATCAAAGAACAACAAAATTCAACAATAAGAGAGTGAAGGCACAACCAATTGTAATAGGAGATGCAGTTCCAAAAAAGACTTGGCAGAAGCCCAAAAAACTCCATCATAACTGGCATGGTCTTTACCAGGTGATTGCAGAGGTGGTTCCAAGAATATATCGATTGGAGAACTTGGAAGGGGAGCCATTATCCAACCCTTGGAATGTCGACCATCTCAAAAAGTATTATCAGTAGGAATTTTGTATGAATTTCTTTTATCTATGTAATGGAATATGAGATGAAAGTTATGAATGAAAAATTTCCCAAGTGTCTTCTCCTATTTTATTGTATGAGTAATCCACATTGTATGTATCAGTTCATACTATATGTATCAGTTCATACTATATGTATCAGTTCATACTAAGCTATGGAACATTATTCGTAGTGAAGTAGCTTTACTTTACTCATGATGACATGACAATATGGACGGGGCTAGTCTTGTCTATGGACTCTTAATAACACCGAGAGGGGGGAACAATATCTAAACATCACTAACTTGGTGGAAAAACTATCTCTTTCGAGACGACTGTGCATGGATGAGATAACTCTCATCCATACACTTTCAAAACGATGAGAGGGGAGTTGTTAGATAAAACCATAATTTGATGAATTCAAATTCCAAAATCACTTTATTGTGGTTCATTTTAAACATCATTAATTTGGTGGAAAAACTCTCTCGGTCCAGAGGACAGTGCATAGACGAGATAGCTCTCGTCCATACACTCTCAAAAACGACGACAGAGAATTGTGATACCATAAATTGGTGAATTCCAATTTCAAAATCACCTAATTGTGGTTTATTTTAAAATCATTAATTTGGTGGAAAAAATCTCTCGGTCGAGATAACAGTGAATGGATGAGATAGCTTTCGTCCATAAACTCTAAAAAATGACGAGAGTAGACTTATGATAACACCATAATTTAGTGAATTCAAATTCAAAAATAACTTTATTGTGGTTCATTTTAAACATCATTAATTTGGTGGAAAAACTCTCTCGTCCGAGATGACAGTGTATGGCTGAGATAAATCTTGTCTATATACTCTCAAAATGACGAGAGGGGACTTGTGATATAACACCGTAATTTGGTGAATTCAAATTAGTCATTTATACTTAGCTCGTATAAGGAAGGGACGACATGTGGACAAATTAATTAGCTGATGATCTCAATATTATAAACCATTTAGTTATGGTTACTTGTTAAAACATCATAAGCATTCAGACATGTAAACAAATAAAGACAACTTATAAGTACGAGAGGAAACAACATTCGTTCATTCCAATATGAGGATAAACTTGGTGCAAAATTAAGTTCAAATACAAATTCATAAGTGTTCAAAAAAAAGCTATTACAAATAAAAGGGTATCGGTCACAGACGACCACCCTATAAAGTTGGTTCCACATTTGAGGGAGACTCCCCAGTGCCTCAACCGACTTGAGTTTTCTCAACATTAACGGCTGACCCTCCATCATCTCCCTCGGCCTGAGTAAGTTCGGCTGGAGCATTGATGTTAACTTCAAGTGGGTCCTCGTCCATCACCTCATCTCCCTTGACTGTAGGCAAAGACTCAACGTATTCCAGCGCTGACTCCATATAAGGATCCTCCATGTCAGGATTTTCCAACTCGGAGCTGATAGAGGAGAGGACTTTAGCAAACTTAGTGATGACCCACCTGCAAGTCGTCTTAAGACCTCTCTCAAAATACCCCATGCCGAAGTTGAGAAACTCATCAGACGATTTCTATGCTTCTATAGCCTTGTCTTTTATCTTCTGGATGGCCTCGACCGATTGAGCCTCGACCTTAGCTTTGGTGATGGAAACAACCAGGTCTTTGGAGTGTTGGGAGGACTGGGTAGTTAAGGCTTCATTTTTCTCCTTAAGAAGCCCGTCTTTGGTCATTAAGGCCTTGTCCTTATCTTTTAAGGCATCAAGGGCCTTCTTGTAGTCAGATCGATAGTCCTTCAGCTCTTCCTCAAACTTTAATGCCCTTTAGACCTCTTGAACCTTTGAATAGTTCTTCGCCATCCACTTTGTGGCTGAGGAGAGAAAACACATAGACTATAGAAGAATGAGAATAAAAATGTCAGAATATACATAAGTATCAAAAGTCGAGGTAAAAATTCTTACGAATAAGTAAGTACCCGGGCCATAGAATGGAGGACAAAGTCAAAGACTCGAGGAAGAGGTATTTTGGCTAAGAACTCATAGTCCTCTTTGGATGGGATTGCAAGCATAACCCTCTTTTCCCTTGAAGCTCAGGGAATAACTGAACTTGGGCAGACCCTCAACTCAGCAATATTGGATGACCAGTAGTGATCAAAGGACTCTTCGGAGGACAAGCCGGGTCCAGAGGAGATTAGAACTATCTGAGGTAAAGGAGTTGTTTTCTACCTTATTTCACTATCTCGATGGGCTTCAGTAGGAGGAGGTGGTGCCTTTCTCTTATGGCCGACCTAAAGGTTGGTGGACCTTCCAATAGTAGATTCCTTCATGGGATTCTTGCCCTCTTTTTAGCACATTCTTCAAGCTGGGGGCCGTCATGTTCTAGAAGTCGTCTGATATATGTGGTGGATGATTTGTAAAAAAGAAACTTGCATGATTAGTCATAAAATTCAGAGATGATAAAGGTCTTAAGAACATGAAAGTTATATCACTCATACAACTCGGCTAAGGGGTCAACCCCCAAGCCAGCCTTCTTCAGGAAGACATGAGTTATAATATCCTCAAACTTAGGAAGGGAACCTTACTTCCCCAGCTTCTTCAGATACTCAACCCTCTTCCTATCTGCAATGCTGAGGCCAGGGTCCAGTCTGGCCGACATTGAGGGTTTGTCCTAGTCATATGGAACCCTTTGCTCATTATCGGAAGGGTTGGCATCGGCCCAAAACTCCCAGACTATAGAAATGGAAAAGAACCTCGACTTTTAGTAATGGTTTGAGGTCTGGGTAACTTGAATTATTTTCTTGTCAGGCTTCCTAGCCCTTAAATGGTAGTAGCCGGACTGGGTTTTGTAGGACGACACATTGTAATGGGCATTAAAAATTTCAATTGAAGCGTCATCCGTATATTTATTCATCCATAAGGCAACATAACTGAGTATAATTCGCCAAGAATTTGGTGCCAGTTGAGTTGGAGAAAGTTCTCGACTAGACAGGATGGCTTGTACAGAGGTGTGGAAAGGCAATCTAAGGCCAAGTTCAAAAATTTGCTCAAATACTGCAATCTCACACTCTCTCTCACCGTATGATCTCTCATCGTCAGTTAGGATGCGCATAACAACGTCAATTTTGATGGCATAAATATGTCTCCAGAGGATAAGGTTAGACTCTCATAGTGGATTGAAAGGTCTCGGCATAGGTATAATCGACGGGTTCCTCAACCTTGGAGTCATCACCATCATCGGCTACATTTTCGTTCTCGTCTTCAACCTCATTTTCGGCAGTCATAACCCCCTTTGGAAACATCTCTTGAAACTTATTATCCGTCTTAATTCTGAGAGGGACAACAATTGGGTTGATGGAAACATTCACAGTTGTCTCAGAATGTTCAGAGATGACTTGGATCAAAGATTCACTTGAAGATCCCTCGTCCAAAATTTGGAGTGAAGAATTATCTCGGCGAGAGAACTTGACTTTTCTGGAGGACGAGGTCAAAGCCGAGTTCTCAACTACCTTAGGTTACATAGTATGCGAGGGAGACATTCTCATCGCTTCTTCCAAAGAATATCTCCTGTCGGCTGGAGCAGAGGACGAGTTAGTCATATCGTCCTTATAAACCTTAGAGAAAGAGGGGAAGATGGTCTTTGGGGGGATAGGAAAATGGGTCATATCGAGTGGGGGTCGGCTGTACGTTTGGAATCGGCCTCTTCCTCTATCCTACACATTTCTTAGAAATACCTCTCCATAAGTGTGGGATAGTCCTCTGCTAACTCTTAAAGCTTCTTTAGCATAAAAAAAGCCGAGTTTAGACTTGAGAAATAAAAAATTAAAAAGGGGAAAACAACTAAGGTGTTGACTGGGTTTGACCAAAGGATTAAAATGATAAGTTGAACAGTTATCAATAAGAACATTCTAAGAACATAACTAGACCCTACTGGAGAAGATGGTCAGAATCCTTAATAAAGATTGACCAAAAAAGTAAAAAAAGAAAAAAAAGAATGTAGAAAATGGTTGGGGAAACCCCCAACTGAGTATCCAACTCCAAAAATCCCAAAATCAACCCTCAAATGACCTTAAAACTACCGAAGACCGTCACTAGAAAACCAAAACAGTCGCCAGAAATCCAAAATAATGAAATGGCTGAAAATTAATGGAAAAGATAAGAAAGATGGGAAAATGGAGTACCTGGAGGAGTTTGATGGGCTGATAACCTTAAGAAACCTAAGAAACTCATAGAAAAATTCTTGAACAAAAGATAGAGATAAGATGGTTCTATAAAGAGAAAGCAAGACGCATGAATAAGATGATCTGGATAGAGAAAAGTCATTTTCAAATCGTTTAAATACTTCAAATGGTTTTACACAACTTCCAAGGAAGTCATAATTAGGGCACAAATCCCTAAGCATCACTTACAATCATCATTTTTGGGCCACACGCCATCCCGCAGGATGACTGCTAACTGTCAATCTAATCTTCATCGAACTCTTCAGATCTGACCCAGAAGATGCTTTATCCCTCAGCCTTCATTTAACATTGAAGAATAAGGTCTAGGGGATGATTGATATGCCAAATATAGCACTGTCCATAATTATATTACCTCGTCCAAAGCCGACCATCACCAATTCATCTAGAATGAGGAGTTATGGCTCAGCCTGGACTGACTCATCCTCGACCAATAGTTTATCGCAAGGAACCTCAGCCTTGGCCTGGAAGACCAGTCAACATACCTCACCTCATTAATCCCATGAACTATAACCCTCGTCCTCGACCATCATCCAGACGATGAAGACAGGACGAGAAAAACCAATAGGATTCGTCATTCCCTCAGTGGACCATAGTTTAATAACTCAATCTATGCCTGAACAAACGATCGACGATGGATAACTGGCAGAGCACATGATTTGGGAACGCACGAGAGTGTGCACATGGGATGCAGATCCCACATCTACAAAAATCGTTATAACAACATCTCTCTCTCATGTGAGGGAATATTTGATCATCGTGACGTACATATGACAGTGATAGCTGGCTCCTCTTCATTAGCTAGGAATATTCCACACATGCTTATTACATGCTTGGTGGGTAAACTACACCCCATGAACTATCAATGCTTGTCTTTTACATCTGTGTAAATGATATATCATTATAAACCCAAGCTGAAACTCTGTAAAAAACACAGTAGAAAAATACAGCTTGAGTGTTCTATATCCTAAGGCCATTAGAGCCCATTCTTAGTGGATTTCACACACACTCAGACATTATAGTGGGCATAGATAGGATGAACCACTTATATTCTGTGTTATATCCCTCTTTTCCTCATCTCCTTCTATATTTTAATACATGTTCATACTCCATTGATACACTGGTTTGAGCTCGAAACAGTTATATTGATTTAGTGATACCATTTCTAGTATCATCACTCCACATTCATGGCTCTCCTGTTGTATTTCTTGGCCACTTTTTATTGATAAATACCAAGATTTATAAGGGATAACTCTCTATTTTCATCAGTTAGGTCAAACTCTACTCTAATCCCTTCTTTTTTAAGATCTTTGGTCAAACATGGAGGACGTTATGGTGGCCAGACCTATTTTAAATGGAATGCAACTTCCATACCATAAGATAAGGCAACAGGTGTGTTCCCCCATAAATCTCCTAGACGTAGTTTGTTATTCCAAGAAAACGTGCAGAACCTGGTTGACCCATGCCCCCTTCACTTTTTTCAACCTCTTGTTTACCCTATCGAGAATTGTTTTATTAGAAGATTTTGATTGCCAATTTCTCCCGAGTAGGCCATCGAACTGTAATTATAGAGGGTTATTGCTCCACAGGTAAAAAATACCACTTGTACTAGGGAGTCCTCAAGCGAGGGACCCCCTACCAATGTTAGTGAAAATATCAATAAAGCGAGGGAGTCCACAAGCGAGAGACCCCTATTCCAATCCCAGCTAGAAATGTGAGATTAGGCGAGGGAGTCCACAAGCGAGGGACCCCACTAACACTTCCAACTGAAATATTATTTGGGCGAGGGAGTCCACAGGCGAGGGACCCCTCTACCACTCCTAGCTGAAATGTTATTTGGGCAAGGGAGTCCACAAGTGAGGCAACCCTCTACCACTACCAGCTGAAATGATATATAGGCAAGGGAGTCCACATGCGAGGGACCCTCTGCCACGGCTAGGTGAAATGTTAATTGGGTGAGGGAGTCCATAGTGAGGGACTCCTTAGCTAACACCAAGTTAAAATATTATTTAAGCGAGGGAGTCCATAACAAGGGACCCCTCTACCAAATACTCAAAACTAAATACTATTTTGCAACGAGGGGGTCCAAGACACCAGAGGGGGCCCCTCGCCACAAGCAAAGTTATTATTTGTTCATAAGTACTAATGTCTATTTACTTGTACAAGTAGCCTAGTTGAGCAGGCAGGGCTCAAATAGGCCAGTTGGGATCATCTGGGAATTTTGGCTTGGTGGCTGAGAGACAAGGTTTATTGAGCAAGACTCAACCACTTAGCACTTTAAGGTAGAGATAATACTAGTATAGAGACCCCTAGGAGTCACTCAAGCACTTACACAACCAGCACTTAGTCATAACTTCAGTGAGTAATCACGTGATTGCTCATAACGATTTTTTTTTTTTACAAATGATTTTAGAGAGGGTGGACTTCAAGGCCACTCTCAAGTTTACAAAAGTTTGTACAATAAGTTACCATTCAAAAATATATTACCAAATCATATGTTATGTCTCTATTAGGAGACATATTTGCCTTTTGACCTTTGGTTTGAACCAGATGTCATCTGTCAGAGAGGATCAAACAGTTACAGATAATACAGGGACAAAATATACATGTCATACCTTGTCCCTCAAAGTTACTCTCATTTTTAGTACCCCAAAAGGCCATGCCAGTGATAGCTTGTATGTATAAATAAAACCCTTGGGCTAGCCAAGTCATATCAGAAACTCTAGTTAAGCCATTACTCTGTCAAAATCACACCAGACCTAGTATTCTCCATTCCCTCTCTCTAAGTGCTAACCACTTGTTTCTTCACTCTTACCTTTACATCCCTCATTCTCAAGAGATTCTTCTCTTTATGTTTTTATTTTTATTTTTTATTTTTTTTATTTTTAGTGAAAAGGGATGAAACCCCCACTCATAAAATTATTAATGGAGAAAAAGCCTCTCTAGGTAGCTTACAAGCAATGGAAAACTTAAAGAAAACTAATGTAAGCAATAAAATTGGGAATTTATATTGATCCCGATTACAATCTAAGAATAAAACTAATCAAAAGTTTGTGAGAAAGATCTAATACAGCTACAACCCATCTTGTCCAGCCTATATGCACCTCTAACAATATTAGGAAGCTCTCTCGAGTTCTTGAAAATTTTCAAAGATCCAATATGCATACCATGATTAGCCAAAGAATCTGCAACCATATTAGACTCTCTATAGTAGTGTGAGATGGAAGCATTTAGAATTGTCAAGTTGTTCTTGATTTCTTCAATTAAAGTCTTCAGATTCCAAGGAGGTTTCCAGTCTCTATTAATTAAATCCACCACAAACTTTGAATCAACCTCTATGTGAATTTCTGAAAACTGATGCTCAATACATATCTTGATGCCTATAGAAAGACCACTAAGCTCTGCTATCGAGTTGGAACAAATACCTCCAGGTTGAGAAAAAGCCAAAATCAAATCACCTTTATCATTTCTAACAATTCCACCAGATCCAGATTGCCCTGAATTTCCTTTAGAAGAACCGTCCACATTTAGTTTGAAAGTATTAGTAGGAGTACGAGACCATTTCACGGACTTAAAAATTTGAATACTCCTTCTACTAACAATACTAAAAGTCTCTTTAATACCCTTATCAAAGGAAGATAAAGAGCTATTAAAAGAGATACCCTTATATATATTTGTGATGAGAGAGATAGATTGAGAAATTAAAGCTTTAGAATCAATTATAGAGTCATAAAAAAAATCCTTGTTTCTGCTTTTCCAAATCTCCTAACAAAGAAAAATTGGAATACATTTACCAAGGAATATTACAAAATCTTTAGGGCCTGATTTCATCCACCAGTTATGAATAAGAGAAGATATCGAGAATTACTTGTAAATTTTATCTTTTATCACAAAGAGGTTCTAGTTTTGATTCCATTTTTAACAAAAGAAGGAGGTTTTATCGGGAGCTACTCATGAAAGTTTGAAGACCTTAGAGGCAGAGTCCATTTGAGTGGGTCACGTCTCACCCCTTCCAGTTTCTTATGAGATCCCAGTCATACTACCCTCCTTTATTTAGCGAACCTGCTGAGGAGGTGTCCTCATTACCATGGACAAAAAAGGTGATAATGTTTCTAAGCAACTAATTTTTAAAGAAATCAACTAGAAATGGAGTTCAGAGTGACCTGACCACCCAAAAGGAGGTACTAATGATCGAAGCTAGAGCACCTACCTCTCAAGGAGGACAGACTAGTGATGTAGCAGTTGCTCCATTTACATGTATGAATTTAATGAGCATATTTTTTAGTTTCCAAAGCAAAATAACGTTGATTTGGAAAATTTGAGCCAATGCTGTGTAACACCAACAACCCCCTCTGGAGGTGTAGTTATTGCAGTAACAACAACATTAGAGGTTTCTTCGTTACGAAAGGTGGTGCCAGAATAAGTAGCAACATCGTTGAGTTCAGTAGCATAAAAGAATGTGAGTATGGAGGAGTGTCCCTCTAAGGCTGTTACCATAGAGGAAGTGGAGAAGCTTCTCTTCTCAGAGGGGTACTTCTCACTTGTATGAGGAGTTATAGAACCCCTACCCAGAAAGTGTTATTAAGAAACTGTGCCCAGAGGGGTATGTTCCACCAAAATTCATCAAATTCAAGGACAAAGGAGAAAACCCAAGAGAGCACGTGAAAAGGTTTATGAAATACCTAGGAGTTCATGGGAATGATAATAACTTGAAATGACAAGAATTATCCAAGACCCTCACGGGGAAGGCTTACACTTGGTACTCCCAACCGGTGCCTAATAGAATCCCAACTTGGGAGGAAATGAATAGGGAGTTCCTTTGAAAATTTTCGTAGCAAAAGAAGAGTTCGCGTTAAGACACCTGGCTTAGGAAGTGCAGAAGCTCGATGAGGAGCTGATGCAATACTCTGCGAGAGGGCACTAGATGTCCATGAAGATGTAGCTGAGGTAAGGCTGCTGCAAATATGTGTCAGGGGATTCTTGAAAAAAATAAAAAATCCATTTGGTCAATGGAACTAGAGATGGGAATTTTAGATAATTCACCCGGGATGCCAGTAACTTAGTTATGATCAAGCCTAGACACTCAAGTTAGAAAAAACAAGTTCCACTAACCTCAGGAAGGTTCTAAGTCTATAGGAGGCAAGTTGTTAACTATGTAAATGTAGGTTCAAAAGGCAATAAGGGAGGCCCAGGGTTCAAAGGCAACAGACTAGCTAGCAAGAAGAAGTTTGGAGATGATGTCCCACCATCACTGCCTTGTAGCGTGGCGGAGGAAATGGACTATTACTGCTCTTTGGTGCGAGAGGGGGTAGCAAGTGTATCTCACTCAAATGGGGAAGTCTCAACATCAACATACAAGGCTAATGCCAAACATTGCAAGTTGCATCAGAGAGTGCAGCACGCTATCAAATACTATTTCTACTTACGAAGGATCATTTGAGAGCAGGTGGCCAGTGGTACTTTACGGATAACTACTGTAGATGACAATGAGAACTCACTTCCAGTACATCATTATGGCACTGCCAATATGGTGGTAGCATATGATAAAGCAGCAGCTCATAACCTGAAGGAATGGGAAAATAATGAGAAGATACGTGAAGAGCTAGAATGACTGGTGCTTAATAGAGAACAAAAAGCTAAAAATGAAAGGTTTCATGAGGAATGGTTCTTCAATCTTGATCAAGAAGAGGTTGAATGTGAGGGGGTTTATCAACTGAACTCACTAAGAGGCAAGGTAGATGTTATCCCTACTCTAGACGAAGGAGGAAAATCTAAGGCAGATTATGTCTGTAATGCTTAAACTTATGAGGTAACTATGGACTCTGAGTGTGAAGCCATAACAAGGAGTCCTAAGTTAAAATGGTTCTTTGACTAAATAGGAGTGAAGTATGAAACCCGGGTGGTCATTATGAGAGATATTTTAGAATCAGTATAACAGTAAGGGGAACCCTCGCTAAATTGGCAAGGACCCATTGGGCGACTGATTAAAAGATATACTTCTGAGGTAGTATTTTCTGGAGAAGATAGATAAGTGTCATATTTTCACAACCGCCCACTCTATGTGACAACAATGATCAATGAGATTTCTTTCCCAAGGGCATTGATGGATGGAGGAGCGTCCATCAACATCATGCCGATCAGCATGTTATATGAGAAGGGGATCTCTTAAGAAAAGATGATTGATAGGCTGGGCTTTCGCAGCGATGCGAGCGTCACCTACGTGCCGACCGTTTGTTATTCGGCTCACCAACTCTATACAAAAACCTAAACTTATGAATACACTCAACAGGTGAGTATAGTGGCCAAGTCTGGGTATCGAAATCCATAAAGACGAGTTGCTAGAATTTATATGGTTTAATATTTCTAAAATAAAAGTGTAAAAGATAATTATACACAAAAAGGAAAAGATGCAAAAAGGGAAAGATTAATCGAGGCGAGTGTATTTAAACTAGATTAGCAAAGCGAATAAAACTATAAGTTGTGCCGAATATCCCTCAGCTGAGTTAATTAGTATAAAATGGTTACACTGGTCGATGAGTTATTAAGATTGTGTCTCGTTCCGACAGTTAATTAAATCAAGAGTTGTCACACCCCTAAATTCGCATAAAAGTCTAATATGATTTTGGCATCAACAAATACCCCGAAAATTATGTACGCAAGGTCGTAAGCATAGAGCATACATGATATACCCCTTCAAATCTCCTAGGCATAATAACTAGGAAAACGCACTCGAAATAGACCTGTAAAACACCATCACCAAAGAAAAACAACATGTCAACCCAAAGTGAGTTCAATCCGACACAACCTAGACTAATTTAGCTAGAAATCATGATAAAAATGCGATAAATAAACACGATAAATAAACGCAATAAATCTACAGTAAACGCAACTAAAGAAAGCATGTAAATCTAATTAACAAAGCAAGAATTAAGCTAAAATAACTATATTAATGGAGAGGGTAAAGAAAAGTACAACTTACAAACCCAAATGGGTGTCATACCAAATGAGGAAGAAGAAAGAGGTCTCAAAACCCTAACACTAAGCTAAACTATCTAAAAACTAATTCTCCAAAAAAATAGAAACCAAAATTGGTTTATATAGTAAGTTACAAAAGAAATAAAGGAAAAAGAAAAGAAAAGAATCGAAGCAACAAATATCTGGTATACGCGGTCGACCGGTCGCAGGGGCGCGATCGACTGCGCCTTCAAGTTAAAGCCCACTGTCTTCGATCCAAGGAAAAATACCAAATCGCGGTCGACCGGGACTCTGTTTCTCAACCTTGTTTGGTCCAACATGAGGGGAAAAGGTATGCAAATGGGATTGGCCATAACTTCACCATCCCGACTCCAAACGACGCGCCGTTTGCTGCCACGCGACGCTAACTCAACAAAATATGCATCCGTGGAATTTTCACGAGCCGGAGATGAAACGTTAATTGACTAAAATTCCCTTGAAATAGCGTCCAAATTCGAAACTTCTCCGAAATGCAACAGATCCTCACTTTTAGCGTTCCAATACCTACAAAAGCACAATTAACCCCTACAAAGCATGTATATATCCAAATACGAGGTTGTCTGGTTAATGAGCCTAAATATAGGCATTAAGGACCGTAAAAGTGCTAGAATGCATAAAAATATAGGGCGAAAAAATGCAATATTTGTTTCGTATCACACCCCCTAACTTAGACATTTCTAGTCCCTAGTGATGAAACAAACAAAACCAATCCACAGAAGGCGGTACAAGATGTATATATGAATCAAAATATAAATGCCACTTTCGTAGGGAACACAATTGCATTTAGCATATGCAATGAGCCGTTAAACTCCTAGGTTACACTAGTGGACATGTGTCATCTCATGAGGGTTTTCAGGGATGAAACCGATAAACATCACATGGTTTCCTCAAAATAATGCCCAAACCAACATGCGACAAGCCCAACAATCACGAACAAGATTTTAACATGTTATTAGCACAGTGAACGAATTCAAATGAAACTCTATTTCATTAAACATTATAGAATGCACCTCATAGAATTGAAACCTTAAAATGTGGGAGGGGAGCGAGCACATGCAAAGAATGACTTGGCCAAAAACTTTAATAAACCGGATAAAAATTAAAGCAAGTACATATTCAATCCTCACGGGCATTACACTCATCAAGCGAATTCACTCAAAATAGGGAGTTAACACACGGAACATGCGGGCATAAAGAGTAAATATAAATGGAAACTAGGCCGCACGCATGTCACAAATGAAGAACGCAATAAATAAAATGAAAATTTGTAATCTCAATGAAAGATACCGCTCATTAAAGGAGACGAAATGCATTTTCACAGATTATCAAAACTATTTCAACTTTCAAATTAAATGCACACTAATATCACCTAGGAACTTTATAGGGTAATAATGTAGGCTAGGCTAGGGTACAAAACGAAGGACATGTATGTACGGATTCAAAGTGTTCGGAATAAAAACTTAGAATAATGGGAAGAATGCGGGCAATATAAAAAATTGGACAAACAACTTCCATAAAATGCATTAGATATACAAATGGGGAGAGTAATCAAATCTTATTGAACACTATACACAACATATACAAATTTCTCTTTGTTTTCTTTTCTTTTTTTTCTCACTTTTTTTTTGTTTTCTTTTGTTTTTTGCTTTTTCTTTTTCTTTTTCACTACACTTTCTTTTCTTTACTTTTCACACTCTCATATGCCTAAATTGCAACCGCAATGCAACATCATTCAATCCCAAGTAATATTCCAAACAAAAGTATGGAAGGTAATATATATGGTATATAACTCCAATTCGGAGTTGGTTATGGAAATTTTGGGTTATGAAACGAAAGGCTAATATTTAGGCTCAAAGGGGTTCACGAGGGAAAACATTTAAGGTGTGGTCAAGGTCAATATGGGTGATATAACAAAGATGGACTATGATCATTTCCTAAAGTTTATGTAATTCTCGAGCCAAAACAAACTTTGAAAATCATGCTCAAGTAATACATTTCAAGAATGAACTCAATTAATGAACGATCAATGAAAGAATAAAGAGATTACTAATGACTGTAACGTTTTCAAAGAGGAAAGAATATTGTATACACTCAAAAATGACGAAAGGGACAAAGCTTACTTGGTGTAAGTATATACAATGCAACAAAAGATTACCGAGTTATAAAAATCTTAAACCAAATCAATAAAGCAAGAAAAGTGCATGTGCTCATGGGATTAAAGTTTAATTCATGAAGTTATTCATAATATCAATAATTGAAGACTAAAGTCTAATAACTTCTAAAATCGAGAACATGCATCATTGGGTTATCTATTGGATCGGGCAATTATTGAAATTTATCATCGAAAACAAAGGCAAAATGCCCAATAAAGGAGAAAAAAGGAAGAAAATATTTTTGAAAGTTTTTAATTTTTCTAAGAAAAGCATTCTAAGTAACCAACACGTGAGCAAAAACATGGACTGAATAAAGAAATGGATAGAATATCCTACACCCCCTAACTTAAAACCTGACATTGTCCTCGATATGAATTAAGAACCAAGTTAAAGAGAGGAAAAGAGCGATATTACCCAAAATTGGAGCGATCCCCATATGAACAAGTCCAAAGAATATACAAAACAAGTTAGTACCGAGAATAGCAAAAACAAATAACAAAAAGTTAACTAATTACAAGAGGCTAAATTAAAAGAAAGAAAAACTAAAGAAAGAAATGATAAAAAGCTAACTATATACAATTTACTATTTAGGCTTCACATTAACTATACACTAGAAGTCTAAATAGTTGAGGGTCCACCATGAAAACAATTTGACTTTGGAGGGTGACCAATGTACCCTCACACTCAAGCATGCCTTCTGAAAAATATGAATTCCATTTAAACAACGGAAGGCAAGTCTAAGGCGGAAGAAATGAACCATCGCCAATTAAAAGTTTTGGAGGGACGATGGGGGATTTGGATTGAATAAGTGACAAAAACATGTGGGGACCGAGAAAAACATAATATCGTCCCAAGGATTTTGAAATTGGAATGGGAGGGGATACGTTCATGGAAGGCGATTCGAGCAAGTACTCCTCATCGGTAAAAAGATTTAACACATTAAAGTTTGAAATCGATTCATCGGGTACTTGTGACGGTATGATAACGGAGAATGAAAATGGGGAGGAAAGAAATTTAAACTCAAGAGATGAGTTATCATCACTTGAAGATTGAGTTTCAAAGGAAATAAGATCATTTTCAATGAAATGTTCTTCTTTGGGGGCCAAAGAAGAAATCATTTCATTGCAAATGGATATTACATCCATTTCATCCTCACTTTCAATGTCTATTATACGATGGGCAAAGTCAACAATGGTTTGTTCCCAAGTAGGCACAACGTCCTCATTTGGTTCAAAATATTCCTCGACTTCAAAGTCTCGGAAGAAATATCGTCGTCACATTCAAATAATAAATCCAATTTATGCTCCCACAAACGATTTTCTTCCCGATAACGATTTTCAATTTTCTCATTTTCAAGCATGTGAAGCCCTCACCGAAAGTCATAGGCCGAGGCTCGGATTCTTGAAAATGCGAACTTTGAAAATTACCATTGGCCTTAAACTTAAACTCATTATTATAAGAATTTTGAAAACTATTGCAATTCGTTTCAAAATTCCTATTATAAGGAATTAGAGGCCCAAAATCATTATCATCATCCTCAAAATTCCAATAACCCAAGTTTTGACTTGAGAATTATAATTATGATTACCGAAAGAATTGGAATACGACATGCTTACCCCAAAAATGGCTCAAAGTGGCGAATTTCACAAAGTAGATGCGCGTGCGAAAAATTCAAGCGTTTCTTGGTGCTTAAATGTAGAAGTCCCACAAAAATATTAGGTAAAAAATACAAATAAAAAGAAAATACTACGAAATACTAAATCAAATAAATTCTAAAACAAACTCATCCCCGAAAACGGAGCAATTTTATTGATAGGGTTTTGTCGCGGCACGATCATCACCTACGCGCCGGTCGTTTATTATATTCGGCTCACTAACTCTATACAAAAAGCTAAACTTATGACTACACTCAATAGGTGAGTATAGCGGACAAGTCCGGGTATCAAAATCCATAAAGACGAGTTGCTAGAATTTATAAGGTTTAATATTCCTAAAATAAAAGTGTAAAAGATAATTATACACAAAAAGGAAAAGATGTAAAAAGGTAAAGATTAATCCAGGCGAGTGTATTTAAACTAGATTAACAAAGAGAATAAAAATATAGGTTGCGTCGAATATCCCTCACCTGAGTTAATTAGTATAAAATGGTTACATGGGTCGAGGAGTTATTAAGAGTGCGCCTCGTTTCGACAGTTTATTAAATCAAGAGTTATCACACCTCTAAATTTTCATAAAAGTCTAATATGATTTTGGTGTCAACAAATACCTCAAAAATTATGTGCGCAAGGTCGTATGGACGGAACATACATGATATACCCAGTCAAATTTCCTAGGCGTAATAACTAGGACCTCGAAATAGACCCGTAAAATACCGTCACCAAAGCAAAGCAACATGTCAACCCAAAGTGAGTTCAATCCGACACAACCTAGACTAATTTATCTAGAAAGCATGATAAAAATGCGGTAAATAAATGCGATAAATCTACACTAGAAAGAAACTAAAGAAAGCATGTAAATCTAATTAACAAAGCAAGAATTAAGATAAAACAACTACATTAATAGAGAGGGTAAAGAAAAGTACAACTTGCAAACCCAAATGGGTGTTACACCAAATGAGGAACAAGAAGGAGCTCTCAAAACCCTAAACCTAAGCTAAACTATCTAAAAAATAATTCTCTCAGAAAATAGAAACCAAAATTGGTTTATATAGTAAGTTACAAAAGAAATAAAGGAAAAAGAAAAGAAAAGAATCGAAGCAACAAATATCTGGTATACGCGGTCGACCGGTCGTAGGGGCACGGTCGACCGCACCTTCAAGTTAAAGCCCACTTTCTTATATCCAAGGAAAAATTCCAAACCAAGGTCGACCGGGAATCTGTTTCTCAGCCTTGTTTGGTCCAATATGAGGGGAAAAGGTATGCAAATGGGATTGTCCATAACTTCACCATCCTGACTCCAAACGACGCTCCGTTTACGGCCACACAACGCTAACTCAACGAAATATGCATCCGTGGAATTTCCACGAGCTGGAGATGAAATGTCAATTGACTAAAATTCCCTTGAAGTAGCATCTGAATTCGAAACTTCTTCGAAATGCAACATATCCTCACTTTTAGCGTTCCAATACCTACAAAAGCACAATTAACCCCTACAAAGCATGTATATATCCAAATGCGAGGTTTTCTGGTTAATGAGCATAAATATAGGCATCAAGGACCATAAAAGTGCTAGAATTCATAAAAATATAGGGCAAAAATATGCAATATTTGTGTCATATCAATGATTTTGAGATTGACAGTGTAGGCAAGTAGTTTCTTGGATACGTTAATGTGGGTATCAATTTGGGGAACATCACTTTCCACATTAAATTTCATGTCATCAATGCCAACATAAGCTACCAGCTACTCATAGGGTGAGTATGGATACACACTCATTCATAGTGCCATCCACATATCATTAATGTGACAAAGAAAATGTTCGAGGTCCTGAGATCATAATCAAAGAAATATAAAAACCATTTTCTGTTAAGGAAGCCTATCTGGTAGATGCATCATTTTATACCAAGCTCGATGAAGAGAGAAAGAACTCAACGAGAAAATTAGAAGGGATGCAAATGGTTATAGGAGGTGCCCAACCAAGGATGTTTGTTCATGATCATTTGGGACAAAGAGTGATCCCCCAGATGGAAAAGGGAAGGAGGAAGGTAGAGAAGGTAGCCAAGGCCCCTAGAACATTTAAGAAGGTCGTCCTTCCGGGCAAAAATGTTATATACTGCTTATAACGATATGCATGGGCGGCATTTTAGGATGAGAGCATCGACCCGACACCAGAGTTTTTTATGGTGGATGAGTCATGATAAGCACCTAAAAGTGTCTATTTTATACCCCGAATATGTGCATTTTCGTCGCTCAAACTCAATGAAATTGGCCTTATGTTGTTATTGATCTATATTGTAGGTCAATATGATGTTGCAGCATCAAATAGTGCTAAATCCAGTCAATTATGACAAAGTAGCGGTCAAATGCATTAAATGAAGAAATTCAAAGTGGTAGTGAAGTTCGAAGTCCATTTTTAAGCTCGTGCAGAACATTTCCGTTGCCTAACCCCAGTTCTGTACCGAACCTGAGCTTAAACCGAGTCCAAGCCATCACTCGAGCCCCGTGTGTGTTTAGTTTTTACTTGTATTATTTTTATTTTATTTGAGTCATTTTTATTTTTAGGATTTATTTAGGATTTTTAGGATTTATTTGTAATTTTTTATATTTATTTTTATTTAGTGTTGTTTTATTTTGATTTTTAGTTTTTAATTTTGATTTTATTTTATTAGGATTAGTTTGTAGGAATTTATTTTTCTAGTTTATTAGTTTGTGTTTTTTTAGGACTTTAATTTTTAGTTTTATAAAATTTTATTTTTCTTCTCTTTAGAATATTTTTAGTTTAATAGGTATTAATATTTTATTTTTATTTTCTTTTTAGTTTGATTTTTTTAGTTAGGATGTTATTTTTTATTATTTAGTTTTTTTTTAGTTTAGATAATTTTTATTTTTATTAAGGTACAAACACACATACACACCATTTAACATATCCTCACCCACACATTACCTAACCTACACACTCACACACTTTAACATTTACAACTCCTTCTTCAACCTCCATCACCATCCATTTTCTCTCTCTTCCCCATAACCATCATCACCACCATCACCGCACACCTCCTAAACTCCCCCCTTAAACCTCCTGCTATGTAACTCGAGCCAGCTACTACACAACCCATTACCTGAGCTCCCCATCAACACATCCCATAAACCCACAACCAGGAACCCAATGACCCATACCTGCGTTGCTTCTAAACCCGGGGCTAGTACCAAAATTCCATAACCCGTTTCCATAAAAATCAGCAACCCCCTGCTCGGATCCTATCTCCATCCCCTGTGATCCTGTCACCAACCCCAATCCCACCAAACCCGAGACCCATTTTTCCACTAAACCTCATTCCGATCCTAACATCCATACCAAAAACCCAAGATCATTTAAACCCATTTCTTTTTGTTTTTCCAAGCCAAAATCATTTTTTCCATCTGCATAAAAACCATGACCACAAATCCAAACAAACCATTAAACCCACATGTGTTTAAACCCATTTTACTCCACATTCCAAAATTACACCCAACTAACTCCTTTTACCCCAATACCCAAATTACCCTTATAAACAAAACAAATTGTTACCTCACCCATACACATGATCATGTGTGTACATTATCAAATTACCCTCTCACCCCTCATGCACATTTACCATGCCCAATTTTCTCCTTCTCCATGTGCACCCTATAAATTGAAGACTTGGTGCCATTGAAGAAGGATCTCCAAATTAGTTTTTAAACTTTGTGTGATAAAATTATCCTAACTCCTCTATAGGGAGTATTTGTATTATTAGAAAATATCTCAATGTAGAGGCGTGTGGTGAAATTTAACTCTAGGATTAATTCTACTCCACCCCTTTATAGTGAGTATTTGTATTTTTAGCAAATATTTCAAAATAGAGTGATGTGGTTGAATTCATCCCTCTTGAATGTAAATTCTAATCCATTCCTTTATGGTGAGTATTTGCATTTTTAGCAAATTTCTCAACATAAAGTGATGATGTAGAATTTATATCCTTGGATGGGTTCTAATGTACAATTTTATAATGATAGGATTTGCATTTTTAGCAAATCTCTTTATTTATTTAAGTGTCCATTATGAATTCATCCATTATCCATTTTATATATTATATTATAGTTTTATTTCTTTTTATTTGTAGTTTTTATTTTAAAATCAATAAATACATTTGTGAGGGATTGTAATTGAGAGAATTTTGGTGTATAATTGAAGAGTTGCTCTAATTCAAGTACAAATGGGTTTGGTCTATTCCTCTTTAATTTCTCTTGATTTAATCCTCACATGCTCTTATTATTTACTTTTATTTTTGGATAATGATTATTGAGGGATAATCTACCATTCATGGGATGAATTTTGAAACCCTCATGAGTCAAATTTGTTAGTTTACTTATTAGCACAACTTTGGTTATCTCATTTTTTTTTTAAATTAGCTTTTACATCTTAGTTAATACTTAAAAAATCAATATAGTTAGTTAATTAATAATCCCTTGAAAATCAAAGAAAAGTGAAATTAAATAAACAAATGAATTTACACATGTCTTCACTTATTTTGTGTTTCATCCTTAGATTTCGATTGACTCCCTTAATTACCTTATGCATATTTTGATTTTATTTGTAGTTCAAGGGAATTTTGATGGAAAATGAGTTGCAACAACGAAACATACATTAAACGCATTTTCTTATCTATCAAATGTCACCGTTACGAATCTTTAGAGCTTCAAGAACTTGAGAGGATCCATTTTTTGATTCATTTGTCTATTTCATTTTTCGTACCCTTTTTCATTTTTTAGAAGGCTTGTATTAGGATTATTTTATTCTTGACTTATATTGCGGTGCTTGGAGACACCATTTTTTTCATTTAAATTAGTAATAAAAAGAAGAAAAGCGTGAAAGGGAAACTAGACAAGGTAGAGAGAGGGCGTCCAAAAGCAAAGTTTTTGAAGCCTCTCTACTTGGGTCGGTAGGAATCCCGAGGCCGACTTAGATAGGCAAGATCTCCCCCCGGTCGACTCAAATCGTTCATCACCCCACAGTGTAAAAATCGTGGGAGGTACATTTCTAAACCCTCGTGCCTCTCCTGTCAGTGAGTGAATTTTGCTGTGCAATTACGTGATCTTATTTGATTTTAATTCTCACATTTATTTTTGAATGTGTGTGATGAATTTATAATTAAGACCTGTACCCGGTCATTAACGAGAAGGGGTTTCATCACCCGACGCACTCACTTACAAATTGTGTGCAACCCTAGCTATCATTAAATTTAAAATCAATCCACTAGCTAGCCCACCAGGAGCAGATTTTTGCAAAGGCGATCACAAAGATAAATTCTGTGATTTTTATCGTCCGCGGATGTCATATTAATTTGACTACCTTGTCACTAAATTTTCATGATAAAAAGTGGCTATGTGCTAGTTAGGATTTATCCTTGACTTGTGTTTGTTCAATTCTATCCTTAGGTAGTCGGATTTTAGTGAGTTCATTCAAAATTTAAGAGTCCAAATACTTTTTACACTCTTTTGTTCCAAAAAATCCAAAAATATTTTCTTCCTTTATTTTTAAAATCCAAAAAACATTTTATTTCTTTCATTTTCTAAAAAAAATCCAAAAAAACATTTTCTTTCCTTTTGAAAAAATTTTAAAAAATCAAAACAATATATTTTTCTTATCATGGCCGACGAACGTCCTTTATGGGAATATTTTGGCCATTTTCCACTCTATCGAAGCATGTTTGAAGCTGAGCCCGAGTCCTACCTCCCCATTTTACTTAATGTCTTTAACTCTTAAACACACATCGTTGATACTCATGCGTTATCCATGCACGCATCTCACAGTTCATCGCCTCCTATGACGAGTATCACCTCGTCAAATGCTTCGGTGTGCACATCGTGTTTTCTAGCCAATCACTTGCCCTATGAGTGCTTGTACATTCCTTATCCTTCTGAACTCACCATAGACCAAGTGTATCTATATGACACTGTTTCGGAACCCATTCTGACTTATTATCATGATGTATCTAATCCCGAGTTGTGTGAGTACCCAAGATATTCCTGGAGGCCTTATCACCATTCCATGCAATATGAATCCCAACCCGGTGTTATGGATTCTCACACGTTCCAACAGTCATCATAGCAATAAGTTCTCCTTATCCCGATCAGTCCCCTCACTATACACCCCATGATTATTAGCCTTTTGTCTCTCACGAAGATGCTTCTCCCGTGTATGACACACTTGACCTCGTTCCATACACTTCATATGCGTATTCTCCATTTCACATGTCAGTAGCGAGTTGTGTCCACCTCAAGCACCGCCACCACCCATTACTCCACTACCATCATCCACCTCCGCTCTCGAAATCCTCTTGAAAAAGTTCATCCTCGAGCAAGGGCAAGCCACTCAAATTCAAAATGAAGCCCTCCAACGGCTTGAATAAAGATAAAATGAATTGGGTGTGAGCGAGAGTTGGACTTCACCCCAAGTCAACCCATTTTTCCCCCACGTGGAGTGATGATGTGTCGTCTTGTGCCATTGAATTTGAGTGTGACCAACCTTACCACCTCGAGAATCTCGACGTTGAGACCACCCTGTGGTCCGGGCCTCAAGTTGACACTTGTGTTGACTTATCCGAAGATAGTGAGACTGATCAAATCCCACCATTTCCACATGAACTCACCATTGAGGTTCCTATTCCCTTTCCCACCGAATCTAAAAAAATGCCTGAGTCTATACCTATCGAGCCCATCATGTGTGTTCTAAAGGAACCACTTTATCATGGGTTATCTCCGGCTATGAGTGCTCACCAATGTCCTGAGATAGCATCAGAGATGGTTCCCACCTCTCTTTATATGTATCCTACCCCATCATATTTATCTCCCCTTGAGCTGAATATTGATGTAGATTCATCAATCTCGGATCTTAATGCCTCGTTAGATCCTTTCACCACATCAGATGGTGATGCATTGATGGATAAGTTGATCTCTCCATCACTTCATACCACACTCCCTCTTCAGGAGGATATTGAGGATCATTCTAAACCTCCAAATGAGTGTGTGTCCCTTACGCTAGCTATAGATCATCTTCCTCCACCCTTTGTCCCAGCTGACCCACCCATTGTCCTTTCCATCCCATCACCTGGTTTGGATCTTGATATTATACCTTGCATGTTCCCAACCATATATTTGGATGCTAACCTAAAACCATCCCCCACCCATTAGAGTGTTTGTGGTGCTACTCTCCACTTTCGTGACACTGAGCTTGTTACTCTATTCCCGCAACTCTCTAGTGGTGTTTATTTTTCCCATCGACATCTCCTTGGTGTGTCCCGGCACGACCAATATCATCGCCCATTCATAGAACGGTCGTGAAATTTCTATGAGTCCCACCCCATCCTAATTGTAAACTGATATTGCCTCCCTCACCAACGAGAGCACCATTCTTATAGGGACCTTATTGCTCTCACCTTCCGGCTTAATGAGGTCCGAGACCGATGCCTCTTTACCCTTACCTCAAAACCCACCCCCCCATGGTCCACCGATGCTTTGCATCATATGATGCACTTTTCCATACAAGTGCATTGACCCTTTTAGCCTTTATCCAACAAGGCTGATGTTTCAGTCTTGTTTGGGGGTGATTCTCATCACCTAATTTTTCTGTTGCCCTGCGCTTTTATAGATCTTATCCTTAGGGTGAGATTCCTTCGGCCTGGCTGAAAACGTTAAACTTAGCATTACCGGGAGGCAACCTGTAGTTTGAAGTAGAGTCTCATCCTGTTTGGAGGGTGGTGTTTCACATCACCCAATGCTTTCCATGTTTATACACTTGTACACATTTTTTCTCTTATCATTTATTCAGGTTTATTCTTGGCTTCATCTGATACACTTCATTAGTGGTTGATTATTGGTAATATTTTTTCTCCCTTCTACTCTCAATTTTAGAAATCATTTTATTTAACATCGAGGATGATGTTCCTTTTTTGGGGGTTGGGGAATTTAATCAAAATCGTACCTCTTTTGATTTTTTTTTATTTTAAAACCTAATTTTTAAAAATTTCGTGCAGTTTCTTTCATCTCACTCATTGATGTAATTTTTTTATCATCCATCCTTTAAGTCTAGGAATAAAGCTAGAGGATTTTTTTTTTCTAAATAGCTTATGTAATACATATCAAGGCATGTTGCACCATGAATTTATAGACTCAAAAAAATTTGCATACTTATCACGTCACTGCGGTTTAGAGTTGAAGAGTATTACAATTCTCAAGAGAACCTTAAGGATCACTAGTAGAGACTTTAGCTTATAATATTTGTGCCTTTCACCTTTCAGAGAGTTTTACACAATCTTAGAGTCATAAGTTGATTCAACTTCTTTTGGGTCTGCACTTCAAATCGTTGTATGATCTCATTATTCTTCGCAAAATTTTTGACTTTATAACTGAGAATGACATCACTTTCGAGTTATAAGGAACATGTGACTTGAAGTTTATCCTGAATACTATATTTTCACAGAATCACTTCACCCATTACCTTCCCATATTCTTCCATATTCCCGTATATTCCCCATACCATCCATTTATCATCTCCATTTATATATCATCCATCATTTTGAAAAAAAGAGTGCTTTCCCAAATGTAAAATGTCTTCAGAGTTACGAGTATAAAAAAAGAAAAAGAAAAGAAAATTTGGAAAAAAAGAGAATAGAAAAAAAGAGAGTTTGTAGTTAGTTCTTGTGAAATAAATACATTTGTTCTTCATGTATTGAACACTCTTCTCACAAATCGCACATCCATCCATCTTACATCCATCATTTCACACACCCATCCTATCCTACCTACTTCATTCCATCTTTCCTATTTCATTTCCCCCTCACCCATAAAAATCTTTATTTCCTCGAGGTGTTCGGGCAAATGAAAGTCAACGTGGTGAATAACTCGGCATTCTCACTATAGTGATTAACATTCTTTCATGAGATCATTTTTCTTTCTAAATGTTCTTTCTTTCTTATATGTGTGTGAGACGTTTGAACTTGCTTACACTTGCTCACCTTCTCACACACAAGAGAGATACACTTACCCTAATCTCGAGAGTTCGTTTGAGAGAACTATATCCCGTTAGATTTTAAAGTTAAAGTGTTGATTTCGAAAAGGTAATCTAGGAATTACTCTCGTGATACTTGACCCATTTTGACTGATTCACACTTCACACGTTGAGTTCTAGGAAGGATGTGCCTTGAATATTCCCATAGGTAAAATTCTTATAAACTTCTAGCTTGTACTCCTCAAAATGTTTATCTTATGATGAATTGTGCGATTATTCTACGTTTAATAAGAGACAGACTACCGTTGGAAATAAAGAATTTGTGTTGGTATATTCTTTACAAACCCTCACGAGACACAACTCGTTCTGTAGGGCAACCTATAGGTTTAAAGGCTTTTTGCACATGCTAAGTGTAATCGGAAGTGCCCGCGAAAGTAGTACACTTTTGGTTTCTTATCCTTTTTTTCCCTATATTTTTCTTGAGGACTAGCAATGTTTTGTGCGGGGGTGGTGTGATAAGCACCCAAATTTATATTTTATACTCCAAATAGACTTATTTTAATTGCTAATTCTCGAAAAATATGTGTAAATATTTATTGTGCAGGTTTGATTGTAGTTGTGGTATCAAAAGCTATATTTTGAGGCAATTTGCAGTTCAAAAGGGCTAAATCACCTCTTTCGTAACCCTAACCTACCCCGTAACCTGGCCTAAACCGATAACAAACCCTGTGTGTGTTTCATTTGTACTTTAATTATTTTTTAGAATTTTTCTTTGAGTTCGTTTTAATTTTTAGAATTTATTTAGAATTTTTAGGATTTATTTGCTAATTTTATATTTCTTTTTATTTAGTGTAATTTTATTTTTATTTTTTAATTTTTAATAGGATTAGTTTTTTTTAGGAATTTATTTTTTAAGTTTTATTAGATTTAACATTTTTTTAGGACTTCTAGTTTAATAGATTTTAATTTTTTTTTATTCTTTTTATTTTCATTTATTTTATTATTTGAGTCTCTTATTAATTTATATGAAATTAATTTTTAACTTTTAATTTTATTTTTAGTTGTAAATAGTTTTAATTTTATATTTCTTTTAGGTAGAACAAACACACACACACTACCCAACCCAGACACACACACACACCATTCCATACACTTTCACCCCCCCTAATTCCCTACTCCCTACCACACCAAATCACTCCTCATCCACTATTTACTTTCTTCCCCAACAAACCCATCCTCTCTCTCATAAACCTCCATAACAAAAAAAACACCCATCACCTCCATTAACTAACTACCCATTTCACCTCAAACCCAGATACCCACATCCACGTGAACCCGCGACCTGCCCTTCCACGAACCCGAACCTATGAACTGCCTAAACGCGGTACTGACCCCCTGGAGATTACCCCTGCCATCCCCGGCCATACCTAATTTCCACCTTGACCCGACCTCCCCTATTTGCAAACCGACCTCTAACCGGAACCAACCACCAAACCCGTCAACCCCACTACTATACCTGAGCCTTACCCGGATCGCAACCCATGAAACCCCCTATGCAATCCTAGCCAACCCATGTTCAACCATAAGCCAAAACCCATTTTAACTCCATTAAACTCCTACCCGAATTCTAACTGCAAACTCAAACTAAAACCAAAGACAAATTCCAAAAATAAAGCCCACATGTTAATAAACCACCTTTAACCACTTTCCAAAAATGTCACTTAGCCCCCTTTTCCTAAACTACCCTCATACACCTCTCCCACATGCACTCACTCATGTGCATTACCAAATTACCCCTCTCTCATACCTCACACACCCTCTCGCACTATTACCTTACCCAATTTACCCCTTAGCCCCATGTGCACTATAAGAGGAAGAAGAAGACCCAATTAAAAGGAGATCACCTAAATACCCTAAGAGGGTTTTGGGAGAAGAGATAAGAGAGAGAGTAACACTTTGTAAATAGTTTTTTTTATTTTCTTTTAATTTTTAGAAATTGAGTGAAATAAATTTGTGAGAAATTCAATTGAGTGTGTATTTTATTGAAAATTATTTAGATGCTCAATTGGAGGGTTGTACGCTTCTCATTCAAAGATTTGAGTTCAATTGGATGCAAAAATATTTGGTTTGATTATTCTCTTCTCTACTCTTATCTTATTGTCTTTGTTCATTTTATTATCATGTTTCATATTATGTTAGGCTAAAACCCCTTTCAAGGGGTGGGATTACCCATGAATTTGATGTTAATTGAATTTAATTAGTTTAATTAAATTAAATTTCCCTTTGATAATTAACTTTGCACTCTTACTTTTGATTTACACCTCGAGAGAGGAGAAATAATTTTCGAGAGAAAATCGAGATTCTAATTTTAGTTTCCAATTTAGAATCGAACTAGAGATAGGTTTTTGTAAAATGTAAAATTATTTCATTGAATTTCTACTCTACACTTATTTTTATGATTTAAACTATTTTAGCAAATCGATCCTAGAGGGTGATTTGTTAGATGATTTTTGGATCTATATTTCAAGAGTTGTAGGAGTGTTAAATTTAATTTTCTAAAATGTTATTGTCAAAATTACATTTGCACGAGAGTTGATTTATAATTTGATACTATCTTGGGATATTTAAATTGAATGAGCTAATTAATTAAATTAACTAGAATTTATGGTGTAATGCCATCTCTTGTTTGCTCTCACTTTGATTTTCTCACTCATCTCATATTTTACATGTTCATTTAGTTAGAATTCACGTCATTTTCATCATACTTTTTAGTTAGTATTTAGATATTTGGATTTAGTTTAGTTTTGTTTCCCCTCATCACAAAAATTATTTTAATATTAAGAAAAGCTAAAAAAAATAGAAAATGTAAAAAGTCTAAAAAGAAAATAATAAACAAATGAATTGCATGCCTCTCTTGTATGTTTCACCCTTAGATTTGGACTGATACCTCTCTTACCACTATATGCTCTAGTTTTATTATAATTTTGTAGGTAATTGAGATTTTTTTATTAGAGGAGCTTTGCAACAACGACGATATACTAAAAGCAACTCTATCAAGTCACATATAGTAGATAATGTAGAAGAACTCGAGGAGGAGCCTTAATCCATGCTAGACAGCGTAAGAGAATAGTTGCAAGAGATGGAGAAAACTAATTTTGGAATAGAAGGGGGTGAGAGTATACCCATTCTAATCTCCAAAGGTTTGAATTCAAAGAAGAGGGAAGAGCTCATCAGCCTTCTCAAGGAATTCAGTGATGTGTTTTCTTGGAAATACATAGAAATGCCTGGGATATACCCAGAGATGAGATTACATAAACTAAATGTTCTTCATAATGCTTTCCCAGTTACACAGGCCGCTCTCAAATACAAGGATGAGCCAGAAATTAAGATAAAGTCGGAAGTGGAGAAATTATTAGCAACAGTGTTCATCAAACCCATCCAACCCCTTGTGTTGCTTTCTAGCATTATGCCTGTGGTAAAGAAAGATAAAACTCAAATTCGTATTTTCATTGACTCCCGTGAGTTGAACTGGGCATGTCCCAAAGATGAATTTCCCTTGTCAAATATAGACAGTCTAGTAGATGCTACAACGGGTCATGATATGTACAATTTCATGAACAGGTATGTCGGCTAAAATTGGATGAAGATGGACTCGGTAGGCGTGGAGAAGACTGCCTTATGCACGCCTTTGGGAAATTTTCACTACACTGTCATGCCATTCGGGTTGAAGAATGTAGGGATCACTTACCAGCAGACTATGATGGTCGTCTTCCATAACTTGTATCATGACATGTTGGAGTTCTATGTAGATAACCCGATAGTGTAGTCAAAGAAAGAAAGAAGGTATATCCCGAAAGTGTTTGAAAGATGCCATAGGTTCAAGATGAGAATGAATCCGTTAATGTTTCCCTTTTGGGTCACTACATGAAATGTTTTTGGATTTTTAGTAAATCAGCAGGGGGTACAGGTCAATGAGGAAAAGAGAAGGGTCATTGTGATGATGTAGCGGCCAAAGAGTCAGCGACAACATAAGAGCTTCTTAGAAAAGGTTTCCTACCTAAGAAGATTTATACCAGCGCTGGCAGAGGTGACTCACCCATTTTCCACCTTAATGAAAGAAAAAGCTAAGTGGATCTGAGAAGAAGAGCATAAGAAGGCCTTTGAGAAAATCAAAGAAATTTAGCATCTCCGTCTACGCTGATACCATCAAAACCTAGAGCACGACAGCTACTCTACCTCACCTCAACAAAGATGTCTGTAGGAGCATTGATTGCTCAAAATAAGGATGGGGTAGAGAGTCTAGTGTATTATTTGTCAAGGGTGATCTCAAGCACAAAATCTAAATATACCAACATTGAGAGGCATTGTCTTGCCTTCGTCATCGTAGCTCAAAATTTGGGACACTACTTGTTAGCCCTTAAAATTCACATTAATGTGACCCTATTAATTATCTCATATCACGGACAGTCTTGGTAGGGCAAGCATCAAGTGGTTCTTAATTCAATCAGAGTACAATTTTAAGTGTGTGGTGAAAAAAGCCATTAAGTGTCAGGCAGTGGCAGATTTGTTAGCCCACTTCCCAAGCTAAAATTTTAAGCCTCCTAATGAAGAGCTGTATGGACAAAATTTTTGGACATGTTTAGAGGAGATGGAGGAGTGTAAGATGTAATTTGATGGTTCTTGTGCACAAGGAAAAAGGGTTTCAGGTATTATCCTCTCGAATGGTAAGGAGAAGATCACTCTCTTATTCAAGATGAATGTCAAGTGTTCAAATAATAAGGCAGAGTACGAAGCCCTCATTATGGGATTATTGGAGTCGCTAAAAAAAGGTATTAGAGTACTATGTATACGAGGGGACTCTAACTTGGTAGTAAAATAATTTAATGGGGAGTTCGGCCTTAAGCACGTGAATCTAACACTATATAGATCCATCATCTAACAGCTACTGAGCTAGTTCTGGAAAATAACCATTGAGAGACATGGTTGAACGATGAATAAACAACAAGATGCACTAGCTATAATAACTTAGAAATCGGATATGGATGAATGAAAAGCAACAATAAAAGTATTGCGAAGGACGGTACCTACCATAGTGAAGTCTCTGTTTCCAAGTGATGAACTGGAAGATTGGAGGTACCCAATGGTGAAGCAATTAGAAACCAGAGAGGGAAAGATGATGATGTTAGAACTGGACAACTACTACCTGATGGAAGGAACGCTTTATTATAAGATCCCCGGGGAGTTATTATCAAGGTGTGTAGGATAAGGAAAAGCTAGATATTGGTTGGCAACAATGCTTGATAAGCATCATGGGGATACTGATATCCCTCTTTATCACCGACTACAACGGGGGGCTACTACTGGCCCACCATGAGCACGAAGGCTACCCCTCTACACCAGGGCTATCTAAAGTGCCAAACCTAGTTTGATCAGCCTGGTAAAGATAATTTCATAGAAGCATTTGAGTCTTGGAGGCAACCTTACATAGCGTATTTAAAATATGGCGAGTTACTAGCCGAGTGAGGAGATGAGATTTGTCTTAAAAAGAGAGTGACCCACTTCTATCTAGTAGAGGGGGAACTCTATTGGAAAGGTTTAAATGAGAAGGCATTGAAGTTCATAGCTATAAGGGATGTACAAAGAGTTTTGAAAGAATCTCATGAGCCCTCCCACATGGGGTACTAAACTATACGAGCAATTGATGAAGCTGGGGTACTACTGACCAACCATGGAAGCTGACTCCATTAGTTATGTGAAGAAATGCAGAACATCCCAAGTGTATGGAAATATGGTGCATTCCCTTCACTCATTTTTCATATCTTAGCATCTCCCTACCCCTTCCAAATGTTGGCATTTGATCTGATGGGAAAGATTAGCCCAGACTCTAGCGGCAAATCCTTCATTATCATCTCTACATAATTATACACCGAGTGGGCAGAAGCAATCCCACTAAGGAGATTAACTCCCCAAGTGGTAACCAAGTTTATGAAGGAGTATATCATATAGGTTTAGTATAACCAAGGTGATCCTCACAGAAAATGGGAAGCAATTTGTATGCAAGGAGATGGCACTCCTTACTGACGAATACAAGATCGTGCACAACAACTCAACTATCTCCTACCCAAAGGAAAATGGACAAGCAGAGACCACAAGTAAGACTTTGATCAATATGATTGAGGACATGCAAGGTAATGGGTGGAGAAGCTACCCATGGTGATATGGGCCTACCGTACTTCAAAAAGAAAATCGATAGGGTTTACCTCATTCTCACTAGTATATGGGACCGAAGTTATCTTACTAGTGGAATTGGCAGTGCCCTTAGCTAGGGTTGGTCTAATAATTGCCTCATACCATACCTTCGACATGTGTAGATGGAGGAACTAGATGAGCACATAGATAAGTCCAAGATGGACTTCAAGGTCTACACCCATTAGCTATCCAAGGCTTACGAGAACTTGGTCAAGCCCAAGGAATTTCAAGTAAGGGAATTAGTCCTACGCATGTCCACCCACCATTTTCACAGCATGTCAGCGTCAGAGTTCAAACCTAACTAGTAAGTACCCTTTGTGGTGAGAGAGGTGGGAAATTCAGGGTACTGCCAGATATCAGAGCCTGCGAGTGATTGTCTTCAATCTATTAATTGTAAGTGGCTTAAAAAGTATTATGCCTAGTTTTTTTTGTTAAGGTTAATTTGTTTTGAAAAGTCTGAGCCTCGTGCTCTAATATAAGAAATGTTTTTTATAAAGTTGGTAGAGCAAAGTCTTGTAAACAGTATAAAATATGAAAGAAATGAATAGAAACTATTTTGATCATTACCTGATGACTTTTGCATTATTTAATTACCTGCTATATGATGTGGGTGCAACTAGATTAACGTATTCTTTTTTTTTAAAGTAAAGAATAGTAATACTTTCTACTAGACTAAAAGAGGGTCCATGATAAAGAGAACTTTCCTCATTATACTTGGGGATACATCCATCCAAATGGAAAGGTATATTGAGCAAAGCCCTTATAGACTTGACAGAACAACACGAGGTTGTTCTCCTAGTAGTAATAATACACACACACACACACACATACACACACACACACACACACACACACACACACACACACACACACACACACATATAATATACATTTTTGTATTATTATTTCACAACAGATTTATAGCCTAGAGAGCAACTTCTAACTTTTGTTCTTAAGAATTTTTTTTATGTAACTAGTTCTTAGAAAATGTAAAGAAGGAGGTCTACTCCCTCCAAACATATTATTTTTTTAAGATTAAAAGGTTCCTAAGAAAATTTTGGAACAAGGATCCCGCAGATCAGGGGAAATTTTTCATGTGTAAGGAAATAATCTTTTTCTTTACTTACATTTGTGAAATTTAATTCAATGTTTAATGAAAGGAGAAAGTCTAACCCCTTGTCCCAGTTATTCCCTAAGTAATGAATGTGCATAAAAAAATCACCCCCAGTCACACGGGGCTACGCTAATAAGTATAAGTTGCTCATACTTACGCAAGTAACCCACAGTATACGGGGCAATTTCAACGAACTAAGGTCTCACTGAAAATTCGAGCAGGTTATATTAACCAGATGCCAAAAGTACACATGAAGGTAAAGAATAGAAGAAATATACTAGAAGCAAAATGTGTTTTCAGTAGTAAATGATAAATCCTTTACATATGAAGGAGTTAAAAATATACAATTCAAAAGAGACATGCTAAAAAAAAGAGGCAGCCTATCCATAGAAATAATAGAAAATAAATCATCCCTGGAAAAGGTGCCAGCATATGAGGACCTGCCTCCTGTCCAAATTCCTCCTCCAGTCTAGCTACCTTGGTCTCATACTCTTGCTCACCTACCTTAAGTTTGGCCAACTTGTCCTGAAGTATCTCTGTCTGACCCCGAATTCGAGTAACCTTAACAGGCCGCTACTCAGCCCTTGACTGCCTAGATGTGTGAAGTCTCACCATCTTTTTGAATGGAACAATTAAGAAGCAATAGACCGCGGTATCACGCCAGTCTAACCAAAAGTGGTAAAACTACTACAGATCCCAAAGAGTCTCTAAGAATGGCAAAGTAGAAGCGCTGGTCATCTCAGATGGATGGGTGGCTAAGAAATCATAGACGTGTCTAGCGAGGTCCTTCAAGTTGAACACCATAAGGCCATCAATATGAAGCACACTTTGAGAAGTGAGTGTCTCATGGTGGTGATCCAAAATCAAGTTTAGACTCTCTCGCTCATGGGTCCTGAAAGTCCTAGGCGACTCCTCACGCTACAATATGCTCATGAACATCGCAGGAACCTCCACTGCATTATCATCACCAGAATGACGGGAATTCACCTACGAGGGAAGGAAAGAGGACTCCTATCCAGAGTTGGCATCCATAGCTGAGGAGGTGGACTCAGAGATCTGGCCTTCTCCCTCAGTGGGATACTAAAAAACAAAAATAGATGGTACAAGTGTGCTAAGTCAGAAGAATAAAGAAGATGAGTGACAAATATATTCAGATTCCTCAAGATGCTATAATAGAAAGCTTACTCCAAAGCTCAGAGGGGTGAGTATACTGCCACCTAGACGAGAAGAACTCGGGGGGTGTAGAGTGCCAGACTAGTAAACATATATATATTAACATGGTGTTTTTAATAGCATATTAAAGAAAGAAGAACACAAAACTCACAGTTAAGAGTCACTCAGGTATAATAGTTAAATACCTGAGGAGTGCGCAATATAGCACTCTCTATTCATGCTGTAAAATTAGGAATTGTTGCCTCACTAACCTGAAAATAATTAAACATGGAAGTGAGGGTGAGCATACTTGCGCAGTAGAAGCAAGAAGAGAAAGTAGGTAGAAAGGAGAAAAGGGAATGGCAGTATAATACCTGACTCACAGTCGCCCCAACAGATGATCCACAGCTATCGGAGCACTAGCTATGTTGACCTAAATACAGAGAAACAAGCAGCGTTATTATCAAATACTTGCACAGTAAAAAGGCAGGATGAAAAGAAAGGAAAAAAAGAGAAAATGGTATGATAGTATAATACCTGACTCGCAGCTGCCTCCTGCAAGTCTCCATAGTTATCAGAGCAATAGATATGCAGACCTGAAAATAAAGAAATATATGGTTATTAGAAAATACTTACACAGAAAAAAAGGCAGGAAGAAAAGAAAGGCAGAAAGAAGAAAAGGGTATGCCAGTATAATACCTGACTCACAGCCGCCTTCTGCAAGTGCTCCACATCTATCGGAGCTCTAGGTATAATAACTTGAAAATGAAGAAACATGCATACATTAATAGATTCTTGTACAAAAAAATCAAGTCGTAATGTATAATCAAATAAACGCTTACCAAAATAGTTTCTCAGGACAAGCTAACCAAGTGTTCCACAGAAACAAAAACGGTCGCAACCCTAACCTGAGCCGCAAGGAAGTGGGTAAGGATTAGCAAAATAATTGCACAGAACATGAAACATATGAGGAATCTATTACATAAATCTTACCAGAGGTAATTCCTCCGGAGCGCTAGCTGAGGGCGCTACAAATGTAGAGGTCGTCGCAATACTAACCTGAGAACCAAGATATAAATCCTGAAAAAAGAGGAACCAAAACTACAAGTGTGTTAGAAATACTTGGAAAGATTTTAAAGTATGAAAAAAATAGATTGAATGAAAAGAGCTAATATATGCAAAAGAAATACCTGTAGAGTCGCCTCCATAAAAATCGTAGCAAATCCTATGGGTGAAGGCCTAGTAATGCTAACCTGATGACCAATTAAGAAAAACAGTCAGTAAAAAAGGCTACTATTGAGAAGCAAGTTAATGCAAAAATTAAAGTGGAACATAAGGAGTCACCTCTATAGGAAGGGAAGCAAGTTATGCAGAATGAGAGGCCTCTGCAAAGCTAACCTGTAAATGACAAAAAGAAGGCAAGTGTTAGTAAACCACTTACCTCATAAAAAAGACAAGTGTACAGAGGATGTAAAGGCTTAAAGTAAAAATAATTACCGAAAGATGTACTATAACAGGGGCCTCACTAGAAGAAGTAAAATCATATGACTCAATCGCAGCAGGGGCTGCTAAAGAAGTAGCAATAGAAGGTACCGATGATGTGGTACTGTAAACTAGTTAATATTTGAGGAAATAAAGCATCAATATGAGCTACACAGTTGATATCCCAGAAAAAAAGGTCGAAGGCAAAGGGCTAATAGAATACTTGAGCCCCTGCCAAAGAAGAAGGTTAGAAGGTGACTACTAGTGCAGTAGGGACCGTAGTGGTAAACTGCTAATCATAAAAGTGTTAGAAAAATTTGTACAAGAAAAAAAGAAGTATTTGTAACTTTAAATAAAAAATATGTAAGTACCCAAAGACAAGAAATAGGCTGTCAAATAGGCCCAATAGTGGAGGCTATAGTGAACACTGACCCATGAGAAATAGACTAGACCAAGGGCCTGTTGTCCATATAAATACGAACCCGAGGGACGAGAATCCTCCAAAGGGTGATAAAACTGGAACAATAATCCCCAGATAAGGAAGAGTACCACTAGATGTAAATGGACCAAGGAGTACGGGGCCCTAGGGAAACAAAAAGGATAAGCTTAAATAAATTAAAGAGCATAAGGTTGAATATTATAGGCCAGATGAAAATTCCAAAGGGGTAAGCATACATCTAAGAATGAAAGAGTAGGGGGTCTAACTCTAGGAGAGACTAATGAGAAAATAGTGGGAGGCAGTGTAACATGACCTAAGGACACAATCCTCTGCAAGTATAAAGAAAAGAGAAGGCATGAGAAATAAGTTTAAGAAAGAACGGTAAAACCAGAAAACTTAAAGAATCAGTGAAATACCTGAATGGAACGTGAGGTCACAGAAGAGACCCTGGTGACAGTAGAGTATACTGATGACAGTTGTAAAAAGGCAAATAAAATTAAATGACAGAAAGAGGAAGAAAATATTCTAGAATAAAGGTAGTAACGAACCTCTCTGGTAAGGCCTAAGGAGGAAACAAGCATAGAATTCCCCTCTCGTGGGAAATTAGCACAAGCAAGTGGGGGAGGTGATGGACTACTCATCTCAACATGAAATTGTTAGGTTATATGAACCAAGGTTATTTCATAGAATACACACACACTACACTATTAAAAAATTTCCAAGTAGAGAAATTTTCCAATTTTAATTCCTTAGAAAATTTGAAGGTTAGCAAGAGCAATTAACAATTAAAGTGACGGGATTGATAACTTGATTAAGAGATATAAAATTAGCCAATTTTATCCTTTTTATCCTATGCATACATCTAGGTGATTTAATAAAGTAAAGTGTAAAAATCACAATCACAACGCGCCGATGTACGAGAAAAACCCAAATGGGAAACCCCTCGGATGGCTGGGTCTAGACATATCCACTACAAACAGGTTTTACAAAAGACTCAAAAGACTTACAGACTTTGGCTAAACAAGACACGCTGATGCCATCCTCTACCTCTGAATTTATAGTACGTGAAGCTCCAACGCGTTGCTCAACACTACTCATGTTGCGGTATCCACCGAAGCCCAAACTATAATATCCAGTAAGCTTGAATGCAGAAGTCCACCGCAAGTGTGCTGGTTGAATTTCAGGTTGATTGCTTGGGGTTTTGGTTCAAAAGTTAAATTGTGTTGGAGAAGGATTTTTCATCAAAAAGAAGATATGATATTTTTGCTCTCAAGAATGTATGAAAAACTTCTTAGTTAAAAACTGATTTTCGTCCATATTATCAAAAACAGGAAAAGTAGTGTACCTTGGCAGTTATATAAAAAAACTGCACAAAAGCAGTTAATTTTTTTTCAAAACTGACAGATCTCGTTCGATCGAGGTCGTTCGAACAACATTTCTTTCGAATGAGTTATCTAACGATAGTCCAGTGTAAAAGTTAGATAAGTCATTAGAAATCTCGTTTGAACGAGTTCATTCGAACGACATTTCTAATGAACTTCTAACGAGATACCAGTGTAGGCCGGGCTAGGTCGTTAGATCCAGGTCGTTCGAACGACCTGGAAAAACTTTGAGCGAGATTTCCTTTTTCTTATTAAAAAGATTTAAAAATAATTTCAAAAATGGTTTTTATGAAAATTAATTTTTTATGAAAATTACTCACACACATAAAAATGATTTTAGTCATATACCTTTTTAGGAGAATGGAATTAAAATGCATACGGTTTTCGCGTGAACTTTGGATGCCCAATTCTATAAGGTTGTATGAATCTTGATTATAAATGAGACAAAAGAATTCTTTCCAATGGAATGTAGCCAATACTACAAATGACTCGATTAAAAATTTGTCCTTCCAAATTTTCCCCTTCGGCTATTTCGAGACAAAATGAAATTTAGAAAAATAAACAAAGAGACTGAATTTGCTAAGCTAGTCGTCAAGCCGATTCTAAATCCCGTCCCAAAAACCCAAATAAAAAGACAGACTAAATAACTCGACTGACGGTGTGCTGCAGAAAAGTAGGCGATATATCCTACACACATGAAACAATAAATTCATAAAACGCATGGGGAAACAGAGAATATAAATCAAGCGTTAACTAATCATATGAATATAAAGCAAGTTAATGACTATGAGTATGACATATGATAAATTTTAATTAATTTAATTAACTCCCCCTAAATTATGAACTCCCCCTATCAATGTTTCTCCCCCCTTTTTGTCTAGAAAAGACAAAGGGATATAAATTGCCTGCATGGTTAAAGAAAAGGATAGGAGGCATAAAATCAATAGAAAAATATGCAACACAATCCAAGATCCATATGTGCAACAATTGAACAAACATGAGAGATCTCCATAACCATAAATGGAAAAACCAAATATCCATACATTAAGAAAGAGAATGTAAAAAAAACCAAGTAAAGAGCTACAAGTGAGAAAATGTAAATAAAGATGTTCTGCTCGTCCTCACAAGTAAAAATGAAATAAACTTAAACAGAAATGAAATCAAGGAGCAGGGGCGTCATTTGGAAAATCATCTGGAAGGGACCCGGTACCGGATGATCTAGCTCCACGACGTATCTCCATGCAATGAATAGCCTCAAGGTGCTCAAGAAGCATAGAATCTTGATGCTCTTGAGCTTCATCTCAAAGTGCTTAAGCCTCCTCGCGACGAGCCTGAGCCTCCCTATCTTGCTGCATATAAACTAATAGCTCCTGCAAAATAACTCGATCTTGATGCCTGTCTTCTTGAATTTTCTCCACCTAAGAATGTAGAAACCTAATATCCTCCGATTCAAGAGGTACAGGAGTATGAGAAGATGAGGCTCTAGCTGTAGCATGAGAGGGTGCTGGTTTAGTAGGTGCAGGAGTGGAGGAAGCGGCGGATTGAGAAGATACGGATTGAAAGGGAGTGAGTTGAGGGGTATCGGGGGGTAAGTGACCATGAGACCTACCAATAGAGGACATATCAATGGTTTGGTAGCGGGTCACAGGAACATCGGTGGGACGACGAGGGAAGCCAATAACAATACAATGGAGGGTAATAATGACGGCAAAGGGAAGGACTTGTCTAGCAGGACCCCATATATTTCCTAAGGTTTTCAAACCTTAGGGCATCTAGCGATTTTGTGAAGATATCGAGTAATTATTGATCGGTGCTAATGAAGCTTAAGGAAATGATTTTCTCTTCAACCAAGTCACGAATAAAATATTCACGGATCCTACTATGCTTGGTTTTAGAATATTGAACGGAATTACCGAAAATGTGAATTGCACTTGTATTATCGCAATAGAGAGTCATAGTTCCTTGAGAAATACCGTAATCTTCCAACATTTATTTCATCCAAATGATTTTAGTGCAACAACTACCGATGGCTATGAATTCGGCCTCCTCCGTGGATAAAGAAATAGAATTTTTTTTCTTGCTCATCCATGAGACAAGTGCACTTCTAAACTAGAAAATAATGCCATATGTACTTTTGCATTCATCAACATCTCATGCCCAATCAGCGTCCGAATATGACGATAGACAATCATTTGTGTAGAAGGAATACCAAATCCCAAAAGATAGGGTCCCACTAACATATTTGATGATACGTTTAATGGAAAGTAAATGAGACTCTTTTGGGGCAGCTTGATAGAGGGCATAAACTCCTACACTATAGGAAATATCCAGATGACTAGTGGTTATGTAAAGTAGACTCCCTATCATACTCCTAAAGAGTGTGTGCTCTACATCCTTTCCTTCGGTGTCCTTTCTAACTTTAATAGATGAACTCATTGGAGTACGTGAATGCTTAGCGGATTCTAGTTTAAATTTATTAACAAGGTCATTAGTATACTTAGTTTGGGATGAAAATATCCCACTTTTGAGTTGAAAAACTTGAAGACCTACGAAGAAAGTAAGTTCATCAACCATACCCATCTCAAATTCATCTTACATTTCTTTGAAAAAAAATTTGAGTATGTTTATCACATGTAGAACCAACCACTATGTCATCGACATACACTTGTGTAACTAGAATAACTTTCTCATCACTACGGACAAATAGTGTCATATCTACTCCCCCTCTCAAAAAGCCATGAGAAAGGATATAATAAGTGAGCCTTTCATACCAAGCACGGGGTGCTTGTGTCAAGCCATATAGCGCTTTCTTTAGAAAGAATACATGATTAGGATGCTTAGGGTCCTCAAACCCTTTCGGTTGTTGAACATAGACTTCTTCTTGAAGAATACCATTTAAAAAATCACTTTTGACATCCATTCTATATAATTTAAATTTAAGGTGACTTGTTATGGCTAGTAAAAGGCGGACCGATTCTAACCTAGCAACTGGAGCAAACGTTTCTTCAAAGTCAACACCTTCTATTTGGGTGTATCCTTTGGCAACCAACCTAACTTTGTTACGAATAATGACACCATCTTTATCCATTTTATTTTAGGAAATCCATTTGGTACCAATGAACTTAGTATTAGAAGGTCTAGGGACTAATTCCCAAACATCATTTTTCTTAAATTGAAACAATTCTTCTTATATGGCATTATTCCAATGTTCATCTTTTAACGTTTCTTTAAAGTTTTTAGGTTCAATTTTAGATGTATAGCACAAATAGGTAACTTCATTTTCTAATTGAGCCCTAGTCTTGACACCTACCTCGGGATCTGCTATAATTTTTGAAGGGTCATTACTTTTACAAATCCAAGGAGAAGGATCCTTTTTCTTGGTAGTGGGAACAACCAAGTCAGTGCGAGACTCAATATTTTCAACATTGGAAACAACTTCACACTCACATGACAATCTTCCTCATTTTTAATAGATGTGGCTGGAGCATCGTCTTTTATTACAACATTTATTGATTCCATGACTTTTGAGCTACTTAAGTTGGAAACTCTAAAAGCTCTACTATTTTGAGAATATCCTAGGAAAATACCTTCATCACTCCTTGAGTCAAATTTACGTATAAGTTATCTATCCCGAAGAATATAACAAGGACTACCAAAAACTCTAAAATAGTACAAATTTGGTTTCTTTCCAGTCCATAATTCATATGGTGTTTTGTTAGTTTTAGGACACAAATAAACCCTATTTATGGTGTGACATGCAGTGTTAACCACTTCAGTCCAAAACCTACGAGGCACATTTCTTCCTAGGAGCATAGATCTTGCCATTTCTTGGATCGTTCAATTTTTTTTTAACTATACCATTTTATTGTGGAGTTCGAACGACCTAGAACTCATGCTTAATCCCTATTTCATCACAAAAGGCATTTACATCGGATTCCTTGAATTCGGTTCCATTATCACTCCTAAATCGGTTTATGGTAACACCGTGTTGATTTTGAAGAATTCTACATTTAACAGTGAGAAAATCAATAGTCTCAGATTTTTCTCTTTGAAAACCTACTATGGAGTATCTTGAGAAATCATCCACCATTACTAAAATATATCTCTTTGCACCTATGCTCTCGGTACGAGTGGGACCTATAAGGTCCATGTGTATCAATTCTAAGACACGAGAGGTAGTTATTGAGTTTAACTTTTTATGAGGATTCTTAATTTGCTTTCCTAATTTGACAAGGCCCGTAAATAGTGGAGGTTGGTTTTCCTAGAGATGGTAAACCTCAAACTAGCTCTTTTCTAACTAATCAATCAAGATCTCTAAAGTTAACATGACATGACTTTTAGTGCCAAAGATCAACAAACGAGGCTTTTGCAATATTGCAAACTAAAGAGATTTTAGGAACTATTCCGTAGCAATTGTCACTAGTTCTCACACCTTATAAAATAGACTCACCCGATTTATCATATACGGTGCACTCCGATTGACTAAACTTAACATCAAGATTTTCATCACATAGTTGGCTAATACTTATCAAATTATCCTTGAGACCATCAACATAAAGGACATTTTCAAGTTTAGGAAAACCGAAAATTTCAATAGACCCTCTACCCATGAATCGAGATTTGCTTCCATCCCCAAAGGTGACCTTACCATCTCTATTGTTCTCAAGAGTGGTAAATAAAGATTTATCACCGGTCATATGTCTCGAACAACCACTATCAAAGTACCATTGAGAGGTATTTTGAGTCTTAAGTGCACCACGAGCAACAAAAGCTTTATTGGTATTATCTTTTTTAACCCAAGCTTGAGTTGTATTCTTATCTTTGTTGACTCTATTATGTTGGTTGGAATTATTTCCTTGGACTTTAGAGAACCTTATCTCTCGAAGTTTGAACATTATTGAATGAGGAAAAACATGTTTTAGAATTACCTAATGTTACTGATATATTATTTTTGTAATTTATAATACGAAGATATCAACATAGTAAATAGATTAAAATCAAACTTAATTTAATCCAACAACACATTACAAGTTAAAATAAAGAGATAGAGCTTGGGCAACATAAAATAAAACAACTTGAGGACAAACATTGGCCCGAAGAGCTACCCAATTTACAAGCAATTTCTTGCAAGACAAGACCATTGGTCGCCGATGGAACATAGTATTTGGATGGGTCAAATAATACACCCAGATGTCTCATTCTATCTATGTGAATAACTTATTCATTATTAACACAATCATAACAGCCGAAGCATTCAAAAATTGCATCCGTTAGTCCGTCAACCAAGGGTATTCACTATTCCCATCTTTTGTAAATCCCGATTTTTCTTCCCTAAAAACGATGAAGTATTTAGTTATTGGCATGACTGAAACACAATAGTAGTGTTGCAATAGTCCTCAAAAATATTTATACTGGAGGACGGATTACATTTGGCTATTTAATACCAATTGAATATGAGCTATGACCTCTATATTGTGTAAAGATTGTAAATGTTAAGGCCAAATTTAGTGAAAGGGAAACACAATGTTTCATGTAGTATACCCCAAATCCGATATCTGAAAAGGAAACAGTGCCACCTCATGGGAAGAGTAGTAACTTTTAATGATATGTATTCCCATTTTCAATAAGATAAAACATGTATGGTAGTGGGTGATTAAATTTTAAGACAAGTGGGTGAAATTATTTTGACTCGACAATACAATTTTGAGTGATTTTTTACTAGACCACACAAGCTACTCTCTAGGTCCTTTAATAAAGATGCAAACCAAGACTAGCTGGGGACCCATTGCCTCCGTGATAACAACCATATGCATATCATTAATAGACTACAAGCCTCATGGATTGTCTGAAAAATATACAGTGCTAGCCCATGGGTAGAATAGTTACCGTGTTGAGTAAGTTAAAAAATCTTAGTTACAGGGTGATTAAAATATTCAGATAAATGGGTAAAATTATTTTGACTAAACAGTATAACTTTGAGTTATTTTTTACACGACCACACAAGATACTCTCTAGAGACATTAATAATGCTACAAGCTAAGATTGGTAGAGGACCCATCACCTCCGTGACAACATGTGATGTGGATATCAATGATGGACTACAACCCTCATAGATTCTCTAAAAAGATAACTATGCCACTTCATGGGTAAAGTAGTAGCTGTGTTCGATAAGATAAAAATGTCAGTTAGAGTGTGATTAACTTTTTAAGACAAGTTGGTAAAATTATTTTGACTCTAAAACACAATTTTGAATGGTTTTTGAAAAGACCACACAAGATATTCTCTAGGGACATTAATAATGTTGCAAGCCAAGACTAGCACATAACCCATCACCTCCATGAAAACATGCCATGTGAATATCACGGATGAACTACACCCCTCATGGCTTCTCTGAAAAGGAAACATTTACACCCAATGGGTAAAATAGTAACCGTGTTTGATAAGATAAAAATGTCAGTTAGAGGGTGATTAAATTTTTTAGGAAGTAGGAGAAATTATTTTGATGTACACAACAGTTTTGACAAGATATCGCAAGCTACTCTCTAAGGCCATTAATAATGCTACAAGACAAGAGTGTAACTAATCCATCACCTCCGTAATAGCATCCCATGTGAATTTAATTAATGAAAAAAAACCTTTATGGCTTCTTTAAAAAAAAAAATGCCATCGCATGGGTTAAATAATTTTTCCACTCAAAGTACCCTTTAGGCCCATTAAATTATTGTTTATAATTTTTTTTCTAAGCAGTGTTATCCGCACCTCATTTCAACTTTCTTTTGGATTTATCAATTGATAACAGCAAAATATCACCCACATTGGTCAACTGCAGAGGACTATTATTTCCCAATGGAATTGAAGGCCTGACACTACGATAATGATACATAAATGGTCCATCCAAGCAATATACGTATTATATTTAGATATTAGAGGAATAACATAGGGTAGATCCTACTTTGGACATTATGAATATTTGAAACAACGTTGGCATGTATTGAAGCATAAACTGGACATGTATTAGAAAGCAAAAACCATTGGAGGATGTGGTTGGGATTTAACTAACTTCTTGGTAGTTGTGAAAGATAAGGAATCATGGGAAAGGTTATGTGAACCTGTCCCACATTGTAGGGACATTTGTGGAGAACCCTCCTACTCGTTTAATAAATTTAGGAGATCCCCATACCTCCATCACAATGTATGAAAAGTGGATTGGTTTTCGCTCTTATTAATTGTGTTGCATTTCTTTATTTTTCTTTATGTAATCTTGTGTTCTTTCGAAATTTAATAAAATAATTGTTCATCTATTTTTCTGATTATTACGTATTGTCTATGGTTGGTTATTTTGGACTTTTAACAATGTCCACATGTGTATAGTAGTGAGACACTCTATATATGTGGTTCTTAAGTAAATAAAAAATTATAACCGTCTTGGTTAAAATATAATCTCACAAAGTTGAGTGCATAATTTTCCTGAATGAGTTATCCCACCTCTTCGCTAGAGTTTATCAACTCATTACTTGAGGAGTTGTACCATATAATACGTACTCGATTGCTAGTACAATGATCATGTCTCATTGAACATTCATAGTCACTATTAATGAATTATCCAAGTGAGTTAAATGTTATCCGTGATTAGCTAGATCACGGGCAACCTTGGAGTGCCCTGGTATGTTTTGTTGTCATCAAGTAACCATGAGCAAACCTATTGTATACGTACATTTGGAATTTTTGCAAAACATACTACATCCCAGTTATATTTTAGTGTAGCCTATTACTTTTATGGAAAGGAATACTTAGACGTGTAAGAAACGATTTTTTCAATAAATTATTTATTTTGTGAACATATACGTCACATCACACATGGACAAAGCCTTAAACACATGCTACCAAATATAGACGGTGTCATATTTATAGTTACAATGAAGCTAAAGTTAGGTGAGTTAATCATTGAGGAAGACACTATTAGTAATGTACAATCGATCCTCGAACGATTTTGCATTAAGGATGTAGGGATGGAGTTGCGAAGAGATTTCACACTTGACAATTATTAGTAATTATAATATGTAATATGTAAGGAATAGTTTTCCCGTAATATCTACTCATAATAATATGCATGAAACTTATTTTGTCACTTAGTATCTAATAGTCAAGTCATGATCCAAAGTTGATATTGATGCAATGTACATTCAAGAGAATCTTAGTGTTGGTGTGTCTCCATGGTGTGTCTCCAAGTTACTATCATTATAAGACATATTGAATCGTTGATTTTCCAATACTAGTTATTGGTATATTCTAGTATATGCCCATAATTTTTTCCCGAACACTCGAAGAAAAAAATCATTTAGACCAAATAAAAGGCGTGTTTCGAGATACAACTGGTTGTTATCAGCTAGTAGTTGGACATTAGATAAGGGTGGTGTAACCACAAAGATCTGAGATTTTATCAGCATGCTGGAATCTTCTTTAATACCTAAAGTAATGACCCTTAAATGTCATTTTTATTAGTTTGTATTGTCTTTTTATTAATTTGACTAATAGTCATGCATATTTGAATGTATAATCGGGTTATTGTAGTGGATGTAAATGACACATTTGGCGGGGTTAAACTACTAATAAGGGATTAGTCAGGTTATGTACCTATTATAGTTAGCACAATTGTATTTAGATATGGGTTTCAACGATAGTATATTGTTATGAGGTTATGAGAGGCATGGCGGTGCTCATCGCACCATCCATCCGACCACTCCTTACTATTACGCATGGTGAGGTTCACAAAATAATCCCCAACGAAGATGAAAAAATTAATGGCTCAAGATTTAGGAGCGTGTTATTTTGAAATAATGGCTTTTAATGTTGTAATCCTTGTTAATAAATTTGTAAATTTAGTTCTTTTGTGAGTATATCTAATTTTCTTTTATGAAGTAATGCATTTATTTAGGACATGTTAACAATCAATGGAAACACAAGATACTTAGATAAAAAAACATGAGAACGTTACATAATGGAACATTAATTAAAGTAGACTATTAAAATCAAATATATTAAAAGCCAAATGACGTCAGTTTCACAATTGACCAATGTTTTAATGTCTACATAGTTCATGATGAAGAGTGGGAGTCATTTATGTATAATTCAAAATCATAAATCAAACCTCTGAAATCATGGTAATGATAGCACGATTCATTATTTATGGCCCAACACCATGGATTTCGCACAGAAAATCGTTCCCATGGTGAACTAGAACGCATGAATCTCATTTTCCAAACGTCCCAAATTGCATTTGGTGGCCTAATCGAACATCTCGTAACCAACATGAAAGTGTTGATCGACACCAAGCTAGATGGTTTATACGGTAGATCAAATGTGGTGATGTGATTCAATAGTTGTAATTCTTCATTCACAAGCCATTGATGGGAATCCATTCTGATGGGCTTGTTATACGAGTTGCAGCGCAACACGAGTAGTTACCATAATACTAATTTTTTTTTATATTTTATTCAGTCTGTGAGCACTGAAAAAGTTTGTTTAATAATTCGCGTTGTCACATCACACGTGATTTGTCATACGAATACAATGTAATTTTTAAAAGTGTGTATCTAAATAATTATAATATAAAAATCACCTTCCAAATTGTACGATACATTAGAATGTTGAACGCAATTAGTCTTCACCTTCACTAGATCCTAAAAATCCACGGTGGAGGCATATCACTGTTGTAAGCTGTCACACCCCAAACCCAATGTACCATACTAATAATTTATTATTAGAATAATTTGATCATAATCTTGATCCCATTAGAAATATAATTCATTTATCAATATTTTCCTAGATAATGTGCATAATGAACCTAATACTATTCTTATACCATACCAAAATCAATACCAGAGTCATAATTTAGCGGACATACAATACTATGATTAACTACGATCAACTCAATCCATGCTAACTCAATATATAAAATGTGTGAGTATATTAAAATCTTCAGTGTGACAATGATAAAATCCCCATATTTAAACCCCAGCTCTTCCAACGGTGAAACTCTCAAAGTTACCGGTCATATAGTATCCTAGTTGGTAGCGTACAAACCTGAAATTGGTAAAATATAAACCGTAAGCATTAAGCTTAGTGAGGTTCTCCTTCCCTGAAATGAAATAGCAGTTTTATATCAAATCTGTGGATATTAATCCAACCTATCCTTCCATACAATGAATTTACAGTTATATATCAAATATGTGGATATTAAATCCAACCAATCCTGCCACATAATGAATTAACAGTTATATATCAAATCGGTGGATATTGAATCCAACCAATCCTGCCATACAATGAATTAACAGTTATATATCAAATCTGTGGATATTAAATCCAATCAATTCTGCCCATTGGCAATAACAAATCCTGGACCATAAGGCCCAAACAATTCTGCCCATTGGCAATAGTATGTCTTCCCATTGACAATAGTAAGTCTACCTATTGGCAATAACAAATGCTAGAACATAAGTTCCAACAAATCATTGGATCTTTGTCCAATTCAAATCCTGGATCATAAGACCCAAAAAAATCATGGATATTTTAATATCCTAACAAATCCTGAATACCAAAGTATTCAAACCAATCCTGGATCATGAGACCCAAACAAATCATGGATATTTTAATATCCTAAGAGATCCAGAATACCGAAGTATTAAAACCAATCCTGTATCATGAGACCCAAACAAATCATGGATATTTTAATATCCTAACAAATCCTGAATACCGAAGTATTCAAACAAATTCGCTCTTAGAGCTATATACATATTTATATATGAAACAAATCATAAGTACACTCACCTTGGAGATTTAATCAGGCTTTTCCCTTGCCTTTATCTGATGCATGTTCAGTCGGTTCTTCTTCTATTCCTATAATTCTTATAATATTAGTATCATCATGATAATATTAACAATTCAAAGAATAACCTGAACATAACTCAATTCATAAGCATCATACGATTCTATTCAAATCATTATCACAAATGAAGTTCCATCCAAATTCATGTTAATATAATTGTCATATCCAAATCATACACCAAACATATATTCATTTCTTCTTGGTAATTAAATCCTTATCATATTAGTATTCCAATACAAAATACGGTACATCATTTCAAGTCTCCTAGAGCAAGATAGGCCCATTTCTTTACCACATAACAAATCTACCCTATAGGCTCTTTTATCGTTCATTCAACTTCAACGAATTTTCATAATTTTTCTACATCACAACTTTCTATGATATTTCACCCAACATAAATAAACATATTTATCAATACAAAATTTAAGTTTCATAATTTTTAAGATTCATTTGCTATGTCAAGAAAAACATCGAACACATGGCATGCATACTTTCACCCTTACGGCAGATTTCATACCCGAACTTCAAACTCTCACCAAAGACGCATTTCTTGGTATTTTCACATGATTTTAGGATATGTCACACACATATGAGTCCATGTTAATATCCAATTGGAATAAATCAATTCCAGTAAGTATACAAAAAGATATGGAAGTTTGAATAAACAAGGTTTCTAAACAAAATAATTTTAAGGGTTTGTACATTCAACTTAACTTAAACTTTCATCTAACCACACATATATATCAAGGGCTGGAAGTTTAGTAAACAAATGATGATTTATATCATATAAAATATTAATATAAGAAAAATAACAAGATTTTTAGTTAGGATTACCTTTGGGACTTTTACGTAATTTCTACAGATTTTTCTCCAATTTTCTCCTCACTTTTTCTTCCTAACTTCCAAATTCTCTTTCTTTAAGCTTCAAATCTCTCATGGATGAATTTGGATGAATAAGGAGGTAATTATAAGGGGTTGAAGTCGTCCAAATCCACCACCCTTCCTAACTAATGAAAACAACACATTTGTTGCCATAATAAGACAAAATACCACTTAACGGATGGACTGTTTTGCCCTTGTTTCGTAGTTTTGGTATAACTTGTTACTCGAACCTTCATTTAATACACTGTTTGTTGTGTTACAACCCTAACTCACCTGTCTAAAAATATATAGCTTTCACCTCAAGTCAATTATTATATTATAAAAGTCAAAACTAGCCTTAAACATGAACATTCCTTCTGAAAACTTCATAATCTCATATTTATAACTAATTCGATATTTCATGCGTTATGAAGCTAGGATTAGACTAAATATAATGACTTAACATTATATATACTAATAACATATTGTCCATATCACATAAACTAATCATGATTTAAACATAATTTATCATAATTATATTCGGGTTGTCACATAAGGATTCAGTGTTGATGTCATATCATCTTCTCTGAATATTTCTCTAGTGTTAAGTGAGTACAATTTCCATATTAGTGATTGGCAAGCACAATTATAAAGAGAAGAATAGTGAGTGTGAAAATGAATTAACCCATGATCATTAGTTACCTAGCTTACACTAGGATGGTTGGTCATTTCCCCATTTTTATTTGAGGAAACATGATTGAATTTCAAGAGTAATATGGACGTGTTATTTATAAGTTACGGTAACTTATGTATTAATCTAGATGATATCATTGACCAATTCTCACCAAAAACCTCTTTCAAAAACTTGTCTAAAAGAGACGAATTGAAAAATAATCTTCTCCCATAATTATATTTTGTTGAGGTGAAAATAACTGGCATATGGTAAGTGTTGAATAAATACCATAAATAAAAAAATAAATATGACTATGGAATTGATTCGTTAAAACAAATTGGCATGTTCCATGGGAAATTAAGGTTTAGCCACCTGTACAAAGAACGACTATGCGATGGATCTCTTCTCAATCATTGCTCATAATGTTGGATTATTCTTTTTGCCTTTGAGGATATTGTTCAGTCAAGAATATCATCCCCAATTTCTTTTGGATGGGTTGGAATAACCTCTAGTATTGTTTGTGGTGTATCCATTTTATGTGAGGTGAAAATACGATGGAATAAAATGTGGTTACTATCAAACCATGTTCATATAGTGACACATATTTATTATTTAATCTAATAATAACTTATGAATCCTAAGGTTTAGGGGGTGTAGCCGGTACAATTTTAAATATGATATTATAGGACAACTCCATGAAATGGGAGATATGTGACAATGTACCGAAGATTATGAATGTGGTGTTCAGAATTCTTTAATAATATTTTATTTGTTATATCAAATCACAACCACTATGTGGAAGTTAGAGTAATTATGAGTTATCAAATCGATGATGTTGTTTTACTTCTAATGTAACGTTTGAAAATTCATTAATTGTGTTGCGAACTATTTATATGAAAAGAATATCACTTATGTTTTTTCATAACATTATTGATATACCAAGAATCTATTACTCGCAAACTTGATATGAGTTATCCACTTGAGTTGTGTGGTAGGGTCTCCACCCTCCCAATAGAGATCAGATAAATTATAACTCATCATTACCTTTTGATAAGTTTGAGGTGATTCAAAGAACGAGAACAATATGTCTTTAATGGGTACATTAAATTTAAACTTACTTAGGAGTTAGACTAAACTTTCCTTCTCATGGTCATCCTTAATTGTGTTTGAAGATATATGGATAGGCTGGAGCAACATATTTTTTGTTGAGGTTTGGCACTTGTTCAACATTTTTTACTCACCCATACGGTACGAGTTTAGGGCATTCCTTCCATGGGATGCAACAAGTGGTTGTGTCAATAATGATCCTTTTAGTAAGTTCCAGAATAAAGTGCTTGGGGAGGACTATTGAACATGGAAAGAGGTCTTATTGGTACTCACTATGGTGCTTCTGAAGTCATACTTGTTGTCACACTAAATTTTGTATCATATTGACCTTATGTTTAATTGTTATTAGCCGAGGATATAAGGGAGGCTATTTCTAAAGATGATGTTCTCAACCATAGGGGTTAGATGTATTATGAGATGTTATTGTTTATGTTAGTGCACTTTGTGTTAAATTTAATTTGCACTACATTGTTTATGATCTAAATTAAAGTCATGTGGGATTTTATGTAAGTTTTCTAATTATATTACACATTACAAGAAAAGTTACGAAGAGGCTAAAGTGTGAAGCGATAACAAATCATAAATAATAATGTAAGAAATTAGGACCATGGGCTAAATGTGAGTACATGAAAAAGAAAAACATATGCTCAAGTGAACTAAATAAGGACAAATAAGTTTATGTCGCATATGGAGGGTCTTCGCGTATGTATCGGCCTTTGAGCATCATCACTATCATATGATGTTCGATTGGTTTGTCGACACTGTCTCCACCTAATGAATATGTAGTCCAGAAGTAATACCCCAAACAACCATCACACCCGGATGCCTAACGAGCGAATTCCCTCAAGATCTGTCTCTACCCCTATGGTGAGGGCGCACTAAAATTTACATCCCGTGGTGTAGGGTCACTCTGAACTGTCTCACCCCCCCAAAACTGGCCCTATATCCTGAAATGAGACCTCTATCTGTGACGCTTAAGTAGTTGATCGGTCGATCGATCCTCACCTTCGATGCTGGGATCATGGAGTGATATCTACCTATAACACATTAGATATTTCAGTTCACTGTGGTGGAGTGATGAAAAATGAGTCTAAAAAGTCTTTAGACTCCTATAACTTTGTCTGCTGGCAACGGTCTAAAAGATGAGTTCCAGTAGTATGCGTGAACTATCGAGAGTCATCATAGGTACTTGCACCGCCAAAAGGTAAGTCATAAGTCAACATCGTGCATATAGAATCCATAATAACGATGGTCGTATTAGGTCGATGGGAAGTTTTCAGAAAGTCATCAGTGTGGGTGTGTGGTGGGTCTACATCTACAACGATCTTTGGATCAACTCTGTGGCATTCTTGTTACTGTAGCCCCTATCTGCCTCGGCCACCTCTACGAGGTCATGCTCACCGTACCCCACACATTCCCCTCCCACTAGAAATTGGTGCCTGGTCGTGTACATATGGTGGATCAATAAATCGATCTCTACCAACATCACATGCTGCAACTAATCCTATACTGAACATCTCTGTGATCTCTAGAAGGGAAGCCCTTGAATGAACAAAGTTTGACAATATAGCGTCAGCACGCACATGTATATCAACCAATCGATGCATCTGTAACAAGATATAAAATATTGTACAATGATAAGAGTTTAGAAAAATAATTGAAAAATTAAGTAGTAGGTAATAATGAGGTAAAAATGTACTCGAAGCTCGATGATCCCACCAAATGGGAGGGCATTGTGCAGTGGTGATCGACCCGAATCCAGTTAATGAAGTAACTGATAATGCATTTATACTAGAGGATGTAGGGGTCATCGCCAACCATGTCACCATCATAAGGATCTCCCACGATGATAATTTGTCTCCTCTTCGCCCACATCTCAATGTATCTCTTATGAAATACAGAAAAATTGGTACTCGCTCGTCCTCTCATGTCAACCCGATAGAATTACTCACTGGGGTCTCATGCAAAATATCGGAGGCAATGGTCAGGTATCTACCACTCTACAACCTCAAAATTAATGATGGTTACCCTCTCCCTCCGTATACTGGACCCGACATGACAAAAATCCAATAACTACCACAAGACCTCCTCGGTATACATGCACCATATCATCTGTAGTTAAAACATAAAAATATCATCATTTTATAATTTAATAGGGAAATGTATAAATGTTAATTGATATGAGTTGTCAATAATTACGAAGTATGTACTTGAGCTGGTCGCATCAACTTCAATTGGTCGTGGAAGTAAATGAGGACATGGGGTGCTTCCCTTATAGATAACAGGGTGCACTATTTGCAAACCAAATATGTATCAATATTATGATGCTCTAAAAAAACAATGGAACACAATTAGAATTTATTCAAAATTAAATTGTAAAATAATATATATTAATTTACACGCATCCTAGAGGTCCAGGAGGGAGTACATCCTCGCTTTCAACAGCAGCCCCACTATGTCCCTGTAAAACTCACTTGGGACGCACATTCAATAGACAGTTGTATCCCTATATTTGTTAATAAATGGCAAAGAAAAATGAGTTTTGATACGTATTACACATGAAACGATAAAACGAAAAGCAAATGTAACTTAAATGAACCTGGATCATCACCAGTGGCCTAATTATCTCTCTGGCATCGGGTAGTGTAGACTGGCACAACTCGCGATGTAACATCGTGAGAGAAGAACCTACCTGGATATACCGTCTAGTCCTCTATAAATAATTTAAGAATCATATGTAGCGTAGCTTCACATGTGTATTGGATTCATCTTGTATTAATGTGCCTACAATTATACGTAAAATATACACGCATGCATATGTAATAGGCCTGTCAATGGGTCGGGTTTCGACCCGGACCAAACCTAGACCCGATCCGTTAAACCCGAGTCTGAGCACTTTTATGAAACCCAGTTACCCAATTACCTGCTAATTAAATGGATTGGATATGGATATAGGTAGACCCGATCCATTAAGGACCCGACCCAAAATCTTTTTCCCCTTCTCTCTCTTTATATATATATATATATATATATATATATATATATATATATATATATATATAAATCTATAGACATGTTTTTTGTATAAATTAGATTTTTTTGGTCCATTTTTTAGTTTCATCTATTCAGGTTGGGTATCGGGTCGGGTTTTCGGGGTTCTTAATGGGTTTGGGTCTGGGTCTGGATATATTTTTTTTAGACCCGACGGGTAATCGAGTAAGACCCGATTCGCTAAAAATAATTCTCAAATCGAATATGGATATAGGTAGACCCGACCCAGATCCCACCCTTTTACAGGCCTAGTATATGGTCAATTTGTCTGCATTAGCTTTCTCTAAGATCACCCCAAATCTATCGACCAGCTAGTTCACCCTCAGCTGGGCATCAACACCAAAATCAAAATCATCTAGCCTAGATCTGAAGTATTCAGAGCACATATCCCACAGACTATCGTGCCTTAATGGAATGTCACCACTGGTAATAGGAAGACCTTCAACAGATAATCCTAACAAGACCTCAACATCTTGTAATGTGATACTACAGTACCCTGCTAGAAAATGAAAAGAATGAGTCTTTAGTCGTCGACGCTCAACTAATGTACTGATGAAAGCCCTATCCATGGTGACGATGAAGGTTATAGATACCTTCATCAATAAGCAATGGTACCAATGGGCAAAAATTGTGCCCCTCATCTCATCTATGAGAAGAGCCACTATGGCGACATGTTAATACAGAGGTCTCCCTTCCTAACTAATGACATAGTACTTGTGGTGTTGCTTTCGGATCAATATGAAAGTGTCTACTGAGCCAGGATGTATTCATTCGCGAGTATCTGGGATTTCCATACTATATGCAATAAAATATTTAAATTTACAAACATATAAAATCACAAATATAAATACAATACTATGAGATATACGGACAAATAGAATTGAAATATGCAATGATGTATAAAAGAGTGCAGCTAGATGAAATTTTAGAATTACGTAGCAAAAATAAATGTACTTACTTCAAAACTATGATGTGGTTTTGCTGATTAGGTTCTCACATGCAACATATGTTGGAAAATTAATATATATCATGACTCGCTTGGACACCATGCCTTGGTATTTTTGGTCACCTCTGGTGGTAGTGAGTAAAGTGAATTGGCAGCCTTATTGGATGCGTCCTGGCATGTTAACTAACTATAGACCGCATCCCCTATGCAACAGCTTAGCCAATTTTTTGTATTTAAGCATATGTTTACTTTCAATTGCTAAAATTGAAATGCTTGGGACCGAAGATGCTGTGAAATGTTTGAGAAACTCCAACCACGAGCCTTATGGTTTGTGAGGGGGGCTAAGTTGCAAAAGGCTAAGTCAAATCGTTAAGAAACTGATGATTTAATGGACAAAGTCTAACTAGGCAGTTGCCCTAAGGATCGATAAACTGTCCAATATATATTACGATACCTTTTTACTAGCTTTTAAGTTACTTTACCACACAGAGGAAAGAGCTCGACATGTTGTCTAATCTGGTGAAACTGTGTGTGGTCAAATCACTTCTGGTGAATAGTCCTTCACTAAGGCCACCACCGTGTCCTTTTTGGACCTAGAGGCCACAACCTTACCCTTCTATCCATGAGAGGCAATAACAGTCTGCTTCAATTTGAATAGGCCATAGCCACAGTCTCCTTCTGTTCATACTTTGATTTTTCACCATGGTTTAGTTAATGTGAGAGGATATATTTCTAATGACTAACACAACAGAAATCATGGAAAAAAGCTCTGGATCAGATCCTCCGCAAAATGAAGATATGTCCCACTTATTGAACTACATTTGTAGACACCACATTCTAGGACCCCCCAAATTTCTCTTTAGGTCCCTAGCGCCTTCGTATTTACCATAAACCCTAGGTCATACTCTGAGTACCAACCTAGAGTCCACTTAGTGCTCCCGTGCCTCATTTGACTCTGGTTAACTTCATCGTCAAAATTAAAGCTTAATGCATCTTCAAAGGTCTCTAAATCCCCTTTCCAACAGTCCACCCCATGTGAAAATTGGCATGACAGTTTGGATAAACGATTCATTTTACTATTGAAAATCGATCTAGACGCCACCGGGTGCTCCTGGACCCAGTTCTGACCCCAATCATATTCATCATTTGTATCTTCAAAGCAACCTAAATCCCCTTTCCAACGGTCCACCCCATGCATAAAATGACATAACAGTTTGAACGAACGAACCATTTTTCCCCAAAAACTGATCCAGAGGCCACCAGGCACTCTCGGGCTCCGTTTGACCAAATTAACCTCTTCACCTCGAATGAGACTAAATGAATATTCATAGGTTACTAGATATACTTTCCAACAGTCTTCCTTATGTGCAAATTAGCCTTACGGTACAGACGAATGACCCGTTTTACTTCGAGGGTACACCGGGCACTTTTAGGCCCCGTTGGACCAAAGTCAACTCTTTTAACCGAGCAAAAATCTTTGAAACATCGAAGTGCCTCACACAACCTTTCCAATGGTCTGCCCTGTGCCTGATTTGGACTTACGATTTGGATGAATGATCCATCGTCGTCCGACGATCTCCTGTTTAGAGGACCGATGGGCCCCCCATTTGTCCCAAAGTTAACTCCCGGACCCAGAAGTGAACCAAAGGATTCTCAAAGATCTCTAAATAAAATCTCTAATGGTATTCCCCGTGCACGATTTGGACTTACGAAATGCGTTTTTCCAAAAAATCTTCACGAGACTGCCAATTGGCATGTCCATTTTCATGCCTATGGGCAGTGTGTCTAGGTTACTTGTCGATAGGCAGGACAAGGATAATGTCAATCGATAGTCCCCTGACCCTATATATAGAGATCACGAGATCACTTTGAAAGTCACCTCAGAAACATCAACTTCAGTGATCTCAACAATATTCTTCTTAAGTCAGTGAAGTTTACTTGTTTGAAACTTATCTCCACCTTTCATTTCCATCACTTTCACACCCAATTTAGCAAAATCCCCCTACATTACTCACCCACTTGCAAGGAAGCTCATCAATAATCAGGATCAATCTCCAAGTCTCCAAAGAAGGTCCAAACATTCTTCTCTCTATTTAAATTTCTTTATTTTTGCATTAGTTATATAAAATTTTAATTTAGCTTTTACTTTAAATCATACTCACATCAATATTCAATCCTTTATTAGTAGTATTGCACATAATATATTTTCTATAAAAAAAACGAAAGAAGAAAAAGAGGGTTACACTTATAAATTCCAACGGAATTTTTCACAACATTTTCTCAAAACTAAAACACCTTTTTTTACATGAACACATACAATAAAATCCCTGTTTGAATTTATGGGATAAACCCCACCCTCGTGTCACATGCAAACTACGTGAACTCTGATGCCTTTATAGGCTACGTAGGCGTCTTGAGCTAAATTTCGAGACTCGAGTCCTATTTTCCTATTTTTCCTATTTTATCCATACACTATTTATCTATATTATACATGTGATTCATATGTGCACCTTATCTAACACATATTATCGTTTCATCATAACGATAAATATCTCAACAAGTGCACACATCATATTTTTAATTATTATTTTTGGAACACTCCTATATATAATCTCACTCCATCTTTTTTCATGATGCGAGTCAAACGATTATGATCTCCACTTATATATACATGCACACACACTTCACAGAGAAAATAAGGAGAATAATAACATAAGACTATGAGAGACCGAAAGGGCGTTATGGGTGGCTAACACCTCCCCATTCCGTAAATTAGTGCCCGAACCTCTGAACTAATTGGTTTTTGCAAGCATCAATTTATCTTTGATACTATTCCCTTGAGGCGTCAGTATATTATTTTGTGTGTTTTGCTCAAAATAGGCTGGAGACTCTATCTATTTACATAGCCCTAAAATCGACGATGACCGAAGGAAAGGCGCGAGACCTGTATCTCCCTCTGCGCGGGCGAGCGCTGGACCCCCACCCCCACCCCGTGGGAGGGAAGATCTAGGGATGAACATGGTGTATAATCCGCTGGGGAATCACTTGAGAGGGCTATACTCTGTTTGAGTGGGTCTGATCATTTTCTACTTGTGTGTATATGCACCTACGTGTATGTTCCTTTTTCTCCTCTATTACTTCTTTTATATATCTACCTCATGTTTATATGACCTCTCACTCACTTTTCACTTCACACACTCGTAAACACTCTCCATGTACACTTCACACTACTTACACTTGTATAAGGTCATTTATGCTCACATGCTTCACACACCACTTAGAATATCCTTGTTTAGGCTTCACTAGCACACACCTCCACTCATCACACTTACCCATGTACACTTGGAAATATTCATGATCACTTGCACATATCACATGCCATTTGTAGTTGAGCCATGCTTAGGCTCATTGTCATACTCTCACTTTTAGATATTACCCGCTCACATGTATCCATGATTAGTATAATCTTCACCCTCTATGATAGATTACTTTTACCTCTTTTCATAGTATTTCTCTTTCTTATTATGCTGAATAAAAAACTCTCTCCACAATACATTAATTAAGATTCATGCAATTCTGCAAACTACATCAGCAAGAGCATTGCTATATTGACCAAAATTATGTCCCATACTTGGAGGTCACTTGGTGATGGGCACTGGTCTGGAAGGTTATAGTTATCCTAAGAAATATGACTCTCACCTTCTATTGGCCTAGTACCCTCAACATATATTGCACGGTTTCCCCCGCATCGTACCGCTTGACCGAACTCATGACGGGAGGTATATAGTAGGAACTCGTTCACGTACGTTGAGCATATTAAATTTTCTCTCACATGTACTATCCCCATGAGGTATATAGTGAGGCAATTCACGTACACTCAGGTGTATCAAGTGGCTTATCCACACGTACTAATTTCCCTTAAAAGCAAAAAGTATATCTTGGAAGTCATGCAAAAGAGGGAACCTTTACACTAACTAAACAACTACATACCCTCATATAGGCGTCAAAACCTAGGGTACTGGCATTTAGTTTGATAGTTACTAAACAAAACTCTGTCGAAACGTCGGGTCAACATGTCGCACAAATTGTTACGTGATTTCATCGTTTTTTAAAAATTGGACCCTGGCCATGAGACTGGAAATAAGTCAAACCATGCTTTACATAATATTCAAACGCAATTTTTCCAGGCTCGGGTCCCGTTCGACATTTATTTTATCATTTAGGTAAACCTAATACAAGTGAGAACATAATAATAATAATAATAATAATAATAATAATAATCATGCTGAGTGTTGACGCCACTAAAATGGCAGTGGCCATTTAATAGATTTACTTCCCAACCAACCTTAGTTGGCATTTTTGGGAATAGATTTACTTCCCAACCAACCTTAGTTGGAATTTTTGGGAATAGATTTACTTCCTAACCAACCTTAGTTGGCATTTTTAGGAATAGTTTTTCTTCCCAACCAACCTTAGTTGGCATTTTTGGGAATAGATTTACTTCCCAACCAACTTTAGTTGGCATTTTTGGGAATAGATTTACTTCCCAACCAACCTTAGTTGGCATTTTTGGGAAATATTTTTGATAATAAATGATGGAGACTTCCTCGGAGCTGACCAACGGATTGTTGGGAATAAGATATAATAAATGCTGGAGACATCCTTGGAGCTGACCAACAGATTGTTGGGAATAAGATAATATATGCTAGAGACATCCTTGAGCTGACCAACAGATTGTTGGGAATAAGATAATATAAATGATGGAGACCTCCACGGAGCTGACCAACAAATTGTTGGGAATAAGATATAATAAATACTGGAGACCTCCTCAACAGATTATTGGGAATAAGATATAATAAATGCCGGAGACCTCCTCGGCGCTGACCAACAGATTGTTGGGAATAAGATATAATAAATGCTGTAGACCTCTTCAATAGATTGTTGGGAATAAGATAATATAAATGCTGGAGACATCCTTGGAGCTGACCAACAAATTGTTGGGAATAAGATAACATAAATGTTGGAGACCTCCTCTGAGCTGACCAACAGATTGTTGGGAATAAAATATAATAAATGTTGGAGACTTCCTCGGAGCTGAATATATAGAGAGAGAAGAAATTTTCCGAGCTCCATGCTGAGATAAATATAAAATATGCATAGACATAAATAATGATTTAGAATAATAAACTGTCTTGCTGATCTGTCAAGGCAAAATTGCATAATGCCGAATAAGGATAATATTTTCCACAATATAAGAATATGGCTGAGAACTTTGTTGAGCCTGAATATAAATAAGAATTACCCCGACCAACTATCCATTGGGGGTGAAATATAATAAATGTTGCAGAACTCTTTGGAGTTGAATATATATCTCGTCGAGTTCCATGTTGAGATGAATATATAATATGAATCCCAAGGGATATATAGAATAATTTGTGCCTGAGCCGATATCTCCGAGCAATAATAAAATATATAATGCCTCGCTGAGATAAAACTTCATAATGCCGAGTAATAATAATATTTTTCAGAACATAAGAATATTTTCGAGCATTTATTGGCACTGAATCTTGTACCTGTAAAAATTAATAACTTGCCCTACCATATGTGTAAGCTGAATTGATTAGTTATCATGAGAATAGTCTAGTCAATATAATGAATATATGATATGTATTTGCTCGGGCAATAAAAATATCAATTTCAAAATATGAAATAATATATGTCTGGCTGATCTGTCGAGGCAAAATGGCCTCATGTCGAGCGATAATATTTTCCAGAGGTTTAAGATTGTGGCTGAGCTTTCGTCGGGATTGAATCTCGTCCCTATGAAATTTTAATAAGCTGCCCGAGCACATGTCGAGACTAGAGAAAATAATTATTATCATGAGAATAATTATTCAGCCAAACAATACGTGATGTGTATCAGCATAAAATAATAAAAATTTTAAAATATGAAATAATATGTTTTGTGCTAAATGTGTGTGAGATGGACAATTTTTTATTAGATATGCGCCATAAATAAGACGTAAAGTTTTTTGTAAAGTTATTTAATCTCCAACAACTAATCAGGTATAAGTTGATGTTTGAAAATTATTTATCACTTGGTTTTAAAAATATTTTTTTTTTGGTGATCACAAGTTTTAAAAAAAAATTTAAGCCCCCTGTTTACCCCCAAGTTGAACTCGTGTTTAAATAAATATCTGGGGTACTCCGCATTTTTTAATACCCCAAGATTCTACTGTTGCCGATCGACGGCATGGGTGTTGCCAACCAACATTTGGGGATATCTCAGGTTGTAGAATATATAGTGCTAACCAAGAAGCAAATGGTCCCCGACCAGCAGAGCGATTTCGCCGATCAACAAAAATGGTGCATTGATATTGTAGACCAGTTGTTGGATGGTCACCGAACAATATCAGATGTCGCCGACCAAGAAATGGATGGTTGGATGGTTACCGACCAATAAATTGAACCTTCCGAACAAGACTAGGATATCGCCGATCAAGAAGTAGATGATCGTCGACCTGCAATTGGTTCCACCGAGCTACAATATGAGTCTCCGACCAACAATAAGATACCTCGTAGTTGGATAAAATTATTTCAATGTTGCTGATGGATCTTCACATCTTATCTTCGACAAACAAAAATGGTCTGGTTAAGCTTCCCTTTAATAAAAGATGGCCCAAGATGATGCCGACCAACAATATGTATGGCTGAACAGAAATAGGGGCTGTAAGTGGACGATTCCGAACAACCATATGAGTCGCGGTGAATAATTTTTCATGAGATTGCTATGTCCCAAAATATCTCGAACCAATAGATCATAAAAATAACATTCGATGTAAAATTCAAGCATTAAGATTGCTAATTAAATGATCCGTTCTCTAATCCACTATATCGTGTGATTTCGAAAATGAACGAGGAGCCAACACCTCAAATTTGTGCCCAGAGGCTTGATATGGTCATGATTGTTTAATTGATCCTTTTTTACAAGAGGTGGGTAATGGTTTTTCAGGTGAGAGAAAATTATTTTTTATATTGATCCCTTCCTATTCCCTATTTGGAAATATAAAAATATGTGAATGATCAAAGTTATTACCAAATTTATATCAAAAATCAATCAATTTGAATTCATTGACATAGATGGAAGATGAACCAAATTAAGTATATAGTTCATAAAAATAATTGCAAAGAGACTCAAACTTGAAGAGAGAGAAAGTATATATGGGTCATGATTTCCATGAGAAAACTTTTTATTGTCTTTAACCCTTTCCCATTCTCTGATTAAAAATGTAATGGGAATTTGAATAGTCATGAGAGATCTTTCAAAAATTATTTCAAAATCAACAATGAAAATTATCAAATCTTATCATCGTCGTATATATTGGTATATGTAATCATTTAAAATATTTATTCCATGATATAAAATTGAAAGTTGAGAATCAAGCAAAAAGTTATGATTTATGAAATCCATTATTTTTCAGATTTCTAAATAAGAATTAATCTAACAGTTATGATTTTAAAATCATGATATGCAATATTTTGCAGATAAAAATTGAACAATTAATTTATGTATATAAACATAAAAATCATGATTGAATCAAAAGATGTATGTATAATTGATTATACGTAGAGAAAATAAAAAACTTAGCTTTTGATGGAGAACAATGCTTGTAACACGTTCCCACAGATGGTGCCAATCTGTTGAAGACAGAAAATGGCCACTGCCATTTTAGTGGCGTCAACAGCAGATAAATAATGAGGATGAGATTGAAGATGAAGATAAACATTCACATCAAACATATAAGAGACAAAGGTTTTTAAAGTGGTTCGGCTATGAATAAAGCCTACGTCCACTGTTATTTTATTCCCAGGGGTTCACAATAGCACCATAGGGTGTAGAGAGAGAAAGGATGTGTATCTTGTGTATGGTGTTTCTAGGTTCTCTCCATTCTCCTCTTTTGGCTAAGGGAATACATGTATTTATAGTGATGGGAGATAAAGAGATTCATTGTATGTAGACATTTATGTCTACATTCAACGAATCTAATTGTTGAATCGCTTGGTATGATATGTGTTGTCATCTATTAATACAGTATAAATGTACATTAAGGCTCATTAAATGCATAGTTATCCTTTGATCTTCCTGGTTGGTATGCCGACCAATTCTCCTCGGGTGCCGACCAACTCTCCTCGGGTGCCGACTAATTCTCCTCGGGTACTGACCAACTCTCCTCGGATGCCGACTAACACTCCTCGGGTGCCGACCAATTCTCCTCAGATGCCGACCAACTCTCCTCGGGTGTCGAATATTGCCACGTAGGATGACATGTGTCCTTTTCTGATTGGTCCTCGTAGATGGAGAATTTTCGCGTTAACACTGAGATTCTTCCCTCACTCCGTTCTTTCCTCCTTTATTGAAAAATCTAAAGACCAAAAACATTTTTATTCCTTTTATCATAAATGTCAAAAACATTTTTCCCTCCTCTTTATCAAAAAAATACCAAAAAAAATTTCCCTCTCATTTCCAAAAAAAAAATTCAAAACATTTTCCCTCATTTTTCAATAAAAATGATTCTTCCATTTCTCTTTCAAAAATAAATTCGAATCATTTTTCTTCTGAGGTCAATCGCATACCTGACCGTCGCCCTGGCTCCCTATTGGCATCAGTCTTTCGTCGAACCGCCTCGAAGCTCCGTCAGTTCTCTTTCTACGTCCTTCGATTCCGAAATCTCCACGGAGAACGCAAACCAAGTGTTGAATGTGTAACCTTACTGGGTGACTGTTCTAGTCCAACTTAATGCCAAGATTGACAACCACTTGTCTGAGGTTCATGAGATGCAATGAAATCGGGTCGATATTCCCAAGGAGCCCGGGGACCTCCTCTCTCGTGCTTTCACCCACACCTGATCTTGTTTGGGTCCTGGAATAATATCAGCACACTCCACGTGCCCTCTCTTGCCAATAGGCCACCGCCAACTCCACTCTTTTTGTCGAATCTTACCCAGCCAGTACTTATCGATCCGAAGCAAGAAGAATTATATAAGGTCAAGGAAAACCTTAAGCTATTAACCGAGAGGTGTGACCAAGTCCAAATCTCTGGGAACTACATAGATTATATCCATATGTCTCCCTACCCCAAAGCAAGTCTACATACAAAAGTTCAATATGCCAAACATTGTGAAGCTCGGGGGCAGCGAACCCTAATTATCCATCTTCGAAGCTACCACCGAGCCATGACTCTCCTTGGTGCCTCGAGGAAATAATGGCCCAAATATTTCAAAAAACTCTGAAAGAAAGCGCTCTCCGTTGGTTTTTGTCCCTAGAAGAATCTCGAATTCACAATTGGGAGGATCTTGCTCGTGAATTCATGTCACAGTACAAATACAACTAGGAGTTGGAGGTTACACGCCATGGTCTAGAACTTCTCAAATAGAACACTAAAGAATCCGTTGGCAGTTTCATAGCAAGGTGGAGAGAGAAAGCTACCACTATGACCAACCGTCCTTTTGAAGAGGGGCAAGTTAGTATTTTAAAGAAAAATTTCTTACCCCATGTTCAAGTGACGATGGGAGGATAGTATTACCCATATTTTTTAGCCCTTCGAGAAGTAGGAGTTGAGATTGAAGAAAGTATTGTCATAATAGAAGTTGCGCTAAAGAAAGTATCCAAACAAACCATATAATTACCATCTTCCTAGAGAATGACCCGATACTAGATCCATCTACCCAGATTGTACCTAGTATAGCACCCATCATACCCATATTTTCACCCAAACCCCTTAAAGTCTGCCCATATTTTCTCCTCCACCCCACCTGTTTTGCTAACCAAGACCTATCACTTCTCACAAGAGCGTGTATTACCATTCATAACCGATCTAGAGGGAAAGATATGGAGTTTCCAACAGTACTGAACTAACTGCTAGAGTTTGGGTTAAAATTTCCCTCTGAAATGGCCATTGACTTCCAGAAGCTCAGTATCCTATTCATAGAAGACCGAAAGTGGAATCAGGAGTCAGATAATTGGGTGGTGCCCGTTGATGAAGTCAATATGGATGATGCAGTACATATTATGGAAGACTTATACCGACAGACCAATGAGATTTATAGTATATTCAAGCTACTCAATGCCTTAAAGCTACAAGGGCGGTTGGTTCCTTCACTTTTGCACCTCCCCGATGAGTGGGATGATCTATATAAAGAAGCCATTGAGGTTGTGGAATGCCTTGATTTCTCATGTCAAGACGACATCATTGCCACCGAATGGGGGGACGAGTTTAATAGCTCAGATGAAGAACCAAGTCAAGAAAATGTTAATCTAGTAATCAGTATATGTGGGATGATATCTTTTGAAGAATTTCTAGGGAAAATCAAGAAAGTGGTCGTACATCCCGAAATATATGAAGAAATGGGGTTATTATTCTTCCCCTCCTCCGTGAACCATATGACAAGATCTGGGAGACACTACCATAGTTCGAATCCTCAGTCAGCAGGAATAGAAAGTTCTTAGACCAAATCAAGAAGACTCAAGTTAATATCACCTTGTCGGGACTCTTCATGTCTTACCAATTACACCAAAATGCTTTAATAAAATTGCTCAATGGGGCCACAATCCCTCCTTCCACCACTCTAGAATAAGCCATGAATTCTTGGATCCTTGACCACCACTAGACTCCTATCCTTCTCCAATAAAGAGATTTTGAAGATTGGCCCTGATCACAACTATTCCCTCAATATATTTGTAGAAATGATGGGGAAGACAATTCCTCTCTCACTCATCAATAATATATCCTCCTTTAATGTATGAGCACTAAAAACCTTCAATCGCTTGGGGTTGAAAGTATGTTACCTGAGTCCTACTTTCGCTATAGTGAGTGCCTATAATAATACCCGCCAAGAGGTGATGGGATCCATAACACTCACCATAGGAGCTGGACTTATCAATACCATTACCGATTTCTAAGTTATTGACATACCCACTTATTTTAATCTATTTCTTGGTTGACCATGGTTTCACAGCATTAAGGGGAATCTTCCTCTCTCCATAAAAAAATGAAGTTCTTCTCTAAAGGGCAGGTCATCACCATCTTGGTAGACGATGATAGTACTAAGAATGCACGCACCAGTAACTCGATACTAGAGATACAACATGATAGAAATGACATGCTTCTTTTCATCTTTCGAGTTGAACCACTTCAACTCCCAACATGGATGATTTTAAAGATCGATTTTGTCTAGAGCACAACCCTCACGGCAATGTCAACGTGATACATATGTTCAAGAATATGCACTTCATGCCTAGACTAGGCTGGTACCACTACACCAAATCTACTGAATTGTCAAGGTCATTGACCTTGACAAATCCAACTTGTCAAGGTCAATGACCGTGACATTTCGAGGCGAGATAACTTTTTTTGTCACGGTCGTGTCGCGGTCAATGACCGTGACACGTTTGTCACGGTTTATAACCGTGACAAAGCCGTGACCCTTTTTAAAAAAATTGTCACGGTCGATGGCCGTGACACGTCCGTGATAACTTTTTGTCACGGACGTGTCACGGTCAATGACCATGACAATTCTGGGCAGAATTTAAAAAAAATCTGCTGGGCAGTATGGCCACTGCCACTGCCCAGCAGTATATTTGTACCTGTTATAGCAACGTTGTACCTGTTTCAAACATCATATATCCAAACAAACTAAAGATAATGCAAATATATATTCAAAATAGAAACTATTTAAGAAGAAACAACATCACCATCAATTATCTCAAATCTACAAACTATTTGCATGGAAAAGAGATTTTGTACCGCGACGCTCGGGGACACCTCCTTATCCTTCCCTTCTCGTCCGAATAGCCACATAATTATAGAGCATATGTGGCCTACCCTTAGGGACACTCCCTGTCCCCTGAATTGAAATAAAGTAAAATTAGTATCCGCCCCTCAAATATAGATAAATATAAATCGTAATTGAAATCGAAATCGAAATCAAAATTGACATATAAATATAAATACATTACCTGTAGTGTCACTCAAACAGCTAACTTGAGCTCATATGGAACCTCCTTCCAACTAATTTACCCCGGGCAATCGTGTTAAATATAATTCTCTTCATATCTAAACACTAAGAAATACCATAATCCTATGGAGTTATGCGTTGCAAATTCCTTCCAACCGTTGTGTAGCCAAAAATCAGCAGTTGAAGTTGTCAATTCCACCTTTCAATGGTCTCCCATGTTTTGCTAGAAGTTCCAAGTGGTGGGGTATGGAAAGTGGAATTGACAACTTCAACTGGTGATGTTTGGCTACATAACGGTTGGGAGGAATTTGTAGAGCATCGCTCCATAGGATTATGGCATTTCTTAGTGTTCGGATAGACGAAGAGATTCAGTCTCCTCTCCACAAATAGGACACCCCAAATAACTATGTACTAATCACCTATTAAAGGTAAGAAGCGTATATTCATGGATTAGTATAAACAAAACTTAGATGTAGTTGGAATATTTATGTATTAATCTCCTCTCCACACACGCACACTACACAAGAGTGAAAATGATAAAGTGCAGATCAATTAAAAGCATTAAAAATGGATGTTTCGGTACAAATTGAAATATTTATTACAAATTGAAAAATTATTTCAAATTCGGGTTATCACATTACCACCATCATTGAGGAATTCATCAGTGTCATCAACGCTGGTCGAGTCAGGCATATATTCCCGAGTATATATTGATGACTCCACGGTGATGTATTCCTCTGCAATTGATCCTGCAATATATCGCGTATTCTTGACGTAATCTTTAAAAACTTTCATCAATCTTTCAAATGGATACATCCACCGATATCTAACTGGACCACAAAGAAGTGCCTCGTCACATAGGTGTACCAACAAGTGAACACTTATGTCAAAGAATGCTGGGGGAAAGTACTTCTCCAATACACAAATCGCTTCGTTCACAGCCAATTTTGCGGCCACTATGTGTTCTCGATTCACTACCTTCTCACACAAGAGGGAGAAGGTAATACTAATTTGCATAATAGCCCTACGCAAATCCTTGTGCTTGGAGAAACAGTGCTTAAACAATAGAGGAACCAATTGCATGATCACATGCCAATCGTGGGACTTACACTTATGTAAATCATGAGTAGCATAATTCACAATCCTTTGCAAGTTGGATAAAAAAGTAGATGGGCCCTTCAAATTATATATTGTGTCTAGAAGCACGTTCATTTCCCCACTCGTCAAAGTAAACGCACCAGGGGGAATTATTGCCCTTTCCCTACTATTTTCTTTCAACCATAGTTGTGGCTTAAGTTTTAACGTTTTAAGGTCTTTTCGTGCATTTTCTCCATCCTTCGAATGACTACCCCCAAGGCAAGTACCCACAATATGTTCAACGAAGTTCTTCTCTGCATGCATCACATCCAATACATGGCGCACCGGGTTTTTCTTCCAATAAGGCAAGTCAAATAAAATTGCCTCTGTAATCCATGGTACTGTGAAAAATCGCTTTAATCTAGGCCCAACGGGAAAATATTTCAATACTTTTTGAGGCACTTTTGAGCTTGTGCCTTCCTTACTAATAGATTGGACATATCTAGGTTCATCGCATACCGGACAACGATCGAGATTTTCATACTCCTTTCGGTATAGTATGCAGTCATACACACACACATGAATCGATTTATACTTCATTCCCAAACCTTTCAAACTGTTCTTCATAACAAGATAGCTATTTGGAAGTGTATTCACCTTGGGTAATAAGCCCTTCACCCATTTCAGAATTCTCGTCACGCTATTGCCAGACAAACCGTACTGCATCTTCAAACTGTGCAAACCAACCATGGCATGTAAACTTGTTTGATCTTTCTCACAGCCAGAGTATAACGGTTGGGTCGCCTTAAATTTTAAACGTTGGTAGTCATCATCAAGTTTTATCGTGTTATCTTCACGAGCACTTGAATCTTCTACATCATCAGTAACCTCATTCTCCTCAGCTTCATAAACTCCGTACGCATCATCAACTAAATCCTCTAACATATTATGATCTACGTCGTCCCCTTCTACATCTATTCTACTTGTTAAAGGTTGTTGTGATGGTTGGTCGGGGACAAAAGGAACTTTCAATTCACCGTGAAAACTCCAAAATCGATAACTATCTTGCATACCCGATCTTAACAAATGTAGTTCAACTGTTTTCCACTCAAACACCTTACCATTCTTACACCTAGCACACGGACACGGAAACTCTTCATCATTACGACATCTCTTTGCATATTTCACAAATTCGTTAGCACCTCTGCGAAACACATCCCCCATTCTATTAGTCTCACCCATCCACTCTTTGTATTTCGGATATCCCATCACAGCTACCACAACTAAACACCTATTAAAGGTAAACAAAACTTAGATTTATAGTATGTTTTATTTAATTATCCCATCATTTAATTATCCTATTAAAGGGTAAGTGGTCCTATCCCATTCAAGACTGCATTTTTCTGTAATATACTTAACAGCTCATGCACATTGTTACGATTTGAAAAAAATTCGACAGCATATCCCCTTAGTTCTCCAAGTACACGACGTAGATTGGCAGGTGTGAGTGTTATTTCAATTGGTCAATTGAAATAACAGCCACACTTGTCAATCCAGTATGTACCCAGAGAACATTAAGATACGACCGCAGAATTTCCTCCAAAAGTAACAACTTTAAGCCAATAAGAATATTATATAGAAATTATACAGTCTCAAACTGTCCAAACGGGACAATTCGAGAGATCTCATTACAAGGGTAATGACTCTCGAACGGGTCTAAGGGCTATTGAATGCGTACGCATAAGAACTAGAAGGCTAGTATCTATGCGCACTATATTTAATTTCAAGTATGTTTCATATAATGGGTTAATTCAAATACAAAAATAAATTCATGGGTTAATTCAAATACAAAAATAAATTCATGGGTTAATTCAAATACAAAAATACAAATTCATGGGTTAATTCAAATACACACACACACACACACACCCATCTCCCTCCACACCCCTCACTCACCACATACACCCCCCCCCCCACCTCCCTCCACCCCCCCCCCCCCACTCACCACATACACACACACCACCACCCCCATTGTCTATTTAAAATAATATCAATGTTAATTTCATGTATTGAATTTCTACTATTTTTTTGTGCTTTTTATAAATCATATTCAATGTTAGATATGTGTTTTGTTAAGATATCTAAGCTGTTCTATAGAATTATTTTTTGTATCTTGAAGTTTAAGTTCTAAAATAATCAACCTAAAGTTGTGGTTCATAAAGTATTATCACAAATATAAACTAAGAGTGATAAAATAACTTTGAGGCATATAAATTAATTGTGACAAAGTAAGATTATGCACCAGAACCTAAAATTTAAAAAAAAGTATTTTTATTTAAACCCCACTTTTCTTTCTATAACTCCTATTTTATTAAACTTTAAATATAATTAAGGGTGTATAGAAAGAAAAGTTAAATAGGAATAAAAACAACATTTTTAAAATATGAAGGGCTCACCAATTTGATCAAAATTTTCAACAACATAGACTAAATGATATTTTATTTTTCATGCTTTTAGCAATTTCGGATGCCATTTTAACCCTTATTGTAGTTTTTTGTTGTAATGTCATTTAAAAAAAAATCATTTAGGTATGTAAATATATTGTAATAGATCTTGCCTTCCACAAAATGATATTTTATGGTAAAATTTTATTTGATGGATATAAAGTCATGTGATACCTATATGTGTTATTTTGCATCTAATAAAAACAAAAAACGCCATGTATGGTTTTTTTCTCCATTAGTATAAGTATATAGCGATTATTTCACACTTAAATCACATATTAAGACGGCCTTCATTTTTTTATGAAATTTGTAGAAAATTACTTATTTATTTTGAATGAAAATAAATTGTTATCCAATATTTTTGGATATTATTTATAATTATGAAACTCATACACAAATTAATGTTGTATCAAAATAATATTACATTTTTAACCCCCTACACCCTACCCCCACCCTACCCCACCCCCTACCCCCACCCTGCCCCACCCCCTACCCCCGCACACACACACGCACATATATACACACATACACACATATATATACACACAAACATATATATAAATGGAAGAGAGAGAGAGAGAGAGAGAGAGAGAGTTAAACCTGAAAGTAGAGAGAGAGAGAGAGAGAGTCGAGAGAGAGAGGGAGGGAACGGCGGGAGGAAAAAAAGAAGGGGGAAAGGGTTTTTCCTGCAAACATTGTCACGGTCGTGTCAAGGTCATTGACCGTGACAATTATTTAAAGAATTGTCACGGTCGTGTCAAGGTCAATGACCGTGACACAAAACGCGTGTTTTTTGTCACGGTCAATGACCTTGACAAGGGTGACCGGCTGAAAGGTGACAATTTTGTCATTTTGGTGTAGTGTACGACGATAACAGGGGATAATGGAACCCATAGTCCTGAAGAAGGAATTTCCTCATGTGTCTTGGGTTATCGACATTCATCAGAGGAACTTAGAATGCTCCGCCAACCCCGGTTGTAGAGAAGTTTAGAAAGTGACAAGACTATTTCTAAAGATTACTTGAATGGAAGATTCATCAAAGAGGGTGAAGATTTTCCCTTCTATGGCTTTCCTAAACCATGGTATGATTATGTGGATAAGAAGATGAAAACAGGGATGGAGATATTCTTTTAAGATCATTACTCCTGGACCGAAGACTCATAACATCATGTGCAACAACTCATTGAGAAAGTTATAGTTATTATTGAAGTTTTCGAGGGAAGTGACAATGAGGACTCATTCAATCAGTACATATTGGGGCTGGCACTCTGCACGATCAACTCAAGCGCTATATCGTCGGACTCGTCCACTTTAATCAAGGCCGTTGATGAACCCCTCCTCAATTGGAATGCTATACGAGTTCCACCTACTGAAATGCAACCCAACCCAGATGTTTATCTTATCTCTTTTACTTTTGTTATTCCTCCTTTTTTTGATAACAATGTAATTGAGACCTCCTTTAACGAGGTTCTCAATGCTATATTCCCTGAAAGTAAAATAAATGAGGATTTTGAGTATTTTGTTGTGCCTTACATTAATTTTCTTGATTCTTATTAAACTCTTGATGAAGATGATTTTTCAAATGAATAATTCTTAAATGATGTTAATATGGTTAATAACAACCAACATAATCTTATTCAAATTAATGAAGATGAAACTCTTGTTATTAATCTCCGTTCTATTAGCCAAATGGACGAGATTAGGATAGGGTCTAACCTTGACAAGCATGAGCACACACAACTCAAAGAAATGTTGAAGGAATTTGGGTATGTCTTCGCATGGTCTTACGACGACATGCCCGACATTGATCTCGAGATAGCTCAACATGAGATTCAAACTCTCTCAGACTGCAAATCGATCAAACAGAAATGACAAAAGCTCCACACCGAATGGTCATTTAAGGTTAAAGAAGAGGTAATCAAATAGTTAAACATAGGCTTAATGCGGGTGTTCGAATATCCCATATGGCTAGCCAATATTGTACTCGTGCCGACATTAGGTGGGAAAGTTCGCATGAGTGTGGACCCTGCCAAACTAAAATCCATACTTGAAATGCCACCACCATGAATGAAGAAGTAAGTCCAGGGATTCTTAGGAAAATTACAGTACATCAGTCGGTTCATAAGCGAGCTTACTTATATTTATGATCCCATCTTTAAACTCCTTCAAAAAGATTCCACCAGAGTCTAGAATGAAGCCTGTCAGGAAGCATTCAATAGAATCAAGCAATATCTTATCTGATCTCCGATACTCATGCCACCGTAGCCTGGTCTCCCTCTACTCCTATACTTGACCATAATAGGTACTGTAGCTGGGGATTTACTAGACCGATACCTTCAAGAATCCCATAAAGAAAGGGTTATATACTACGCTAGTTATAAATTGGCTGGGTACGAAGTCGACGACACTACCTTAGATAAAGCACGTGTCACCCTTATCTTGGTCACTCAAAAATTACGGCACTCCATGCTCACTTTTCCCAGTATACTTGTGTCCTAAATGGATCCTATTAAATACCTGCTTAAGAAAGCCGCCATGTCTAGAGGAATGGACTGATGGTTGATGCTTCTAATCGAGTTCGATATTGTGTATGTCACTCCGAAATTACAGCATTACATGCTCGCTTTTCCTATCAGACTTGTGTCTTGAATGGACACTATCAAATACCTTCTTAATAAACTCATCCCGTTTAGATGAATGGGCGAATGGTTGATGATGATAATCGAGTTAGAAATTGTGTATGTCATGCAGAAAGCCATGGAAAAAAGAGAAATATCTGACTACCTTGCTGACTACCCAATGGAATAAGTCGACGTTTAGATCTTTGAGTTCTCGAATGAAAATATCCTTTGCACCTATCAGGAAGACCTCCGGTGGTAAATGTTCTTTGATAGCACTGCAAATAAGAAAGGATATGGTATTGAAATACTCATGATTTCCCCTGATGACTCTCACACTCCCATTGCCATCAAGCTAATTTTTTCCTACACCAACATTACGACCGACTACGAGGAATGCACCATAGGACTCAAAGTCTTGCTAAAAAAAGTTATCCAATGCCTAGATGTCCACACGGATTTTGCCCTTGTCATCGGCGAGGTCCTTAGAAAATGGAAAGTTAAAGACGAAAAGCTCTTGCCCTTCCGCACCCACCAAGAAGAGATGGCCTCCCAATTTCAGGATATCACCTTCCACTACTTGCCCCGAGTAAGGAAAAACATAGCCCAAACTCTTACTACTCTTATCTCCATAATCGATATGCCCGAGGGAATGATAATGGACCCTTTCCTAATCCAAAAAAAATCCAAACCGACCCACTTCTACCACATTGAGGTCATCACAAAAGAGGACTCTGATATGGTTAATTTATGGTATTATGATAGTTGGCGCCTCCTCAAGTAGGGTAGGTATACCCAGGATGCCAACAAGAAAGACCGAAAGACCCTCTACAAATTGTCTTCCCAATATATCATTTACGACAAAGCACTATTCAAGAGAAACTTCGATGGAACCCACTTGCACTGCATCACAGGGGCTCACATTGATGAAATAATACTGAAGATCCACAGCGGCGAATGCGGACCTCACATGAATGGCCATATGCTAGCTAAGAAGATTATCCAGTATGGGTTCCATTGGACCACCATGGATCATGATTGCACTACTTATGTTCGGAGATGCCTTAAATGCTAAGAATTTACCAATCTCCATGGGAATTATACAACATGACCTCTCCCTGGATGTTCTCCATAAGGGGCATCAATATCATACGGAAAGTCACACCCAAAGCTTGCAATGGGCATGAGTTTATCTTCTTATCCATTAATTATTTCACAAATGGGTCGAAGTAGATTCATAAGTAATGATAAATGCTAAAAAGGTAGTCAAGTCACCCGAAAGAATATCATTTGCCGGTATGGGGTTCCCTATGAGTTAGTCTCAGATAACAGGTTACATTTCGAGGTAGAGGTCACAGAATTGTCCGATAAGTACGAGATTAAAGGACACAAATATTCTGCTTACTAACCAAAAACCAACGGTGTAGTTGGAGATACTAACAAGAACCTCAAAGCAATCATCGGCAAGATGACCGAGAATTGTCGAGATTGGGCCAATCGAATTTCTTACTCCCTCTGGGGCTACCGCACTTCAATTCGAGAATCTACTGGGGCCACTCCTTACTCTATGATATATGACATGGAAGTAGTCCTACCTTTTTGAGCTATAAATACCTTCAGTATGCGTTATGCTTGAGAGAAAAGTCAGTGAGGAAGACTGACACCAGTTTTGTTTTAAAGAGTTGTCACTCTTAGATGAAAGGCGGCTAAAGGCTCTATATCATATACAGGGGTACTATCGCTGGATAGTGAGATCTTTCAACCGAAGAGTCAAGAACCTTGGTGTCCAAGAAGGGAACTTATCCCTAAAAGAAATCATAAAATCCTTCTAGGGCTCCAAAGGGAAATTCAAGAAAAATTGGAGTGGCCCCTACATCATGAAGAAGAGCATGTCCACTCGCATTGCTATGCTCACTGACCTTGAGGGAGAAGAAATGGCACGTCCAGCCAACCTGAATCGTCTTAAGAATTTCTACCCTTAGTCTGAAATCTAGGCTTACTACGACTCTTCTCATCTCCCTTCTATTCTAAAAAAAATCTTTATCTCTCTCTACCCAGAACTACGTAGGACCTGATCCTCTAAAAAACCTTTTGTTTTCTAAATGAAACTCATGAATTTTCAAAAAAACCCAGAGGTACGTATACATATCATACCCCTTACATGGGCACAACCCCCTTCTTCCCACAAAATGCTATTATATTCTAATATCCAAGAACGACTTCATTTTATCATTTACATGAACAAAAGGAGTATATATGTCTTAGCGACTGGTACTAATAATTTAAATGCAAAACCCATTAAGAGGAACAACTTGATGATCAAAATTCTTTTTATTCCAAATAGGGGAGTTCGGTGAAATTACATAAAATATTAGCGAAGCGAGTCAAAACAATCACCGCTCTTTCCGCTGACCTATTCCAAAAATAAAACCAAACCCACAAATTTATTCCCAAGAAAAAAACTAGAAAAATACATACAAAAACCCCCATCATACAAAAGTTTCACAAAATAAACCAAGACCCTATACGTAACTTTCAAAAGATCCCACCTCATCATCATCGGCCCCTGGAGGTCCCCTGACTTTCCCTATTTTGTTAGTATTCAGAAGATGCTCTATGTAGCCATAGGCACGGGCCATTCGGGAGAAAAACCAGTACTCCCCCTTCCATGGTGTCAAACAAGATGAACCACCTCTGATCGGTCTCCTTCGCCTAAATCTTTACCATTATCCTCTTCTACATCTATTTCAGATAATCTCTAGAAATATGCCAAACCCTATCGGCAGATTGAGATGGATGGGTTACCGACCGACGACTCTCCCACTAAGAACCTAAACGCATGCACAGGGCTTCAGTCAAATCCTCTATAGGAAAAAAGTCCAGGGTGCGGGGAGGCACAATTTTCTCCCATCTGAATAGGCACAAAAGTCATCAATGGAATTAGAATGAAGTTTGCCAAAGTCCAACTAACTAGGCATATCGGTATTCTCCCAGTTCCAAAACAGGCTGCAGATTTCCCAACCATGGGACTAACCAGCATAAGCATCGAGCTTCGTGCTCCATTAACCAGTTTACCTAGTTATCTATGGATGGGCCAAAGATGATGAAATAATGAGTGAAGAAATTCAGCATAACTACCAAGGGATATTTAGGGGGATGGCCAAACAGAATCTCTCAACCATCCATATGAACAGCATAATCGGGCTTCCTCTCAGAAAATCAAAACGGCCTTCCCGCCAAGAATATAAAACATTTAGGGTCTCTACGAGTATAACCACCGCACGATTGAGATGATACAATATCCACACTGTAATGGCAGCCATCGGAGGGTCCACCATAAGGTCCCCGATCACTAGTAGTAGCTTCGAAGTTAGCCCCATGAAAATAACTCTAGCGTGGACCGCATCATTAAAATCCCACAGACGCACAAAAGACATGAAAACTGGAAGAGAAATAAATCCCCCAGGGGCCAATGGTCGAGCCACCGAAGGAGAAATGTGGAGAAATTCTTCTAAGAGCATCACAGGAGACTGAGAGAATTCGGCCTTAGACGTCACCACACTGGGATTGATCCCCAACATGTCTTAAAAATCCTCATAGGTCGGACATACTCATCCAATCCAAAGCGAAAAATGTGATCCTCAATATACTAAAATTTTGCTGTCATCGCCTACATGTTCTAATAAATAGCCCGGTTGTGCCACAAGGCGACTCGACGCAAATTGAAGTCTTCGTTCTAAGCTCTCGAGATATAAAGAGAATTAATCACTCAGAGGAAGGGCCATTTAGGAAATAATAAGGTAGACAGTAAGAAACAAGAAAGGGGAGAAACTGTGAATTGGTGAAAAACTACATCCCCTTCACCCCCCTAATTTATATACCCAAATACCTTGGCTAAAGACAAGAAACCCAAAGGGCCCAAAATAAAACCTACCCTACCAAGTAATTTGGGCTGCAAGAAAGTTCAATCAAAGCCTTAGGGTTATTTGGCTTGACTCACCTGCCGATAGGCAGGACAAGGGGTATGTCAATCGACAATTCCCTTAATTTAGAAAATTCTATCTTTCCTTTTTTTGTCAAAATTAAAAAACAAAAAAATAAATCCTTATTTAAAAAAAATGAGTTATTTCTTCCTATATTATCCATTTTTTCATCCTTTCTGAAAATAATTTTTTTTCGAGTTATATAACAAAATATCCCCTCCCTTTTACGATCTTAGAAATAATGTAAAAAGTGCATGTAGAATATGTCATTTAAGCAAAGATAAATAAACAAAAATTTCATTCGTTTTATGTATTACCATTTGCATTATTACATTTTTTTAGGAAAACTAAAAGAAGAAAAATAGTAGAAAGCAAAAATAGCGGGACTCAGCCCGAATCCCCAATCTCTCTCTCTCTTCCTCCCTTTGTGTAAGCTCTTATCCCTACGGCGAATGCGCTTCCCCCGGAAGCGAGCTGTGGATCCTCCACGCTCCGATCTCGATCCTTCCTTTGAGGTAGTAGATGGCACTAGAAAAGAAGGATTTGGAACCAAGTCCCTTATATAGGCAGTCGCGAAGGCCACCCAGTCTTAAATGTCGTTAAGGCTAGTAGTCGACACCCGAACATACTGCAAACAAAGAAACGAAAATAAAAGGTAAGTCATTCGGTCTAAAGTAAAGAAAAATCTAGAGAAGAATAAATAAAGAGAAAATACATACCTCTTCCATTATCCCCAACACCCTCGGATCCACCTCATTAAGGCGGTGTAGCATACGCAACGATCCCCATCCAGTTAATCAAAAATTATGTGAGGGCGAAACATGCTGAATGAATGGAACCCCCATTGCCTCCCTCGACAACGATGCACCACCAATATTGTGAGAGGACTCCACCGACCAACTTGTAACCCTGCCTGAAGCCATTGGAGGAGGAGGAGGAGGCATGTTCATCACATCGTAGAAACAAGAAGGCATATGGAAACTCATTTCAAAGTCGAGGTAGTCATTGGTCGCTCCCGTATCTGTAGATGAAGAGTAAGGCTCACCAATTATGGCTGTCGCCCTAGTCTCCTTCGACATCTCCCGCAGCCGCCTCATGTACATCAGGGGCATCGGTGGTGGGACTGCCACCTCATCCTTCGTAATCTATCGAACCATTCTCTCCCCCAAATACCAAGAATAGACAAACTCGTGCGGAAGCAGCCGGTGGATATGTGCATGCATCCCACTCACTCCTATGTACTGGGCAACCGTCCCCCAGGGGTAGAAAGTCACCTGCAATTTCTAATAAAGATCAATATTTGCGCAAACAAGGAAAATTCCAAAAAAGGATTCAAAAGAAAAAGGGAATAATTTGGTTGTCCGTCAGTGAATTCAAGGTCTGATGGATCGTCGATAGAGAAATAGACTGCTTTGACCATCGGTTGGGCTTCTACCAACGGTACGTCTGGCAGAACTCTCCCAACTCCTCATCTTGCATGACTATTAAACAGGCATTGATCCCAATCACCTCATAAAACCACGTCTATAAAAAGATAGGAATCAGCAGAAGAATAAAACTAAAGAAAAAATCCAAGAACATACATAAAGAAAAAGGAGAGGATTATCACCAAAAGGTATGTGGCATTCGTAAAGGTCTGTCTACAACACCAACTTAAAGCGTCCAGAGAAAAATAAAGGGTCTCCATGGTCAGGCTCCCACAGTCATAAAGAGGGATATTCGAAAATACTCTCAAAAATGGTAAAACCCATAGATAACCGATGTCGCCACTCAATGCCACAAGAGACCCCCAATAAAATAATAATGAATAAGCGGGCCATCAGTCGTACCTACAGCCCATCTATCTCATCGATCATCCGTCTCAATATCATCTCCCGAAGAGAAAAAAATTGAATCTCCTGAGACTATAATCCCCATATTTCCCAACGCAACCTCAAATGCCTCGGGTGTCACCCTCAAATATCGGTCCACCTCAGTTTGTAGGCCCTCGTAGTCAATCCCTAGCAACAGTTAAACATCGATAAGAGTCACCGTCATCTCCCCAAATCCCAAATTCATGGTGGGGTATTGTCCGATACCCCTCTCTCCCAGCATGCATAGAACAAACATAGAGTGTGGTGTGTCATCCAACGAATAGGCCAGGAGATCGAAACCCACAGAGGAAACTGTCCATCTCACTACCGTCGAAAGATGCTCCCACACAACTTTAAACCCCGTTATCCCCCGGGAATGAAAGCTTGCAGAAGCTATGTTAGTCTGCCAAAAAAATCAATAAAGAAACCTTTTGTCAATCCAAGAAAACAAAAAGTTGGAAAAGAAGGACATAGGTCATTAATACTTGTGTAGCCACTAGGGTTACTCACCCTAGACGATCGATGATGTGAGGGCTCAAATAGAAAAAAGCGATCCTCGGTAACTGGCTCAAACAACTCGAAGGAATTTTTGCTTCCCAATGCTAGGGGCACCCCATCTCACCGCTATAGGTTCCCCCAATCGTCGACACCCAACCATGCCATGTGGGTTGCGCTACTCGAGAAATATGTAATTTTTAACTCTCAGATGATGAAAAAGCTTAGAAATGGATCTTATCAAGAAAAAGGTAGAAGATATGAATGTTAGGAGCTATGAAAAATGTGGAGAACTAGCCCCTTTTTAGGAAGCCAAGGATAATTTCGATTGGTAGTACCCTTTCGAAGATAGCTCAGAAGACCGTTCGTATAACAACCCAAATATAATTATGATAAATTATATTTAAATTATGCTTACCTTATCTGATATGGATAATGTGTTAATAGTTCATATAGTATTAAGTTATTATGTTTAGTCTAACCCTATCTTCATAAACCATGAAATGTCGAATTAGTTTCAAACACAAAATTTTGAACTTTTTGGTAGGCATGTTCATGTTGGAGACTAGTTTTGACCATTATAATAATACAATTAGCTTGAGGTAAAAACCAGATAATTGTAGATATATGAATTAGGTTGGTAACACAATAAATGGTGCATCAAATGGACATTCCAGTGAGAAGATATCATCTTTTTACGAACATGGGTCAAAGTAGTCATTTACCTTAAATAATATTTTGTCTTATATAGAACCACATGTTATATGTTGATTGGACCAAAGGGATGTACCCTTATTCATACTTAAAGATCTTAAAATATACTTTATTCTTCATGGATATTATAATTTTAAGTGAGTTAAGATTTTCCATGGAAGAAAGAGAGGTTAGGGAGAATTAGTGAAGGATTAAGGAAGATAATCGAGAGATAAAAAAACTTATGTATCTAAGGGTGATTAGGTAAGATTTAATTTGTAAAGTTCCCTTCTTTATATGACATATGGTGTTTTATATGATATTAAGGATCATATTTGGCTACAAGGGGATACATTTTGTTGTATGTATATGGGTATGCGTAGGTTTTATGTATGAAGCATGTTGAATTCATACAACTAAGGGCGTAATCATTATGTTAATCAAACTAGTGCATCTTTATGAATACACAATGAAAATGATTGGTTCTAGTTGAATATAAAGCTACACACACACTCACACACACACACATGCACACACACACACACACACACACACACACATATATATATATATATATATATATATATATATATATAAATATACATACATGTTTAAGTTTGAAGTTTGAATATATACTTGTTTGAATCGAAAAGTATGTAAAAATTCCAAGAAATGAATCTTGGATGATAGTTTGAAGTTTAGGTATAGAATCTTCCCCAAAAGTGTAAGTATGCATACCTTGTGTTCGAGGTTTTGCTTGGCATAACAAAAGAACGCCAAAAATTATGAAAATTAATTTTGAATTATTAAATATGCTTATTGAAATTGTGTGGAAGATCATAAAAGGTTATGATGTAGAAAAATTATGAAAATTCCTGGAAGTTGACTCAACGATAGAGGAGATTATAAGGAAGGTTTACTATGTGGTAAAGAAATGGGCATATCTTGCCCTAGAAAACTTTAAATAATGTGTCGTCTTTTGTATTGGAAACCTAAAATGATAAGGATTAGGTTACTAAGAAGAAAGTAAAGTATGTCTTGGATATGATTTGGATATGTTAAATATCTTAACATGAGTTTAGATGGGACTTCATTTATGATAAATAATTTAAATGGGATTATATCCTACTTATGAATTGAGTTACGTTTCAGTTATTCTTTGGATTATTGATATTATTATGATGATACTAATATTGTAAGAATGACACGAAGGAAGGAACAACCAATTGAACAAGTTCCAGAAAAAGGCAAGGGAAAAACACATTAAATGGACAAGGTGAGTGTACTCACTGGTAAGATGTATTTATACATGGTTATGGATATGATCAGAATAGCAGATGTAATTATACGTGGTTATAAATATGATCAGAATATTACTCACTGGTAATAACTGATTATACATGGTTATGGATATGATTAGAATATTACTCACTGGTAAGATATAATTTTACAAGGTTATGGATATGATTGGAATATTACTCACTGGTAAGATGTATTTATACATGGTTATGGATATGATCAGAATATTACTCACTGGTAAGATGTAATTATACATAGTTATGGATATGACCACTATATTACTCATTGGTAAGATGTATTTATACTTGGTTTTGGATATGATCAGAATATTACTCACTAATAAGATGTATTTATTCATGAGTATGCATATGATCAGAATATTACTCATTGGTAAGATGTAATTATACATGATTATGGATATTATCAGTATATTACTCATTGGTAAGATGTATTTATACATGGTTATGGATATGATAAGAATATTATGAATAAGAAATTGTTCATTTCAGTTTACCGAAATAGGTGGTTATCCCTGACCCGGAATGGAGGAGATTTGTCTATTAAAGACAAGGGGTTACTCCTCGACCAGGAATGGGGGATAATTATCTATTGTTGACAGGATATGTGAATCATGATTCGAAAAGGTTGGTTATTCATTATAAATGGGTCGGATAAGTTTTTTCTATTAAAGACAAGGGGTTACTCCTCGACCAAGAATGAGAGTGAATTGTCTATTCAGACATAACACCTGAATCGTGATTCAGAGAGGTTGTTCATTCATTATGAATGGGTCGGATAAGTTTTGTCTATTAAATACGAGGGGTTACTCATCTATAATGAATGGGGGAGAATTGTCTATTGCAGACAAGATATGTAAATCATGATTCAAAAAGGTTGGTCATTCATTATGAATGGGCCGGATAAGTTTTGTCTATAAAAGACAAGGGGTTACTCCTCCTTTAGGAATTGGGGAGAATTTTCTAATATAGACAGGATATATGAATCATGATTCGAAAAGGTTGATCATTCATTATTAATGGGACATATAAGTTTATATAATATCACACGGATATGATTATTTGCATTTAATTTCATGTAATAGAGTAGTAAGTTTATATATTATCACACGAATATAATTTATTGCAATTAGTTTGCTACAGTAGTGTAGTAGTGATGCATTCACTGAGCTATTTGTCTCACGATTTAAGATCTTTATGTTTTTCAGGTAACATGATGTCACTTTCAAATCTATGAGGCCGGGTGGGGTTAGCCAGGGACACAAAAAATCATGATTTTGGTCAAATGTAAATGGGGTAATTTAAGCCTACTTATCCTTAAAATAAGTTCATTTAAGTATAACTTCTTAAATATGTAAAAAGTTTTTAACAATATGGATTCATGTTGACCACTGAAAAAGGTAACTCATATCTATGGTTCGTTTAAGGCAATTGTGGTTTGACTCACTTTGACTTTCAAACTTAATTATAAGTAATTGGATTTGGGTGTGTCATCTTTTGGTATGAGATCCAAGGTTTTAGAGGTTCTGGAGTTAGAAGCGCCTAGATTTGGCAGCGGACATATAAATAGTTTTTAGTCATAAGTATTCGATTTTAAAGGATAAAAATATGTATATTGGATTCACGAGACATGGACATGAAGGGTTTGTTATTAATTTTTGAATTGGATTTATTGACTAACATTTGTCATCTATACACATATTATGTTATACGGGATATGTAGTGAAAGGATCTTATAGGAAACGAAATTAGATGTTGAAGTTTATTAGTGGATGGCAACGAATACAGGTGTTTTAATATAAATCATTACATTATTTTACATGTTGTATGGACAAACGTGTCATTGAAGCAATTTTTTAAAGACAAAATATGGTATGAAAATGTGTGAAGTATTGGAAGTAATCTTTTCCTAAATAGGTATACATGGACTTGAGTCTTGGATAAGAAATGATAAGCATTGTTATTGCATGATTATGATGATACCTAAATTATCAGAGTGCGAATAAAATAAAGATTCACTTTAGTAAAGGTGAAGTGAGAAGATTAGTAGTTGTATATGTTTAAAATTTAATATGTAAAATGGACTGAAATTCAATTACTAGTCAATATATCACAATTGATCTGAATATGGGTTCATTATGAATTATGATAAGTAGAAGAAAAGAGTAATGAGAGTTGAGATGCACGTCTTTAAAAGTATGATTACATGTAGTGGTTGTTAATCTTGTGATGTATTGGAATTCTTATATTAATAGTAAAGTTGAGAGGGGTGTTAAAGAGTTGGGAGTTTAAAAATACCGAGGAGTACTTTTAAGAGTATGTGTTGTGTATGAGTACGGGAAAGATGCTAATCGGGTTGGAATATCAACAATTGGTTTAGGTGGATATTGAGTTGTATTTGTCATTATACGTATGTGTTATCACTAAGGGTATATCATATAATGAATATGGTTGACATTATAATGAATCAACAAATATTATGTGTAAGGATAATATGCTATGTGAGATTACATAATTTGATACATTAAGGTACTTATACAGATTGTTTGAAAAAAATATGACGTATAATAGTTAGAGAAGTGTTATGGGGTTGGTAAGTAGGGATAAAGATTTAAGTGGTGATGTTACGTTTAACATCCATGTTACCAAACGGGTAAGATGAGTGTGTTAATGATGTTTCATAAGACTATCACGTTAATAAGGATTAGGGTAAGATTATGATTTTAAAGTTATTGTGTTAGAAAAATGACTTGTTAATGTGATTGTACGTTTAGTTAAAGAATAATCAAATGACTGAAAAAGGAATATAGTGAGAAGTTATATTGAGTTCATAGTGCATGACTGCACAATATACATGAAAGTGGATATGAAATCGAGGTTAAGAATAAACATTTAGTGAATGATTGTTCAGTTTCGATAGATGAAAAGTATTGAGACTCTATTTAGATTTAGAATTGTAAGGACAAGATTTAAGATACTCTTAAACTTCAGAAATGATGCAGATGGTAGTTAAAGTCAAACACATGTATTTGGTATTGAATGGAAGACGGAAACATGACGTATAAGTAGCTAGTCTTGAAATATAGTAATTATGATTTGAAGTATTACACGATGATACATATAAACTATATGAATGAAGGGAGAAACGTAAATAATGATACTATGTTCATTAAGAATGTTCACTTATTATGAATATGTGATGAAAAACTGATAATCTATTATGTGGGAATGTTGGACATATGTATATAAAGATATGAAGTATTATTTCAATTGGTAATTCGTTTTTACTGATAAAAATTCATTAGATGATTATCTTTATGTATAAATGATAAAGAAATTGAAGATGTTATGAAATAAGATTTGTCGTACATCGAGAAATCAGTGGAAATTATTGATCGTAAGGAACAGGTATTAAAGAATAAAGTTATTTTCGTAGTTAAAGTGTTGTGGAGGATCCATGAAAATTAAAGAAGCAACTTGGGAAAGGGAAGATAGCAATAGAAAATAGTTTTCCCATTTGTTTGGTAAGTGTAAGGGCAAATTTCCAATCGAGTCATTTGTAGTATTGGCTATTTCATTGGATAAAATATTTTTGGTTCTTAACAAGTCACACATCTATCATCCATGGAGATTTGGGCATCCGACTTTTCATGCTTCATCAAATCACATTCCATTCTATTTTTCCAAAAGGTATATGTCCCAAACTCAATTTATGTGTTGGAGATAATTTTAATTCACTTAAAATATTTATGGAAAATTTTCAAATTAATTTTAAATCATTTTTAGAGAAAATGAATTTTTCGTTCGAAGTCAGCCCAGGTCGTTCGAACGACCTGGGTCTAACGAACTTGGCCTGTTTACCCTGACATGTTGTTAGAAGGTTCGTTAGAATTGTCGTTCGGACGAATTCGTTCTAACGAGGTTTCTAACGACTTGCCTTATATTGCACTGGATTATCGTTAGAAAACTCATTTGAACGACCTCGTTCGAATGAGTTTTGTCCGTTATGATTTTCTTTTAAATCTCTGCTGCAGTAATTTTGCATAACTGCTTTGGTTCACTACTTTTCTCAGTTCCATAAAGTGGACAAAATACCATTTTTCATAAGGAACTTGCACATTTCAAAAGTAGAATTCTTGTCTTCCTTTTCATAAAAATCTCTCCAACACAATTTGGATTTTTGAATGAACCAAAACCCCATGCTTTCAACCTGAATTTCATTATAGACTTATGCCGTGGATTTCTGCGTCCTAGTTGATTGGAGACGGTACTTTGGCCTTCTGTGGATACCGAGACACGAGCATTATTGTGCAACATGTTGGAGCTTCGCTTATTACAAACGGAGGTAGAGGAGAAGACATCATCATGTATTAGTGAGTCAAGTTTGTAAGTCTTTTGAGTCCCTTGTAAAACTTTTATTTGTAATGGATTTCTCTAGGCCCAGCCGTTCGAGGTTTTTCCCATTTGAGTTTTTCTCGTACATTGGCGCGTTGTGGTTGTAATTTCTTATTTTATATCATTTAATCACCTAGATGTATGTGTAGGATAAAAAGGATAAAATTTGGCTAAATTTATAGCCCTTAATCTAGTTGACAATCCCATCACTTTAATTGATAATTGTTCATGCTAACTTACGAATTTGCAAAGGATATTAAAATTGGAATATTTCTCTCTTTGGCAAATTTTTTATAGTGTAGTGTGTGTATTCTACGAAATAACATTAGTTAATATAACCTTACAACTTCAAATTGGTATCAGAGGTAGTCTCTAAAAGTTATTTAGATAAATCCTGGAGGTTATATGGATAGTTTTTCATCGAATAGACATCCTATGTTTGATGGAACTGATTATACTTATTGGAAATAACGTATGAAATCTTCGTTAAAATCTATTGATGAACGTGTTTGGTAGTTGTTGAAAAGGGATGGTCTCCACTTACTATAGTTGTTGGAGAAAAAACTACTTTAAAACCCGTAGAGGATTGGAGTGAGGATGAATTGTGCAACTTTAACTCTAAAGGTTTACATGCCTTGTTTAGTTCTGTGACTCCCGATGAATTTCGTCATATAATGATGCTTGAGACGTCAAAGGAGGCCTAAAATATTCTCCAAGTTACTCATGAGGGAACTAGTGTAGTTAAAGATTCAAAACTTCGAAACTTAACAACCCAATTTGACACCATCACCATGAAAGAAACTGAAACTTTTGATGAGTTTTATGCTCGTATATCCGATATTATTAGTTCTTACTTTAACTTAGGTGATAAAATCCTTGAAGACCGTGTTGTTAAGAAAATACTTAGATATGCAAAAATCACAGTTCTTAATTCCTTAGGAAAACTAAATACTTTAAAACTTGAATAGCTTGTTGGTGATCTGCAAACATATGAATTAGATATGTTTCCTAAAGATAACAAAACCAAAGATAGGGGTGTAGACTTGAAAGCAAATAAAGAATAAGTGCCTGAGTCCGATGAGTCTGATATCGATCCTAATGATATAGCTGTATTTGCTATAAATTTAAAAATTTCTCAAGTTTAAAAAGAAAAACTCGAAATTTGAAAAACCAAAATTTAAGAAAAAAAAACAAGGGTAATAGAAGTTTTAATAATCAGTATCTTAAGAAGTTTAAAAGAGACAATTTTAAAAAGGATGATTTGGATATATGTTTTGAGTGTGAGGGACGTGGTCATAGAGCCTTTGAGTTCCCCACTAAACATAAGAGACATGGTAAAGAAAAGGCAGTTTATAATGCTACACTAAGTGATAGTGATATTGAGTCTGAAGACTCCGATGACTCTACCCCATCTAGAAATAATTTCATTGTTTTACAGCAAGTCATGCTAGTGATTCAAGTGAGTCACTTCCAAAAGTTGACAATTCAGAGCATGAACTTGAGGACTTATACACTCAATCTGAAAGTATTAATGTAGAATAAATTAAAAGCGATGTTGATGAAAATGAGTTACAATCCGCCTATACCGAGTTGTACACCGAATCCATGCGTATTCAAAAGGTAAATAAGAAATTAACACTTAATATGTTAAAATTAGAAAAAGAGTTGAAACGTCTGAAGGAGAAGGAGGCTTTAGTTAATCAACTCGAGGCAATTAAGATATCTCTTTCTGAGAAGCTTATCTTGGTAGGTAAAGTAAAATGTGACTTAATTAACTCCTTAGAATGTGCCAACAAAGATCTTATTGAGTCTTTAGAGATTAAAAAATATCTTGAAGCTAAAATTGTCCAACTTAAGAAAGATCTCAAGTCTTCTCGTGAAGTCAAACTCACACTCGAAGATAATTAAGGAAGAATGGGAAAATTATTGCTAGGTCCCGTTTGAGGATATAAGGAGAAAGGTTATCAAGAGAGAAATGGCATAGGTTATGAGTAAGGTGAGTCATCCAACATTAATTTTGAACCCGTAGCCAAGTTTGTTACTAAAACAATACCTCCAAAACCTAATCTACCAAAAAGAAGCCCTCCTAAACAATATACAAAAGTGTTTCCTTACCAACCCTATATGTGTACTTATTGTCACAAAACGGGTCATCTTAGAGATTTTTGTTACAAGCTTGGGAATAATTCTTATTTTACTACTTCTAATCCACACTATAGCTCCTTTGCTAGCCATAATAACCAAGTTGAAAATCTAGTTAACACTTTGAAAGATTTAATGGAAAATTTTCTAAGGTTATCTATGGATCAAAGAAATAATTCTAATCCAAAGACTAGAATAAGCAAAGGGAAATACACAACTCTAGGATGGGTTAAGAAAGATAATACCAATAAAGTTTTTGTTGTTCATGTTGTACTTATGGCTCAAAATACCTCCAAATGGTACTTTGATAGTGGTTGTTCGAGACATATGACCGGTGATAAATCTTTGTTTACCACTCTTGGAAACTATAAAGATGGTAATGTCACTTTTGGGGATGGAAGCAAATCTCGAATTATGGGTAGAAGGTCTATTGAGATTTTTGGGTTTCCTAAACTTGAAAATGTCCTTTATGTTGATGGTCTCAAGAAAAATTTGATAAGTATTAGCCCGTTATGTGATGAAAATCTTTATGTTAAGTTTAGTCAATCAGAGTGCACCGTATATGATAAATCGGGTGAGGCTATTTTACAATGTGTGAGAACTAGTGACAATTGCTACGGAATAGTTACTAACTCCTCTTTAGTTTGTAATTGTGTAAAAGCCTCATCTGCCTATCTTTGGCATCAACGGTTAGGTCATGTTAACTTTAGATATCTTGATCGTTTAGTGAGAAAAGAGCTAGTTCGAGGTTTACCATCTCTAGGAAAAGCAACCTTCACTATTTACGGGCCTTACCAATTAGGAAAGCAAATTAAGAATCCACATAAAAGTTGAACTCAATAACTACCTATCGTGTCTTAGAATTAATACACATGGACATTATGGGTCCCACTCGTACTGAGAGCATAGGAGGAAAAAGATATATATTTGTGATGGTGGATGATTTTTCAAGATACTCCATAGTAGGTTTTCTAAGAGAAAAATCTAAGAATGTTGATTTTCACACTGTTCAATGTAGAGTTCTTCAACATCCACACGGTGTTACCATAAATCGCTTTAGGAGTGATAATGGAACCGAATTCAAGGAATCCAGCATAAATGCCTTTTGTGATGAAATAGGAGTTAAGCTTGAATTCTCGATCGTTCGAACACCATAATAAAATGGTATAGTTGAAAGAAAAAATTGAAAGATCCAAGAAATGGCAAGATCTATGCTCCTAGTAAGGAATGTGCCTCGTAGGTTTTGGGCCAAAATGGTTAACATCACATGTCACACCATAAATAGGGTTTATTTGCATCCTAATACTAACAAAACACCATATGAATTGTGGACTGGCATGAAACCTAATGTGGCCTATTTTAGAGTTTTTGGTAGTCCTTGTTATATCCTTCGGGATAGAGAACTCCTAGGGAAATTTGACTCAAGGAGTGATGAAAGTATTTTCCTAGGATATTCTCAAAACAGTAGAGCTTTTAGAGTTTTTAACTTAAGTAGTTTAAAAGTCATGGAATCAATAAATGTTGTAATAAAAGATGATGATCTAGCCATATTTATTAAAAATGAGGAAAATTTGTCATGTGAGTGTGATGTTGCTCCCAGTGTAGAAAATATTAAGTCTCACTCTGACTTAGTTGTTCCCACTACTGAGAGAAAGGATCCTTCTCCTTGGGTTCGTAAATGTCACGACTCTTCAAAAATTATAGGAAATCTCGAAGTAGGTGTCAAGACTAGGGCTCAATTAGAAAATGAAGTTACCTATTTGTGCTATACTTTAAAAATCGAACCTAAAAATGTTGAGGAAGCTCTAAAAGATGAATTTTGGATAAATGTTATGCAGGAAGAGTTGTTGCAATTAAAGAAAAATGATGTTTGGGAATTAGTTCCCCGACCTAGTGATTCTAATGTCATTGGCACCAAATGGAAATTTAAAAATAAAATGGATGAAAATGGTGTCATTATTCGAAATAAAGCTAGGTTGGTTACCCAAGGATACACCCAAATAGAAGGGGTTGACTTTGAAGAAATTTTTTCTTCAGTTGTTAGGTTAGAGTCGATTCATTTTTTACTAGCCATAACATGTCACCTTAAATTTAAATTGCATCAAATGTATGTCAAAAGTCCATTTTTAAATGGTATTATTCAAGAAGAAGTCTATTATGAATAACCTAAAGGGTTTGAGGACCAGAAGCATCCTAATCATGTCTTCTTTCTAAATAAAGTGCAATATGGTTTGAAACAAACAAGCACTCCGTACTTGGTATGAAAGGCTCACTTCTTATCTCTTTTCTCATAGCTTTTTGAGGAGGGAGTAGACATGACATTATTTGTCCGTCGTGATGACAAAGATATTTTAGTTGCACAAGTGTATGTCGATGACATTGTGTTTAGTTCTACGCGTGATAAACGTACTCAAATGTTTTCAAAAGAAATGCAAGATGAATTTAAGATGAGTATGGTCGGTGAGCTTACCTTCTTCCTAGGTCTTCATGTTCGTCAACTTGATAGTGGGATATTTTTATCCCAAATTAAGTATGAAAAATACCTTGTGAAGAAATTCAAACTAGAATCCGCTAAGCATGCAGGTACTCCAATGAGTTCATCGGTTAAACTTAGTAAGGACACCGAAGGAAAGGATGTAGAACACACTCTATTTCGGAGTATGATAGGAAGTTTACTCTACTTAACCACTATTCGCCCTGATATTTCCTTCAGTGTAGGAGTTTGTGCTCGCTATTAATCTGATCCAAAAGAGTGTCGTCTTATTGCTGTCAAGCGTATCATTAAATATGTTAGCGAAACTTTGTCATTTGGGATTTGGTACTCGTTCGCCACCAATGATTGTCTATCGTCTTATTCAGATGCCGATTGGGCATGAGATGTTAATGGTTGCAAGAGTACTTCTCGAGGATGTTTCTATTTTGGTAGTGCACTTGTATCTTGGATGATCAAGAAGAAAAATTCGATCTCTTTGTCCACGATGGAGTCCGAATACATAGTCGTCGGGAGTTGTTGCACTCAACTCATTTGGATGAAACAAATGTTGGAATACTACTTAATTTCTCAAGGCACTATGACTATCTATTGCGATAATACAAGTGCAATTCATATTTCCCGTAATACCGTTCAACATTCTAGAACCAAGCACATTAGAATCCGTGAACATTTTTTTCATGAATTGGTTGAAGAGAAAATTGTTTCCTTAAGCTTCGTAGGCACCGATCAACAATTGGCTGATATTTTTACCAAACCTCTAGATGCCCTTAGGTTTGAAAACCTTAGGAAATCGATTGGTGTTTTCTCCATCGATTGAGATCGAAGTCATCTATTTAGTTTAGGTTGTGTTTCGTGTCTATCTTTTACCTATGAACAAGATTATAATTTGAGATATTTTATTAAAAATTTCAAAAATATTTTTTTCTTCTTTTCAAGGAAAATGGGAAAGGTTAGAAATGGTTTCACAAATTTTGTCCATATGGTTTTGTGTTCGATGTGTCCGGATATCTATTCCCTTTCATGTCCATGTGCCTTTCGATGAGTAGTTAATCCGGAATTCGTTTCTCATGTGCGCATTGATGTTAGTTTATGATATATAATTCTGTGATTGCCTCATATATTTTCCTTCTTTCAGACACTTTTCGCGAAATATTGAGGATGTCTTTTTCACATTGCACTGGTGTGGCGAGATTTGATGTTGTCTTATCAATTTTAGTCACCTCTCTTATAAGCAATTGAAATTGTGCATGATCATCCATTGCTCGGATTTAAAAAATGTAAGAATATTCATCCGATTATTTATTATTTTTAGCAATGGACTTGGGCTGCGAAAAATAAAAAGTTTTTTCGTGAATAGCCTCCATTTGCATTATAGTAAAAGGTCCTAAATGTATTGAGGCATTGAAAAAATGATATATATAGTAAAGAGCAAACTTATCTAGCTTGATTGATAATTCAAAAGAAAGCACTCAACATAAAGTTTTAATGGGAGACATAAGTTGAAGACCAATGGGCATGCACATTCAATCGATATATTTTTTTGTATTTGGGACAACATTGGCCAGAGAATCTTCAATCTTCTATACGTTTTGCATTAATGATTTTGTGTCCTACAGTATTTCCTTTATTGACACAAGGCATATGTGAGTGCATATTATGTTTATATATTGTTTTGCATTTTACACTTGTGCATTCTCTTGAGTCATGCTCTCAATCGTATTGTTCACGCCCCTACATTTATGCTCCCACGGTTCGGATATGTCAAAACTTACTAGGACATTTAAAAATTTCATTTTGGCAAGTTTCTGATCTTCTCTAGTCCTTTTTCTAAGTTATTTTCATTTTTTCTAATTTTTCTGAGTTTTTAACTTTCTAGATTTTCGTCACAAAACTCATTCGAACGAGTTTTCGAACCAAAATGTGCCTAAAGTGGTCTGACTTGTCGTTCTAATTTTCGTTCGAACGAACTTCCAGCGAATTATCCAATGAGGTTCGTTTCTCTCCTCTGACTTTTCGTTCTTTAGCTGTTCGAACTAAGTCGTCCGAATGACTATTCTCGTTCGAACGAGCTGGGTATATTTTAGGCGGTTTCTTTCTTTTTGGTTCTCCCATTTCATTTTCACCATGGTTCTTTCTCTCCTCTTTCCCATGATCCCCACTCGCCATTTTTTCTATCTCATCCACTTCCCCTCTTTTCTTCTCCTCTATTACTCACCAATCATCCCCTCAACTCCCATTAAACCTATTCCATACCTTAAAAAACCCATTTTCTTCCAACACCCTTATTCAATCAAGGAATCCGAGTTCTTCCCTTGTTTTTTAAGGTATTATCTTTCTTCTCTCTTATATATATATATATATATATATAGTTTTGTTTTGGAGAAATCTATTCCTTTCATTTTTTTGTTGCCCCTAATTAAGTTTGAGCTCCATGAATATTATCAAATTTTTTATAGTTCAAATTTTTTATAATTTCATGGCACTGCTCTTACTTCTTTCATTTTTTTTCTCTATATTTTTGTTTATTGCTAATGGAGGATGGGATTGTGTTGCTGTTTGGTTTTGATTGAGTTGTTTGGCGGTTCGGTTGGCATTTTTTTTTGGTAGGTTCTAATTTAATTCTCTTAGTATGACGAATCATAGTTGCCATACCCGTAGAATAAGTGCCTCTCCTGAGGAACGTTCTTCTTCCTCTTCATCTTCATCCTCCTCAGATGAGGATACCAATGTTGTTGCATCAATTCCAGATCTCAAACTGTGCTGGAGAACTCTAGACAGTCATACCCAATACCATACCCAAGGTTTTTCCACTCGATCCTGTGTTCGAGAAAAAATCGTCAATCTCCCCACTCTAGCTGGCACTACTGTTCACTCTTGGATTTTTAATTTGGGTTGGGACCCGCTGTTCAATCTTACTGACTCTATTTATCCCGACCTTATTAGAGAATTTTTCTTTTGGATGAGTGTTCATGAGGATCATCTTGTCCCATTACCCTATGTCACAAATCCCACTTATCCTTGGCCTCCCAACTCTCATCCTGCATCTGGTCTTATCATGAGCACTGTGAGTCGCATTATTAAATCTGGTACCTTTACCATTTATCATAAGAATTTAAATCCAGATTTTGTGGTACTCAATTGGATTGTTCACGCCTGTCTCATTCCTCGTGCTAACTCCACTCAGATTACCAAGTTGCACGTGGATCTCGTGTTTTCTATCAGCATTAGAGCTGCCATTGACCTCCCCGCCTTCATTTTTATGGTTATTAAATCTGTCAAAGTCAACCCATCAGGTCCCGTTAGGTAAGCACTTCCTTTTGCAGTTATAATCACTCGCCATTGTCTTGTTGTAGGATTCCCTTATCTTCCCTCAGATGTCCATGTGACCCGATACCAAAAAATTGATATGTCCTCCGTTGGTCGCTCTCGTGGTCACTTACCCCCTGATACTCGACAGATAACTACCTCTCAATCCGCCCATGCCTCCACTCATGCTCCCTCTAGACCATCATCTTCCCGTGCTCCCCGACCACTTGAATCGAAGGATCCTAGGTCTGTTCATTCACAGGTGGAGCAAATTGAAGAAAAAAGGCTCCAGGACAGGGCTATTATGAAGGATCTTTTGCTTAACAAGCAGCGAGATCGTGATGCTCAGTCTCTTTGGGAGGAGGCTCAATCTCGTCAAGATGAAGCCCATGCTCGTCGTGATTTAGCCCATGCTCATCGTTATTCCATCCTACTTGAGCATCTTAAGGCGATTCGTCGCATGGAGATACATCGTGGTGTAGGCTCATCCGGTACATGATCCCTTCCAGATGATTCCCCCAATGACGCTCCAGCTCCCTAATTTTCTTTATGTTTAAGTTTATTTCAGACTCTGTACTTGTGAGGATGAGAGGATAATATTTATTTTTGTTATCTCACTTGTACTAGATTATGAACTTAGTTGGATACTGTAAGGACACAAATTTTCAATTGAGTCCTTTGTAGTTTTGGCTCAATTCCGAACAAAAACATTTGAGTCATAAGATTGTAATCATGAGTATCCTCCAATCCTATGACGTTTGAAGTTTAAGTTGAAGACGTAGCTTCCATTATTTCAAAGTGAAGATAACAAAGTGCCGGGTTTACATAGTGCCTAGTTTTAAGTCCTCAACGGTTTATATTTCAAGTCTCCAAAAGGTATGAACGCACATTATATATATATATATATATATATATATATATATATATATATATATATATATATATATATATATATATATATATATATATATATGTGTGTGTGTGTGTGTGTGTGTGTGTGTGTGTGTGTGTGTATGAGACTTGTAATAATTTTTAATGGGTGTAATTTTCATTTAAAATAAATTTCAGATATTTTTTGAGCTTAAAATGAAAAATGGGTATTCTTACTTTTTGTTCAAAATTGTTGTTCGAACGAGTTTTGCCAACGAGTTTCCCTTTTGAACACTGACTTTTTGTCCGAATGAAATTCCGTTCGAACGAAAAAGTTGTTCGAACGAGATTTCAGGCGGGAACATTTTTTGGCAATTTTTGGCATATTCCCACTATTTTGTCCCACTACTTTTTGACAGTTTTTAACTGCTTCGGGACCAGATTTTTTCTAATACTTTTGAACACTCTTTGAGACCTTCTTGAGAAAAGGCCATCTTAGGATGTTTTGTTTTGATCTTAAAAGAATGTCCAGGAAATCCAAAAGTAAGGTAACCAAGGTAGCCAAGATTCCTAAATCCCGTGATAGTCATTCTTCATTAGTTTGGGTTAGGATATCCGACTTAATAGTTTTTCAAAATAGGTTTTTTTAATCTCATTTACTTTCACATAATACCTCCCTTGCTAAATCTAAAGGTTAAATGTGTTAGTTGTTTGATACTCTAGCTTTGGCGCTTTATATCATATATCCTTGCTAATTATATGCATGCTTATCATTTTCTAGTCATTGCTTTATCTCATATCACATGCTAGAATTATGATTCATGTATATCTTTTGTATTTTTTTTTTGTGCCGTCTTGAGAAAAAAACAAAAAGATTTTCTTTGTTTTTCTTTTGATTTAAATTTTTGTGTGTTTGGTGAAATTTTTTGAAAAACTCAAAAAGATTTTTTTTTTGTTTGTTGTGTGTGTATTTTAGTTTGACACACTTTATGTGGCATATACTTGTATTTGAATCCTTTCCTTTTCGCTCCCATGTGGCTAGAACTTTTGGTTAAGATTGTCAATCCTTAAAATGCTCTTTGTCATGCATGCATGGAGTAGTTGGATTTTGTGTTGCTTAATGGATTATATTTTTTTATGCCTCTATTCACACACGCACGAGCTCATTTGAAATTTAAATGCCACATGTATATTTGAGCTAAGTGATATGTTCTTCCATAAATTTAGTCATCTACATTTTTCTATGACCATGGAGGATTTGTGCATGTAATAACCATTTAGTGGATTAAAAAAAATAGAAAAATATTTATTCAGTGTTGTAATTATATAAATGGAATCGGGCTGCGAAAGACAAAATTACTTTGCATGAAAAGCCATCATTGAATGTTAGGCCTTAAAAGAATGTGTAATTGAAAATTTTATTTTCCAAGGAAAAAAATAGTTTAGTTAATATATTCAAAAGAAAAGAAAAAGAAAAATTATTAGGAGTTTGGTTGGATGTATTAACGGGTTTGGACAATGCTTTTATTATCATGAGTCTATTGGTTTGTAGAATCATCAAAATTCTAGGCTTATGTGCATTGTGTATGTTTGTTCATTGAGTTTAATTTATATTGTCACATGAGGCTATATCTAAATTTGATAAAGTTTTTCAATCAAATAAGAACTCCATGAACGTGTTTAAGTGATTGGGTTTTAAGTCTTTTGTATCTAGTTCACACTCCTTCACTTTCGTTTCCATATGACACATTTATGCCATAAGAGTGTGGATAACTTCTAGTATTGTACTTTGTGTCATTTGTGTGTTTATATATATATATATATATATATATATATATGTGCTTGAGCATATTTGGTATCTAATATGTATACATATATATGATATTTTATTTGTATCCATCTTTGTCATGTTACCTAGTCCATTTATGCTTTTACTTCATAATTGGTATCTATCTTGTTTCGAATTTTGTTTGATGTCACATGCTTAGTATCTTATTTTTCAAATTGGTATCATTTTTATCGCATCATAGTTGGTATCCAATAATACTTGTATGGATTAGTTAAAATTTTGTTGCCTATATGCCTAAATTATTATATCTCTTTATGCACCATCATGTTTTTAATTGTATTCCCATATTTAGGGGAAGAAATGGTACTTAGTTATTTTGGGGGAGGTATGAGTAATTAATTAATTAATTCCTAATCCTTTGTCCATTCCTGAACAAAAAGGGGGAGAATGATAGGGGAGAAATGGTATCTAATCCTATTGTAATTGTATCTTAGTATAGGAGATCTATCTTAGGGGGATAGCGCTATCTTGTTAGGTTGATCACATTTGAAAGAAGGGGAAAATTAATTTAGGGGGAGTAATTATTTTAATTGCATTTAATATTTTGATATTCCCTATACGTTTAATGTGTTGCTTAAGTGTGCAGCAAGTTTTAAAGTGGCATCTATTTAAAGCGTCAAAGCATTCTAAAGTGGTTTAGAGTCAAGCTACGTATTTTTTTTATTTTGCGTGGGATGTTTTGAGTATAATGGAGCTTGATGGAGCTTTAGGATTCTCGTTTGATTTTTATCCCGGAATAGCCAAAGGGGGAGATTTGTAAGGACACAAATTTCCAATTGAGTTCTTTGTAGTTTTCGCTCAATTCCGGACAAAAGAATTTGAGTCATAGGATTGTAATCATGAGTATCCTCCAAGCCTATGATGTTTGAAGTTTAAGTTGAAGACGTTGCGGCCAGTATTTCAAAGTGAAGATATCAAAGTGTTGGTTTCACATAGTGCCTAGTTTTGCGTCCTCAACGGTTCATATTTCAAGTCTCCAAAAGCTTTGAATGCACATTATATATATATATATATATATGAGACTTAGAATACTTTTTAATGGGTGTAATTTTCATTTAAAATAAATTTCAAAAATTATTTGAGCTTAAAATGAAAAATGGGTATTCTGACTTTTCGTTCAAAATTGTCGTTCGAACAAGTTTTGCCAACGGGTTTCCCTTTTGAACACTGGATTTTCGTTAGAAAGGTCGTTCGAACTTAACATTCGTTCGAACAAGATTTCAGGCGGGAATAGTTTTTTTGCCAGTTTTACGCATTTTCCATTATTTTGTCCCACTACTTTTTGACAATTTTTAACCGCTTCGAGGACAGATTTTTTCTAAGACTTTTGAACTCACTTGGAGACATTTTCTGAGAAAATTCTTCCATCCAAAATTCCATGTTTTCATGTGTTAAATTTCAATAGAATTTTTTGTTCAAACACATGTTTATACATCCATAGTTTTAATTTGTTTATTCCAAGTACCACACACACATACACACACACACACACACACACATGTATGTATGTAAATATATATATATATATATATATATATATATATATATTTCTTGGAGTGTTTGACACCGAGTTAATTCTCATCCCATAAAGAGTTATTTGGGTTCTTCTCTACCCCCAAAAGGAGAAAAGTTTACCGCAGTGCTCCCACTCGGAGAAAGGCTTTGGTTGCGAGTTGGAGGTTATCCAAGGGCCTCATTGGTGGACTCGAAGGTTCCGGTGGAGTTCGAGATTGTCGACTAAGCAGAGGTTGGTTTAAGAAGACGTGTTAGGGACTTGTAGGACTCGAGTCGATTTGAGTAAGTCATTTGTCTTGTACTTGTAAAAATTCCGTACTTAGTGGATGTAACAACCCTCACGTTTGATAGCATATTTTATATTTATTTACTATGTGTAGTAATTAATTATAAAATGATAGATGTTGAGTAAATATTAATTTAATATGAGAAAGGTTAATATTTACTGAAATGTTGTATGATTACCTGATGAGTAGGTAAAAATATCCATGTGGGGATTTATGGTGTCATAAGATATAAAATGACATTTTGGTTTAATGAGAAATCGGAACTTAAAATGAGTTATAAATTTTCTAATGATAATTTTGAGGGTGTAGTTAGTCTCGGTAGGTGCGAGACAGTCAAAATAAGTGTCATATTGCATTTTGGCATTTTGGGCACTTTTGACTGGTTATAGCTTAAGTGCAGTGCGATTTATTATATCGCGTATTGGACATTTAAGTGGGCTCTTTAGACTTAAGCCCCGTTTTATTTTTCCCCACCCTATTTCTATTCTTCCATTTTACAAAATTGAGCCCTAGAGAGTGTAGAGAGTGGAAGAGAACTTTGGAGAAAAGAGAGATTGGAGCTTGGATCTTGCTTGCATCTTCCTCAAATCTGATTTTCTACATCAAGGCAAGTTATCTACTTGCTATTACATGATTTAAGGAGAATAATTAGTTGTGATAGTTATGAATTGTTGTGTTTAATCATTTTAGGGTTTTGTTGGATTTGTGGGTATTAACCCTTGGAAATGGATTGGGATGATTAATATTGTAAATGATGGTAATTAGGCATGTTTGTGATGTATTAGTTCCATTAAATGATATGGGATTTGGTTGTTGGAAGAAGAATGGAGAGTTTTGGGTCTAGGTCTGCAATGACCGGTCGACCGCAGTTACCAGACCGGTCGACCGGGCCTTCGGGAGAAGGCACACTGCTTTCTTTCAAAGGCATAACATTGAGGCGCGGTCGACCGCGGTCCCCTTACCGGTCGACCGGCCCTACCGAAGTGAGAGTTCTGCTTTTCTTCTAAGGCACAAATTTGAGACGCGATCGACCGCGGTCTTGGGACCGGTCGACCGGTCCCCTGTTTTCTTTCCAAAACTTTACTTTTGCTTTTAGTCTTTTATTTTCATAGGGACTTAGGAACCTTCTTGAATGAAGTAAACTTTGGCTTTTAGAGTCCTAGTTGAGTTTGGTTGTCTCCCTAGAGTGGAATGGATTTCACTTGGGGTTAAATACAGAGGAGGGGGTGTTCCAAAGTGATGTTTAAGCATCATTCTTTTTGTTACTTCTTAATAGGAGGTTAGGGGTTGTAGGCCCATGTTTGAAGACTTAAGGGCTTATCAAGATTTTATGAACTTTGAGAACTTATAGGATCATAATGATTATTTGGAGATTTAGTCAGGACTTGTAAATTGAGGAATATTAATGACGATATTCGAGGGGAACTAGGTTCGTATAATGAACCCAAATGCTTAAAGATGATAGGTTCAACTAAAACGGACCCAAATTGTGTTAATGATGATTGGTTCAAATAGAAGGAACCCAACTGTTTAATAATGATAGGTTCAAATAAAAAGAACTAATCACATGGGTAATGGAAATGGAAATTGGTAATGAATATTGAAAATGATAATGAGATTTAAAAATGTAAATGTTAATTTACTATTACACGCCTCTTTAAATGACATCATAAGGGAAGTTCGCGCGCATGGTGATGCCCCCTGGCTAATGAATGCAGGGTGGATATAGTCCTAGGCCATGTGAGCGTTTGTTATATATATATTTTCTGCAATGGGTAGGAGATTCCGGGTGTGGTCTTGACTATCCCGCAGGCAAATGGCCTCTTCCTGACGTCTTGCGTTGTAGGATCCCAGGTTGTTCTATGGTAGGCCCTGGAATATGATGGTCATTTAGGGGCGCGCACAGTGGGGAAACCCGGACGGGCGGTCTTAGATATCATTATATGTATATGAATATAACTATATTTTCATCAAGTGGGACTTGATGGTTATTAAACGCCATAAAGAGCGTATGATAAATGCCACAAAGAGCATAAATATGTGCCATAAAGAGCACGGAAATGAGATTAATGAAATATGTGCCAAAAAGTGCACTTGATATTAATGGTATTCCTATTAAGGAATAGAAAGATGAAATGGTAAGATAATTAACTATGGAAGTTAATAAATGGTTTTATTCCTAGTAAGGGATACACAAGGAAATGGAAATTTGATAAATGAGGAAAGGTTTTAAATTTAAGTTATTACTTTTCTTTCTTTTATGTAATGACATTTCATCATTTAGTTAAATTGTAGTGTAAAATTTATCATCCTTATCATTCGTGCATAACTGTTCATTTCTATCATGCTTTTTATTTCTTCTGGTGATTATATTGAACCCGGCCCTGACCGGTTTACTTTCTTTGTCGTGTATATGATTGTATCCGCTCAGGTGCTCCCCCGCAAGGATGCCAGTCTTGATGTCCCCATTCCATTGCTTTCGACGAGCTGTAAGATTTTGCGGGTTATTACAGGATCTTGAATTAGACGCTTCCATCTTTGTGTTCTAGATATGATCGGGTCTTTTTATTCGGGCGTGTGGCCCAAACTTTTGTATTTGATTAATGGATGTATTATGTAAGATATTTAATTTGTTGTACTTTGTTGTATGTTGCTGGGGATCGATAGCCTATTCGGCCCTACTGTTTACTTTCATCTTAGTTGTATTATATATACTCTTTTGGAATTCCACTTGCTTATCAGATGGGGTTGTTTTAATTTAAATTTCTTAACTGCATTTTAAATTTCTAAACTTTTTGGCAACCCGTTTTCTGATGTATTGGGCGGTTTTCTCGTATACTCACTTTATATTTTGTGATGCTGAGAATGATATTCATCCATGATTCCTGTTATATTTGGGTATCGGGCTGGCCACCCCTTATCTCGGATCTCAGGTTGTCACAGTGGACTTAAGGCTATGTCCGTCTGAGGTTTTTCCCATTTGGCTTTTCCTCGTACATCGCGGCGTAGTGGTTGTGAATTTATTTTATCTTGCAAATCACTTAGAACGCATATTTAGGATTAAAAGATAAAATATGATTTAATTCACAACTATAGTATAATTTGGTGCTAAAATTCATTTAGGTGAAATTTGGATTAATTTAATTCAAGTCATTAATATAATTTGGTAAAATTTAGTTTGGCCTAATTTGCGAAAAATGAATTAATCTTGTTAGGCAAATATTTAGGACTTGGGTTGAATTAATTTTGTTTAAGTGAAAAATTTATTAGTTACTTAATTTAATTTCACTTTAAGTTTAGTTTATTTTAATTTGAAAGAAATTAAAATTTGAAGGTTGTGTGTTGTGGTTAACCATAATATTCAGCACTTAGGTATAAGAGCTTTAAGAATTAAAATTCACGTTTTCAAATACTCTTTCATTATGTTTGGTTATTTATCTTTCCATATTTATGGTTATTGATATCTCTTTACTGTTTTGATTCTATTGTTGCATATAATGATATTGGCAAGTGTTGGTATTTGTTGCTATTTTTCATTCCTCGTATCAACTTCTCTAACCATGCATGTTTAATTCTATCCCTTTGTCTTTTCCGAACAAAAGGCGGAGAAACATTGATAGGGGAGTTTATCGTTAAGGGGAGTTTAACATGTTTTTAACATGTTTCATATATGTTTAACATAATTTGCTTACCATGATTTATATTCTCTATTTTCCCCATGCGTTTTATGTGTTTATTGTTTCATGTGTGTAGGACTTCATTTTCATTTGCCAATATGTCGCCTACTTCTCTGCAGCCAATTGTCAGTCGAGTCTGTTTGTCTGTCATTTTTTTGGGTTTTGGGGACGGGCTTTAGAATCAGTTTGACGGCTGACTTAGAAAATTCAGTGTCTTTTTGGTTATATTTTTTTATTTTGTTTTGTCTCGAAATAGCCAAAGGGGGAGATTTGTAAGGACAAATTTATAATCGAATCATTTGTAGTATTGTCTATTCCATTGGGAAAAATATTTTTGGGTCTTAACAAGTCACACATCTATCAAATCGCATTCCATTCTCTTTTCCCAAAAGGTATAAGTCCCAAACTCAATTTATGTGTTGGATCTAATTTTAATTGACTTAAAATATTTATGGAAAATTTTCAAATTAATTTTAAATCATTTTTGGAGAAAATGAATTTTTTGTTCGAAGTCATCCCAGGTTGTTCGAACGACCTGGGTCTTCGAACACGGCCTGTTTACACTGACATATCGTTAGAAGGTTCATTAGAATTATCGTTCGAACGAATTCGTTCTAATGACGTTTCTAACGACTTGCCTTATATTGCACTAGATTATCGGTAGAAAACTCGTTCGAATGAGTTTTGTCAGTTATGAAAAAAAATTTAAATATTTTCTGCAATTATTTTACATAACTGCTTGGGTCCACTACTTTTCTCAGTTTCATAAAGTGGATGAAAATACAAGTTTTCACAAGGAACTTGCACATTTCAAAAGTAGAATTCATGTCTTCCTTTTCATGAAAAACTCTCCAACACAATTTTGATTTTTAAATGAACCAAAACCCCATGCTTTTAACCTGAATTTCATCATGGACATATGCGGTGGATTTCTGCATCCTGGTTGATTAGAGATGGTACTTTGGCCTTCAGTGGATAACAAGACACGAGTTGTGTCGTGCAACGCATTGGATATTTGCGTATTACAAACGAAGGTAGAGGAGACGGCGACAGTATGTCTTAGTGAGTCAAGTCTGTTAGTCTTTTGAGTCCCTTGTAAAACCTTTATTTATAGTGGATTTGTCTAGGCCTAGCCGTCCGAGATTTTTTCTATTTGGGTTTTCCTCATACATCGGCGCGTTGTGGTTGTGATTCCTCATTTTATATTATTTAATCACCTAGATGCATGTGTAGGATAAAAGGATAAAATTTGGCTAAATTTATATCTCTTAATCTAGTTGACAATCCCATCACTTTAATTGATAATTGTTATTGCTAACTTGCGAATTTGCAAAGGATATTAAAATTGGAATATTTCTCTCTTTAGCAAATTTTTTATAGTGTAGTTTGTGTATTATATGAAATAACCTTAGTTCATATAACCTTACAACTTCAGTGAGTGAAATTCATTCTAAATTTCGGGGAAGAAATTTTCTAAGGGGAAAAGTTGTGACAATCCGAATATAATTATGATAAATTATGTTTAAACTATGCTTACCTTATTGGATATGTACAATTTTTTTTAGTGAGTATAATGTTAAATTATTATGTTTATTCTAATCCTACCTTCATAAATCATTAAATGTCGAATTATTTACAAACATAAACTTTTGAAGTTTTCAGTAAGCATGTTCATGTTAGAGACTAGTTTTGACCATTACCATATAACAATTGACTTGAGGTAAAAACTAGATAGTTGTAAAAATATGAATCAGGTTTGTAATACAATAGACGATGAATAGAATGGACATTCGAGTGAGAATATATCATCTTTTTACGAACATGGGGCAAAGTAGTCATTTAGCTTTAAATGGTATTTTGTCTTATATGGCGCCACATGTTATATTTTGATTGGACCAAAGGGATGTACCCTTATTCCACCCTAAAGACCTTAAAATATCCTTTATTCTTCATGGATATCATAATTTCAAGTTGTTTAAGGTTTTCCATGGAATAAAGAGAGGTTAGGGTGAATTTGTGAAGGAATAAGGAAAATAATAGAGAGATAAACAAACTTATGTATCCACGTGTGCTTAGGTAAGATTGAATTCGTAAAGTTCCATTATTTATATGGCATATGTTGTTTTATATGATATTAAGGATCATATTGAGGACAATAGGATACGTTTTTTTGTATATGTATGGGTATGTGTAGGTTGTGTGTATGAAGCATGCAAAATTCATACAACTAAGGACGTAATCATTATGTTAATAAAACTAGTGTATCTTTGTGATTACACAATGGAATTGATTTATTCTACTTGGATATGAAAATACACATTGATATACTTGTTATTTCAAAATATTATGCAAAAATACCAAGAAATGAATCTTGGGTAATAGTTTGAAGTTTAGGTATAGAATATGTCCCAAAAGTGTAAGTATGCATACCTTGTGTTCGAGGTTTTGCTTGACATAACCAATGAAACCCAAAAATTATGAAACTTTAATTTTATTCAATTTTCTTTTTGAAATTGGGTGGAAGAAAATAGAAAGTTATAATGTAGAAAAATTGAGAAAATTCTTGAAAGTTGACTGAACGATAGATGAACCTATAGGGTAGGCTTACTATGTGGTAAAGAAATGGGCATATCTTGCCCTAGAAAACTTGAAATGATTTGTTATCTTTTGTATTGCAATACTAATATGATCAGGATTGGATTACGAAGAAGAAAGTAAAGTATGTCTTGGTTATGATTTGGATATGTTAACTATCTTAACATGACTTTAGATGGGACTTCATTTATGATAAATGATTTGAATACGATTATCTTAACATGGCTTATGAATTGAGTTATGTTTAAGTTATTCTTTGGATTATTGATATTCTTATGATGATACTAATATTATAAGAATGATAGGAAAGGAGGAACAACCGGGTGAACAAGTGCTAGACAAAGGCAAGGAAAAAATAGATTAAGTGGCCAAGGTGAGTGTACTCAGTGGAGAGATGTATTTATACATGGTTATGGATATGATCAGGATATCAGATGTAATATACATGGTTATGGATATGATCAGAATATTACACACAGGTGAGAAGTAATTATACATGGTTATGGATATGATCTGAATATTACTCACTGGCAAGATGTAATTTTACATGGTTAGGGATATGATAAAAATATTACTCACTGGTAAGATGAATTTATACATGGTAATGGATATAATCAGAATATTACTTAGTGGTAAAATGTAATTATACATGGTTATGGATATTATCACTATATTACTCATTGGTAAGATCTATTTATACTTCGTTATGGATATGATCAGAATATTACTCACTAATAAGATGTATTTATACATGATTATGGATATGATAATGACCATTAAAGATAAGGGGTTACTCCATGACTAGTAATGGGGGGAAATTGTCTATTGTAGGGGAAATTGTCTATTGTAGACAGGATATGTGAATAACAATTCGAAAAGGTTGGTCATTCATTATGAATGGTCCAGATAAATTTTGTCTATTAAAGACAAGGGGGAACTCCTCAGCCCGAAATGAGAGAGCATTGTCTATTGCATACATGATACGATAATCATGATTCAGAAAGGTTGATCATTCATTATGAATGGGCCGAATAAATTTTGTCTATTAAAGACAAGGGGTTACTCCTCTACCAGGAATGGGGGAGAATTGCCTATTGCAGACAGGTATGTGAATTATTATTCGAAAAGGTTGGTCATTCATTATGAATGGGCCGGATAGGTTTTGTCTATAAAAGAAAAGGGGTTACTCCTCAACCAAGAATGGGGGAGAATTGTCTAATGCAGATAAGACGTGTGAATCATGATTTGGAAAAGTTGGTTATTCATTATGAATAAGCCAGATAAGTTTATATAATATCACATGAAAATGATTATTTGCATTTGATTTTGTGCAACAGTGTAGTAAGTTTATATTCACACGAATATAATTTATTTCCTTTAGTTTTATGCCATTTTGTAGTAGTAATGTATTTACTGGGCAATTTTGCTCAGGGTTTCAGATGTTTATGTTTTTCTGGCAACATGATGTCACTACCAATCTATGAAGTTGGGTGGGGTTAGCAAGGGATGCATAAAACCATGATTTTGGTCTATCGTAAATGGTGTAATTTAAGCCAACTTATCCTTTAAATAAGTTCATTTATGTATAAATACTTTAATATATGGAAAGTTTTTAGTTTTATGGATTCATGTTGATGATGGAAAAAGGTAACTCATATTTATTGTTCGTTTTAAGCAATTATGTTTTGACACACTTTGACTTTCAAACTTAATGACAAGTAACTGGGTTGGGGTATGTAAATTTTCGGTATGAGGGCCTAGGTTTCGGAGGTTCTAGAGTTAGAAGTGCCTTTATTTAGTAGTGTACATAGAAATTATTTTTAAGTCATAAGTATTCGATTTTAAAGGATACAAATACGTGTGTTGGATTCCGGAGACATGGAAATGAAGGGTATGTTATTGAATTTTAAATTTGATTTATTGACTAACATTTATCATCTATACACATATTATGTTGTACGGGCTATGTAGTGTAAGGATCTTACAGGAAGGGAAATAAGATGTCAAAGTTTATTCGGGGATGACAACGAATACATATATATTAATATGAATCACTGCACTATTTTATATGTTGTATGGACAAATGTGTCAGTGAAGAATTTTTTTAAAAAGAGAATGTGATATGAAAAAATGTGAAGTATTTGAAGTAATCGTTTCCTACACATGTACGCGTGGACTTGAGTCGTGGATAAGAAGTGAGGAGAATTACTATTGCATGATTATGATGAGACCTAAATTATCAGAGTGTGAATAAAATAAAGATTCACATAGTAAAGGTGAAGTGAGAAGATTAGTAGTTGTATATATTAACATTTAATATGTAAAATTTTCTAACATTCAATTACTAGTCAATATATTACAATTGATCCGAATATGGGTTCGTAGTGAATTATGATAAGTAGAAAAAAAGAGTAATTGGAGTTGAGATATACTCCTTTAATAGTATGAGTATATGTAATGGATTCTACTCTGGTGATGTTTTGAAATGCTTATATGAATTGTAAAGTTGAGACAGGCTGTTAAATAGTTCGAAGTTTAAAAATATTGAGGAGTCCTTTTAAGAGTAAGTGTTGTGTATGAGTATGGGAAAGATGCTAATCGGGTTGGAATATCAACAACTGGTTTGGGTGGATATTGAGTTATATTTGTCATTGTACGTATGTGTTATCACTAATTGTATGTCATATAATGAATATGGTTGACATTATAATGAGTCACCAAGAAGTATGTGTAAGGATAATGTGCTATGTGAGATAACATAATTTGATACATTAAGGTACTTATACAGGTTATTTGAAAAAAATATGGCATATAACAGTTAGAGAAGTATTATGGGGTTGGTAAGTATGGTTAAAGTTTTAAGTGGTGATGTTACGTTTAACATCCATGTTACCAAACGTGTAAGATGAGTGTATTAATGATGTTGCATAAGAATATCATGTTAATAAGGATTGGGGTAAGATTATGATTGCAAATTTATTGTGTTGGATAAATGAATTGTTAATGTGAGTGTACATTTAGTTAAAGAACAATCAAACAATATTGAAAAAGGACTATAGTGAGAAGTTATATTGAGTTCATATTGCATGACTGTACAATATACATGAAAGTGAATATGAAATCTTGGTTAAGAATAAACATTTAGTAAATGATTGTTCAGTTTCGATATATGAAAAGTGGTTAGACTCTATTTAGACTTAAAAATTATAAGGACGACATTTAACGTACTCTAAAACTTTATAAATGATGCGGATAGTAGTTAAAGTCAAACACATGTATTTGGTATTGAATGAAAGATGGAAATATGACGTATAAGAAGCTAGTCTTGAAATATAGTTATTATGATTTGAAATATTACACGATGATACGGATAGACTATAGGAATGAAGGGGGAAATGTAAAGAATGATACTAGGTTCATTAATAATGTTCACACATTGTGAATATATGATGATACAACTGATAAATTATTACGTGTGAATGTTCGACATACGTATATAAAGGTATGAAGTATTATTTCACCTGGTAATTGGTTTTTATAGATAAGAAATCTTTAGATGATTATCCTTATTTCTAAATGATAAAGAAATTAAAGATGTTATGAAAGAAGATTTATCATACATCGAGAAATTGGAGGAAATTATTGATCGTAAGGAACAAGAATTAAAGAATAAACATATTTTCGTAGTTAAAGCGTGGTGGAGGATACATGAAAATTAAAGAAGACCTTGGTAAAGGGAAGATAGCATTATAAAACAATATTCCCATTTGTTTGGTATGCGAAATTCATTCTAAATTTCGAGGATGAAATTTTTTAAGGGGGAAAGCTGTGACAACCCGAATATAATTATTATAAATTATGCTTAACTTATGTGAAATGGATAATTTTTTTTAACTGAATATAATGTTAATTTATTATGTTTACTCTAACCCTACCTTCATAACTCATGAAATGTCAAATTAGTTACAAACACAAAATTTTGAAGTTTTCGGTAAGCATGTTCATGTTGGAGACAAGTTTTGACCATTACAATATAACAATTGACTTGAGGTAAAAACTATATAGTTGTAGGCATTTGAATTAGGTTTGTAGCACAATAAACGGTGCATCAAACGGACATTTGAGTGAAAAGATATCATCTTTTTACGAACATGGGGCAAAGTAGTCATTTAACTTTAAATTATATTTTGTCTTATATGGCGCCACATGTTATATTTTGATTGGACTAAAGGTTATGCCATATTAAAGACCTTAAAATATCCTTTATTCTTCATGGATATCAGAAATTCAAGTAGTTCATGGTTTTTCATGGAAGAAAGAGAGGTTAGGGTGAATTTGTGAAGAAATAAGGAAGATAATCGAGAGATAAACACACTTATGTATCCAAGGGTGCTTAGGTAAGATTGAATTTGTAAAGTTTCATTATTTATATGGAATATGTTGTTTTATATGATATTAAGGATCATATTGGGGACAAGATGATACGTTTTGTTGTATGTGTATGGGTATGTGTAGGTTGTGTGTATGAAGCATGTAGAATTCATACAACTAAGGACGTAATCATTATGTTAATCAAACTGGTATATCTTTGTGATTACACAATGGAATTGATTGATTCTACTTGGATATGAAACTACACATAGATATCCTTGTTATATCCAAATATTATTTAAAAATACGAAGAAATGAATCTTGGGCGATAGTTTGAAGTTTAGGTATAGAATATGTCCTAAAAGTGTAAGTATGCCTACCTTGTGCTCGAGGTTTTTCTTGACATAACAAATTAACTCCAAAAATTATGAAACTTTAATTTTGTATTATTCAATTTGTTTTTGGAAATTGGATGGAAGAACATAGAATGTTATGATGTAGAAAAATTAAGAAAATTCCTGGAAGTTGACTGAATGATTGAGGAACCAATAGGGAAGGTTTACTATGTATTAAAGAAATGGGCATATCTTTCCCTAGAAAACTTGAAATGATGTATTGTCTTTTATATTGGAAACCTAATATGATCATGATTGTATTACCAAGAAGAAAGTAAAGTATATCTTGGCTATGATTTGGATATGTTAAATATCTTAACATGGGTTTAGATGGGACTTCATTTATGATAAATTATTTGAATATGATTATCTTAACATGGCTTATGAATTGAGTTATGTTTAGGTTATTCTTTGGATTATTGATATTCTTATGATTATACTAATATTATAAGAATTATAGGAAGGAAGGAGCAGCCGGTTGAATAAATGCCAGGCAAAGGAAAGGGAAAAACAGAATAAGTGGCTAAGGTGAGTGCACTCACTGGTGAGATGTATTTATACATGGTTATGAATATAATCAGGGGATCACATGTAATTATACATGGTTATGGATATGATCAGAGTACTACACACATGTGAGAAGTAATTATACATGATTATGGATATGATCAGAATATTACTCACTGGTAAGATGTAATTTTACATGGTTAATAAAAATATTACTCACTAGTAAGATGTATATATACATGGTTATGGATATGATCAGAATATTACTCATTGATAAAATTTAATTATACATGGTTATGGATATTATCACTATATTACTCATTGGTAAGATGTATTTATACATGGTTATGGATATGATCAGAATATTACTCACTACTAAGATGTATTTCTACATGATTATGGATATGATAAGAATATTACTCACTGGTAAGATGTAATTTATATATTTATGGATATGATCAGTATACTACTCATTGGTAAGATGTATTTATACATAGTTATGGATATGATGAAAATATTTTTAATATGAAATATTTCATTTCGTTTTATCAAAATGGGAGGTTAATCCCCGACCTGGAATGGGGGAGATTTGTCTATTAAAGACAAGGGGCTACTCCTTGACTAGTAATGGTGAAAAATTATCTATTGTAGACAGGATATATGAATAACGATTCGAAAAGTTTGGTCATTCATTATGAATGGGCTAGATAACTTTTGTCTATTAAAGACAAGGGGGAACTCCTCTGCCCGAAATGAGAGAGAATTCTCTATTGCATACATTATATGATAATCGTGATTCATAAAGGTTAGTCATGCATTATGGATGGGCCGGATAAGTTTTGTCTATTAAAGACAAGGGGTTAATCATTTACCAGGAATGGAGGAGAATTGCATATCGAAGACCGGATATGTGAATTATGATTCAAAAAGGTTGGTCATTCATTATAAATGGGTCGGATAAGTTTTGTCTATAAAAGAAAAGGGGTTAGTCCTCAACCAGGAATGTGGGAGAATTGTCTAATGCAGATAAGATATGTGAATCATGATTTGGAAAAGTTGGTCATTCATTATGAATAAGACGAATAAGTTTATATGATATCATATCAAAATGGTTATTTGCATTTAACTTTATGCAACGGTGTCGTAAGATTATATATTATCACATGAATATGATTTATTGCATTTAGTTTTATGCCATTATGTAGTTGTGATGCATTCACTGATCAATTTTTCTCACGGTTTCAGATGTTTATGTTTTCCAGGTAACATAATATCAATTTCAAATCTATGAGGTCGGGTAGCAAGGGATGCATAAAACCATGATTTTGGTCAAATGTAAATGGGTTAATTTAAGCCTACTTATCCTTTAAATAAGTTCATTTAGGTATAAATACTTTAATATGTGATTTTTTTTAGTTTTATGGATTAATGTTTATGACTGAAAAAGGAAACTCATAATTATGGTTTGTTTAAGGCAATTATGGTTTGACTGACTTTGACATTCAAACTTAATGATATGTAACTCGGTTGGGGTGTGTCAATTTGTGGTATGAGATCCTAGGTTTTAGAGGTCTGGAGTTAGATACGCCTAGATTTAGCAGTGGACATAGAAATTACTTTTAAGTCATACGTATTCATTTTTAAAGGATAGAAATAAGTATGTTGGATTCCTGAGACATGAACATGAAGGGTTTGTTATTAAGTTTTAAATTGGATTTATTGGCTACCATTTATCATCTATACACATACAATGTTATACGGGATATGTAGTGTAAGGATCTTGTAGGAAAGGAAATAAGATGTCAAAGTTTATTCGAGGATGACAATGAATATATATATATTAATATGAACCATTGCATTGTTTATATGTTGTATGGACAAACATGTCAATGAAGAATTTTTTTAAAGATAGAATCTGATATCAAAAAATGTGCAGTATTGGAAGAAATCTTTTCCTACACATGTATGCGTGGACTTGAGTCGTGGAAAAGACGTGAGGAGAATTACTATTGCATGATTATGATGAGACCTAAATTGTTAAAGTGTGAATAAAATAAAGATTCACATAGTATAAGTGAAGTGATAATATTAATAGTTATATATGTTTAAAATTTAATATGTAAAATTATCTAAAATTCAATTACTAGTCAATATATTACAATCGATCCGAATATGGGGTCATAGTAAATTATGATGAGTAGAAGAAAAGAGTAATGAGAGTTGAGATGTACGTCTTTATTAGTATGAGTACATGTAATGGATGTTACTCTTGTGATGTTTCGAAATTCTTATATGAATTGTAAAGTTGAGACAGGCTGTTAAAGAGTTGGGAAGTTTAAAAATATAGAGGAGTCCTTTTAAGAGTATGTGTTGTGTATGAGTATGGGAAAGATGCTAATCGGGTTAGAATGTCAACAACGAATTTGGGTGGATATTGAATTATATTTGTCATTGTACGTATGTGTTCTCGCTAAAGGTATGTCATATAATGAATATGGTTGGCATTATAATGAGTCACCAAGAAGTATGTGTAAGGATAATGTGCTATGTGAGATAACATAATTTGATACATTAAGGTACTTATACAGATTGTTTGAAAAAAATATGGCGTATCATAGTTAGAGAAGTATTATGGGGTTGGTAAGTAGGGATAAAGTTTTAAGTGGTGATGTTACGTTTAACATCCATATTACCAAATGGGTGAGATGAGTGTATTAATGATGTTGCATAAGATTATCATGTTAATAAGGATTGGGGTAAGAGTATGATTGTAAAGTTATTGTGTTGGATAAATGAATTGTTAATGTGATTGTACGCTTAGTTAAAGAACAATCAAACGATATTGAAAAACGACTATAGTGAGAAGTTATATTGAGTTCATAGTGTATGACTGCATAATATACACGAAAGTGAATATGAAATCTTGGTTAAGAATAAACATTTAGTAAATGATTGTTCAGTTTTAATATATGAAAAGTTTTGAGACTCTATTTAGATTTAGAAATTGTAAAGACGACATTTAACATACTCTTAAACTTTAGAAATGATGTGGATAATAGTTAAAGTCAAACACACGTATTTGGTATTGAATGGAAGATGGAAGTATGACGTATAAGAAGCTAGTACTTAAATATAGTAATTATGATTTGAAATATTACACGATGATACGAATATACTATAGGAATGAAGGGAGAAACATAAATAATGATACTAGGTTCATTAAGAATGTTCACACATTATGAATATATGGTGATACAACTAATAAATTATTATGTGTGAATGTTCGACATACATATATAAAGGTATGAAGTATTGTTTCAGCTGTTAATTGATTTTAAATGATAAGAAATCATTAGATGATTATCCTTATGTATAAATTATAAAGAAATTGAAGGTGTTATGAAAGAATAGTTGTCGTACATCGAGAAACCTGTGGAAATTATTGATCGTAAGGAATAAGTATGAAAGAATAAAGTTATTCTTGTACTTAAAGTGTGGTAAAGGATCCATGAAAATTAAATAAGCAACTTGGGAAAGGGCAGATATCATTAGAAAACATCATTCCCATTTGTTTGGTAAGTGAAATTCATTCTAAATTTTGGGGATGAAATTTTCTAAGGGGGAAAGTTATGACAACTTGAATATAATTATGATAAATTATGTTTAAATTATTCTTAACTTATGTGATATGGACAATTTGTTTTTAGTGAATATAATGTTAAGTTATTATGTTTAGTCTAATCCTACCTTCATAAATCATGAAATGTCAAATTAGTTACAAACACAAAATTTCGAAGTTTTCCGTAAGCATGTTCATGTTGGAGACTAGTTTTGACCATTACAATATAATAATTGACTTGAGGTAAAAACTATATAGTTGTACACATATGAATTAGGTTTGTAACACAATAAATGGTGCATCGACCGGACATTCGAGTGAGAAGATATAATCTTTTTACGAACATAAGGAAAAGTAGTCATTTAGCTTTAAATGATATTTTGTCTTATATGGCGCCATATGTTATATTTTGATTGGACCAAAGGGATGTACCCTTATTCAATATTAAAGACCTTAAAATATCCTTTATTCTTCATGGATATCACAATTTCAAGTGGAAAGAGAGGTCAGGGTGAATTTGTGAAGGAATAAGGAAGATAATCGAGAGATAAACAAACTTATGTATCCAAGGTTGCTTAGGTAAGATTGAATTTGTAAATTTTCATTATTTATATGGCATATTTTATTTTATGTTATTAAGGATAATATTGGGGACAAGAGGATACATTTTGTTGTATGTGTATAAGTATGTGTAGGTTGTGTGTATGAAGCATGTAGAATTCATACAACTAAGGACGTAATCATTATGTTAATCAAACTGGTGTATCTTTGTGATTACACAATGAAATCGATTGATTATACTTGGATATGAAACTACACATAGATATACTTGTTATATCAAAATATTATGTAAAAATACCAAGAAATGAATCTTGGGCGATAGTTTAAAGTTTAGGTATAAAATCTATCCCAAAAGTTTAAGTATGCATACCTTGTGTTTGAGGTTTTGCTTGATATAATAAATGAAATCTAAAAATTATGAAACTTTAATTGTGTATTATTCAATTTTCTTTTTGAAATTGGGTGGAAGATAATAGAAAGTTATGATGTAGAAAAATTAAGATAATTCCTGGAAGTTGACTAAACGATTGAGGAGCCCATAGGGCAAGTTCACTATGTGGTAAAAAAATGGGAATATCTTGCCCTAGAATACTTGAAATGATGTGTTGTCTTTTGTATTGAAAACCTAATATGATCAATAAGAAATAAAAGTATATCTTGTCTATGATTTGGATGTTTTAAATGTCTTAACATGACTTTTGATGGGACTTCATTTACGATAAATGATTTGAATAGGATTTATCTTAACATGGCTTATGAATTGAGTTACGTTTAAGTTATTCTTTAGATTATTGATATTCTTATGATGATACTAATATTATAAGAATGATAAGAAGGGAGGAACAACCGGTTGAACAAGTTCCAAACAAAGGCAAGGGAAAAATAGATTAAGTGGCCAAAGTGAGTGTAGTCACTCGTGAGATCTATTTATACATTGTTATGGATATGATCAGAATATTACTCGCTGGTAAGAAGTAATTATACATGGTTATGTATATGATCATAATATTACTCACTGGTAAGATGTAATTTTACATGGTTATGGATATGATTAGAATAGTACTCACTGGTAAGATGTATTTATATATGGTTATGGATATGAACAGAATATTACTCACTGCTAAGATGTAATTATACATGGTCAGTTTATTACTCATAGGTAAGATATATTTATACATGGTTATGGATATGATCAAAATATTATTCACTGGTAAGATGTAATTATACATGGTTATGGATATGATCAAAATATAACTCATTGGTAAGGTGTATTTATATATGCACTACAAGAAAAAAGCCTTTTTATGACCTTTTTTAAGTGTCATAAAACACATTTTATGATGCTTTATTTTTTAATAAAAAAGTCATAAGTTTGGGTGTCATAATTGATACCCATAAAAAATGTCATATTAGGTAATAGTTATATATGACTTTTTTTTCAAAAGTGTCATATCTGCTACACAAAAAGGTCATAATATACTCTATCAGATGTCATATTTTATTTAAAAAGCGTCATGATAAACAATTTTCAAAGTTTTAAAAAGGTCATAAAAAATTTCATCACATGAGGATTTAATATAAACGATCATAAATTAAACATATAATAAAAAAAATTAAAAACCAATATTAATGTCATAATTGACAAGTAAATCTAAACACAAATTAAAATTCATAAAAACATAAAAATTGTCATGAAATTTTTTTTATTCGAACTTACGTACATGTAAAATGCACCAAACCAAGTCATTTGTCCATGTCAAAAAAATAAGACACAACTAGATATACCCACCATGTACATCATTCAAAAAAAAATAATGACTGCATGTATCATAGCTAGATATACCCACTATGTACATCATTAAAAAAATGTCTCCAAAAAAATGTACATCCAAAAATCACGCATATATATCCTCAATTCGGCCCTTGCTTCCGGAAGTTTTCGATATTTTTCTTTTGCCTACTCTTCTTGATGAAGCATAAACTCTAATTCTTCAATATGTTTCGATCCCCGTCTAGGGATGTGAAAGTAAGTTGTAGCGAGTCCATTGAGTTACTCTAGAGTACCAAGGATAAGATGTCTAAAGTCCCTTGAGTTACTAGGCTCCCATTATGGACTTGTTTCTTCAAAGAGTCCTACAATAAAGAAAATTATCAAGAGTGTTATTAAATCATATTCTTTTCAATCCTCATATGTAGTATATATCCAAATTTATGAAGATTATATAAAAAAAATATGTTTTCTTAACTTTCGAAAGAAACTCCCAATTTTTTCACCAACTTCATTGGTTGCATCGTCTTCTTATTCTCTATTTCTCGATTTTTAGGCAATTATAAACATTAGAGACCTATCATCCTCATCAAATGCATTTCCATGTCTCTTTTTCTCTCCCAATTATAAAATAAAATATAAGAAATTAAGCACACAACACAAAATCCCCACAATGAATTGATTATGATTTTATACTCTAGAAATAATACAAGAATTCAACCACATACCATAATTCCTCAAAACCTGCATACCCCAACTGGCTAGGCTTGTGATTGAACTTATTCTTTGCTTGCCTTTCTCGTTGTACATCACTTAACTTCAACGCATTGATAAGAATTTAATGATATCGTTGATAAATGTTATAGATTCACATAATAAAAGGAATTTAATTACATTTAAGAAAGAGTATATCATTATGAACAAGAAAATGAAAATCAAAGTTTGAGATCAATAAGTTAAGCATGAACTACAAACAAGCCACAATTTATTGATTTACAACCACCCCCACCCACCCACACAGACCAAACAAAGAAGTTTTACCTTGGTTTACTACAATGACTTCCTCCTTGATTTGAATTTCTAATGTTTATGTAGTCAGGTTTCTGACATCACAACCAATCAGAAGCGGCGCCTGCCCATAAAAGCAACGCAATCAAATTTGCAAACCGTATAACTGTTATGCTGATTAAGAAAGAATCATTAAACCAAATAATGAACTAATTTCGCCAAAACCATCAACATAATTAACTTATATCGTCATTCAGATTAGCAATAGAAGTCATACTATAAAAGGGGAAAATAAATGCTTGAACTTCTTCAATAGGTATTAGCAAATCAATGTGGGTAATGTGCAAATAAAATCACAACTACTTTTTGAGTAAATATAAATACCAATCCAGCTATATTAATCATTTTTTCATGCATTTCACATAAAATGCAATTTGGGGAACATGACACCAAAATCATCTTTCTCCCATGAAACAACAAGGAGCTAGAACCCAGAAAGTTAGAACCTTGCCCATGAATCATTGATGTCAGCTGTTGTTCTCAAACTCCATCCTTGCCTTCCCATAGAGCAGGGTCATCAACACCCCTACCATAACCAAAGAGAAAAGTAAAGCAATGCTCATAAAATGCACTAGGAAAAAAAAACTCAGCTATATAAATAGCAGGTGTAAGCAATTGATGTTCGCATTCGCAAAGTGAATAGAATTAAAAAAATCACAGCCCCCTATTATGTATATAAGAAAATATGTCTTCTCGGCTAATTTTATTTTGTATACGTCTGTATTAGAGGAGATGAATGTAGTACTAATATGCTCTTATGGATTTGGTTGGTGAACTTCAAAGAAGCTTCATACATCTAGGAGTTAAAATGATCAAGTTTTAACTGATTTTCGCTCGTGGTGTCGTGATGCTATCAATCCAATCATTGAATTCATTAAGCATCTTTAGGTTGCACTGGCTATGAAGAATGATGGCTTGATTGTTCCTGGTTACACATTAACAGAGGGTGCAACCAATTCTATTTCAACATCTTATCTTAGATTATGTTGAGCAGCTAGAACGCGATGATGGTTGTTTACTAGATTGCAGAAGTAGGTTGAATTATTGCCCTTTAGGTGCCTGTGCATTAGCTGGCGATGGCCTTCCCATTGATTGGTTTATAACTTCTGATGCTTTGGGGTTCACTGCTCCTATTAGGAACAACATTGATGCAGTTTCAGAGCGGGATTTTTTTTAAAGTTTCTTTTTACTCTACATAAGTGAATATAAATCTTTAACGAGTGACATCTGACCTCGATTGCATAAACTGCAGCTTTGAGAGATTGTAACTGTGATGATAAGACTTTATGCTTTGGAAACACTTCGGTGTCGCTGCTCTCCCTACATATTGCAGCATGAATAGCGTATCTTTCTTCTAAATCAAAATCGAGCTCGATTGTAGTATGGCAGATCTTGCAGTGCTTCTCATCTCTCCAATACAGGTCATGACAAAGTTCTCACCTAGAAAGTGAATCAATATAAGACCTTTTGTCGTATTTAATAGAATTAAGGTCAGAGTAAAACGATTTCCACGTCCACATGTCAAATGCTTGAATGCGACTCCATTTCACTTTTTGTTGTTCTCCTTTCTTCCCAGTAGTTTGAAGAACTTTGGCACCAATAGAAGCTGGAAGCTCATTTTGTATCTCAGACAGACACCGGTTGTTGTCTACATCAGACACTGCCGATGAACTGTCTTCTCTAGAAATATTCATTTCAGATTGATCTGATTGTTGTGATTTCTTAATTCGCATCATTTGGCATACTGGACATGGCTCGGCAGAGAAACGCTTGTCGTTTCTCCAAAGATGATAGAAGCTGAGCCTCTCGTGTACCCCTTTGGTCCAAAGATGATAGCAAGATGCACAAAGCCTGCAACAGAATAAGCAGAGGCAAAGTTCAAAAGTTATGATTCACAGCATAAAGGCTCTGTTTGTTTTAGGACATTTATTATTCACCTATTCTATGTTAAATTTTGCTTACTAGTTTGTCCAAAATCACACAACCACACCGTCTACACTTATTTACAATTTTATAAAAATAAAAATCTAACTCTGATTAGGTGAATACTCACCATTTTACTTTTCATCCCAAAGAAAATGATATCTAAAAGGAGAATTACCTTATGAAATAAATACAATGCAGAGTGGAGGAAGGTTAGTTACCTCTTCAGTATGAATCAACTCCCAGTGACCATCTTCAGAAGATTCAAAATATATCCTCTTGTGCCCCGGATCATATGCATTACAAGGTCCCCAGAAAATCCAGTATCTATTGTATCGACGATCAGAACCCAAGAAGATAGACTGTATAGTATGTAAATCGTCCTTTATTTCCGTTTCTTTTGCATCCTTTTTACAGTTAGTTGGATTCTTCTCCTTCCCACAAGATAGACTGCATAGGAAGTAAAAAATTGTTATTAAAAAGATTGATTGCCTTCTATATAATCAACTCGTGCCGGATGTCGACGCAAGAGTCGGCAGCTCCACATTACATTTTCACATGGTAAATAGATGATAGTTTGTGGTTAAACATAAAATATTTCACTAAATAAGACCATAAGAATAAAATACAATTCTTTAAAGAGAAGAAAACCATGAACAAAAGTTTATCTTGTTTATCTCATGAAATCTTTTGTCTGTGATGAAGAAGATGATATTAATTACATCATAAAAAGATTGAGCTTTAAAGAAAGCAACTTTTCACAGTCATACTCCAGTTTAAATCCCAAAATAAAATAAAATATAAGAAGATAATATCAACACAAATTAAATAAAATCGTGCACTTGTTTGAACTCATGTGGAACTTTATGGCATTCAAAATAACATCCCTCTTCTCTACTTCACTACCTTAGTTTTCTCCTTCGCACACTACACGTTCGAATTTGACAAATGTGTGTGAGAAATAGATTTTGGGGTTGGAATAGCTGCAGCAATCGTATTTCTACGGCAAAAGAAAGGTGAAGACATAAATTGAAAAGTCAATGGTAGTGAAAGATGTTCAAGAAAGTGTAGTGTTTCTCTAACAAATATATACGAGGGAAAGACAGGAAACAAGAATCATTGTCATCCTAATTTCCCGTGCCTCTCCCTGGCCCACTTGGTCATTGTTTTAAATTCCCTTTACACCTATTTGGAATATAAAAATTATAGTTCGTTTTAAATTTTCGCCCCCGAACGCCCACTTTTAACTCCAAAATGAACCTATACTAGTAAATTCCGACAACCGGGAACCCGGTGAGCATGCGATCACTTCCCACGGTTACGTTTATGCCCTATGGGGTGTTTGTGCATCTCTTCGGGCCACTCGATTGTTGTTTTGAGTTTTTGCCCCTTAGCGCTCACTTTTAACCCCAAAACGAGCTTATACTAGTTAATTTCGACAATCTAGAGCCCAGAGAGGATGCAGTCACTTCCCACTGCTTACTTTTATGCCCCATGGGGAGTTCATGCCTCCCAAGGACATTTGGTCATTGTTTTCTATCCCCCCTTAACGTCCATTTTTAACCCCAAAATGAGTTTATACTAGTAATTTTTTACAACCGAGCGCCCGGAGAGGACGCGGTCACTTCCCACTTGTTAATTTTAAACCCCATGGTGTATCTGTGCCACATAATTCCAATTTTAATTGCAAAACGAGCCTATACTAGTTAATTTTAGCAATCAGGAGCCCAGTGATAACATGAGCACTTACCACAGGCTACTTTTATGCCCCATGGGGTGTCTGTGCCACTCTCCGGCCACTCGGTCATTGTTTTTAGTTTTCGCCTCTTAATGCCCACTTTTAACCACAAAGCGAGCCCATACTAGTTAATTTCAGCAATCGCGAGCCCGACGACGATGCACTCACTTCCCACGGGTTACTTTTATGCCATATGGGGTGCCTGTGCCACTACCCGGGCCACTTGGTCATTATTTTGAATTCCCCCACCCCTTAATACTAACTTTTAACCTCAAAACAAGCTTATATTAGTTAATTTCCACAACCGGGAGCCCCGTGAGAATGCAGTCACTACCCACTGGATACTTTTGTGACCCATGGGGTGTTCATGCCTCTCTCTATGTCACACAGTCATTGGATACTTTTGTGACCCACTGGATACTTTTGTATTCCTATAGTTAAGAAACTTATTAGTTACTTTAAAATGCAAAAGAAAACTAGAAAAATAATTTCAACTGAATTAGAGAAGCAAAACAACATGAAATATGTAAAGCAAAACATCTACCATTATTTTTTCTGAGAAATCACCACTTGTCAAAAGTAAGGAATCTATCTTTTTTCCTTACTTTTTACCTGATCAACAATGTCAAAATAGAAAAGGTCAAAACACAACTGGTGTACTGTCAGTTCCATCCTAGACATATATCATCCACTCGTCTTTTGTAATTTCACAGATATGAAGAACCTTATATCAAAGACATGAAAGACAGTGGTGGATCAACACTTTTGAACTACTACAGTTGAATATAGATGGAATAGTTAAACAATTATTAATTTCATAATTTGCATCATATGATCGGAAAACATCATAAATACTCTCGGAGTCGATAAACATCATAGATACTCATGGGGGAAATTCACCAGTATTAGATCTTTTCCACCAAGGGACTTATCAAATTGATTCCTCTATCATCGAAAACAAGACATAAAGTTGCCCAAGACAGAGTAACCAAATTTCAAAATTCTGTAAATCCAAACCAAATTAAGTTTTTTATCTTTTAACTGGCCTTTTTAAAGAGCTTGGGAGGCCACTAGTAAATGTGAAATGAAGAGGATAGTTGAATCCTCCTAGCCATGGATTGTACGAACCAACATTATTTTTATAACCTGTTGCGATGAAAGCATTATTTTTGCCTTTTATTCTTTTTTCAAAACGCTTAATCAATCATAGACACGTAAATTCAATGAAATTTAGCTTCATCGATAATTTAACACAAGCACAAACTCATAACTAAACTATAAATTAAATCAAACACAATGGAAATGTGAAATTTAGCTTCAATCTCTTTACGATCTAATTCAAACTCAAATTCAGCAAAATATAAGACAAATTCAATCCAAAACAATTAATAAACTGATAAGGAAAGATTCATACTCAAAACTCTATATTCAAGACATATCAACATAAAATGAAGAAATTCTGATCACCTTAAGCTTTGAGCTCATGAGAAAAACTATCTTCAATTATCAAACTCGTATAATCACTTGATTTTCAATTACACAACACAAGGCTCTCAGAATCACCACTCTTCGCCTTACTTCTACAAAATTCACAAACACAATCAGAATTTGAATAGAAGCAAATCAAATGAAAATTTGAAGTGAATTTGAATTATTTTTACATCACAACCAATTCATATTGTAAACGATTATCTTTAATGTGGTTTTGAATACCAAAAAAAATAATATTATTAATCATCTTGCATCTCGGACAGAATCATGCGTATATGAAATTTTTGGGCTATTGAACAAATGAGAGAAACCAATTCACAGATTCAAAGACAATTGATATAGCCCTGGAATTATCCCACCAATGTAACATATAAACAATACATATTCATAGATTTTCAAAGATCATAGTGACGCAACTGATCTATTATATCATTAACAAAATAGACATATAGAGAAATAAGGCTAACATTCACAAATCAGATCTCATAGGGTAAATTGTACCTCAAATCGTCTTAAAAGAGTGGCCAAGAGAACTATCCACTCTTTAAACTTAACTGAACACATATGAGCCAAGAGGAACTCTACATCCAACTTGCTTTGCAAGGTTCCCATCTGAAGCTGGAGAGAGAGAGATAGAGAATTGGTAAAGGGGTGCAAAATAAATAAAACTATACTGTCTTATAGCATGATGCATGTGCTCTGGTTTTTCTCCTTAATTTGTTTTTCATGGCTTAAAATATTGGGAATTTCACATGCACATAAAAATACTTCATAAGCCACCTACCAAAAATGATTCAAAATTTTAATAAAATGAACACCTCATAAATTCTGAAGCATATCAAAATAATGATTTCTAGATAATTATACCTTCTGACCAATCAATTCAAGACCTGAAGCAAAATTCTCCAAGCGAGCACATCCTTATCTTCTTCGCTGAAGATATTCCTGTTATTATTTTTATCTTTCAACCTAAGATGGCCAAATGATAGTAGAGGAAAATAAAATCATCTTGAACTGAAATCGAGGGATTCTCTTACCACTAGATCAAATTGGGTGCCTCTCACAAATGCAACAAGCTTGGAAAGTTCTTTCCCAGACATTAAATAGCTAGCATGACTTTCTAGGACGTTCTTAACATAAGAAACATGTGCACTCTATTCTTTGAATGAGGTACTGCTCCACAGAAAATTCATCACATAATCAATTTGAATGCAAAAATTTTGCAGCTCCCGTGCTATGCAAACCAATTTAGTGAAGGATCCCTTTTACCTTTTTGAGTCTGAAGTTTGTCACCGATTACTAGATGGGAAAATAAAGTATCCCAAGAATCTGGGAGATAGTTTCTCTGAATCCACTGCTGCAGGTTCATATTCCCTCCCTGACCTGAGGAGAAACCTCACCTGTGTGTGTGTGTTTGTGTGTGTGCGTAAGAGAGAAATAGAGAGGGACATTAACCCCCAGTAATCAGGGTATTAATCATCTTACTTAATGTAACACGAGACTAAGACAATTACGTATCATCTCACCCGCTAGTACATATAAAGATTCATCAAGTGTTGCCTGCACAAATTCTCGTCAAATTAATATATATATATATATATATCTTGCAGAAGGATATAACTAAAGGGGAGAGAGGGAGAGAGAGAGTACCCCACATTTCAGCACATGGTTACCTGTAATAAGCGTAAAGCACGATATTGACACATAGCAGGACCTTCAAGTTTAGCAATAACCTATGGCATTAGACATACTACATAAGATACGACATAATTTCACATAAAAAATATGACCCCATAGACTGAATGTAGCACCTTAAACATTTTGGGGCACACGTAGTGGTTCCTTCCATGTGAATTTAAATTTATTAAATATATAATAGTTCTTATATCAACTTTGTAATTCCAGTAAAACTAAGTGTTCAGATGAATGATTATAGTGCAATGTTTATGTTTCACGTTTTTTCCTTGTTTTTCAATAACACAAAGATCCTCCTAAATCGGACACAAAATTTATATGACCAAATAAATATCCTTCACAGGAGTGCTTGAAATGACACTATGCTCTATACAAATACTAAAGAACAATGCTAACAAAAGGTAGGTAGTGTTATCACTCAAGAGTACAAGTTATGCGGAGAAAAATGTATAAGAGAGAGAGACCAAGAAGCATCGGTAGCGGCACGATAAATTACTAAATTATATATTGGTGATATGGGTCAGAGAAAGAGTAGTAATTTCTTGGTTATAGGCCTGCACGGGATGAGGATAAATTATATTATGCTTCACAATAGAGATATGACAAGGTTATCAAAAACGCACCACACATCACATACACACTACGATAAAAAAAATGTGTATGTTTGTGTACGCTTATTTACATATAAGTTTCAGCAATTTTTACTTAATGTGATTGATGAGGAATTAAAGCTGATTAAGAATTCTTGTGTAGCATGTGTTTTTTCCATTTTCTTGTTGGGTCACAAGGAATTTATAGGCATTTCCATAGATTTCTATATTGATTTTCTAGAAAGAAATTCGAGACATGATGTATGCAATCCTTTTGGATAGGGAGTTGATTCTCGTATCAGTTACAGACATTAGTGTTTTAACCTATTGTCTACCTCATTATATACTTCCTTAAAACATACATTATAGTCCCTTCACGCTTTTTACTGAACTTCAATTTCAACAAAAGAACTTAATCAAAACTGAAAATATTCTTTTAATCAGTTAATGAACTAAGTAAATTTAAATCATATCCCGTATAATACATAGCATCAACATGGGTGTTAATATCACAAACACAGAGTCACCCATCAAGAGAAATCTGTCCTATTTTTTAACCTTAAGTGCGTATAGTAGGATTAGATAATATAAGTAAGAAAGATGGAAGTAAAGGTTTGCCAAGTTCATTCTGTCGTAAATTTTGTTGAGCCATCTAATGGCAGAAACCAACTACATTTATATGAGATAGGTACATACTGGAGTAATTTTAGTTTAGATAGATGCCACAATATAAACATTTTCTAAAGTTTTAAATACAAACGTGTATGAACCTCAAATGCATTAGAATTATCATGTCTAAAATAATATCCTTTAATAAGCTTCTATCTATCAAAACAAAAACTATTCTCTAATAAGAACAAGCAAACAAACCTGAGACATTTTCCCAGCCACTAAGTCTCTGCAAAACCTGTTTTGCCTCTGCCATCCTCCCTTTACTCATAAGCCACTTTAGAGATTCAGGCAATAAAAACACTGGCAATACAAAATAAATAACAGAAGGGATAGAAATAACCCCAAGCATCAACTGTCAAGTAAATATTAAGTCATTTTTCCTTCAATGCGATTGCTGATGGTTCTGATGATGGATTTTGATCAACTGCATCTCCATCATTTGATAACATTTCTTGGACTCTGCGCATGGTCTTTGATTATATGTAGTTAAGGCGATTGATAAACTAGAAAATAAAACTGGATTTCCACAACATAAAGTAAGAGTATGAACTTATTCTACATTTCAAGAATGAATTATTTTGTAAAGGATGAGTTTCTGAATTGCATGAGACGAGGCTACTCCAATTTTTATAATTAATTCTCGGCAATAGATGCCTTTACATCTAATTATCAACTTTACTTATTCCTCCCTTCTCTTTTATAACTTGGGGTGTCCATGACAAACGGGTGAATTCAAACCTTCCGATCTTCACACGCCAGGACAAAGCAATGTTACCTGGAGCATGGTTGCTCAAGTACATGGCAAGGGCAAGTTTATTTAGCTGGCCCGGACGCTTGTCGGACTTTAACACGCCACCGACACACTGGGACACGAGTCAAACATGCTGAAAAGAGTGGCCAGTGTTTGTTCTTTAGTTTTTTAAAATTCGACATGCAAGGGCACGCTTGAGGACACACTTACGGACACGCTGTGGAAAATTTTCAAATTTTAAAACAGAAAAAAATCGAGGCAAAAGTGTACTGACACCTATAAATATAAAAAAAATAGAACATATATAAAGTCATCGTGCCTAATCTCTTTCTTAGATAAATATGAAGACATATCAAGCCAAAGGGTAAACTTTTCTAAACATCCCTTATTATACATCCTCGTCCAATCTCGCTGCAGGGCCACATTTGTTCGCCTAAGATCAAGTTATTTCGTCATCATAATAACAATGAGTGGTGAGCTTATATGCATATGAGCTGCTACAAAAAAATTTAAAACATCACTTATTACACATACTCTAAGAAATAACTTCATCTGGAGATTGGTGTAATATTATAGGCTGCATTAAACTGGGAGACCTGGTGGGAACACCTTGAGGTTGCTGAAATTGCATGTATGCTAGAGGGGCCTGTTTGGAAGGATCAACACGCCTCATCTCCTGAAGAGCGGCAACAACGATAGATTGGTAGATGTACCTTTGCATACCAAGCATGGAGGCATCAAATCTTTGCTACATCCAGGGTGTGACCCCCCCCCCCCCCCCCCAATCCCCTGGAAGTTAAGGGAAGCTGCACTATCTCCACATAGCCACATCAGCGAAGAATTCATACCCATATCATCATCCTTCATCCCTGTGTTCAACAACAAGTACATGTTACAAATATGAAATTACAGATTAGCTATGATATCTCTTTAATTAAGGAGATGGGTTGTGAGACTAAAATAAATTCGAAATAAAACAATCCTAATTGAGTGAAGTCAGCTTAGTTTCTTGCTTCACAAATGAGTCGCTCGAAAAAGAGGGGACATTCGGATGTCCCCTCCAAAATATTAAGCAACAGATATATTACAGAAATTCACACACACACACATATCCAGAATTTCAATTTTCCCCGATTTATTCATGCTCGGGAGAGTCACCCAAGTACCGAACTATGAGTCATAAATCTCTGTCGAGGTTAGGATATTGCCTGATAGATCACATCCGCCTGCTACTATTACAATTTCACCAAGACTCGCCAACCTAAACAGGCATCTAGGTGTATTTGTCTCCATGTCAAAAGACCATGAGTTGGTCAATATGCTATAAATTAAGCAATGCCTTATATTTAGTTTTCTCAAAGGCCTAATAATTGAACATTAGAAACCTCAGCATAAACTTAGTTTACTGTTATAGAAAATGGGGGGGCATCTTTAACAGTAAAATATATTTGTTAAGTTCCTAGGATTTAAGTTTTACGGGTAACTATGATTTTATGTCCCATCTGCTCAGAGCCGCTAAGAACAAACCATACCATCTTGTGTCGTCATTTTTGGATATTTTCGAATAGTATATCATAGTATAAATATGAATAGGTTGGATGATCTTTACCATTCAAGAAGAAGCTTAATGTACAACATAAATAAAGAACTAGGATTAAATAACTTAGGAAATTCCAAGAAATTAAATGCTCATTGAATGTTACTCTAATTTCAATGGTCGATTGAAGCTTGTATACCAATTTTTATGATGGAATTCACTAAAAATAGTAATCGGAGTACACTACTAACCTTCTATATGGGAAAATTTGTAGTAACAAAATGAGCATTTAACTAGGAAGCTTTTTTGGATATGAATTGGGGGAGAATTAATGTGTAGGATTTTGCATGCTTCAATACATGAAGATAATCTACTAGATTTGAAGTTGATAGAGGAAGCAATGTGTTGAATTCTTTGGTTGATGTTTTTGATGATTAATTGAGCCCTCATTCTATGACCATCAAAAAATGCCTTGTTCCTACTTAACTATATCGCCCAAAAGGAGCGGCATATGATAATTTTGTGGAGCCATTTGAACACCTGATCAGATCATGTATGCATCCAACAAGACATGATGATAGAGTTAGGAGTAGTGAAAGACAAAGAATTAGTAACTATCCCCAAAAAAGACCCATAAAAATTCCAAATATGAACAACAATTAGTCTGGAAATGAAAATGGTGATTAAAAAATTCCTCTGAGTTGTAACAGTAATGGCATCTAGAATTAAGTATACTTCCTGCTGAATTGATATTCAAATTTAAAGGAACAACATTATTAAGCAATTTCCAAGCAAAAGCAGATAAATTAGGGGGTATATGAGGATCCCAAATTTCATTGACACCTTTTATACATAATAAACTACTTTACCTTGGGATCATAAAACATCATGCTCTGTATAGGTTCACTTGACACTTTTCTAGTTGTATAGCCACAATATTCATAAGCTTGAGCAATCTACATATATATCAGTAAAAAGTCAGAGAGGTACAATCCCAATCAACCTTACTGCTACCTCCTGCATTCTGGACATTAAATTTTGCAATCTATTTTAACAAAGACTATTATTACAATGCATTATGTATTATTCTCACAAGCAAATGGCAATATCCTTCTAATTTAATGTAACTAAAAGAGAATTTTAACAGTTACCTCAGTCATTGAATGTTCATAGTGTTGATCATCAAAAGCTGGTCCTAAAGACACATGAGACTCATTTTTTTGGTATAGAGTAATTGGCACATCGCCACCTCTTTGCTTACCATCTACTTCAACAAGATTCACAATAGAGGATGCCTTTTTTTGATGGACCTCTTCAGGTTTCTCTGAGATCTCAGCATCTTTTCTAGAATCACATATGATCTCATGTGTAACTACATATTCCTTTGAAGCCATTAGAACATTCAATTATTACTTATCACTATTTCTGGAGTTATTCTATGGAAAATATGGAAGAGTAGAAACAAATGCCTCTATGAAGACTCAAAAATGGACACCAAGCAGATTATCAATCAAATGATTACTCTAATAAAAGCTCTCAACTTCAGATATACACAATGATCAAGCAAGCAATATTATCAACTTTTTAGTCCAAACAGTTCAGTAGACAAATAAATTCACCATTAATATGGCCAACACGAATTTCTCCATGTTTAAGTTATAAAGATGCAGTACCTTAATCCTTGTTAGTAGAGTGGTTGAGATTACATTTGAAAAGAGTTGCTCAAATCAATTCATAATATCAGCTTTAGAGGTCCAAATATCCCCTTTTATGGCATATTTGAAGGACAAAATGACAACTCTCATACTTAAACATAAAAAAAAATAGTGGGGCATAAATAGATATACCCACCATATACATTAATTATCCACAAAAAAATGATGACGTACTACATGTATCATAGCTAGATATACTCATTATGTACATCATCCAAAAAAATGTACATCGAAAAATCATGAATAAATGTGTATGTCCTCCTTTGGCTTTCTCGAAATTGTGTTAACAAAGTGCTCCAAATCATATCATATAAGGCTGAATAAATTCAATGAACTCATATTGAAGTTCATTGATCTCATGAGTTTGATATGACGACTTTCCAGCCAAGTCCTTCATCTAAACAAGACAAATAAAATTACAATTAGCTTTTATCACATCTAAATAAAAAATAATGTAAAAACATATTAAAAAACATGTGACCTTCATTTTTATTGATTTCGATGAATTTTCCAAGAGCTCTCACATGAACTTCAATACAAAAAAACCACACACAATTTCTCCTCGTTGTTCAGGGCCCTGAAAATAAAGGAGTTAGTATATTACTAATGTCAAATGTGAATACCTAAATATTAAATTTAATTTATCGAACAAATACCTTAACTTTCTCCCAGTTTAGTAATGATCGTTTTCCTTTGATTGTCAAAAATGATCTAATTCCACTTCAATAAAAAAAACATAATTATATTACAATTATGTAAAATGAAATCAATAATTTTATTATAAGCATATATTTAGGACACTAGCTACTTACGTGTTTATATAGAGCTTAAGGTCCAAGCTCGGTTCCCCGAGTAAAGAATCAATCCAAAACACATTATTCGAAATAAAGTCGATCACAAGCAAAACCCAATGATACCTATATTATGAAGAATAATTGGAGATTAGGAATATTATACATACACACATTTATTATGCTAAAAAACTTATACATATCTACAAAACTTACCCGGTATTGAATGGAATAACAAATATTTGTTTGTTTGATGCCTTCTGTAAAGTTTCTGTTATAAATTGATGCCTAATGTTTTTTAAATGCGTCCCGAATGGAGAGGGGATTTACTAATCTAATAACTTCAAAACTCCTTCCAAAATTTTCATATAGGCATCATACATAAACCAAATGCACGTGAATTAGAAAGGCATCCATGTATGCAAAAATGTAAACTCCATCTAACCTCATGTATGCATTCACAAATTAAATAAAACATGGTAAAACTTAAATCTAACCTCATGTATGCGATAATGCAAACTCCATCTAATTCTTGCATCTTACAAAACCGTATTAATTCATTTTTTGGAATATAGGTGAACTAAAGATCATCATCAAAAATAGCCACCAGAATTTGCACCGTATCCATCATCATGATATTATCAAGCATATTAGCAAATGCAATAATTGCGCCATCTTTGCCACCAGAATCTTTCTTTTTTTCCTTACTTTTTACCTGATCAACAATGTCAAAATACAAAAGGTCAAATAACAATTATGCTCACATTAACTAGTACAAGTTGAGTACAAACTAAGGAATTCACTATAAACTAGGTGTATTTATTAGCGCTTTCAAAATAAACAATTCATCGAAGAGCAATTGGCGAGGAACTTGATCCGAATGTACAATGTGCGTCTTTGAGCGTGTGATGTTAATAAATATATAGCTGTTCTTTCCCTTTTTTTGTTGAATACCTCCGGCAAATTTAAACAATTAAATATTGAACTTCATTATGTAACATACCATCAAAACAGTCTCTAAAGTAGATTTTTTCGTCGTCGGATGCAAGACAGTCGGTATCTGCAATGCACAATAAAACACGAGCACATGAAAATAGTTGATGACTTTAGTCTAAATAAGGCTAATTAGGTAAAACCCATTTACCCAATGGGTTTTGGCCTTCTATATCCAGGTCGGATCCGTGTTCGGGCATAATTCGGGTATGTTGATCTCTAACTTCTACATTCAACAAATGTTAAAATTGTTGTAATCAACATTCTAAAAAGAGCCTTGGGAAGTCGAACGACAGGAGACTGCCTAGTGCATAGGGGTGACTTTTATTATTGGATACAATCTTATAAAAAGATCAACTATTAGCATGTAATAATTCAATAGAATGTCTAAATCAATTTAATAATAATCGATGTTTAAAAAAAGCTAAAAATATCCTTTATATGGACAATCAAAATGATTTCGTTTGATCTTCTAGGTGCTTCGCTTGATCATTAAAAATGAACTCAAGTTATTGAATATGGCATGGATAATGAATTCAAAATGCGGTATGGAATGTATAAAAAAAAGAAGTTACCTCAACACACAGCAACACAAACTCTTTAGGCCAAGCAACATGTGAATTGTGTGCGTCTTTAACAACGTACATCTCCGCGTTAGGTATTGGTACAGGAAGATATGCTTCAGGAGAGTGAATGTCAGTTATTGATACACGTATATAATTATCCCCCAAGCGAACGTTGTGGATGATATCATTAGGTGAAATATGATCAAAAAACACCCCAGATGCAACAACATTCGCACGTGAATTCAATGCCAATCTACATTGTTTTCCCTATATAAAAAAACAAAATGAATAATGAATGACATATATATACTAATAAAAAAATAAAGATCACTAATATAATTAAAGTTGTTACAAACCTTCCCAATATTAGATTTAGGATCCAACGGTGAAATTATACATTGTCTATTCACATTGCCTTGGGCCTATATACACATTAAATATTCCAAAATAAGTGTAGTAAAGTATAAGACATAAATGTAATAAAGTTTTGCGAATTAAGTGATTTCGTTTAATCCTTTAGGTGCTTCGCTTGATCATTGACAATGAACTCAAGTTATTGAATGTGGCATGGATAATGAATTCTAAATGCGGTATGGAATGTATAAAATAAAGAAGTTACCTCAACACACGGTAACACAAACTCTTTAGGCCAAGCAACATGTGAATTGTGTGCGTCTTTAACAACGTACATCTCCGCGTTAGGTATTGGTACAGGAAGATATGCTTCAGGAGAGTGAATGTCAGTTATTGATACACGTATATAATTATCCCCCAAGCGAACGTTGTGGATGATATCATTAGGTGAAATATGATCAAAAAACACCCCAGATGCAACAACATTCGCACGTGAATTCAATGCCAATCTACATTGTTTTCCCTATATAAAAAAACAAAATGAATAATGAATGACATATATATACTAATAAAAAAATAAAGATCACTAATATAATTAAAGTTGTTACAAACCTTCCCAATATTAGATTTAGGATCCAACGGTGAAATTATACATTGTCTATTCACATTGCCTTGGGCCTATATACACATTAAATATTCCAAAATAAGTGTAGTAAAGTATAAGACATAAATGTAATACAGTTTTACCAATTACGTGATTTCGTTTGATCTTTTAGGTGCTTCGCTTCATCATTGACAATGAACTCAAGTTATTGAATGTGGCATGGATAATGAATTCAAAATGCGGTATGGAATGTATAAAAAAAAGAAGTTACCTCAACACACGGCAACACAAACTCTTTAGGCCAAGCAACATGTGAAATGTGTGCGTCTTTAACAACATACGTCTCCGCGTTAGGTACTGGTACAGGAAGATATGCTTCAGGAGAGTGAACGTCAGTTATTGATACACGTATATAATTATCCCCAAGAGAACGTTGTGGATGGTATCATTAGGTGAAATACGATAAAAAAAACACCCCAGACGCAACAACATTCGCACGTGAATTCAACGCCAATCTACATTGTTTTCCCTATATAAAAAAAACAAAATGAATAATGAATGACATATATATACTACTAAAAGAATAAAAATCACTAATATAATTAGAGTTGTTACAAACCTTCCCAATATTAGATTTAGGATCCGACGGTGAAATTATATGTTGTCTATTCACATTGCTTTGGGCCTATATACACATGAAATATTCCAAAATGAGTATAGTAAAGTATGAGATGTAAATGTAATAAAGTTTTACCAATTACGTGATTACCTTCTCTTTTTTCCTCTTGGATGGAGAATCACATGATTCACTCTCATAATTTAAACGCTTCTCATATTTTTTATTAACGACGGTGCAAGTGATCTACTTTGATACTTCCTCAATTCTTCCATTACCTCCTGAACTTGTCGATCTTTTTCTTTAGCCTTCTCCTCTTCTTGATGAAGTCTAAAATCAAATTCTTGAACATGTTGTTTTGATCCCCGTCTAGGGATATGAAAGTAAGTTGTAGGAGTTACTCCTTTTCCCATCCCCCTTACTCGACCGCTATACTCTGGAGTACCAAGTGCCAAGGTTAAGACGTCTAAAGTCCCTTGAGTTACTAAGCTCCAATCATGGACTTGCTTCTACAAAGCGTCCTACAACAAAGCAAATTATTAAGAGGGTTGTTAAATCATATTCTTTTAAATCCTCATATGTAGTATATATCCATATTTATAAAGATTATATAATATACATGTCCGCATTAGGTACTTTTGAAAGTAACTCACAATTTTTTCACCAACTTCCTCAATTGAATCATCTTGATATTGTCTATTTCTCGATTTTCGAGCGGTTATCCACATTAGAAACCTATCATCCTCATCAAATGCAATGTTTCATTTTAGTTTTTCCAAAAATCTGTCTATTGAATAAAAGGGTAAACTCCTCGAGTATGAATGCGGGAGAATTGTCGATTACAAATAGTATATGTGAATCATGATTCGAAAAGGTTGGTCATTCATTATGAATGGGTCGGATAAATTTTGTCTATTAAGTACAAGGTGTTACTTCTCGACCAGGAATGAGAGAGAATTATCTATTGCAGACATAATACGTGAATCATGATTCAGAAAGGTTGGCCATTCATTATGAATGGGCTAGATAAGTTTTGTCTATTAAAGACAAGGGGTTACTCCTGTACCGGGAATGGGGGAGAATTGTCTATTGCAGATCGAAAATGTGAATCATGATTCGAAAATGGTTGGTCATTCATTATGAATGGGTCGGATAAGTTTTGTCTATAAAAGACAAGGAGTTACTCCCCGACCTGGAATGAGGGAGAATTTTCTAATGCAGACAGGATATGTGAATCATGATTCGGAAAGGTTAGTCATTCATTATGAATGGGCCGACTAAGTTTTGTCTATAAAAGACAAGGGGCTACTCCTCGACTATGAATGGGGAAGAATTATCTAATACAGACATGATATGTGAATCATGATTCTGAAAGGTTGGTCATTCATTATGAATGGGTCGAATAAGTTTATATAACTCCACATGGATATGATTATTTGCATTTAATTTTATGCAATAATGTAGTAAGTTTATATATTATCACACGAATATGGTTTATTCATTTATTTTTATGCAATAGTGTAGTAGTGATGCATTCACTGAGCTATTTTGCTCATGGTTTCAGGTATTTATAATTTTCAGGTAACATGATGTCACGGTCAAATCTATGAGGTCGGGTGGGGTTAGAAAGGGGTGCATAAAAGCATAATTTTGGTCAAATGTAAATGGGGTAATTTATGCCTACTTATCCTTTAAATAAGTTCATTTAAGTGTAACTAATTTAATATGTGAAAAGTTTTTAGTTTTATGGTAACTCATGTCTACAGTTTGTTAAGGCAATTATTGTTTGACTCACTTTGACTTTCAAACTTAATTATAAGTAACTGGGTTGGGGTGTGTCATTTCCACTACTGAACGAAAATATCTACCACCCACCGATCGACAGTCCCCTTAAAATTCCGTACAAAAAATCCCAAAGAATGCCAGAAAACTTCAAAATTCTCCGAAATATTCCTAAAATTGCCAAATAAATATTGAAACATTTCTTTACCAAGAAAACAATTTTTAAACCTCTCAAAATCCCCGGTCGGATTAAAACAACATTTTTATCCCCAATTTAAATCCTAAAACGGCGCAGTCACGTTCCAGAGTCCACTTTAATTCCCCGACGAAATCCCAAAACCTCAAGTCATCCCCAGCGAAACTCAAAACCTCAAAAATAAAATGTTTTCTCTACATGACTACGTAATATGCTACCCATTTTCCCAACAAAATTTTTAAATTAGACTTTCTCCCAGAGAAATTCCAACTCTCCAACGGAGATATAATCCCTAGTAGGATATCTCTCCCTTGCGGTGCCTTAGAGAAACACACCCCTCAAGTGAACCACAAGTGCATCCAAACTCCCAAAGATAAATTGAAGACTCGAGAGAGAGAAAACCCCTACATTACAACTTTAGGTCCTCGGAATTCACATCAATCCGCAGAATTGGTCGCCATAACTATATGTCCTCAGATTTGACCTCGACCCGCAGAATTGGTCACCCTAACTTTAGGTCCTAAGAGTTTACCTCAACCCGTAGAATTGGTCGCCCCAACTTCAAGCTCGCATAATTGACCTCGACCCGCAGAATTGGTTGGCCCAATAATAGGTCATTAGAAATGACCTCGACCCGCAAAATTGATCGCCGAAAATTTACGTCCTCAGAATTAACCTCGACGTGCAAAATTGGTCACCCAAAAAATAGGTCCTCAGAATTGACCTCGACCTGTAGACTTGGTCGCCCCTACTTTAGCTCCTCAGAATTGATCTCGACTCGCAAAACTGGTCACCCCAACTTTAGGTCCTCAGAATTGACCTCGGTCCGCAGAATTATTCACCACAACTTTAGGTCCTTATAATTGACCTCAACCTATATAATTGATCATCCCAACTTTAGGTCCTCAGAATTGACATTGTCTCCTAAAATTGGTCTCCACAACTTTCGGTCCTCAGAATTGACCTCAACCCGCGAAATTGGTCATCCCATCTTCAGGTCCTCAAAATTAAACTCAACCTAAGAAATCGATCCCCTCAACCTTAGGTCCTCAGAATCGACCTCATCCCTCTAAAACGGTCATCCTCATCCCATTAGTTTGCAAAATTGACCTCTTTCCCAAAACATTCATGTGGGGTATATTCGACGTCTTTCACTTGTTCCAAGTTCACCCGTCAAGGGGATCTAAAGATACCATATTATAGGACCCCCTAAGTCTCTCCTTAGGTCCTTAGAATGTTACCATTTACCATAAACCCTAGTTCATACTCCGAGTACCGATTTAGAGGCCACTAGGCGCTCTCGGTCCTCCTTAATTCCTATCAACTTCATCGTCAAAACAAAAGCTCAATGAATCTTCAAAGGTCTCTGAATATCCTTTCCAACGGTCTGTCCCATGTCCAAATCATCATAAAGGTTTGGAAAAATGATCAATTTTACTACCAAAAACTGATCTGGAGGCCACTAGACGCTCCCAGTCCCTAATTTGACCCCAATAAACTTCATCGTCAGAGAGAAATATCACTGGATCTTCAAAGGGACCTGAATTTCCTTTTCAATGGTTTACCCAATGAACGAAATGGCATAACAGTTCGGAGGAATGGACCATTTTTCCCTAAAAACTAATCAAGAGGCCACCAGACACTCTCAGGCTCTATTTGACCAAAGTTAACTCTTCAGCTCGAATGAGATTGAATGAATCTTCAAAGGGAACTCAATACCTTTTCCAATGGTCCACCCCATGTTCGAATCATCCTTACGAAAGAATTACCCAATTTACTTCAAAGGGCCACCGGGCATTTTTTAGCCCCATTTGACCAAAGTCAACTCTCTCAACTGAGTGAAGATCTTTTAAATATTTAAGTGCTTCGCATAAAATTTCAAATAGTCTGCCACGTGCGTGATTTGGACTTATGGTTTGGACAAATGATCCATCATCATCTTAAGATCTCCTGTCCAGCGAACCGATGTGCGCTTCTGAGTCGCGTTTAACTTAAAGTCAACTCCCAAACTCAAGAGCGACCCAAAGGATTCTCAAAGTTATCTGAATAACCTTTCCAATTATATGCCTCGTTCACAATTTGGACTTATGGATTTCATTTTATGGTCTTTTTTCGAAAATCTTCCCAAGACTGCCAATTGGCATGTCCTTTTCCCTGCCTATTGGCAGTGTGTCTAGGGTTACCTACTAATAGGCAGGAAAAGGTAAATGTCGATCGGTAGTCCCCTGATTCGATATATGGAGAGTACGTGCTCACTTTGAAATTCACCTCAGAAAGATCAATTTCAGTGATCTCACTAACATTCTTCTAAAGTCAGTGAAGTTTCCTTGTTTGAAACCTCTCTCCACCTTGCATTTCCATCACTTTCACACCCAATTTAGCAAAATTCCCCTACATTCCTCACCCACTCGCAAGACAGTTATCAACAACCAAGAACAAGCTCCAAGTCTCCAAAGAAGGTCCAAACATTCTTCTCTCTTTAAATTTCTTTATTTTCGCATTAGTTATATAAATTTTTAATTTAGATTTTACTTTAAATCATACACAAATTGATATTCAATCCTATAATAGTAGTATTGCACATAATACATTTTCTATGGAAAATCGAAAACAAGAAAAAGAGGATTACATCTATAAATTCTAATGGGATTTTTCAATACATTTTCTCAATCCTAAAACACCTTTTTTTACACACACGTATATAATAAAATCCTAATTTGAATTTATGGGATAAACCCCACCATTGTGTCACATACGAACTACGTGGACTTTGATGCCTTTATAGGCTACGTAGGTGTCTCAAGCTAAAACCTGAGATTCGATTCCTAATTTTCTATTTTCCTCTTTTTCCTATTTTATCCATACATTATTTATCTATATTATACTTGTGATTCATATGCGCACCTTATTTTACACATATTATCGTTTCATCATAATGATCAATATCTCAATAAGTGCACACATTATATTTTTAGTTACTATTTTTGGAACACTCCTATGGATGACCCCACTCCGTCTTTTTTCATTACGAGTCAAACGATTTAGATATCCACATACACACACACACACACACACACACACACACACTTCACGGAGAAATTAAGGAAAATAATAACATAAGCCCATGAGAAATCGAAAGGGAGGGATGGATGCCTAACACCTTCTCATTCTGTAACTTAGCCACCGAACCTCTGAACTAATTGGTTTCGCAAGCATCAGTTTTTATTTGATGTCATTCTCTCGAGGAGGCAACATATTCTTTTGTTTATTTTGTGGAAAATAGGTTAGCGACTCTATCTCTTTACGTCACCCCAAAATCGACGACGAACGAAGCACCTTGAGGAAGGGCATGAGAACTTTATCTCCCTCTCCCCGTGCATGCGCGAGAGCGCCAGAGCACCACCCCCTGCGGGTGGGAAGATCTCAGGATGTGGACAATATAACCTTCTATATGACAGCTAAGCCTCTATCTAGGGCCAAATTAATCTTCCATGGTAGAATGTTATATGTTAGAGGTTGCATCCTTCACTTCATTGCAAAAGGCCACAACACCAAAAGCTTCAAAAGACGTGGCCACTGTCATTATATTAAAGAGAAAGTATGAAGAGCCAGAGTTATAACAATACAATAAGGACTTCAAACCACTGAATTCCAGTCCAGAGGACGTCTTTGAGAGAATCAAGGGGGAGAAACTACTCAGGTGGCCAGAGAAACTCAAATCCCCACCACATAAGAGAGACATAACCAAATGGTGTGAATTTAACCAAGATCATGGCCATACCACCAATAGGCGCTTTGATTTGAAAAATGATATTGAAAGGCTCATCCAGTTGGGGAATTTCCAGTAGTTCGAAAGGGATCAACCCTTAATTGAGGCAGATGCATACCTGTCTTTGGCTTCAGAAATTTCTAATTTTTAAAGTTTTGCAAACAAAGAAAACTATGAGTTTAAGCTTTATATGTTTTCTATTTCTCTAACACACACACAGATATATATATATATATATATATATAGAGAGAGAGAGAGAGAGAGAGAGAGAGAGAGATTGATGCCTTATTCACCTTTGAGCTCTCACTTTTCCCATTTAAAGTCTTTCGAAAGATTCTTATCTTAAAAGGTTTGAAGAGAACATAATAAAGAAAACTATTGAGTTTAAGATTTATATGTTTTAATGGCATGACGGCCTTAAGAGAAATTTAATACCCCTCTCATGGTGAAGGAATTTAAAGGAGCAAGATGCTTCTATTAGCCATGGGGGCTCATAATACCCGTTTTATTAGCCATGGGGGTTCATAATAGCTGTCCCATTAGCAATGGGGGGCTCATAAATACTCGTTCTCTTAGTTGTGATGACTCATAATACCCATCCTATTAGTCATGTAGGATCATAATACCCATTTTATTAGCCATGGGGGTTCAACATACCCGGCTAGGGATGGCATGATAATACCCATATATTGTTGTGGGTGGATTTCTAATGAACCCAGATGGGGATGGCTTGATAATACACATATATAGTTGTTGGTGGCGGGAGGCTTAAAAATGCCCTAACGCAAGAAAAAATTACAACTCTATGAGAAAAGTCGCTGCCTAATAAGGAAAGTGGGCAATGGATATGGTGTCTACAGTAAGAGAATCAATTCTCAAGAACCACCACAATCCAACAATAGTGGAGAAGGAATTCAACAAGTACTAATCCCATTCTCGGCTCTGCGAAAGGGTAGTTAAATATCCTTCAATTTATAACTGCTGCGGCAGGCATCTCAGGAGAACCTAGAGACTGTGTGATGCAGATAACTGCGGCCTTAAAGTCATAATTTTGTTCCTCATAAGTTATATCTACTAGGGCAATTTACTATAGTCTGTTCCTAAAGGCTTCAGGGCCATTATCAAAGTTGCATTACAATCTAGAGGTCACGGAAGATAAAGAGAAAGTAATGCAGAGATATCTAACTACAAGTTCTTCAAAAATATAGGGATGATTACATATAGGAGAAATAATTAAAAAAGTTAAAGGCTACGGAGGGCCGATGAAGTTCAATAAAAAATTATATATATCAGAGTTATGGTAATAAAGAATACAAGTTCTGAAGTACAAGGCTGCTAAAGGAAAGTACAAGTTCAGAATAAGTTAAAAAATACAAATCAAGAGGTCGCATCCTCATTTTTATCAGTCTTAGTCTCCTCTTCCTCTACTATCATAGCCTCCTTGTGTTGCTTCATTACAAGTTCATCTGTAACCCTAATATCTTCTATGAAGGCAAGATGCTCAGGGTCATTGAAACTACATGCATAAATTTTATCCTTAGCCTATGGATAATTATTTACTCCTCAACTCTTTGTAGTCGCGAAGGTAGTATTTGTTGTTGATGAGGATGAAGTCTTTTGAAGTCTTGAAAGAGGCAAATACATCTTCAGTTGCCTTCTTGATGACCGCGGCATGATCGATATCCTTCTTCAAATCTGCTGCAACATATTTATCTTGAAGTTCCTTCAAGGCCACGGCATGGCTTATTTTCAGATTTGATTATTTTCCTCTGCCACATTTAACTTTTGTTGAACGACTGTAGCCTGCCTTGCTGCCTTCAGTGCTTTGGCTACATAAATTTATAAGTCCTTCGCGACCTGGTTGAATTTTTATTCAGCCTCACTTTGGGCTTTGACTGCAACCTCCACTTTTGAGTGTGCATCCATTTTGTAGGCTTCCAGGGCAGCCTTAGTAGACTTCTTACGACTTTAAAAGATGAAGACATAGAACCCTCTAGTTAAGACTGGTGACTGGACTCCACAGCCTTATACTGCGTAAAGAGTTTTTCATACTTGACCCTTTGGGCCATAGGAACTTCCACAACCTGAAAGTAAAATATTGAAATAATTAGTAAAAAGTATAAGTACGCTAAAATGGTTGTAAAAGGAAAATAAGTGAAGGAATTTTTACCCTCGGTAGACTGTGTAGAGAATATTCCTCAAGGTCCTCTATATCCTCTTTTATAAGGTGATTTACATCAGATCCTTCGGCGGCCTGCCTCATCCCTGTGATGCCATTTGTTGTTGTGTCCGAAGAGGATTTTGGATCTGTCTGGCTCAAATCAAGCCACAAACTCCTTTCATTACATCTTTCTACCCTATTTTACGGAATGGGTAGGTTGGCATTCACCACAACGATAATCCACGATGGGAACCCAGTGTTAGAGGCATAAATGGGACTGAAACCTCCATGAAAGTCCCCTTAGAAAAGTAGATCAAATCGTACGTGAAAATATCTGCCCTAACATCATCATCAACATGTTTGGGTTCTGTGGCAAGAACCTCAGCCTCTGGCATAATGGTCGGGACACAATCAGTGGAAGTTGACTCTTTCTTAGCTGGAGGAGCAATCTCCTTTTTAAGCTGAATGTGAGCCTCTTTAACTTCCATCCTCTTCTTTGGAGATAGGTAAAGGCCTTAGACAACCTCCTCCAACCCATCAAGTTGGAAAATTAAGAGTTCCCTATCAATATCTTCCGCGGCACCACCTAAAAAAGTAAGTCGATATTAAAGGCAAGTAAAAAATAATGCTACATAAATATTTAAACAAAAAGTACCTTCCACAACCTTCATTGGAGCTTCGTGTACTGGGTAGTATCTGTATTCATATAATGACCGCAGAGTCACTATATCAGGGAAATGTTTCTGATCATCATCGATTGAGATTGTAGCCTCAATTCTCTCCATTTGTCTCTTAAAGGGTATTAGACCTGCACGAACTGTATTTCAAGGGGTTAGCAAAGGTCGCAGATATTATTAACAAAGAATGTAAGCGATGCAAAAGGTAAAACAACTATAGAAAGAAATAAAGGTTGTGACCATATTTATACCTTCTTTAGATGGGCAGTACCATGTCCGCGTCACCCTAAACTCTTTCTCTCTCATTTTTTTTTCTGGGTGGATCTCCCAACTGTCCCTAAAAATGAAGAAGAACTTCCCTTTCCAATTTTTAACACTAGAAGGCCTCCCTCTCATGAACTATTTTTTTCCCTTCCATAGACCCATGTAAAAATACCATGGATTATCCAAAGAGTTCTCCTTTGGTTTGTAAAAGTAAAAAAACTTTTTGGTCGTTATATCTCTCCTAAATTTTTATTTTTAGATGACCAGCACGGTAAGGATGGCCCTCCATCCATTAGGATCAACTTGGGTTTGGGGCCAATTTCATGGAAAGTGTGATTTTTCACACAAGAACTAGGATAGGTAGCCGCAACCCTAAGATAAAAGCATGAAAGGGGAAGAAAACTCCATTATTAGGGAGTGAGGATCATGAACTTTACTCTGCAAAAGGCAGTGTACAAATTGTTCCCTCTGGGAACTCACAGGCTTCATCCAAGGCATTAAACAACTCCTCATTCATAATACAATGGTGGTGAAGTTTTGCGATCTCTATTGTAGACTCTTAGTCATGTCTAGAGGTCCCAACTTCAATGTTTCTTGCCTTTGAAGCTAGGACAGTCATGGGGGTAGCTGACATGGCATTCAAGTTTGTGGGGGGGGGGGGTGATTGCTTGAGCAAGTTACTTCCTCCATGTCAAGATTGTATGCATCCTTCTTGGGATTCCTATAGTTAGAAGAAATTGTGAAGTCATAGTATACTTGGATGTAGTTCAGGCAATCCTTAAGCCTACAGGGCCCACTGGTCTTCAAAGGTTTTATATGAAGTATTACGGGAGGAGGAACACCAAAGTATCTCCTCCAAAAGTGCTCCAGATACTCCCAAGTATTCCAATTCAAAAGGCCGCAATAATAACTTGTAAAATCAAAAGTACTCTGAGTTATGTGCCCCAGCCATCATGATTAGAATACAAAATATGGAAGTTTGCCTAATTATTAAGGCCTAGAAAAATGAATGAAAAATTTACAAGTTCAATTTAAAATAAAGGTTGCGACTGGTTAGTTCAAGTTTCCTAACAAGCCATGGCCAAGGAGAACGAAATCAAGATTCTAGCATGAGATGGTGACGTTAAAGGTACAGTTTGCAACCAGTTTTTTTCAAATTACCTAACAAGCCGCAGCTAGGGAGAAGGAAAGCAAGATTCTAGCATAGGAAGGTGAAGTTAAAGGTATAAGCCACACCCAGATAGTTTAAGTTTCCTAATAGGCTGCAATCGAGGGGATAAACAGGTAAACGGTTTCAATTCTGTTTTTTAAAGATAAAAAGCTAAAACCCTTAGGTTTTGGCCAAGAACACCAAGAACAGCCTGGTCGTGTTTTTGGCCAAAAAAATCCAAATAAAATGGGGGATAAACCCAAAATGTAATCCTTGAAAATTCCTAAGTGACAAATCCACCCATTTTAGTCACCACAAGCCAGAATTTTGTGCCAAACACAAAAAAATCCCAATTTTTTATATGCAAAAAAAATCAGAAACTACCTAATTTCGTACAAAAACCCAAAATATCAAACTGTCATTCCAAAAAAAATAAAACCCTAGCTTTGATCTATTCAACTCAATCTCAGCAATAAATAGTACATGCATGAATTTTTATACAAAATTTAAGTTCCTTTAAATCATATCAAGGTAGAACATGGGTTTGTGTGGAATTAAGAAGGCAGAAAAGATATGGGTTTATAAATATTAAGGATTCCAATAGACATGGGGTGACGAAATTACGTATGGAAAAAGAAAAACTAACTTGGAAATTGAAGAGAATGGTTGAGGAAAATCGCCAAGAACTTGGCCACAAATTGCCACAAAACAACTGATAAATCTCCACAAATGAGTTTGAAAAGTCACCAAAAATCGCCAACGATTGAGATCTCAAAGGTGTTTTGTAAGGTAATGAGTCCACAACCTTGACCCATTTATATAATGGGCACTGGAAGTTGAAACGTTCCAAATCATGGGCCGCGGCACCCCTCCACATCTCAAAAAAAGGAATAACGAGACCACATGTAATGACACCACAAAAAATGGTCATAAAATACAACTGTAGCACCAACTCGCAACGTCTTGGCACTGAGGCTTGGGGGCTTATTAATTTGCCCAATATTTGTATGTATGCCGTGAAAGGCTTAAGTACATAATTGTTGCCTGGGGCTAAGATAGTTGCAGTAGTCCCTATGATTACAACACATAATACTGCAACAGGTATATCCTTAGCAGGATGTGACCACATACCTCTTTAGTAGTACATAACCTACCGTAGACTTAACCACGTCATCTTGTACTTTCCATTTTTCCAACTTCTAGAAGGATTCCCCACTTGCATCACTTATCCACATGTCACATTCTCTATGCATGTGGCCTCTCCTTTTGACTTTTATAAATAAAAGTGCTCACTCCTCATTTAGGAAGAGAAGTTTTGGCGGCAAATCCCTGCCCAAATCTCTACACACACTCTCTAGAATCTCCCAGGTCCCCTGGGCCACTACAATTTGCATCCCTCTATAGACTTGCTCTATAAGTTGTATCCCGCACTGCACAGGGCAACATTTCTCATGTATTTGACTCTCTCTCTCTCTCTCTCTCTCTCTCTCTCTCTCTCTCTCCCTCTTGTATGCCTCTAATGGAAAACTAATATTGTATTAATGATTTTATATAATGAGAGTAAGGAACCAAAGTGGACGTAGGCTCATTTTATAGCCTAACCACTATATATCTTGCATTCTACTTTTCTTACTTACTTTATTTATGCTTTTATACTTGATGTGTTAGTTGGGAATGACTTCAACATGATTTATTGCATCATCATGTAATATTTGAATATGATAAAATCTCAAATAATGAAATTATATGTGCATGTATTCATGAAATTATCATATTTATGGGTCTTTAGGTTCATACGTTCATAGTTTAGTCTTCTTTATGTTTATTGTAATATTATAGAAATTTATAATTCCGGTCTTCTTTAAGTTCCAAGGTTCACATATTTGATAGGGTAGTGTGGAAATATTTAATCGATAAGAAATTTGAAACTATAATAATTCTTTATTTATACATTAATAGAAAGTATTGTGGGATTAAACAATTTTGTTTCTTAATGTCCATCTATTCTACTGGTGACACTAAAATTAATTGTTGGTTTTGTTTATGTTAAGTTTAAAATGTGTCAATCCACTGTCATCGAATTCTCTAGCTCATTTAAACTGTCAAATATGTTCGATACACCGACTCGATCATTAATTTTTCATTTCTAAAACATTTACTACTATTCAATGATATCCTTTGAGTTAGCTTAAAACTCGTAGGGAACCAAAAATAAAACCTAGTCCTATACAAAAGGTACTATCTACCCATTTCCTAGAAAGTCAAAAATTACATAACTCAACTATTTACAAATTTTTACACTAGAAAAGGTAGACAACCAGTTAGAAGAGATTCCTGCAAATATGCACACTAAGATCAAGCAGTTTAGATGAAATGTGAACAAAAAATTGAACTCATACAACTCAAATTTCTCCCCCATTTTGTCTCAAATGGACAAAGGGTAAAACTTAAGGTCTTAAGAGTTTAATCAGCGCATACCATGCCTATAGAATTTCGCAAATACAGAAATCTATTATAGTCTAAAGTTTTAGTTAACATGTGTGCAAGTTGCAGATCAGTAGGCAGGTAATGAATTTCTAATTCCTTAGTTTCAACAAGTTCGCGTATAAAATGATGTCTTATTTTAATATGCTTAGTTCGCGAGTGTTGAACCGGGTTTTTAGATATGTTAATGGCGCTTTGATTGTCACAATACAATTGTAATTGATCTTCTTTAATCCCATAATCGCTTAACATCTGTTTTATCCATAACAATTGAGCACAGCAACTTCCTGCTGCTATATATTCGGACTCAGCCGTAGATAAAGATGTGCAATTCTGTTTTTTACTACTCCAACCAACTAAATTATTGCCGACATAATAACAGGAACCTGATGTACTTTTACTATCATCAATACAACCGGCCCAATCAGCATCAGTATACCCTATGATGGTGCTACAGGTATCCTTAGTATACCTAAGTCCAAGATTGAGAGTGCCCTTTATGTACTTTATTATACGTTTTACACTCAATAAATGGCTCTCTTTAGGGTTATTCTGGTAACGAGCACACAGACATACAGCATACATTATGTCTGGTCGCGAGGCAGTTAGATAGAGTAGGCTACCAATCATACTACGATAGAGTGTGGAATCAACTGACTTACCATTTTCATCTTTACATAATTTAACAGTAGTACTCATAGGCGTTTTGGCAACTTTGGCATTATCTAAACCAAATTCTTAACAAAATCGAAGGCATACTTAGTTTGAGAGACAAATAGACCATCAGAATTCTGTTTCACTTGAAATCCCAAGAAAAGTTGTAGCTCCCCCATAAGGGACATGTGAAATTCCTTATGCATAATAGCAGAAAAAGATTTAACTTCAGAGTTTGAAGTTGACCTGAAAATGATGTCGTCTACATAGACTTGGGCTATAATAATGTTTTTGTCAAAATGTTTGACAAAGAGAGTCTGGTCATTTCCTCCTCTCTTAAAACCCTTATCCAACAAAAAGTTGGAAAAGCGTTCATACCAAGCTCTAGGAGCTTGTTTTAAGCCATACAAACCCTTTTTTAGACGAAAGACATGGTTAGGGTATTTAGGGTCAATGAACCCTTTGGGTTGTTCTACATATGTTTCTTCGGATAGAATTCCATTGAGGAAGGAAGATTTGACGTCCATTTGATAAAGTATGAATTTTAAGTGACACGCTATGGCAAAAAGAAGTCTAACAGATTCAAGACGAGTGACAGGGGAAAATGTCTCGCTGAAATCTATCCCTTCTATTTGAGAGTAACCTTGAGCAACAAGTCTAGCTTTGTTTCTAAGAATCACCCCATTTTCATCAGATTTGTTCTTAAAAATCCAACGTGTTCCAATAACATTTTTGTTTTGAGGCCGAGGTACAAGATACCAGACATCGTGAATGACAAATTGTAAAAGTTCTTCCTGCATAGCAGAAATCCAGTGTGTGTCATTCAATGCTTCATTGACATTTTTCGATTCCACAAGGGAGACGAAACATGCATAATTAGCATAATTTCTTAACTGGGATCTAGTACAAACTGGCTAATTAGGATTACCGACCACGTTGTCAATGGGATGATCTTTAGAGACCCAACCAGGTACTTCTGGACTCTCAGTAGGTAATGAGTCATCTATTTCTGGTGAATCAGTTTTGAAATCATTTTCAGATTCAACCACAATAGGTGGTTCATATATCTTATTTTCGACAATAGTGTCGCTTACAATTACATTTATCGATTCCATAAGGGCCTTAGTACGCAGATTGTATATACGATAAGCACGACTGTTTGGAGAGTATCCTAAGAAGATGGATTTATCACCACGCGTTTCGAATTTAGACAGATGTTCTCTGTCTTTACAGACATAACACTCACTTCCGAAGGTTCTTAGATATTTCAGATTAGGCTTCTTACCGTACCACAATTCATAAGGGGTTTGTTTAGAGTTTTTCCTAAAGTAAACCCTATTAATGATATGACGTGCAGTTCTAATAGATTCTACCAAGAAGTATTTAGGTAGAGATTTGGCATGCAACATGACACGTGCCATCTCTTGAAGAGTTCGGTTTTTCCTTTCAGCAATACCATTCTGCTGAGGAGTCTTAGGGGCACTAAATTCATGTTTCTAACCGTTGTAGTCACAATATTCAACTATTCCTGTGTCTATGAACTCTCCCCCTCTATCACTACGAATACGATTTACTTGTGTGTCCTTCTCATTTTCAATTCTTAATAAACTTTTCAAAAAATTCTGAAACGTGTCAAATTTTTGTTTCAAGAAGGCAACCCAAGTGAATCGTGTGAAATCATCAACCATGACAAGAATATAAATGTGTCCACAAAGACTAACAGTTCTAGAAGGACCAATAAGGTCCATATGGATGAGATCTAAAGGTCTAGAGGTGAGAATGTCTTTAACCTTTTTATGTGAAGTCTTAACTATTTTTCCTTCCTGGCAATGACCACAGACAACACTTGAAATAGGTTTAATTTTAGGAATTCCTCTAACAATCTCTTCACTAGACAATCTACCAAGGATATCATAACTTAAGTGACCTATACGATTATGCCAGATCTCATTGTCATCCATTCTGACAATGTTACAGGTTTCAGAACTAGTCTTGACAGTATAACAATTGTCAGGTGTTCTAAATCCTGTAATAATGCATTCACCTTTATCATTTAGAATTTTACAATTGTTCTTTGAAAAGGTGACTGTATGGTCAGAGTCACAAAATTGTGATATACTTAGGAGGTTGGCTTTAAGGCCTTTAACTAATAGAACATTTTTTAGAACAGGCATTCCTTCTTCTTTTAGGGTTCTTTTACCTATGATCTGAGATGAAACTCCGTCACCAAAAACTACTTTCCCACCAGCAAATCTGGTTTTGTTTAAAAGTTTGGTTTCATCTCCTGTCATATGTTTGGAGCATCCTGAATCTAAATACCAACCAGATGAAGTGTGTTCATCTTTTAAGGCAGTGATAACAATGTTACACTTCATTTGGGGTAAAAGATCATCTTTTCTAACCCAAATAGCTCTAGTTTTAATTTTGCGCAAGTTTGCCCTCATTTGATAAAATTTTCGAGAAACAGTTTTTTGTCGAAAAACATTTGGAGCAGCAAACTGATTATCGTGAAAAATTTGAGCTTTTGGTTTAGGAAAGTTTCTGGGAGCCTTTCTCTTAAATGAACTCTTAGTTTTGGTCTTTCTATTTCTGTAGTTAGAGTTCTTATCAGGTTGTCTTGGAAGGACATAATTGTTACGATTTTGCCTAGAATAGTTAAAGTTCTTGTAGACAGAAGTGTTGTACACAGGGGTGTTTAGACGCCTAGCATAACAACCTTCAAAGGAATGACCATAAATGTCACAGTAGGAGCAATATAGATTGCTTGAGGGATGAACTTCCTTAGGAAAACTTCTAAAGATGGGTTTAACAGCATTCTGTTCAGAAGTCCTATTCTTAGGAGGTATGGTCTTATAGGTAGAATCAGCCTTTCTGATCAAAGGACAGACGTATTTAGTCTTAAGTGCAGTCTCAGCCTTAGAATTACTAGACTCTCCAATGTCTTTCTGTTGTTGCTTTTGATCAAATTGCTTTTTAATAAAATGAAAGTCTGGACATGTTTCAATTGGTCTTTTTCCCCCAGACACAAACTTAATGGGTTCAAGTTTTGTAGTTTGTGGTTTGTTCTTAGGGCAAAATCCAATACCGGTTCTATCATCAGAATTGGTCTTGGAGTCAACAACAAAGTCAATAAAACAATTTGAATTGTTTTCAAACTTAGAAATTTTTTTGAAAACAGTAGCTGTCTTTGTTTTTGCTTCCTCCAGTTCTAATAATGTTCCCTTGTATTTCATTTCCAGGGTTTCATTAGTTTTAGTCAACTCTTTTAATTTTTGATCAAAAGTTTCAATTTCAGATTGATGAGTCAGACACTGGTTAGTGTACTCTTCAGCATTCAACTTCACAATAAGACTTAGATCATCTAATTTCTTAGTCAGGTCTCTAATAGTCTTCTCCAGTCTAGTGCCTTTTTTAAGAGTCTTAGCATACAAAGTATGGATATCAGGGAGGTCATCTGTGTCTAAGTCGCTAAGTGAAGTGTGTGTAGTGACCCCTAACGATTTAGTTTTAGTACTCACGCACCCATTTGCATCGTCATTATCGAGATCACTTTGACTCACACACACGGTAGTAGAACTAGCAACATTTTCAGATAATAAGGCATCTAGGCCAGTCAAAACAGTATTCACACAAGCAAGAGTAGGAGCATCATTATCACACACAGGCATATCATCATTGTAAATGATCTAAGCATAAAAGGACATGCAAGGGTCAAGTACATTTGATGACTCAAGTTCCTCTTCATCAGAGTCACTTGAATCATTCCAAGTTTTACAGACATTGGCTCTATTGTGTGTGTTGGCTTTATTCAGATTAACTCTGCAATCTTGAGCAATGTGACCTAATTTCCCACATCTAAAACATTCAATCTTTTTAAGGTCTCTAGTGGGTCTGGAGTTGTTATCCTTAGGATGTTTGTCAAGTCCTCTCTCATGAGGTTTGGGATTAGACAGAGTAGGATAATTAGGCTTTCCTTGTTTAGTTGCCTGTTTGTTTAGAAATTTGACAATTTTCTTAAATTGTTTAGGCATCAAGGCAATCTGATTATCAAGTTTGTCTATATTGCACTCCTCATCAGAGTCAGAGTTGGTCAAATTAGACTCAAATTTGGGTATCTTAGAGGCAAAACTCAAGTTAGAGTTGGGCTGTTTTCTTTGTGAATGATTTAATTGTTTCTTAAAGTCTAATTCCATTTCCACAGTTCTAAGTTTGCTACTGAGTAACTCAGGGGTAAGGTTTTGATCATTCATTTCCTCAATAGCATACCTCTTACTGTCGAACTTTTGTGGTAATGACCTTAGGATTTTAGAAACAATTTCATTTCTATCATAAGTAATACCATTAGCATGCAACTTAGTGACTATATCAGTCAAGTTCATGTAAAAATCATCAAAAGACTCAGAATCAGACATGATCAAAGAGTTGTACTGCTGGATAAGCATTTGAGTTTTAGCAGCTTTAACTCTTGAGTCTCCTTCATGGGCAGTGATTAATGTGTCCCAAGCTTCCTTAGAAGTGGCACAAGATGAGATTCTTTTGAACTCATACTCATTTATAGACATAAAAATGGCATTCTTGCCTTTATTGTTATTTCGAGAAATGTTTTTTTTTCTTGGGTAAATTCACTTAAGATTTTCTTTACCCTCTCATCACTTCCTTCAGTGGCTGGTTTAGTAGGATAAGTGTATCCGTTTTCAATAATGTCCCAGACATCATCTCCTAAAGTCACTTGGATGAAGGCAACCATTCTTACTTTCCAGTAAGAAAAGTTGTTTCCATCAAAGAGGGGAGGTCTGGACAGATTACCAAACCTTTCATTTTTCTCGTCCATAGTTAGGTTTTTCAGAAAACGATTTCAGAAACACAAGATCTTTTGAAATAAAAGTTAACAGGGCTCTGATGAGTGTGAAAAACGTCGCTAATGCCGTTTAATACAAGATTAAACTGTATAAGCAACTCCGAAATGTTTGTTGGAGAAACCCTTTTCTTTTGAAAATAAAAATTATAAACAAGATGTGTTTACAAAGAAACTTATGTACGAGAGTAATTAAGATTGTGTAATCAGTTTTTAAAACTAAGGCAGTTTCAAAAATTCAGCACACTTATAGAATGAGATGAGTAGATGAAGATAATCAACACACGGATTTCAACGTGGTAAAACCTCTCCCAACAGAGGAAACATCCACGGTGACTTCTAAGTCACAAAAACAAAAAATCCACTAATAACAAATAATAGTTACAAACAATACAACATGCAAGCACACAAATCAACCTATTCTAAGTTTAGGAATATACCCCACTTGGTGTCCTTCTAACTTCTCATAGATCTGATTTGTTGATGATGTTCTTCCAGTTTGCTAACTTCCTTTGCTTTAGCTTCCTTACGTCGACTCAATGATCTTTGATCTTAAACACAACACTTCCAGTGTAGTAGTGTGTTAAGTGTTTGTGAGGTGATTCCTATTCACATGCATGAACTCACACACACTTAGATTTACAGACAGTCCTATAAAAATTACATATAAAGTCTATATGCAGTGATTTTAGTTTATTTCTTTCTCACAGAACTTCAACCCTTTTTGACCTTTATTCTATCCCAGATTCCACGGATATCTCTCTTTTAAAATCGGTCAAGATCTTAATCAATCTCTTTTTGAAAACATTTGTGAGATTGAAAATCTCCAAGTGTGAATCCAACTAGGTCAGGGTTAAGTTTTGTAAAAACAGAAACCATAAAACATTTTCAAAACCAAATGAATAAAGATTTTCTTAAACCAAGTAGAAAATATGCAGATCTAGTGAAAATGTAACATGCAGAGTATAGATCTAACGTTTCTATGGAAAAAGAAACAAGATCTTCACTCTAAAGTTTAAGTTGTGAACAAGATCAAAGCCAAGGAGGTTACAGCTTCGATATGAACAAACCACTCTCGCTCTCAAACACTCAAGGTTGTGTTTGGGGTTGAATATACGAAGGTTTGTTACAGAGGTGAAGTATTTAGGGTTAGGGTTAGGGTTTGGCTAACAGTTTCCCTTTCTCTCTCTTCTCTCTTTTCTTTTCTCTCTTCTCTCTCTCTTTTCTCTCTTCTCTCTCACTTCTCTCTTCTCTCTATTTTTTTCTCTCAGAAAGACGAATGCCCAAAAGTTTTCTAAGGCTGAGAAGTGGAGGGTATTTATAGGGCTGAGGGAAGGTTCTGGATGTTCGAGGGAAATCAAGGGCTGAGATCAGGTCTTGCAGATTTTGACTTCATCCAAAGGTTATAAAACATCGGTGATAAAAATGATTGTGATTGGTTCATATGGATAGCACCGGGATTAACTAAGAACACATGCAGACCCTCGATTAGGAATGATCCAACGATCAGCAAACAACCATCCAACCTTCTCACAAAAGAAACACAAATAGGTACACCCGGAGGATGACAAGTGTAGGCTTGTGAGTGGCTCTCACACGCGCGTCTAAAATAATTACAGAAGGTACCCTGAAGTCTCTAGCGCTTTGAGATTCTACCCAACCAAACATTCGAGTGAGAAATGAAATTTACAAAATAGAATATTAACCACACAAACTTTGTAATCCCATTTTATTAATGAAAACATTTATTTAAAAAATGTTTAAAAATGTTTAAAAAATATTTAAAAATTCCCAAAAAATTATTAAAGCTCCAATTCAAGGGGAATTAAACACACACTCAATTTTAAGCAATATGAACACATGTATGCACTTCTAATTGTGTGTAGTGTGATTCAATTTTTACCTTCATGGATCATTGAAGAGAATTAGAGAGATAAGTTATGAGGCTTTTTGGATTCTAGGGTAGACAACCAATTTTGTCACTATTTCCAAACTAGTTGAAAACTTATACAGTATAGACTTAAGCAAGTCAAAGGTATAAGGTGCTTCAGAGTGGATTGTTACCAAACAAGTTATACTATACTTTGGCTAAAGATCTGCCTAGGACTATGGCAGAACTGATGGCAAAGGCAGCTAAGCTCATGAACGCTGAGGAAGCCATGGCTGCGAAGATGAATACAGACACTAAGGAGACCAAGGTTGAGGCTAGTAAAACTGAGAAAAAGGATCAGAAGAACAATGGTGGCAACAAGCAGTCGAGAGGTAAACTAATGCTGGAACAGATGAGGAAGTATGGAAATTATACACCCTTGAAGGTAGATATAAATCATATTCTGGAGGAGATCAAGAACATCGAGGAGCTAACTTGGCCAGAGAAAATAAAAGCATATCCTGACAAAAGGGATAAGTCTAAATATTGCGAATTCCACAAAGACCATGGTCACATGACCAAACGTTGCATATCTCTCCAGAACGAAATCGAAGCACTCATTAGGCGAGGAAAACTGACTAAGTACGTTGATCGCCAGAGTAGTGCAAAAACTAATGACAGAGGAAGGCAAAGATCTAAATCTCCTTGACGAGCAAAGGATGACAAGAAGAGAGATCACGAAGATGATCCCGATCTCCCCAAAAGGCCAAGACAACCTTAGTGCGAGGTATTTTCAATTCATTTTGGATCATTTGAATGTAATGTCATTACAGGTGGAGACGCAGGAGGTGGAGATCTTACTGCGGAGAGAAAAGCTTACCTCAATGAGGCCCAAGCTTGCTCTTACATACAGTGCATAAACTTGGCCGAAGATGATTGCTCGAGGAAGGTGAATAGGGACAAACTAATTATCTACTTTTCTAAGAACGACCTGGCAGGGGTACTATATCCTCATGACGACCCCTTGGTGATCAAGATGAGAATGAAGGAGGTGGTGATTTCACGGGTACTGGTGGATAATGGCAGCTCTGCAGATATCATGTTCTACCCGTGCTTCGATAGTCGGCTTTACTGGCGAAATGGTTTTTCCACTTGGGATGATCAAGTTTGACATGCTGTGGTACATGGCATGCTTACCTAATAGAAAGAGTAAGCTTTTTTATAATGGATAAAAATATCCAATCAGCTTACAACATCATCATGGGGAGGGGAGGTCTGAAGAAGTTCGAGGCAGTGCCATCTGCTGTACATCAATGTTTAAAGTTCCCAACCAATTTCGGAGTGGAAGTTATGAATGGCGACCAGAAAGTAGCTCGGGAATGCTACTATTCATCTTTCGAACAGGAAGAACTAGAAAAATCCAGGAAGAAGACTACTACGTATCAGGTGGATGAAACAAAAGATGCAGAGATTGAAACATTAGACCATAGAGACGAGTCTCATTTTGTGAAGGGCCAGGTCATGGAAGCTACAGAAAATATCATTCTAGACGATGAACACCCAGAACGAATAACCAAATTGGTGCGTCATTGGACGTATCGATAAAGAAAGAATTGGTAGCATTTCTGAGACTCGGGAAATAGACTTTTGCATGGACATGAAGACATGCCAGGAATAGACCTAAATTTCCTGTGCCACGATCTCAACATTAACAAGGAGGTTAAGCCAGTGAAGCAGTGAAGAAGAGTGTTCAGCCCAGAGAAGAACCAAGCTATACAGGAGGAAGTTGAGAAACTATAGAAAGCCTTTTTTATTGAGGACGTCAAGTATCCTGATTGGCTAGAAAATGTGGTGATGGTAAAAAAGAAAAACAATAAGTGGAGAATGAGTGTGGACTTCACTGATCTTAATAAAGCCTGCCCAAAGGATCATTTTCCTCTGCCCCAAATCGATTAGCTGGTGGATGCTACATCGAGGCATGAATTGTTGAGTTTCATGGATGCTTACTCTGGCTACAACCAAATTAAAATAAAATCTGAGGACAAGGAAAGTACCTCTTTTATCACCCCAAGGGGGACTTATTGCTATAATGTTATGCCTTTCAGACTTAAAAATGCAGGTGCAACATACCAGAGGCTGATGAATAAGGTGTTTGCAGAGCAAATCGGTCATAACATGGTGGTTTATGTTGACGATATGCTGACGAAAAGCATGAAAGTTGCTGATCATTTAGTTAACCTGGATCAGACTTTTGATAAACTAGAGAAATATCAAATGAAGTTGAATCCCACCAAATGCATATTTGGAGTATGAGAAGGCATGTTTCTCGGATACATTGTTAACCAACGAGGCATAGAGGCAAATCCTGAAAAGATCAAGGCCCTACTCGAATTACGATCTCTAATTACTAAAAAGGAGGTGCAAAGTCTCACATGGAGAGTTGCATCACTTAATAAATTTATGTCACGAGCAACAGACAGATGTATCCCATTCTTTAAAACACTTCGAAAAACTTTTGCATGGAATGATGAATGCGAGGAGGCCTTTCAAGAGGTAAAGAAATATCTGGGGACACCTCCATTGTTATCTAGACCAGTGATGGGAGAAAGGCTATACTTGTATCTGGCAGTTTCAGATAATGCGGTTAGCTCAGCATTGATAAGAGGGGAGGACGGAGTGTAGAAACCAGTCTATTACACCAGCAAGGCCTTTCGAGCAGTAGAGATAAAATATCCTAGACTGGAGAAGTTATCACTAGCACTAATCGAAGCAAGCATAAGGATGAGGCCATACTTCCAAGCCCATACTATAGTAGTGTATATTGATATGCCATTAAGACAAGCTCTGCATAAATCGGAAAAATTGGGAAGATTAATGTACTGGGTGGTAGAACTTGGTGAATATGACATAGTTTATGAGCCTAGGTCGTCACTTAAGGGGCAGGACGTAGAGGATTTTATTACAGAATCTACCCACTCTGATACATCCGAAGAGTAGAAGTTTAATACAGACCAACCCATGGATGCTGCGGGATCATCGAAGATCACACCCGACCAACTTCCATCCGTGGATGGGTAAGAGAAGATAATCAACGAGCAACGAGAAGTGTCGAGTAATTGCCCATTAATGGGGGAAGACAAAAGGAAGTATCAAATGCTCCAATGAGGAACTCCGTCTAACCAAGAGTTTGATAGCATGGTACATGTATGGAGTCTATATGTGGATGGCTCTTCGTGTGCCACAGGCAGTGGAGCAGGAATAGTTTTAAACATTCCTGATGGAATTGATATGGAGTATCCTCTACATTTTCAATTTAAGGCTTCCAATAAGGAAGAAAAATATGAAGCTATGATCATGGGTCTAAGTCTGGAAAAAACCATGAAGGCAGAGCAGGTCATGGTATTCAGTGATTCACAATTAATCATAAATTAGATTCTCGAGTTGTATGCAGCGAAGGGAGAACTAACGGTCAAGTATCATGCAAAAGCTATGGAGGTTGTCTCGACTTTTATCGAAGTTCAATTAATCAGAATACCGAGAATGGAGAATACAAGAGCTGACGCCCTAGCTCGGCTGGCATCAGCAACACGCACTGAGCTATGAAGTACAATCCCAATAGAAATCCTGGTAGATCAGAGCGTAGATGAAGATTTGATGATGAACTTCATTGCCCACGACTTGGGACCATCCTGTATGGATTCCATCAAGGCCTATATCGAAGAGGGGGCTGTGTAAACTGACAAACTCGCAACTAAGAAACTAAAGTTTAAAGCTGCTCGTTACGTACTAACTAGTGGCATTTTGTATAGAAGAGGCATTATAGCAGGACTACAGAGATGTTTCCATCCCTCCGAAGTTAAAGACATGATTGAAGAGGTTCACGAAGGGTCTTGCGAATCTCATGTAGTAGGTCAGACTCTTTTATAGAGAATAACAACACAGGGGTATTACTGGCCAACAATGAGAGCTGACTGTGAAGCTTATGCTAAGAAATGTGATAAATGCCAACGTTTCTCTTCCATTCGAAAAACTCCCCAAGCATTGTTAACACCCATCACGTCCCCTTGGCCATTTTCCACGTGGGGGATAGACTTGGTCGAGCCACTTCCAATGACCAAAGGGATATTCAAATACCTCATAGTTGTTGTAGATTATTTTACCAAATGGGTGGAAGCTGAACCTCTCATTGATATGACGTATAACAGGGTCTATCAGTTTATTTGGAAGAGTATTATTTGCAGATATGGTCTCCCATATGCATTCATTACTGATCATGGAACCCAATTTGATAATGAAGAGTTCACTGCATATTGTCACCAATCCAATGTCCAAAAGATCCACTCTACGCCAGGCCATCCCCAGAGCAACGAGCAAACTGAAGTGACAAATAGAACTCTACTGAATGGTCTAAAATCGATTGGATGACGCAAAGGGAAACTGGATTAACGAGCTACACTCTGTGTTGTGGGCTTATCGCACTACACCGCGAACAGCAACTGGGGAGTCTTCGTACATATTGACATTCGGGAGTGAGGCTGTCATACCTGCTGAATTTGGTCTACCCACACATAGGGTGCTTAATTTCAATTCTCCTGTAAGTGACTTGAGGAGATAGTTAGACCTCGATATGCTCGAAGAAGTTAGGGAAGAAGCAACAATCAGGAATGCAACCTACCAACAACGAACAACCTTGTTCTACAACAAAAGGGTGAAAAAGTGTGATTTGAAAGAGGGGGATTATGTGCTGAAGAAAGTGATCCAAAAGCACAATAAACTAGAGGCCAACTGGCATGGGACCTTACAGAGTAACTGAAGTTATTCATCCTGGGACATTCAGAATTGAAACTTTGGAGGGAGAAGAATTCAAGAACGCGTGGAATGCAGAGCATCTGCGCAAATATTATCAGTAATTAAAATCCATATGTAATACATTTCTCTCAATATGAATAAAGTGATGTTTCGCCCATATTTCCTCCTTTATTGAATTTTCTTCGAAATATTAGTGTTACACACTATACAAATAGAAATTCAGATTCAGCAACCACCAACTCTGATTGGTCGGCGATTCAGTAACCACCAACTCCGATTGGTCGGCGATTCAGTAACCACCAACTCCGATTGGTCGGCAATTCAATAACCATCAACTCCGGTTGGTTGGTAAATAAAAATCATACAGGGCAAAAGCCTGTTTGATCACGGGTGATCTCAAGGGACACCCTAAACTAGGCAAGAAGATGGGTGACCTCCCGAGGCATCCACTATCTAGGCAACAAGGTAATCCTGACAAGATTACTACAACTAAGCAGGAACATGGGATGAAATACATTATATTGCTTAGGCCCAAAGAGTGACAAGTCACTATAATCAGACAACAAATGGGACAAGTTCCATTGTTTAAAAATGAAGAAGGACATTTCGTCCTTCTACAGATATATATATATATTCACCAACGAACAATAAAGACATTCTACAAAATATTTCCAAGGAAATGAAATTGCACAAGAAACTAAATCTTTCTTTTTTAAAACCAAGTAGATTACATACGATATGAAATTCATTACATACAAATGTCATATTCTATGGGCATCTTTCCCTCTGCTTTTGAAACGGGTTTCACCCTAGCTGGAGGATCATCCAATGCATAAGGAGAGTTTATAAAGTTCATATCTCCCAGCATTCTGACATTAATCATAGATGGTCGATCAAGCAAGTTCTTTGGACGAGATATCTTAAAATTTTAATGAAGACTATAATCACCGAGATACTTAGAGATCAAAACCCAAGGAATAGCATGGGCTAGAATCCAGCTAAGGTCAAGTTTGAAGGGAGGCACAGGTAAATCAAGAAATCCAGCTTCATAATAATCCTATAAGAAATGACCTTGCTCCAGTTTCATAATACATAAGGCATTCAACCATCCCTACTTATATCCTTCGTTGTTCGACTGCTGCAAACGAGCATCAAGATGATACAGAGCTTTATTATACCCCGCCATCCAGAACTCTCTGGGTTGCTTATGAAATTGATATGTCAATCTATTAAGCTTCTCGTGGAGTTTCTTTACCAAAAGATCCTTATTTTCCAATGCAGAATTTTGGTTAGAGAGTTGGTCGGTGATAACTTGCATTTTCTGAGACATTTCGACCAAGGCTTGAGTTTTGGATTTTATCTGAGTTGCTTGATTTATCAAAGTCTGATCGGTGAGAACTTGCATTTTCTGAGACATTTCGACCAAGGCTTGAGTTTTGGCTTTTATCTAAGTTGCTTGATTTATCAAAGTCTGATCGATCCTCGTCTCTTTAACAGTTTTTTGAACAACACTGCCTCTACCCCTTGAGGAGGATGTAGGTTTAGCTCGTTTCAAAGTCTCCATCTCTTCTCTCAAGGAAGCATTTTCTACCTCTAAAAAGGAATAACCCTCATCATTGACTGGAACCAAGGCTCCTGAGGAAGAAGAAGCAACAGTTTTAAGTCGTTTTAACTCCTCCTGCAGCATAACATTTTCTTTTTCTGACAGCTTGGCAATGTGCCTATGTTCTTCGACCTCAAGACTTGGAACATTTTTTTTTCTCTTATGAGCAGAGAGATACTTATCATAACCCCAATCAACACTCAGTTGTTGGAATTTTTGCTTGTATCCCTCATGTAGGAGTTTACTGGATTCTTTGTACGGCTTTTGAAGTTCCTCGATCGTTCCTTGAAGATCTTCAATCATTTCGTAATAAGCCACATTATTGGCTACAACACGATCAAGTAGGCACTTCAAGTACTGGTAAGCATCAATTGCTCGTTCAGAGGCATCTGATCCAAGGATGTCAATTATTTGGGCCTCAAAAAAGTCTGCATGACCAGCTTTGAAATAATCATTACATTTCTTCATCAATTCTGTATCATTAGCTTACAAGAGTTCCATCCTAGACACAAACTAGCAACGAGAAAATAAAAAACAAAATCAACAATGATACGAACAGAGCAAGGAAGAGAAAATTTCAAGATAAAAAAAAGTTCATTTTTTATTCATCACAACAAAGAAAAATACACTTCAGGGCTACATTCAAGAAACAACGCAACAAAAGAACCGAACAGCTTTACACCTTCTCCGTATTTCCTACAACATCTTCAGACGATTTGGAGGAAGGGGTGGGTTGCTCAGAGGGCAATGCCAGTTGCTCGGTAGATGTGCTAGCTTGTTGGACTTGCTCGGAGGGTTGAATAACAGCAACAATAGTGACCTCCTCTCCTATCATTATAGAAGACTCATCTGATGTAGCTTAATCTTGTTCTTCTTCTCCAGGAGAGGGAGGGGGTCCATGAGTATGCTCCTAGAACAACTCAAACTTTCAGTAACCTTCAATTTCTTTAAAGATCCATCCCTAAAATACTTAACACAGGCATACTCCAACTGAGAAGACATAACTGCCAGGCCCTTATTCCAACCCTTGTCCCAACCAGCACTAAAAGACTTCTTAACAGTAACTTTCCTTTTTACTCTCTCCGAAGAAGTTTTTTCCCTAAGGAGCTCTTTGGCAGATTTCAGTTTTTCCTCTACCTCTTTCTCACGTCATTTAGCATCTTAAAGCTTGGCAAAATCCTCCTCGGCCGATTTAATCTTGCCCTCAAGCTCCTTTTTATGTTGCTCAACATCCTTTAATTTCTTCTCCAAATCTTTGGAGGCATTCACGGCTTGATCTCGATTTATTTCAACAGACTGGAGTTTTTTCTCCCATGCATTTTTATCTTCCTCGTACTTCTGACGAGACTCCTTCAAATATTGAGTTAATCCAGCAAAAGCTTCTTCTATCCCACCCGAGGAAGTGGAAGCCCTGATGGCTTCATCTTTCTTCAAAATACTATTGAAACACGTCACGAGTTGAAAAAAGAAAAAAGTTTAATTCAATACATGAATATAGTACTAGAGGATAAAGGACTCAGGATAACGATACTTACTGACGTAATGTGTTGAACAGCCAAAGTATTAATTCTCTCATGAGAAAAGGTGTCTTCAGTACCTTAGAACTATGGGACAGTCCAAGATTTGATCAAGCCCATAGCAGAGCTCGGAGGAACAAGAGCTGGAACATTACCCTCAGCATTTGAAGGTTGAGAAATAGAGTCAACAGATCTCTCAGTAAGACCTCCTTTCAATCCCCTCAGAGGAGCACTTTCAATTAAAGGTGTTGTCTCTCCTTGTGAAATAGCAACAGTTTTAATCGAAGGTGCTGCCTCTTTTGAAGGCACAGGGGGCTTCTTTCCAGTTTCCTTAGCAAAAGTAGATGAGGGTACATCTACATTATATGTCCCCTCAACTAGGGCATCCTGTTTGTTCTTCTTTGCCCCTTCAGTGGCAAAGGCAAACTTGTCAAAAAATGTGGGAGCTTTCCTCTTCTTCATCAGATAAGTAATAAGAGTACTTAAATCAGAAGAAGATCCTTCCACACTGGTTTCAGAAGATGGTATTTGATCAAGATCAACCACCACAGGACGAGCAATGAAAGATAAAATGGAGCTTATGTATCTCAACAAATATGAAGCAGACCTCATGTGCTCTCAATTGGTTGACTAATGCAAGCTCCGGATAAGTTTTAAATCTTTTATGTTAACGTCAATATCTTTGGGGGGATTCCTTTTACTGTCAACTGTAATAAACAAAATTAGTGGCAGTGATGCATTTCATCGAATACAAAGAAAATAAGATTTAAAAAATAAAAACAACCTATCCCATTGCCATAAAGTGGACATCTGGGACCTTGGTACACATCATTTCCATTTAAGGAAGGGTGTTGCCAATTTTTCATCACAACCCCATGATCAAAATAGTCCCTATTGGCATCGGGAAGATTGACAACTAAAGCTCTATTCGAAAACCTAGTTTTTAAATAGAAAGTAGTGTCACTGGTAACCCATCTATAACAATACATAATTTATGGAATTCCCAAATGAGTTCTATGAAGTTGATTCAACCTATAGACTCTATTAACTACCCTCCATGTATTTGGAGCTACTCTTGCAGGTAAAATATCGAAATATTGGCAAAACTCCAAACACGGAGGATTTGGCGGGAAAGAAAAGCCACACTCAGCTATAAAAAGAGTTGGGAACCAGTGTCCCTCCGCCAAATAAAATAAATCAGAAGGACAAGGAGGTTCTTCCAAATTAACCCACACAGGGATTGAGAAATCAGACCGAAATTTATCCAATGATTCAACAAGATAAACCATGGTGAATAAAGTAAATAAAGAAGAAGGAAGAAAATCTTACAGAAGAAAGAGAGATCGGTTGATAATGAATGATGGAAATAACGAAGGCATAAGATAGAAAGAAAATGAAGAGTTCAGAAATACAAATTTGAAAAGTAGAAGACAATGGGATTCCTGTTGCACTTAAATACTTTACCTCGGGAATAGAAAAAAGCAATGATTACAAGGGAAGACGTTTGCGCTTCCGACGGCTAAAAGAGGAAAAAGGCACAAATATCGAAATGATCGTGAAAAATTCAAAATATTTATGAAAATTGATATTATGCGCTCAAAAGGAACTATATACAATGAAAATTTGCCTAATCTCTGAAGACCAGTAATCCGAGCAACTTTCAAGCAAAATGCTCCACACTCTTCTTCAACCTCAACTGTGAAACATTGGGGGCTTCTGTTGACACCAAATTTTGTCAGCTGACATGGACCAATCATATAAAGACATGTATCAATCTACGTGGAAAATATAAATACATTCAATGAACAACATACTTTCATCGAGTTACTCAAGCGTACCGAGAAACTCAGGCGGCCCGAGCTACTCAAGCATACCGAGCAACTCATGCGGTCCGAGTTACTTAGCGTACAGAGCATCTAACCAAGAAAACCAAAAAGGAAACTATGCAGTCAATGCGCATTATTATTGTACAGTTGTATATGTCTACTAAATGACTACTTATTACTTTTCATATGTACAGCCTCAATGCCATAAATACATTGTAACCTCGTCATAAGAAGGAGACTATTGGATCTCTTTGCAAACTGATCATCGAGATTCAAGGCAAACAGTCAGCAATACAACAACATTGGACGTAGGCCATTTTCATAGCCGAACCACTTTAAAAACCCATTGTCTTATTTATTTATTTTTATCTGTGATTAAATAAATTAGATACCATCTAGTTTTTTACATTAACAACAATTGTCAACCACGAATTCACAAAGTACAATATTTTAATAAATATGTTCAAAAGTACATTATTTTTATAAATATATTATTAGATTCCATTTTTTTAAATAAAAAACTCATGCATGTCATTAAGATACCAAGTTTTATTATGTTTATTACAAAATATGCCATTATGTCCTTACATTCAATCACAACCCTTAATTATCACTCATAATTCATATATCCCCCGACATTAAATCTCAAACCCTACTTGTCTTTTGATACACTAAAACACCTTTCTCATCGTACACCATCCTAATTTATTATCTAGATATATTACATCCCTTAAAAAGAAGTAAAATGATTAATATATGTACATATGTGGGGTGCTTCTTCATTCTAAAAGCTTATTTGAAATATTTTTGTTTACCGTATCATTTTTAGGATTTATATCTTTAGTTTCATTATGGATATAGTTGATGATAAGGCCTATCTTTGTGTGTAAGAAAATCTAAAATTGATTCTTAATGTGAAAATAAGGGTTGTCACATGCTTACTTCATTTATTAATTGCAGAGATTTTTCTGGGATATGGTAGCTATTGGTCATGATATTTTACATGTTTGTTATGGTCTATTAATTCCATATTTAAAACTTGAAATTTGAATATATGTTATTAATATAATTTTTTCTTAGAAAATACCGATCCTTCAAGTAGTGTTGTCAATGGATCATATCTTATTCATATAGGCTTGGGTCAAATACAATTCATAGTAGGCTATAGTGCGCCGAGACAATGGCGATGGTGATAAAGAAAGTGAGCATGAGGGAGTTAATGCAGATTTTAACTTATGCCATTTTTTTAGTGCATAGGATTTTGAATAGAGTTTGATTTTTAATTGAAGGGGCAGTTGAATAGAACAAGGGAATGGTTTGTTTAGAAAATGTATGGTTTATTGGCAAGTAAGAGAGCAAATGAAAGGAATATTCTATTTATAGGGTTGTTTATGACACAACAAAAGTTATTTTTATTCACCGAATAAAGATAATGATAAATGAAAACCGACAAGGTTGGCATAATCGAACAATAACAATTGTGCTAAGTCGTGCGAACTCACCCAAGTAATTGTTTGATTTTGACCTTCAACTTGTCTATTGACAACGATGATAATAACAATAATAGGGTTATTTAGAATTTAGCCTCTATTAATTTTTGTAACTAAGTTTAATTTGTAATATTTATTTATTAGTTTTGATCCCTAAAATGACTTTTATCGATGCAAAAAGTGTTGGATTTTTTTTTTCAAAAAGCTTATGCGACACTTCTTGCTTCGCTGGGAGTTATATATTTATTTATTAGGGTGTGTGACTTTAGTTGTGATGCTAGAGTTTATTCTTACTGCACAAACTCACATATGATGGATTATCAATCACATGAGTCAAAATAATAATAATTAGTCAGAAAATTATAGCTAAATAGACACAAACAAGACAATGGGATGCATGTGCTTCGGCAAATTGCATGCATCCGTGAGGTGGAGATACTATTTTATTAATAAGTTAAGAGTAAAAATTGACAAAGGCTGTAAGATCTTAATTCACTTAGAAGCGGATACCAATTATTTTTGCAATTTGGTATAAGATACCTCCTTCATGTGGACTACCCCTATATCAATTATCAATCAGTTGGTAACTAATTTAATCGAATATAGCCAAAGTGGTCGGCGTATTAGCTGAGGGGTATGGGAGTCACACTTAATGGTCCCATGTGGATCATGATGAAAAAATAAAATTCCCATAATTACCCCCAAGGCTTTGAGTCTTCCGAATCATTAAGCCTTTTGTTAGTCGAGGGTTACTACACCAAAATACGAAATTTGTGATTGATACAAAAATGGCAAGTTTTTTAAACACTTATTGAATTTACAATATAAATATTACACAAATAATTAGTCTATAAGATCATGTAATTCTCACGTTCTAAGTTGCTAAGTGTTCAATTGTTTTTATCTTGTTTCTTGGTCACGGATTTGGCATCGCATCAAAACTCTTTGAGGTATTCAAACAATTTCCTTCCAAACCCAAAATCCCTTTCCACTCAAACCAATTTTATCTTCAAATCTCTTAATAGTATCAATGACATTTTAGCCTCTAATTATAATCAATGTCATTCAATTGCAAACCTATTAATGCTCTTACTTGCGTCGCTAATTACCTCCTCTATGGAGAAACCACATTATGATAATAAAGTTTATACTATCCCTCTCTCTAGGGACATTGAAACTTATCCATGTATCATATTGTATGAGAATCAATCTATCCCAATTTCTTTATTTAGTTAGTGATATTCTCTTTTTTATTGTTTGTCTATAATCCTAGTTAATGTTAATATGGTTAATCATGCTTTGATTATATCCTTAATATGGTAATGAAATTTACTTTGAAGATAAATCTTTAATAATCAAATGATTTTGAGCTCGTGTTAGATACTTGAGACAACGATTCCAATTTCAACTTTGTATATGGATATAGATATGATAAATCAGTATAACTATGCTAATAATTTTTATATCGCTCTCTTATATATATTGGTTTCGCTATACATATTCCCCTATAATTTAGAGCCAATCTTAATGTAAAAATTCCCATTTTATATAGCTAAAAATTGGACACAAATTTTCAAATGCATATTGGTCATTGATTGTTTCAACTATGTTCTTAGATTCATTTAAATCACTACATTGTATACAATAAACTTATCCACATAGCCCATTGTAGTTAAATAGCATAACATTATAAGTTAGAAGATAATTTGTGTCGTATACTTGATCGTGCTTGTATTCTTTCTTATAAAACTTATTTAGTGGTAACGCTAACTCATTTCTTATAAAAATGCATTTAAATCTTACATTGTTTCTCCATCGAATTTTAATTTGTCAAATGTTTGGGATCTATAGATTCACACTCTTACAACCATTATTAAACATATAGTTGATTCATCTGGTTAGGTGCGCGATTTTGTACGCTAGAGGTCAGAGGTTGGAACCCCCAAAACCCTAAAATAATTTTCCTTTTTTTCGTGCGTGCCATCGCGTGGTGCCTAAGCACCCGTGGCCCCTTTCCCTAATGTCCCCACGCGTGCGAGCTAGAGTCCTTCAACCGATGATGTCAAGCCTATTAGCTTGACCTGTAATGGTAGGCTTAGTTTTTGATTTGTAGGTTGGAGGCTATCCATGTAAATTGTAGCATTTATCGACAGTATGCCCATTAAATCCAATATGTGTAAATCATGGTTAGTAAACATGACATATTGTTCAAAACCTGTAAGTATGGGAGATCATGCTCGGGATCTCAAACAAGGAAGTATGGGAGTCACACAGTATTAGACAACTCTTACCAAGATATGGGAGGAGCTAGACCTATTTGAACCTATTGGTGTGGTGAGTGTTCAGAAAAGTATGTGAAACTTGTAGAAAAAACTCGTACCTATGATTTTCTTACAGGCCTCAAGAAAGATATGGATGAAGCATATGAATGAATGAGACTGTGTGACTACCATCTATTAGAAGATCCAATAGCTGATCAAGACATAGTTACTTCCAGTATGAGACAACCTCCATTGATCTATAGTAAAAATAGTGTTCATAGAGACATGATCTCATCATTTATTCTAGACACCCAAAATTGTAGTGACTCTAAGGATGATGTTATGATTGTTGATAGGAGTAGGGGTGTGCACGGGTCGGTTCGGTTCGGTTTTGGACCGCAATTCAGACCGAACCGATCGGTTCGGTTTTGGAAAAAATCAGACAGAAACCGAACCGACGATGAAAAAAGCCGTCGGTTTCGGTTCGGTTCGGTTTCGGTTTGGTTTTAACCGATTTTCAGTTTTGGTCGGTTTTTTGTAGGTCGGTTTTCGGTTTTGGTCGGTTTTGGAGGTTGGTTAATGGTGTTTGGATATAAAAATAAAAGATATTTAAGGGTTTTTTAATATATAATATTGATGTCGGTTCGGTTCGGTTCGAATCGGTTTTTTCTTTGTCTAAACCGACAACCGAACCGATATTGCGGTTTTTTAAATCCTTAAACCGCAAACCGAACCGGGCTAAAAAAACCGCCGGTTTCGGTTCGGTTCGGTTCGGGCCGGTTCGGTTCGGTCGGTTTTTTTGCACACCCCTAGATAGGAGTAATTTATTCCCTAAAGGTATTGAGATTACTAAATATGACAAGCATTGGGTTGATGATAGAATGTACCATCTATAATGTCTACTGATAAATTGTGTGACTGCCAGATGAGATGGAAATTTAAAGGAGCCATCTATAATGTCTCTAATAACATTTAGTTTTTCTGGAAACATGGGATCATTGCCACTATAATTTTGGATATCGGCCAACTGTAATGTTTTAAAATATTTCATAATATGCTTCCTACAGACATCATTATCATGATAGTGTATGCTAAATGCCTTCCTCAAGAAATGATTGTTCTTTGGACTCACATGGAGACTCTTTCTAGCTAATTCTCCCACTTGCCTCAAATAGCCATTAGAGACTCCAATGTAGCATCTTCTCAAGATGAGAAAATTGAGGGTAATAATATTTATTTCCATGCTTCCCAAGACTTCAATGATTGTCTTGATAAATGCATTTTTTTTATATTGGTTATTTTGGTTCTAAATACACTTGGTGCAATCATAGAATTGAGGAGGACAATATTTGCTTGGCTTGATAAAGGTGTAGCAAATTCTATTTGGAAAGGATTATATCGTAAAACTCTCTTCAATCATCTCCATAAACGTTGTTCAGACCACTCTCCACTTCTCCTCTTTATTATTTTCACCTTGATGATTATCCTAAAACTTTTAAATTTCAAATGATGAGATGTCTTTCTAATGACCTTAAAGAAGTGATATCCAAGTCTTGGGCTACCTCTATAGATGGTAGTCCTATGAAGTCATTTTTTTGTAAAATAGAAAAGACTAAAGGTTTTCCCAAAGAGTGAAATAACTCCTCTTTCAAAAATATTTTCCAACAGGTTAAAGATCTTGAAGATGAGCTCTTGAATAGAGAGCATTGCTTTGAGGTTAATCCTACTGCTGCCAACGGAGAAGCTATGCAATCTATCAAGCCTGATCTAATTGCTATGAAGAAAGAATATGTTTTTTGGCAATAAAATCCAAATATCAAATGGCTTAAAGATCTTCCATGCTTGTGTAAAAGCTAAAAGGGGACGTATGTCCATTCACAAATTATCACTGAAGATGGAGAGGTAATTAATAACAAAGGAGATTTGAAACTTGCCTTTGTCCACCATTTCCAATCATACCTCTCCTTCCCATCCTTAATTTACAAGTCTCCCATTCTGAACCAAATTCCTTCTTCTATTTCTAACCAGACCAATGTCAAATTGTTTGCCTTTCCTGAGGAAGAAGAAATTCTGCAAGCTATTAATGATCTTAATCTGGACAAATGTCTGGTCCTGGTGGTTTTGGTGGTTATGTTTATTCCAAAATTTGGACCGTTATCATAAACGATCTCATCAAGGCCATTCACTCTTTTTATGTTGGCACAAACATCCCTATTAATTGATATAGCACTTCTCTAGTTCTCATTACTAAAGTCGAGAATCCTTCATCTTGTAACCAATATAGACCTATTAGCCACTACAATTTTAATGCCAAAATTCTTTACAAAATTATCAGTTCAAGATTTTCTTTCATACTTCATAACATTATTTCCCCCAATCAAAGTGGTTTTACTCCAGGAAGAATCATTCAATGTAATATCCTTCTTGCTCAAAAAAAGACTACAGACTTGAGAAAGAAAGTTTGTGGTTCTAATGTCATTCTTAAACTTGACAGGGTGTCTTGGCCTTATTTAATATCAATTATCAGAAAGTTTGGTTTCAGTGAATCTTTCATTGATATTATTAATAAACTAATTTCTAATAATTTGTTTTTTGTTCTTCTTAATGGTGAGATAGCTGGTTATTCAAATCTATAAGAGGTATTAAGCAAGGCGGTCCTTTGTCTCCAAACTCTTCATCATTTGTGTTGAAACTCTTAGCATAGGAATTGGTAATCTTATGTTGCAAGGCATAGTCAGACCTTATTCTCTCCCTCAAGGATACCAAATTATTTCTCACTTGAGATTTGCTGATGATATCATAATTTTCTTGAATGGTGAGAAGAGAAGTATCAAGAACTTAATGAATTTGAATGAGGATTATGAGAAATATACATGATAGTGTATTGACAATGGTAGAAGTACCTATACAATGGACTCAAAATTAGTTGTTCATAGAAGAAATGATTTTGGAAAACTCTTGGGCTTCCAACATAAAAACTTGCCTATCACGTACCTACGATGTCCCCTTGCAAAATGGAGAAAAAAAATGGAATTCAAATTTTTTGTCTAAGGGGGGTAGAATTATATTACTTAAACATGTCCTGATTTCCATTTTTGTATTCACCTTAGCTTCTCTCAATCCTCATAAAATAATCATCTAAAGAATCCACAGATTATTCAATAGTTTTCTATGGTCTGGAGGTAAACACCAAGTCAAAACTCACAATTGGTTATATTGGGAGCAGGCATGCTTTCCTTATTCTGAAGGTGGATTGAGCTATAGAAGTATGTTTAACATTGTTAAGGCAAGTAACATGAATCTCTATTGGAAACTAATGGTTAATAAAGGTCTATAGGCCAATTTCATGAATCACAAGTTCAAAAAAGACTATGTTCAAGGGGCCAAATCTTCTTAGTTCATTAAAATAATAAGGCCAATAATGGATATTGCTCATCAATTTATTATGCCTAGAGGACCAAATATGATTTGGATTGCTTCTAATAAAGGGGAGTTCACTTTTAAATCTTCCTTTAACCTAATTAGACAAACTAATACTGCCTTCATTTTCAATCAATTAATGTGGAACTAATACACTTCTCTTAAAGTTTCGACATTTTTATAGACTTCTAAATGATGTTGTTCCCATTGATTCTTAGATTAAGAAACATGGTATTAGATTAGCATCAAGATATATATGCTTCAACACATATGAAGAATCAATATCCCATACTTTTCTTTAAAGTAATTTGACTAAAGATGTTTGGTCTTTCTTTGGTGGTCATTTTGGGATTTCTCTGAACTTTTTCTCTTTCTACTCGATGATTATGGCTTGGTGGATTAAGATTCCTCATAGAGATCCCCAAAAATTCCCTTTTCAAATTATTCCTCTGCTCATCTTCTGGGAAATTTGGAAAGTAAAGACTCATGCAACTTTAAAGGTATATCTATGTCTAAGTCAGGTGTGATTCAGAAGGTTATACAATCAGTCTCTTCCCTGGCATGCAATTTTCTCTTTTAAGGACAACATTCCTCGTTGGACTCTAACTTTATTAATTGGTTAAATATCAAGACTCAACCAAGAAATATTAAGATTATTGTTACCAGATGGTAGTCTCCTCCTAATGTGTGGTTCAAGCTAAATATATATGGATCTTCTAAGCCTATATATAAAAGCATAGCCTCAGTTTGTACTCATTAATCAAATGAATATGAATGAAAGAGACTGTGTGAGAACCCTATTTTCCTACATGTGTTGTGTGTGAGTGCTTCCACTTATAGAATGTAGATCGTATATACTGTAATGTTAAAAACTTCTTTGGTTTTATAAATTTATTAAATATGTTCTATTTGGGTTCGGTGAATGGTGTTAGCTGTGTATCGAAATTTAGTCACTTTTTATTTGAAGTCTACTCATTGTAAATATGACACAATAAGTTAATTTATCATTTATGTTTCAAAATTAGATGGTGACTACCCATAACAAACTATTACTGATTTAATAATCATTAATTTTGAGTAGACAACATTGAGAAAAGTAACATAATAATTTCCAAACAAACTTTTATCATTAACTATCACTAGTGACTATCGTCAGCAATCAATAACTATCATCAGTAATTAGTAAATATTTGTTCAGATATGCAGCAAACTCTTTGTTCAACAAACTATCTATTCAACAACTATTAATTATAAATCATATGATATAGCGAATTCAGTAATCACAAAGCAAATTCAACAAACTAGCTAATTCAGAAAACTAACAAAATATATGTTCAGGTATGCAGCAAACTATCTGTTTAGTTATGCATCTGTTATAAGAAACACTACTCAGTTATGCATCAGTACAAAACCAAACTACAAATGCTCCAGTTCCAAAACAAAAATAACTAGTTTAGGACTATATCTCCCTCAAGCATTGTCCCTCTAAATTTCATCTCCATCTTCGTCTTCATCTGCATTTGCATCTTCGTGATCATTAGCTTGAACCACACTAGTGTCAACTATTAATCCAACTCCATCCCTCACCCACCGTAAGTTGTGATCTTCATTCAAATTTTACATGAAAAACGGCTCATCTCCATTAAGCACCAATTCTTCTCCAGCTTCTTGAATTGTCGTGTACCTATCAAATTGGTCTCTTGATGTCATGGGAACAACAACATGCCAATCTGTATCGATAGGGTCCTGCACATAAAATACTTGTTCTGCTTGGGATGCTAGTATGAAAGGTTCGTTACTCTCTTGATCATCTTTATATTTCAAATGCTTGAAATTCACTAGCGTATAGTTAAACTCGTCAACTTTTGTACGCATATTATTTTCAACCCAATCACACTTGAATAACACAAACTTCATGCCATTAAGATACTGAACTTCAATAATGTCCGTTAGTTCCCCATAGTATGTAATATCACCCACAATGGGGCTTTTATCCTTCCGGCTAGAATAACTCATTTGTTCGGCTTTTATAAAAACTCCTTTATTTTGAGTTTTCTTTCCCTTATCAATTCCCTTTATTCGAAATCTAAAACCACTAACAATATAAGTGTTAAATCTGACCATATCCTTAAGAGGACCTAAAGACAAGAATTTGATTTCGTCGGATACTTGCACACCGTCACGTGCCAATTTATTAACCTATAGTATATTAAAGTAAATGTCAATATAAAAGTATAGTATTTATTCATAATTCAACTATTAATTATGATATTTTCACTTACATAATCCTTAAACCATTTGTGGAACTCGTCGTTGTGAAGACGATTACACGATGCTTTTGTGAATCATGAGGATACTTTGATAAAAGTTCTGCGAGATGCTTTCTACAAGTAAACAAATAGCCATATGTCAATTCCATAAAAAATATAAAAATGGTTTTCAAAAACAATAAATACTTATAATAAAACTTACTCAACAAATGGCGCCACTACCTCAGTGTTGATAAGAACGTGCCGATGAGCTTGCATATACATTACAGAATCAAGTTCAAATTGAAATTTTTTTCCCAATTGCACGACCATTTATATGCCCCCAATCATCATTTCTAACCGGTCGGTTAGACTTAGTTTCCACATCCACATACTGGGAACAAAAAGTCATGCATTCCTGAAGAATAACAGAGTTAGCAATTGAGGCCTCGGGATGAGCCTAATTACCAACGTAGCCTTTTAAAGTGTGGAGGTACCTTTCAATCGGATACATCCAACGGTAAAGGACACATCCAGCAATTAAGAGTTCGTCTGAAAAATGTATAGGCAAATGTTCCATCACATCAAAGAAACTAGGAGGGAATATCTTCTCAAGGCTACAAAGTGTAAGGGACATCCGATCTTCAAACTTTTCCAAATGAGCTGCGATAACTGCTTTTGAGCACAATATCACAAAGCAATTGCTTAATTTAATCAAGGCTTTGAAAATATGAGTGGGTAATACCCTTCGCGCGGCTATTGGAAGTAATTGTTGCATTAAAATATGATTATCATGGCTCTTTAATCCCGAAATATTTCTTTCTTGCATGTTCACGCACCGTGAAATGTTCAAAGAGTAGCCATCAGGAACCTTAACATTCTGCAGCACTTTTAAAAAAATCTCCTCATCTTTGTTACTCATCGTGTACTCTGCTGTGGGGAGGTACTCTAGATTTTACCCTCGTGGTTGAGGATGTAGCTCTGATCTAATACCCAAATTTATTAGATCTTTTCGAGCCTATAAATTGTCTTTTGTCCTCCCTTTAGTACCCAACAATGTAAACAGGACATTATCGCAGACGTTTTTCTCAATATGCATGACATCAAGATTATGTCGAATAAGATTATCCTTCCAATATGGAAATTAAAAAAATACGCTCTTTTTTTCCAACCAAATTTACATTTTCGAACTACTTGTTTACTTTTTTCTAATGCCTCTGTTTCCCTCCTTCTAAAGACATCTTCCATCTTATATTCACATTCAACATCAAGATCATTCAATTGTTGCAATACTTGTAAGACCAAAAGTTTAAGTGGGGTTGGACGTAATTCTACCCTCCCATTAAATGGTGCCTTCTGCCTACAAAGCCTATGGAGCGAGTCTAAGAATTAACGATGACCCCAATAATAGAACTTCTTACCCTTATCTAATTGCATTGGATGGTTGTCTTCGTTAGAGCAAGGATAAGAAAATGTACCTTTTGTACTCCATCCTGATAACATGACATAAGGGGGGAAATCGTTAATGGTCCACAACAACGATGCATGCAACTGAAAGAACTCCTTACTTGATGCATCGTAAGTGCGTACACCATCAACCCATAGCTCAATCAACTCATCAATCAATGGTTGTAAAAATACATCAATCTTATCTCCGGGTCCTTTTGGTCCATCTATAAGAATAGACAGAATCAAGTTAGGTTGCTTCATGACAACCATGGAGGTAAGTTGTAAATAATAAGGATAACTGGCCATGTACTATGCTTAATGCTCATATTACCCAATGGATTAAATCCATCAGCAACTGAAGAACGTGTGTGCTCGCGTTCAAATGATCAAATTATATATAAAACCCTTTTAACACAAACAAACCCTAAACATGCAGCAGTATGTGATTGAATAAATTGATAATCTATGCAAGAACATTCAAACACATGCAATTAAGGGAAAATCCCCCTCAGGGGCAAAACCATTTATTTTCACTATAATTTGTAAGAAAACGGCTTACAATCGGATTACAATGAAAATACAAGTTGACTAAGAATTACCCTTGGGTATCAGATTCTGTAGTTGCGACTGGAATTATCCCTTTCCAGTAGGGCTGCAATGAAGGAGAAGAACGGTCTCCTCCACAAGGGTTGAACAAACCAAAGTTGTGTTCTTGGGTTGCAAAAGGATTCACAAATATTTGGCAAGGATGTGTGAATCAAAACATGAGTCTTAGGACTCAAAAATATGAAGACTAGATGTATTTGGACTCTCAAATTCGTCTCCTAAAGTCTTGCAAAACAACTCTCCCGAAGTTGGTATTTATAGGGAAATACATGAAGAGACCCACGATCTTAAAATGCTAAAATTCTATCCAGCGTACAGGTACCCCGAACCGGTTCGGGTACCCCTGCGAACCGGTTCGCCCCCCCGAACCGGTTTTGGTCTGGGTTCGGGAAAGTGTGCTGGGAAAGGTGCTTAAACACTTAGAAAAATTCCCAGAATTTTCAATGATCATATCTCCATTTTCAACGGGCCATAACTTGTTCACCGTAGCTCGGATTGAGGTGCCGTTTCTTCCAGTATATTTGTTGCGGAAAGCTCTTCAACTTTCCAATTGACTGGTCCTCCGGACGGTGGTTGTAAAATTACCAATTTGCCCTTGAACATCCCTATCATGCCTTGTTTCACTGATTTGACTTCTCTTGCGTTCCACTTGCATTACGAGCCTTCAATCAAGGAACGTGAAGTCGTTGATGCAGATGAGGGACATATTAGTGGAGATAATGCATGCTTGATTCCCGGAATTCGGATAGAGGCCGTCATGTGAGATCGTGAGGTGACGTGCCAAATGTAGCGGCGTACGACATAAATAAATGAAACATTTCGGACATGAGAAAAATGTCCTTACAAATCTCCCCCTATGTCTATGCCGGTACATACATAAAAATCCGAATTATCAAATATAAAATTGCCTATACAAATCTACCCTCCCATGAACCCAAAACTGGAAAAGGTACAAATGAATAGTCTTCATCGTTTGTTCTTCAATTCTTCAGGAATCTCAAAACTTTTCTCATCAGGGTGTGCAACATATAGATCTGCAATCTTCATCCCTACACACATGAGACAAAGCAAATACCAGGTGACATATCGAGTTTGAAATGAGATAACATGGATATCAATATATGAACATAAGCAACATCTCAAAAAACTCCCCCAAAATTCAAACTCCCCCATAATAATATGATAATTCTTTCTCCCCTTTTTATGATGTCCCCAAATGGACAAATTAGAGAAATAAATCAAATAAACAAGTGCGGGGTGTCACTAGGATAAAAACACACCATGAATAAACAGAAAGCAACCAAGTCGATGATAGCGTAAATGAAGTGGTGTGATCAAATTCGATAGGAAAATCAATGCATACAAACATGACAGATGTGCACGATGAATATTGGATATTCCTAGCGAATGAACTCAAATGCTTCCTTTGGTGTAAAAGAGTGACAGTATAAGATATTGACTCAATCAAATCAACAAATCAAAGCTCAAAATGATTTTCACACCAATAACGTCCAAAATGATTTTATGCTTTTTCAGGACTTTCAAGGAAGTGCAAACCCACTTAAAGATTCTCCAACCAAACTCCCTCAGATATAATTTTGAATAGAGGCATTCTAAATTCTCAAACTTTGGAGAATTGATGGTGAAACCTAAGTGGCCCATATTTGGCATGAATTGCTTTTTATTGCCTGTAAATTTTTTTCGGGCTCTTTTAACCTCTTTGGACCTCGGATATTAAAATTCCTCCATTTTTTAGGTCCTTTTTAACGGTGGCTTTTGCGCAAAGGATAGATGATTACCTTTCGCAACCCCTCCCCGTTATACAAAAACACACAGTCTCACCAAAACGGTTTTTACATGCATTCCAATCTTGTCAAGTTTTATCGCATATTGTACATTGTATAGACAGGATTGAGATGAAAACACGCAAGCCAACATGAGATAGATAAGTGCAATAATCAAATATAGCCGTGCATGTGTGCAATAAAGGATATAGGAGTCAAACATGTAGGAAGATATCACTAATTACATCTCAAAGACTCCAATCAATGTAAAGCACATGGATGAAATGATGTAGCCTCTCAAATCTCTATCAAACAGTCACATGGATATATGGAATGAAGTTGTGACTTGGCTAACTTAAATGCTCATTCATAAAAGGTGCAAAAATAGAAAAATCTTTTTGGCCTTTTTCAAAAAAATATTATCAAAATAAAATCTTTTTGTGCTTTTTCTCAAAATTTTTCTTAAAGGAAAATCTTTTTGTATTTTTCAAAAGAAATATAAAAAGCAACAAGAATAAAACAAAGCTGTACAACTAAGCAATGGTACATATAAAACAGACTAGCAATAGGAAGCATATGATATGAACATGAAGGAGCATCCTATTCTAGACATAGACCAACCCTTCAGTCAACTGTGTAAATCCCTAAATATTTCCTAAGAATCTCAAATCTAAGGGCATCTAAAGGTTTCGTGAAAATATCGGCTAACTGACGGTCGGTGGGAACAAAACTCAGGGATACGACTTTCTCTTCAACTAACTGACGTATAAAGTGCTCACGTATCCTGATGTGTTTTGTGCGCGAATGCTGAACTGGATTGCGGGATATGTGTATCGCGCTCGTGTTATCACAGGAAATGGTCATGGTGTCCTATGATATCCCATAATCTTCCAGCATTTGCTTCATCCACAAGAGTTGTGTGCAACAACTCCCGGCGGCTATGTACTCAGCCTCCGCAGTGGACAAAGAGATGGAATTTTACTTCTTGCTCAGCCAGGAGACAAGAGCAAAACCAAAATAGAAACACCCACCAGAAGTGCTCCTACATCCATCTACATCCCCAGCCCAATCGGCATCCGAATAGGCGAACAGACGGTCATCGGTATCAAAGTAATACCAAATCCCGTATGAGAGAGTCCCACTTACGTATTTAATAATACATTTTAGAGTAAGTAAATGTGACTCTTTTGGGGATGCTTGATATCGCGCACAGACTCCAACACTAAAGGCGATGTCGAGATGACTGGCAGTCAAGTAGAGAAGACTACCTATCATACTCCGATATAAGGTTTGATCTACGTCCTTGCCTGAAGGGTCCTTACTAAGCTTGGTAGTGGTACTCATAGGTGTACGGGCATGCTTAGCGGAGTCTAAACCAAATTTCTTCATTAGGTCTCTAGCATACTTGGATTGGGAGATGAACATCCCATCCTCTAGCTGACGAACCTGGAGACCAAGGAAGAATGTAAGCTCACCAACCATGCTCATTTCAAACTCACTTTTCATCTCCTCCTCAAAGTGATGAGCATGCTGGGAACATGTGGATCCAAAGACTATGTCGTCCACATAGACCTGGGTAACCAAAATAGCACCGTCATCTCTCCTGACGAACAACGTCATATCTACTCCCCCTCTCTTAAAGCCACGAGCTAAGAGATAGGAAGTAAGCCTCTCGTACCAAGCACGGAGTGCTTGCTTCAGACCGTACAAGGCTTTCCTCAGATAGTAGACGTGCTCAGGGTGCTGAGGGTCTTCAAACCCTTTTGGTTGTTCCACATAAACCTCCTCCTGTAGAATGCCATTCAAAAAGGCACTCTTGACATCCATCTGATACACCTTGAAGCGCAGATGACATGCGATGGCGAGAAGAAGGCGGACGGACTCAAGACTCGCAACAGGAGCAAATGTCTCCCCAAAGTCTACACCCTCTATCTGTGTGTAGCCTTGAGCGACCAACCTAGCCTTATTTCTGATTATGGTACCATATTCATCCATTTTGTTCTTGAAAATCCACCGGGTACCTATCACATTAGTCTCACTAGGTCGGGGGACTAATTCCCAGACATTATTCTTTTTAAACTGAAGCAACTCATCCTGCATAGCAGATATCCAGTGTTCATCCTTGAGTGCTTCTTTATGGTTCTTGAGCTCGACTTTGGACGTGTAGCAAAGATGGCTAACAACGTTCTCTAGCTGAGCACGAGTCTTGACCCTTAGAGTGGGATCACCAACAATGGCAGAAGGATCATGACTCTTGTGAACCCAAGCAGGTGTGTCCCTTAACACAGGAGTAGGATCCACAGAGTGTGAGAGAGGAATAGGTAAATCACTGTCAGAACAATCCTCATCCTCACACTTAAGGTTAGGATCAATAACCGTCGAAGGTTCGTCATCTTGCACGGTAACGTTTATTGATTCCATAACCCTAGAGCTCTTTCGGTTAAATACCCGGTATGCTCTACTATTCGATGAATATCCTAGAAATATTCCCTCGTCGCTCCGTGAGTCGAACTTTCCTACTTGCTCTCTATCCCGTAGGATGTAGCATTTACTCCCAAAAATACGGAAATACGCAAGGTTGGGCTTCTTGACGGTCCACAACTCATAAGGTGTCTGTAGTGTGTGTGGACGCAAATAAACCCTATTCACCGTGTGGCATGCAGTAGACCCTGCCTCTGCCCAAAATCTCCTAGAAACTTTACGACCTAGAAGCATAGATCTAGCCATCTCTTGGATCGTTCTATTCTTTCTCTCAACAATCCCATTTTGCTGAGGAGTTCTCACAGCAGAAAACTCATGTTTGATCCCAAGGCTATCACAGTACAAATCCACCTTTGCTTCCTTAAATTCAGTGTCGTTGTCACTACGTATTCTGTTAATAGTGACACCGTGTTGATTTTGCAGGACACGGCACTTAGTCATTCAGAAATCTACAGCATCGGATTTCTCTCTCAGAAAACCTATAATGGAGTACCTGGAGAAATCATCTACCATCACGAGGATGTATCTCTTACCACCTAGACTCTCAGTACGAGTGGGACCCATAAGATCCATGTGAATCAACTCCAGAACACGAGAGGTGGTAATGGAATGCAACTTCCTATGAGGACTACGAATTTGTTTTCCCAACTGACAGGGTCCACAAACGGTTAAAGTTGACTTTCCAAGAGATGGTAAGCCACGTACTAGGTCCTTTTTAGATAAACGATTAAGATCTCTAACGTTCACGTGACCTAGATGTTGGTGCCACAGATCCATAGGAGTGATCGTGGCGCTGTTGCAGACAAGTGAGGATGTGGGCTCAGTCCCATAGAAATTATCCTCGGTCCTCACCCCTTGCATCAATAGTTTACCGGTTAGATTGTAGACTTTACACGTGTCCCGGTCAAACTTTACTACAAGGTCAGTGTCACACAGCTGGCTAATGCTGAGAAGGTTTGCTTTCAAACCTTTGACGTACAAAACATTTTCTAGCTTAGGAAAACTAGGTAACTCGATAGTACCTCGTCCTATAATGCTAGACTTACTCCCATCTCCAAAGGTGACTCTGCCATCTTGATAATCCTCAAGAGTAGTAAAAAATGAGGCATCACCTGTCATGTGTCTGGAGCACCCACTATCAAAATACCACTGAGAGGTATTATGTGCTTTGAGAGAAACATGAAAAACAAAAGCCTTTTTATCTTTCTTAGGTACCCAAGTCGAGATGACCTTTTGTTTGCCTTTGTTGTTGTTAATTTTAGCTGGAATGTGAGAAGCATTCACTAACGGCAAAGAGATCCGTCGAAATTCTTCCATTAAACTTTGAGTCGTGGCAGCTATGAACTCAACTCGCTCTCTCAGACTAGAAAACTCATTAGTATGACGTGGTGGAGCAGTAGTACGTCGTGTCCAACCTATGCTATAGCAAGTTTCCCTAAGGTGGCCTTTTCTTTTGCAATAAGTACAAAAGAGCACAGTCAAAGGCGAACCTTGGTTTGCTTTTCTTGGTCGAACTCTCCTTCGAGGTTTTTTACGGTGACCATAAGGAGTTGTAGTAAACTCAGGAACTGGTCCAGGTGCAATTTGGGACGTGGAGGCACCATCATATCCAATTCCTTGACGATCACCAAAACCTAAAGCGGGGCCGAGGAGCATCTTTCCCATTTTCCCAGATCTGTCCTCGATTTGTACCTTGACTTCCCGTGCTTTCTCAAGGTCATGAGTCAGCTGGGCAACAAGGGCTTCAAGTTTCTTTCGAGTCTCCACGGAGGAATGGAGCTGACTCGTAAGACTAGCCACTTGTTTAGTCAAGTCCCTTCTCTCTTTCTCTAAAACACTCTCTCTCTCTAAACAGAATCTCTTTCCCGACACATGCAGATTCTCTCTCTCTCAGGGCGGTGCAAGTGGAGAACTCTCTTTCTCTTGCTTTCTTTAAATCTTCCTCTAAGCAGGTGATCTTAAGAACTAACGCTTTGTTATGCTTTTTAGTTTTAAATGACTCAGAATATAACTCAACGTAGGCGCGTTGTATATCACTCTCGTTCTCACTTGTGTCATCCTCCCCCTCACTCACATCGATCTCACTGTCGAGGTGTCCCTGTGAAGCATCATCCTCAACGTCGTGAGGAGAACTAGGAGTGCTCACTTGGCTGGCCATGAATGCGGTGAAGTTACACTCATGCGGTGACTCATCTCCAGAATCCACTGTCTCGACCTCACTGTCGTCACTAAGGGTAGCATTAAGAATAGCTTTCCATTTCTCTCTATTTAGACGATTGGCACACTCAAAAGCTCTATGACCCCTACCATCACACTCAAAACATCTCTCACTTTCTTTCAGAGGAGGATTTTTGGAAACTTTTTCATTTTTCTTTTCAAACTTATTTTTCTCAAATTTCTTTTTATCTTTAAAATTGCCATTTTTCTTAAATTTGAGAATCCTCTTGAATTTTTTTGCGAAAAGAGCCAAATCATCTAAGTCAAAATCGCACTAAGAATCTGACGTGTCAGTCTCTCTCTTTCTAGATGACTCTACCCTCTTTCTAGCTGACCCCTCACTCCTTCTCTCTTGGGCTTTAAGAGCAATTCCCTTATCTTTAGATTTAGCATTTTTAGGGAACATATCAATTTCATAAGTTTGCAAATCTCCTACAAGTTCTTCCAATTTTAGTGTATTTAAATTACCCATAGAATTTAGCACAGTGACTTTAGGGATAAAACGCTTAGGCAAAGAACGAAGAATCTTTTTAACAACTCTAGCATTCGGAATATGTTCACCAAGATTAAAACTAGTATTCACAATGTCAGAAAGTCTAGCATAAAATTCATCAAAGCATCCAGAATCATGCATGGTGATTGTTTCAAATTGAGTTGTCAAGTTTTGCAACTTAGACTCTTTCACAGCATTAGTTCCTTCATGGGTGAGTTGTAAAACATCCCATGCCTCTTTTGACGTGGTACACGTCATTATGCGTTTGAACTCATCAGGTGTGACAGACCCAGAAATAGCACTTAGACCCTTAGAATTAAAAGATGACCATTTAATTTCTTCATCAGTCCAAGAAATGTCAGGTTTAAAGTTGGTCACATTATCAACAGTCACGGTGGGAGGAGTCCACCCTCGTTCAACCAAAATCCAGACACGTTCATCAATGGATTTTAAAGCCGACCTCATACGGGCTTTCCAATAAGCATAATTTGTCCCGTCAAAAACAGGCATTTTATAATATGACTTCTCCATTTGAACACGCACTTTTTCAAAAATCAATTTTTTCAGAAAATTGATATCTTAGAAAAATTTTGCGGAAAAAGGAATACGCGATAGATTAGCGTAACCTGCTCTGATACCAATTTGAAGAACGTGTGTGCTCGCGTTCAAATTATCAAATTATATATAAAACCCTTTTAACACAAACAAACCCTAAACATGCAGCAGTATGTGATTGAATAAATTGATAATCTATGCAAGAACATTCAAACACATGCAATTAAGGAAAAATCCCCCTCAGGGGCAAAACCATTTATTTTCACTATAATTTGTAAGAAAACGGCTTACAATCGGATTACAATGAAAATACAAGTTGACTAAGAATTACCCTCGGGTATCGGATTCTGTAGTCGCGGCTGGAATTATCCCTTTCCAGTAGGGCTGCAATGAAGAAGAAGAACGGTCTCCTCCACAAGGGTTGAACAAAACAAAGTTGTGTTCTTGGGTTGCAAAAGGATTCACAAATATTTGGCAAGGATGTGTGAATCAAAACATGAGTCTTGGGACTCAAAAATATGAAGACTAGATGTATTTGGACTCTCAAATTCGTCTCCTAAAGTCTTGCAAAACAACTCTCCCGAAGTTGGTATTTATAGGGAAATACATGAAGAGACCCACGATCTTAAAATGCTGAAATTCTATCCAGCGTACAGGTACCCCGAACCGGTTCGGGTACCCCTGCGAACCGGTTCGCCCCCCCGAACCGGTTTCGGTCTGGGTTCGGGAAAGTGTGCTGGGAAAGGTGCTTAAACACTTAGAAAAATTCCCAGAATTTTCAATGAACATATCTCTATTTTCAACGGGCCATAACTTGTTCACCGTAGCTCGGATTGAGGTGCCTTTCTTCCAGTATATTTGTTGCGGCAAGCTCTTCAACTTTCCAGTTGACCGGTCCTCTGGACGGTGGCTGTAAAATTACCAATTTGCCCTTGAACATCCCTATCATGCCTTGTTTCACTGATTTGACTTCTCTTGCGTTCCACTTGCATTACGAGCCTTCAATCAAGGAACGTGAAGTCGTTGATGCAGATGAGGGACATATTAGTGGAGATAATGCATGCTTGATTCCCGGAATTCGGATAGAGGCCGTCATGTGAGATCGTGAGGTGACGTGCCAAATGTAGCGGCGTACGACATAAATAAATGAAACATTTCGGACATGAGAAAAATGTCCTTACAGCAACTAACCCAAGTCTAACACTGCGAATCTCCCTCACAAAAGAAGGGTTTTTCTCATTAAAAGTTTTCCAAGCAGGAGAGTCAGCGGGATGTCTCATTACACCATCATCGATCCTTTCCTCAGCATGCCATTTCATTAGAGGAGCGGAATATGATGACCAAAATAATTTCTGCAATCTCAGTTTCAAAGGGAAGTATCTCATTTTCTTTAAAGCTACCTTCGGACCATGGACACCATAAATACTTGAGTCCTCATCTTTATATCGAGAAGATCCGCACATGCCACACTTTTCAACTCGATTTCATTACAAAATAGCATACAGTTATTTGGGCATGCATCCCATGTCTCGTACTTGAATCCCAAGTCATTTTTTAGCTTGTTGGCTTGGTAGTAACACTTGGTAATTCTAGCATGTGGAAACATCCTCGCCAAAAATTTCAATAAATTCGTGAGAGGACAATTTGTCCAACCATGTAGTTGCTTCATTTGCATGAGTTCAATAACAAATGACAATTCTGTAACCCCCAACGGATAATTTTCATAGAAGTCGCATTGAGCCTTTTTCATAAGTTTATAGTAATCTGTAACATCTTCATCGGATTCAAAGACATCTTCGGTTCCTCCTCACGCATATTGTCATACGCGTGGGAAATACCTATTCCCTCTTTAACCATTATAACCATGTTATCTCGAGCACTCAGTTCAACAAGTATAGGTATATCATCAACTAACATTTCATCCCGCGGAGAATTTCTATCGCTGCTTACACCACCAAGAGTTTCTCCGTGAAAAATCCAAACCTTATATGTCTTGTCGAAACCATGCATCTCAAGGTGATCTCTCACAATTTGGCGGGTGTGGTACACTCGATCTGCACATCTCTTACAGGGGTAATATATTTTTATTATCTCGATGTTTTTATTTGCATATGCATAGTTAAGAAACCCTTCAATCCCATTAATGTATTCTCTTGAACACCAGTTGTGAAAATCAATCAAACTCTTATCCATGGTTCCCATCTATGAATCAAAAAAAATATTCAGTAAATTTATATTTCATAATATAAAGATAAAGATATTAATAATATCTTCGTAAGATGATGAAAAGCTAAAAAGATTAATAATGGCAAACATGAATTCCTAAAGTGATTAGCACATAAAGGGAGAACAAGCATAAAAATAAGAATATAATTCATCACATTAATTTAAGTATTATTATGGCTAACTAAATCGAACAATTCAAATTTAAAATATTGAAATACTAATGTACGCATGATAATGGAAAGTATCAAATAAGAGTTCACACAATAAACTAATTAACATATACATCACTAAACATTTACACATTAAAAAACTCACAAGGCACGTACCCATTTTCATCCTCGTTTGACTCCGTATGCTCGTTTTCATCTTCACATGGCACAAAATCGTCATCATCACCAGTGATTTTTTTTACTCTTTGAAAGTCTTTTTTAATTTTTATCTTTATTTTGAATTTTCGAATACAATTCATGTATTCCCAATTCCTTTAATTTTGATCTATTCTCTTCTATTCTCTTCCTATTTTCTTTCTCGTACTCCTTCATTGTCACAAACTTTTTCTGAGAAAAGATATGTAATTAAAGAAGGAATGAGACTCATACTACTTCTTTAACATGCTAATTTCATTTCTATTCTTGCTCTCAAAGTAGTTGTAGAACTTTAAAGCTTTTTTATCCTTTCATTTAGCTTTGTAGTAATAAGACTCAATATCATTTAACTTCACTCTTAAAAATACATATAAAAAAAAAAGATCTACCAATCACCAGTGGTGGATCAAGGATTTTAGTTGAGGGGGAGAAAAATTTATGATAAGTGCCGAGAAATTTGGCGTGGGCACCCCCGAGCTGATATTTGTAGGATAATTTGTTATTTTTTACAGGAACAAATACAAAAAATTCCCTAAAACATTTTTTAATACACATTTAGTCCAAGTGTTTTTATGTTGTTCGAAAAATTCTCTCAAACACTCATTTAAGAAATATTCTCTTATTTTTAAAGTCCGCGCTAGCGTCATATTGAGGGACTTTTTAGAACAAATAAAAAGGCTTGAACTAAACGTGTATTAAAAAATGTTTGATGGACTATTTGGTATATGCCCCTTTTTTATGTACACAAATTACATGATCGTGAACATGAGTTAATAATTTCCCGTTGATTGAGTGTATCTTTGATTTATACAAAATAAAGACATGGAATCTTAATATGGAACGAAGGAGAATACCAAATCAATATTAACAATACCTATTTAATTCGAGACATAACTAATAATACCCATTAATTTCAAGTCCCAAAAAAATAATAGTCAATCATTATGAATAATGTCTAATTAACTTAAAGCCCTAAAATATTTTTTTAAACAACCTTGAAATATAGAATGAAAGCAATTATACCAATAAACAAACCTAATTAGAATTATTGAGCCAAAATGAACCATCTTGCTATATAACGTCAAATAAAATAAATAACTTATTATAAATATGCTTATTCAGGTCACATTGAAAGCTACAAAAAACAGTAAAATCAACAAATAAGCATCCAGTCCTTATTTACATTTTATATACGTATTATGCATATGGTTAATTAATTATGTCTAAAGAATAATGTTTTATCAGCCATTGTCACCATTGTCCAACTAACTATATACAGTAACACATTTTGAAGAAGAAAAATTAAAATTAATCAATAACAATATGTTGTTTTCCTCAACAAAAAAGCAAAGATAAAAAGTTACCAAGAAATGAAAAACAACCGGAGAGAGAAAAAGGTTGGGGCGGAGGAGAAGAACGCCTGGGGGCGGAGGAGGAGAAAAACTCCTAGGGGCGGAGAAGAATAATGACTAGGGGGTGGAAGAGGAGAAGACCAGCTGGGGGAGGGGCGGAGCCTAGGTTTGACAGGAAGGTGAAGCCGGGGGTGCGCGGGGGGGGGGGGGGGGGGGGGGGAGGGGGTTACCGGTTTGGGTATTGTAAATGTGAGAGGGTTTTCTTTTTTTTTTTTGGGAGGTGGTAGGTTAAAGTGTGAGCGGGATATGAAAAGAATTAGTGGTGGGAACCAATTTTTTTTGTCGTTCTTATTTGGTATATCTTTAGATACACGAAATATTTACCGTCTTATTTGGTTTACTTTATAAGACGGATATAATTAATTGTATCAAAAAGTGACCTTTTTTTAAATGGATATAATTAGTGGTCTAAAAAAATAATAGTTTCTGAGACGGTTAATTATATTCGTACAGAAAAATATGTTTTACAGACTATATTTTGTCTGTCTCAAAAAATAGGGTTTTAAAAGCAACTTTTTTTTGTAGTTATCACGGTCACACAACCAAATAGTGTGTAGCTCTCCAAAATGAAATTAAGGCACTCATTAGACGTGAAAATTTGAACAGGTTTGTTGATCGCCAGCATATTGGGAAGACGAACACCGGAGCTCGACAGAGATCCAAATCTCCTTACCGACCAATGGAAGATAAGAAAAGGGACCATGAAGATGATCCTGATCTCCTAAAAAGGCCAAAACAACGTGAACGTGATGTATTTTCAATTCGTTTTGGTTCATTCGATTGTAACATGATTACAGGTGGAGACGCTGGAGGGGGCGATCATACTTCTGAAAGGAAAGCTCACTGCAATGAGGCTCAAGCGTGTTTCTATATACAGCGGATAAATCTAGTAGAAGAAGATCGTCTGAGGAAGGTTCACAAAGATAAGCTGGTCATTGACTTTTCTAAAAATGATCTGGAAGGCGTTTTGTATCTTCATGATGATCCTCTAGTGATCAAAATGATACTGAAGGATGTAATCATTTCAAGAGTGCTGGTGGATAATGGTAGCTCGGCAGACATCATATTTTATGTCACACCCGCCTAATTCTGGCGTCGGTCGCCACCAAAACCAAGTCGGGCGTGAGTAAATAAAATATCATTCTTAGCATGAGACAGATATGAGACATAATTAAATCAATCCACAAGATAAAAATTTAATCAAACTCAATTGATAATAACAAGTGAATGATAAAAGATCCATCACATGCTAAACTCCAAATAAAACTAATCTCCAATAATATAAAACTGAATAAAATCCATGCAACTTTGGAACAGAATGACCCAATTAAAACCATAAACTGTGTTTCAAAGTACAACCGAAGGAATGAAAAACTAAACTAAATCAATACGCATAAGGTAGAGCAACTCCAACTGCACCTCCAAGCAAATCCTCAAATAACTTTATGCAGCTTCTCGAATTACTAATTCCTGAAAAGTTAGCCAACGCGCGAGGTCAGATCTCCGAGCATGAATACACACTACTCCCCTCAAATAGGATCCTTGAATCTAGACAGTAGCATTATACACAATAAATATCACAATAGAGTATTTTAAATTAAACGAGATAATTAAACGTGATAAATATAAGTCACTAACTACCCGAAGAAATCCCCATTTAAAAAGGTACACCAATATGATTTTAAATTCCCAAGTCCCACGATGTTAATTTAATTAAATTAACCAACTTTTATTATTCCTAGATTTATTATGGCGGTCCTCCCGCCTCGGGTGATTTCTCCATCAAAATACACATCCCTTCGTTAAAATGCCAGTTGGCCTGTTTAAACTATCGGCCCTCACTGATTGACGAGGTTCCACACACGACACGATATAAAATGTCGGCTGGCCCGTTTAAACTGTCGGCCCTTGCTGATTATATCATCAATATCTTTTAATATCCATGTTATTATCTTAGGTATTAATTCTCAATTTTCTCAATTCACAATTTCAAATTACCCCACCCTTTTATTGATGTGAGATTCTCAAAATACCCCTCAGTCCCATACCTAAGGATCCCCAAGTTGTCAATACGTCATACCCTATGTATAGGAGGATTTTCTAACACAAATCTCAACCTAGGCTCATGCCTAGGCTAGTGTAACGAGGATAAAGCATCAAAAAACAGCCCACCCCCAACATAATAAAGTCACAATAATCTACCCTCACTAGTCTCATACCTAGAAGGCGTAAATCATCAAAAGGCCTACCCACTAGTCCCATACCTAGAAGGCATCCTAAATTAAAGGGAGAACAAAATTACCCAACAATCCGTCGTCACAAAGGCAATATAATAATACCAACAACTCACACAAACAGGCATAACTAATCAACGTATAAAACTACGCATGATAGTCCAATTCAATTAAATCTTAATTTAATTATCTCATCGTCATAAACATCCAAATTAATCTCATATAATTAATTTAAATTAGATATACCGCTATTTCATCATTTAAAACATCATAATTCAAATTTCATTATCTCAACACAAATTACATGAGTTATACGCCCCCAAATTCATTTATTACAAAACTAGGGTTTTTCTACATTCAACCTACACCAACAAAACCCAAAATCACTCATGAATTCTACGTACCCATGAGTTATGAATATTATTTAGATTAAAAGATTTAATAACAATAGCCTCATAATTAGTGTCCACTTTTCCTAATTAAGTCACTACTTTCTTTTAAGAAAATATGTAATTGAATGTTTACGCGACACTTGAAACGCATAATACTAAAGGAAAAGAATAAAGTATTCATGCCTGTGATTAGTTGGACAAAAATCTGAGTAGAAGGTTGAACTCCTCTTGAAAAAACACCAATTAAGCCTTCTAATCTAAGGTTGAAATCTTAAATAAGTTTAGGGCTATGGTTTGTAGATGAAAGGGAGTAATTTTGGAGAGGTATTGTGGTTGAAAAGTTTGAGAAAAAGTGATTTGAAAAGTCCATCCAAGAAATAGTTGTGATATATAAAGGATTAACAGTTTGATTAAAAAAAGAGTTATAATTATGTACAAACACTCGAAAAATTATTACGGATGATTAAATTGTCAGAATGGCTTGAAATTTTAGTATGTTGTAGATAACGAAGTTACAGGACTGCTGTGAAAAATTCAGCTCGATCGGACCGTCGGATTTCTAAAAATATGATATTTACTAGAGAGTTTTATGTTTTGCGGACTCTTAGAGAGTTTTATGTTGGGGACTCTTCTATATAATAAAAATTCAATTAAAACACCATTTTAATTCCGAATCCAATTCCATTTGAAAATTTATTTTTCAAATATAAAAACCAACATTTTAAATTATAAAATTTATAAAATCCAAAATTTCATTTTTCTTCGATTTCCAAAATTAATTTAAAAATTCCCATTTTAAAAAAATTCGGGTTGTTACATTTTACCTCTGCTTCGACAGTTTGAACTTGAAACATGGTCAATTGGAGCCATATCACAGGGCCCTCGTTGGGTTTTCTAGAGAAAAAGTTTTTCCACTCAGAACGATCAAGTTAGACATGGTACTTGGCCATCTTGTATAATAGAGAAGGTACGCTTCTTCATGATGGATAAAAATGTCCAGCCAGCCTGCAATATAATCATGGGGAGAGTAGGCTTAAAAAATTTTGAAGCAGTCCCATCCACTGTACATCTGTGTTTAAAATTATCGACCAACTTTGGAGTTGGAATTGTGAAAGGTGATCAAAAAGTAGCTCGGGAATGTACTACTCGTCTGTCGAGCAAGAAGAATTGGAGAATGCTAGGAAGAAAACAACCACTTATCAAGTGGATGAATCTGATAAGTCTGAGATTGAAACCTTAGACCCAATAGATGAAATGAAACTCGTTAAAGGAAAAGTAATGGAACCAACGAAAGTATTATTCTGGATGACGAGCAACCAGAATGAATAACTCAGATTGTTGCTTCACTTGATCCAGTATTGAAGCAAGAGCTGGTGGCATTTTTAAAGCACAGAAAACAAGTATTTACACGGAGTCATGAAGATATGTCGGGGATAGACCTGGCCTTCCTATGTCACGAGGTCAATGTCAATAAAGAGATCAAACCAGTGAAGAAAAAAAGAAGAGTCTTTAGTACGGAGAAGAATCAGGCTATTCAAGAAGAAGTGGAAAAGTTGCAAAAGGCTTCTTTCATCGAAGACATCAAATATCCTAATTGGTTGGGTAAAGTTATGATGGTAAAGAAGAACAACAGCAAGTAGAGAATGTGTGTGGACTTTACAGAATTGAATAAAGACTACCCAAAAGATCATTTCCGTCTGCCCGGGATAGATCAACTGGTAGATGCAACTTCGGGGCATGAGATGCTAAGCTTCATGGATGTTTATTTTGGATATAATCAAATTAAAATAGAACCAGAAGACAGGGAGAGTACCTCTTTCATTACCCCACAAGGAACATATTGTTACAATATTATGCCTTTTGATCTTAAAATTGTAGGAGCTACATATCAGCGACTGATGAACAAGGTGTTTACATAGCAGATTGGCAAAAATATAGAGGTGTACGTCGATGACATGTTGATAAAATCAAGAAAGCTGCTGACCATATAGCTTATTTAAGCCAAACATTTGATTAGTTGGAGAACTACAAGATGAAGCTGAACCCGACCAAGTGCGTTTTTAGCATACAAGAAGGCATGTTCCTCGGGTACATTGTGAATAAAAGAGGTATTGAAGCAAATACTGACAAGATAAAAGCTTTGCTAGAGTTAAAATCTCCAACCTACAAGAAGGAAGTGCAAAGCCTTATGGGGAGTGTTGCATGTCTCAAAAGATACGTCTCCCGGGAAACTGATAGATGTCTTCCATTCTTCAAGGTGCTCAGAAAGACATTTGAGTGGAACGAAGAATGTGAGAAGGCATTCTTAGAGTTAAAGAGATACTTGGGGACACCTCCTTTACTATCCTAGCCTGTGGCGGGAGAAAAATTATACCTGTACTTAGCTGTTTCAGAAAGTGCTGTCAGTTCGGCTTTGATAAGAACAGAAAGAGGAATGCAAAAACAAGTTTATTATACGAGCATGGCATTCAGGGGAGCACAGATCAGGTATCCAAAATTGGAGAAGTTTGCATTGGCATTGATTGAAGCAAGTAGGAGGATGAAACAATATTTTCAATCCCATACAATAGTGGTATACACTGACATGCCCCTCAGAAAGGCTTTACATAAGCTAGAAAATTCTGAAAGATTGATGTATTGGGAAGTGGAGTTAGGGGAGTACAACATTATCTATGAGCCAAGATCCTTTCTCAAAGGGCAGGCAGTGGCAGATTTCATTGCTGAATTTACCTACCCAGATGTCTCCGATCAAGAGGGGGCTAATGCAAAGCAACTTTAGGATATTATAGGAGCAATAAATAATATCCCCGAGCAACTCCCAGCAGTAGAATCGCCATAAGGGATGGCCAGTGATCAACTAGAATCCTCTAGTAAGGTGCAAGAGTTAAAAAAGAAGTGTGAAGAAAAGAAGGACAAGATATTTCATCAAGGGATTTTGTGAGACCAAGAATTTGATGATAATATCCCTATATGGAATTTATATATGGACGGTTCTTCATGTGCAACAGGTTGGGGAGCTAGAATTATTCTCAACAGTCCATATGGGATAGATATAGAATATGCTTTGCATTTCCAATTCCAGGCTTCCAATAATGAAGCTGAGTATGAAGTTGTGGGCCTCAACTTAGCTAAATCATTGAATGCAGAGGAAGTTATGGTGTTCAGTGATTCATAACTAGTGGTGAATCAAATGCTAAGTATTTATGCAACAAAATAGAAATTCATGTCGAGGTATTTAACTAAAGCTGTGGAGATTGTATCCAATTTGGCAGCTGTCCAAGTAATTAAAATACTAAGACTGGAGAATGCAAGAGCAGATGCACTTTCTCGGTTAGCCTCACTTACGCGCACCGAGCTACGAAGAACAATCCCCATTAAAGTACTTGTAAGCATAAGTATTGATGAAGATTTGATGGTGAATTTTGTCGCCTTGGATATGGGACCTTCCTGGATGGACCCCATCAGGGCTTATATCGAATAAGGTACTTTACCAGTCGACCAACTTGCAGCTAAGAGTTTAAAGTATAAGGCTGCCAGATACGTCTTGAACAATGGAGTTCTGTACAGAAGAGGTGTGATAGCTAGTCTGCAAATGTGTGTTCATTCAGTAGAAGTTAAAGATCTAAAAGAGGAAATTCATGAAGGATCTTGTGGGGCTCACGTAGCAGGTAGAACTCTTTTACAGAGAATAAATACGCAGGGGTACTATTGGCCAACAATGTGCACTGATTGTATGGCTTAGGCCAAGAAATGCGACAAGTGTCAGCGATTTTCTTCTATACAAAGAACTCCTCAAGTGCTTCTATCACCAATCACTTCACCTTGGCCATTCTCTATGTGGGGCATAGATTTAGTCTGGCCACTGCCAACTACAAGAGGATGATTCAAATATCTGGTGGTAGCTATTTCACAAAATGGGTGGAAGTTGAACCTCTCATCGATATTGCTTACGAAAGGGTCTATCAATTCATCTGGAAGAATATCATTTGTAGATATGGTTTGTCCCATGCTTTTATCACCGATTACGGTACCTAATTTGACAATGATGAGTTCGCAGCATACTGTTTATAGTCCAACATTCAAAAACTCCATTCTACTCCAGGTCATCCCCAAAGTAATGGGCAAACCATGGTGACAAACGAAATTTTACTGACTGGGTAGAAGAAGAGATTGGATGATGCTAAAGGGAATTGGATCAACGAGTTGCAGTCAGTGTTATGGGATTATCGAACAACTCCCCGAACAGCAACTGGGGAATCTCTTTACATGTTGGCTTTGGGAGTGAATCAGTCATACCTGCTGAATTAGGGTTACCTACTCATAGGGTGCTTAATTTAAATTCTCCGATAAGTGATTTAATGAGACGCTTGGACTTAGACATGCTAGAAGACGTCAGAGAAGACGCGGTGGTCCACAATGTAGCCTATCAGTAAATGACTGCTATGTTCTATAATAAAAGGGAAACGAAGTGTGATCTTAAGGAAGGCGATTACGTGCTCAAGAAAGTAATTCAAAAGCACAATAAGTTGGAGGCAAATTGGCATGGGCTATATCATGTCACAGTTGTTGTTCGACCTGGCACTTATTGAATAGAAACTCTTGAAGGGGAAGAATTCAAAAATGCTTGGAATGTTGAGCACCTGTGAAGATACTACCAATAATGTAACTGTCCATGTACCCAATTGTTTTAGTAGGGATGAAAATGATGATTTTCCCATTCGTTTGTTTTATTTTATTTTTTTGTTTTTCAGAGTACTCGTGCTACACACTACACTTAACTTTGCAGTAAAAAAAATTCACCAACAAAGTTGGTCTGCATCAGCAAAACACCAACAAAGTTGGTCGGCATCATCAAAAACACCAACAAAGTTGGTCGGCATCAGCAAGAAACCAACAAAGTTGGCCGGCATCACCATAAACACCAACAATGTTGGTAAAATAATCGAACAAGGCAAGGTATGCTTAATTATGGGTGACCCAAGAGGCATCTAAACTAGGAAAGAAGTTGGGTAACAAATCCACTTCCTAGGCACCAGGGCAATTATTTACTTAAATGATTGTCACAACTAAGAAAGAACATGGGATAAAATTCCATTTCTTAGGCACTTATGGGTGATAAGTCACTACAACTAGACAAATACATGGGGAAAAAGTTCCATTGTCTAGGCAATCAAATCAAAAATGGCAAAATATTCATATATATATATTCAATGACTGAAAATACAGTACTATTGTAATTGATCATGCAATTATTTTATTTTCAAGGAAACAAAATTACAAAGAGATACTTTTTCTTCATTTACTAACAAAATAAAAATAGCCCATTCTACTGGTTTCTTTCCTTTAGATATAGACATAGGATCCATTCCAGTTGGAAGATCATCTAAATCAAAAGAAGAGTTGATAAAGTTCAAATCTCACAGCATTCTGGTGTTGCTCGCACTTATTCGGTCATGCAAATGTGGAGGTTGAGATATCTCAAAATATGCATGAAGATTGTAATCACCAAGGTATTTGGAAATCAAACACTGAGGAATAGAGCTAACTGGAATCCAACTAACATCTAGTTTGAAAGGAGGTACTGGCAGATCAGGTAATCCAGGGTCACATTAATCCCACAGCTCGGTTCGTTGCTCAACCTTCATCACAGTTAGAGCATTCAACCACCCCTGTTTGTATCCCTCATTGTTTGATTTCTTCAACCTGGCATCAAGATGATATAAAGCTTCATTATATCCCCCTATCCAGAACTCTCTAAGATGCTTATGAAATTAATAAGTCAATCGTTCAACATGTTGATGAAGCCTCTTTACCAAAATTTCTTCATTATGTAAGGTAGAACTCTGATTGGAAAGTTGCTCGGTAAGAATTTTAATTGACTGGGACATCTCAGCCAGAGCTTGATTTTTTGCATTCAGTTGAGCAGCTTGATTTTCTAAAGCCTGTTGAGTCCTATTCTCTTCGATGCTGCTCTGACCATCTTTTATTCTACCTCGGGAAGTGGATGCAGGTCTGACTCTTTTCAAAGCTTCTAATTTTTCTCTTGATGAGGCATTCTCGGTCTCCAAAAAGGAAAAACCTTCATCATTAACTGGGATCAGAGCTTCAGAGGAAGAAGAAAATTTTAGTTATCTCAGTTCTTCTCTTAAAGCAATATTTTCTTCCTCCAGCAGCTTAGCAGTATTTCTATGTTCTTCAATTTTAAGTTTTAGCACACTCTCTATCTTATTATGGGCCGAGATAAATTTATCATAACCCCGATCAGCTCTCAATTGTTGGTACTTTTTCTCATAACCTTCATGCAGAAGAGAAGTGGCTTCCTTGTGTTGAAGTTGAAGTTCTTCAATCATTCCTTCAAGATCTTAAATCATTTCATAGTAACCTATGTTATTTGCTATAGCCCAATCAAGTAGACATTTTAAATACTGGTAAGCCTCAACTGCTCGTTCAGATGCATCAGATCTAATAATATCAATTATTTGTGCTTCAGTGAAATCTGCATGACCAACTTTGAAGTAATATGTACACTTCTTCATCAACTCTGTATCATGAACTGACAACAGTTCCATCCTGGCAATAAACTGGCATAGAAAAGTAAAAACAGATCAACAACAGCACAGCTATATTGAACAGTAAAGGAGAAATTCAGAACAAGTAACAAGTCCATTTTATTGATCATAATAGAGGAGGATACAACCAAAAGTACAAAACAAAGGGAAAAATAGAGAAAAGAAAAACTTTCCAAATAACATTACACCTTCTCCTTATTCCCTACAACATCTTCAACTGATTTTGAAGAAGGGACTGGTTGCTCGGTGGGCAGCTGACGTTGTTCAGAAGAAGTTGTTGTCCGTTGAACTTACCCGGAGGATTGAGGGATAGTGGCAGCAGGTGTTTTTTCTACTATCATCAAAGAAGATTCATCAGATCCATCTTCATATTCTTCTTCATCTTCTTCAATAGCAAGAGGAGGTCCATGAACATGTCTATGAAATAGTTCAGAATCCTCAGCAACATTCAACTCTTTCAATGCTGCAACCCATCAATCCCTAAAGAACTTCAAACTTGCATACTCCATTTGAGTAGAGGAAGCAGTTACATATTTGTTCCACCCTTTGTCCCAGCCAGAGCTAAAGTATTTATTCATAGCAACTTTTCTCTTCGCCTTCTCCGAAGAAGCATTTTCCCTAAGAAAATCTTCAACGGATTTTATTTTTTGTTCAAGATCTTTCTTACGCCGTTCAGCCTCTTCCAGCTTGCCCTCAACTTCCTCTTTGCTAGAAACGACGACCTTCAATTTCTCCTCTGCCTCCTTAGAAGCTTTTATAGCTTAATGCAGAGCTAGATCAGCCTCCTTGGCAGCTTTCACAGCTTTTTGTTGAGCTGTCTCAACAAACTTGATTTTATTTTCCCAAGCAGTTTTGTCATCCTCATATTTTTTCCGGGACTCCTCCAAAGATTTTGATAACCCAGCAATGGCTTCTTCTACTTCACTGTAAGAGGAAGCATCTTTGATATCTTCATCCTTCTCCAGGATATTATTGAAATAGACCAAAAACTACAAGAGGAAGAGAACTGTAGTTAGAATATGAAAATTGAAAACAGAATTGAAATGACAGGTATAATGACACTCACTGATGCAAGGTGTTGCTCTTATTGTTGAATTTTGTTGTTCTTTGTTGATAGGCAGCTGGCCTAACCTCAGTAACCTCCCTTCTTTCTCCAATTAGGTACAGATCCAGTCTGCGCTCTGCAGTATTCTCCTCTGGGTTATATTTTTAGACTCTATGAATTAGGAGGCCAATCTCTGTCGGCACCATGTCCTCTGAACCATAGGTCGACATGAACGGGGTCTCCCTCATTGGTGTTCTTTTCATCATCCTATGGGCCCATAGGATGATGTACACCTCTTGAGTCCATATTCCTTTGGCATCTTCTAGTTTTTTCTTGATTCTATCAAAGATTTTTCTATTCGTCACTGTAGGTTTCCCATTGGCCTAGGGTCGGCCAGGAGTTGAAAAGAACTGCTAAATGCCTACCCTCTCACAGTACTTCTCCAAGGATATTTTCTTAAACTTATTTCCATTATCCGAGATTATAATGTTTGGTAGGCCATCTCTACAAATAATATTCTTCAAAATAAATTAGAATGTCTTCTTCTTTGCTACCCACCCAATTAAAAAAATAATAGATAGCTACTATAAGATATCAGTAATTACCTATTGCCCTTGGCAATGGTTCTACCAAGTCAATCCTCTAGACTGCAAACATCCAGGGGAAATGATATAAGTCAGAGGCTGATAAGGGATGATGGCGAGTCTTTATCACTTATCACATTTCTTCACATAACTAGCTGCATCCTTGCCCAGTGTCGGCCACCAATATCCTTGGGTGACGATTCTCTTTACTAATGATCTTCCTCTTATATGGCTGGAGCAAGACCCCTAATGTACATCCTTAAAAATATACTCAACCTCAGCTGGATGGACACATATAAGTAAGGGGAGGATGAATCCTTTCGTGTATAGAACATTCCCTATGATGGAGAAATTCATCGCTTTGTACCTCAATTTCCTCCTCTCAGCTTTGAATCGGGTAGCTCCCCATCTCTGATGTATCGGATGATAGGTTCCATCCATGAAGCTCCCTGGATCAAGTTCAAACAAAACTCCATGGTCTTATCCTCTTTCTCAATGGTCGGTTGGTACAGGTTCTCTACCGGCACCGACCTTTTAATCTATATCCGGGTGGCAGAGGCTAATCTCATTAAGGCATCGGCTCGGATGTTGTCTAGCCTAGGGATCCTTTTTAGCTTCACTTCCATGAATTTTTTTAGTGTTGCCTTTATTTTTTCAAGGTATTTGGCCATTCTATCATCTCTGGACGCATATACTCCCAATATTTGATTCACTACCAATCTCGAGTCACTCTAAACTAAGGGTTGTACGATATTTAGTGCTCTACTAGGGAGAGTCCCGCCAGAAGATCTTCATACTCCGACTCATTATTGGAGTCCTTAAAACTGAACCTCGGAGCATATTCAATGTCACTCCCATTTGGGGCCGAAACGATCAAACCTGTTCAACTTTCGGCTTCGCATAAAGAGTCGTCCATAAACAAATTCCAAACAATACCTTCCTTAGAGAAAGTACCCTCTTCCAGGGTCCCAAACATAAAAAGATATCTCTCTTCTTTATTTTCAGTCACTCTACCTCTTGTCGTGCTTGTCTTGGCCTCAACCGAGATTTTTCTTACTTTTTTTGCTCTAGCATTGGGTTTGTCAACTCTTCATTGTCGACCTCATCCCAAGTGAACTCAACGATAAAATATACTAAAGTATGCCCTTTGATGGCCGTTCTGGGTTGGTAAATGATGTATTATTCTCCCAACTCTATAGACTAGGCCATCAACCTATCTAATTTCTCAAGTTTATGGATAACCTGTCTGAGAGGAGAGTCGGTGAGGACGACCATAGTGTGTGCCTGAAAATATGGTTTTATTTTCCTCAAGGCATGAATTAAAGCGTAGGCTAACTTCTCCATCTTAGGATATCTCTATTCCTCCCCCTTGAGGGATTTACTATTGAAGTATACTGTCTTTTGCACACCACCCTTGTCTTTGACGATTTTTGTACTGATGGACGACTCTAACATGACCAGATACAGATATAACCTTTCTCCCTAAATAGGTCTTAATAGCAGGAGTGGAGAGCCGAGGCAGGCCTTCAACGCTTGAAAGACCCTATCATACTATTTATTACACTCAAAATCTTTCCTGAGTACCTTTAATAAGGGAACACACTTATCAGTTTCTCTAGATATAAACTTGTTCAATGCTACTACCTGCCCAAACAACCTATGAACATCTTTTATCGTCGTTAGTCTTCATCTCCACCAATGCTTTGATCTTCTCAGGGTTTTCCATAATCCCCCTTTGATTTATAATAAAACCCAAGAACTTACCTACCCCCATGCCGAAAACACACTTGGAGGGGTTGAGCTTCATTTAGTACTCATCAATGGTATCAAACGTTCGCTCAAGGTTAGCCATATGAGTGTCGGCCTTAAGACTCTTTGTTAGCATGTCATCAACATATACCTCTATGGTTATCCCTATCTGGTATTCAGACATCTTATTTACCAACCTCTAATATGTCGCCCCAATGTTCTTCAGGTCGAAAGGCATAACCTTATAACAGTAGGTCCCTTCGTCGGTAATGAATGATGTCTTCTCAACATCTTTTGTGTCCATAAAAATCAGGTTATAATCTGATTAGGCATCCATGAAACTCATCAGCTCATGATCATTTTTCGCATAAACTATATAGTCTATCCTCGGTAAGGGAATGCTGTCTTTAGGGCATGCCTTATTTAGGTATGTGAAATCAACACAGATTCTCCATTTGTCATTGGCCTTAGGGGCAATGACAGCATTTTCTAACCATTCGGGGTAGATAACTTCCCTGATAAAGTCGACTTTCTCCAACTTCTTCACCTCATCTTTGATAACATCAGACTTCTCTCTAGAGTACACTCTCCTGAAGCACCCTATATCTTTGACTTACTTGAGTCAATATTATATAGGTGCTCATCTAGTTTGGAAACACTAGATTCCTCTACAAGTTCCTAAAGGGTGTATACTAACACCACACACTAGTACTGCATACAAATATTATCTCATGCTCTATTTTGTTGTGTGTGAGTTAAACCCTGTAAATTGATTTTTTACTAATTTTGGGATGAATTATATAATTTTTAAGATTTTTAAAATGATTTTAGAAATTAAAATCGGACATTCAGAAACTTTTGGGCCTATTGTATAAATTATTTTATTAGCTTAATGTTCGTTTGGGTAGGAAACAAAAGCTCTAGAGACTTCAGGGTGTAAACTAATTGCTTTTGGTATGCATTTTATATCCCGTATTTTGTCAACACATGCTGCTCTCTCATTGGTTGATTATGTGTTCCTTTACTCTCACAAAACTGTGTTTCTTTGAGAACCATTAGATCAATATTATCGACAATCTGCAAGTGTTTAGACTTAATCCATGTGAACCTCTCTTGACCAATCATTGCTGGCTATTTCCACCACTTTATTTTAACCATTAGATCTTTAGTCAACTGGTCAAGATCAATCTCAACCATTGGATTGCCTCTGAGTTTCTCGATCCTTCCTCGCTCACTATATAAACAACCTAAGCCTCGGCCATTTAAGACTTTTTCCCTACTTCCAAACCAGAGTGAAAATAAGAGTTAGAGAGAGAGAGAGAGAGAGAGAGAGAGAGAGAGAGAGAGAGAGAGAGAGAGAGAGAAATGAAACCCTAAACCTAACTCAGCCCAAATCTCACCTGAAAACCCTTTTCTGAGAGTAAATTAGTTTCAGATCTGAGAAGTTTATCCTCTATAATTCTTTATCTCTTTCCCAACTTAATCACGTTGGTTAAATCTTTATTTCTTTTCATAGAATCTTGAGATTACGCCTCTATGATACAGTTCACTTAGATAGTTCTTAGTCTCGATTTCTTATTTCGAGAAATCTTTTTTTTATTGGTTATTTTCAAACTTATATGTTGATTTCAAAAGCTAAACCAACAAAATCCTTTCTAATTTCAGTTTATTCAAATATTCAGACTTAGATCTAGTTGAGATATTGATTGGGGATTTCACTTTCAAATATTTCACGCTTTGTGAAATAAGTACATATTTTCAAATAAGGAAAGTGCATAGGATCTTGGCTAGTTTTTATAACAAGATTCCCTCTTGATCTGTGAATATTTTAAATATCCAAAGTTTGATTATTTTGACTCAATTGATTTTGAAAATCTTGCATAGTAAGTGATATTTTTGAAATTTGTTACTCATACTGTTTGTAATTAAGTGTGTGTGAGTTGTAGGCATGTGATTTAGAGAAATCACCACATACACCTTCACACTACTACACTGAAAAGTGTTGGTATTGGGATATTTGACTTTAGAGTCGATGTAAAGCCAAAAGAAGTGGATTTACGAAGTTGGGAGAACATCAGCAACATCTGAACCTTAGGAGAAGTCAGAAAACGCTAGAGGAGTTGATATATTTCTGAACTTATTTAGGTTTGATTGTGTGCCTTGATTGTTATATAGCTTGTAACTTGTTACTCTATTTTAGTGAACATTTTACTTTTGAGGTGTAGAGACCTCCATGGATGTTTCCCTAATTGGGTGGGGTTTTACCACATTAAAATTTCTCATGTATACTTAATCTTCCTCTCATCTCTTTCTTAAGGTTGTGTTGATTTAATTTTCTTAAGTTTTATTTTTCAAAACAGGTAAACCTATAACTGAAATAACTCGTTCATCCTGTTTTACCCATCTTGTGTTTAAAATTTGTTTTAAGAAAAGAGTTTCTTCAACAAACTGTTCGGAACCATTTAGATAGTTTAATTTTGAATTAAACGACTTAAGTGATATTTTTTTCAATTGGTATCAGAGCTGTGGTTCTTCCAAAAATTCTTTAGATCTTAAGTTTCCGAAATTGTTTTCTCAAAAAACATTATGGACGAGAAATTTGAGAGACTAGGTAACCTGTTTAGGCCCCCTCTCTATTTGATGGAACCAACTTCCCTTACTGGAAGGTAAGGATGGTTGCATTCATCCAAGGGACATTGGGAGATGATGTTTGGGAAGCTATTGAAAATGGTTACACTTTTCTTACTAACCCAGACGCTGAAGGAAGTACTGTGAGGATTAGAAAGTTACTAAGTGAATTCACTAAAGAAGAGAAATAGGTTTCACTTAATAACAATAAAGGAAAAAATGTCATATTCATGTCTATTAATGAACAAAAAATTTAGAGGATATCATTATGTTCTACCTCTAAAGAAGCATGGGACACCCTAGTGACTGCACATGAGGGTGATACCGGAGTTAAAGTTGCTAAAACACAAATATTAATTCAACAGTATAACTCCTTGATCATGACTGAGACTGAGTCATTTGATGACTTCTATATTAGACTGACACATATTGTGACCAAATTGCATGCTAATGGGATTGTTTATGATAGAAAGGAAATTGTATCTAAAGTACTAAGATCACTTCCACAAAAATCTAATAATAAGAGATATGCAATTGAGGAGATGGATGATCAAAATCTTACACCTGAACTCCTCAATAGCAAACTGGGAATTGTGGAAATGGAATTTGAATTTAAGAAACCATTAACCCAGTCCCAAAAGAGACGGTCTACCTCCAATCTTGTTTATTCATCTAAGTTGACCACACCTGAATTTAGCATACCTAACATTGACTTAGACTCCGATGAGGACCGTAATTTAGATACCTTTGATAATCGGATTGCCTTAATCTCTAAACAGTTTAAGAAAATTGTGAACTTTCAAAATAAAATAGCGAAAAGACAAGGAAAACCTACTTATCCAAATCAATCTAACAACCGGCCTCATGACAGAAGACAAGACAAATACCAATTTTAACACTCACAAGAGACCTGAGAAAGATCTTAAAAATGTTGAATGCTATAGATGTGTAAAGTTGGGACACATGGCTAGTGACTGTGGAGTTAACTTAGACAAAATTCACAAACATAATAGGGCTCATTTAAGCAAGACTTGGGATGACTCAAGTGACTCTAAAAATGATGAACCTGAGTCATCTAACACATTTTCCCCTTGTATGTCATTCTTTGCTAAGATAATCTACAATGATGATGAGGAATCTGATCATACTATGACTTATATTGTGCCTACTGGTTTGTCTACCTTATTGCTTAAGAATGTTGATAATGCTTCAAACATCGTGTGTGAGTCAAAGGGAACATTCTATTATTGATGTCAATGGGTGTGTGAGTCCTAAAAATGAACCGCTAGGGGATAATGGACACTGCACACTTAGAGACACCAAAAATGATGACCTTCCTGACATTCACACACTGTACACAAAAACTCTCAAGAAAAGAACTAAGCTTGAAAAGATTGTCAATGATCTTACCCAGAAGATAGAAACCTTAAGTCTGATGATCAAACAAAATGCTGAAGAGTACACTACTAAATGTTTAACTCATGAGAATGAAACCAAAAGCTTTGAAAAAAAACAGAGAGAGTTGTCTAACTCTAATGAAATTCTGGAAAATAAATACAAAGGAACATTGTTAGAATTGGAACAACCGAAATAAAAGACATCCACAATCTTCAAAAATTTTGCAAAATTTAAAAATAACTCTAAATGTTTTGAAGATTATGTTGCTGAAAGTAAAATCAATTCTGATGACAAAACTAGAATAGGATTTTGTCCCAACTCTAAGACACAGACTAAAAATGTTGAAACTATAAAGTTTGTGTCTGGTGGCAAAAGACCTATTGAAACTTGTCCAGATTTTCAAAGTTTAAAAAATGAGTTTGATAAAAAAACAAATAAAGTGGGATATTGGTGAATTAAGAAACTCTAATCATAATGTTGAACAAAAGACTAAATATGTATGCCCCCTATTCGACAAGTATATTCGACATTTCATCCTGTACCACCTAGGAGCAAGACTAGATCTCAAAACCTAGACAAACCTTTGAATAATAACTTTCCTAAGGTTGTGAGTTCTACATGCCATCTTTACTGCTCCTACTGTAATGTCTATGGACATTCTCTTGATGTTTTATATTCCAAACGTCTATCTAATCCAGTCTATAACTCTCCCGTTTACCATAAATTCAACTATTCTAGGAGAAGCTGAAATAACTATATCCTTCCTAGACACCCATACAAGAATTTTAACTATCGTAATAGAAGGAAAAGGACTAATACTAGAAGACAATCAACAAGAAGAAATCCTAGATTTTTTTTCTAGACCAATTGCTCCAACTGTTTATAACAACAATAAAAATGCGTAAAAATCTTTTAAAGAAAAGACAAAAGCTCGCAAGTTTTTATCAAATACGAGCTAATAAGCGCAAATTGAAAACTAGAGCAATTTGGGTTAGAAAATATGATCTATTACCCCAGTTAAAATGCAATATAGTGATCAGTGCTTTTAGAGCTGAACATACTACAATTGGATTGTATTTAGACTCAGGTTGTTCCAAACATATGATCGGGGATGATTCTAAACTTTCAAACAAAACTAACTTCTCTAGAGGTAAAGTTTTGTTTGGAGATGGTGTATCAGCCCAGACCATTGGTAAAGGAACACTCCATAGAGAAGGATTACCCATTCTTGAAGATGTTCTCTTGGTAAAAGTACTTAAAGCCAATTTACTAAGTATATCACAGTATTTTGACTCAAACCGTACTGTCACATTTTTAAAGAACAACTGCAAAATTTTAAATGAAAAATGTGATTGCATTATTATAGGACTTTGTACTCCAGATAACAGTTACACGGTCAATCCAAGTGCAGAGGTTTGTAACATTGCCATAATGGATGACAATGAGATATGGTATAATAGGTTGGGTAACATTAATTATGATAGTCTTGGCAAATTGTGCTCCCAAGAGATAATTAGAGGTCTTTCCAAGATCAAACCAATTTCAAATATTGTTTATGGTCCATGTCAAGAAAAAAAATTGTTAAGGCTCCCCATAAGAAAATTAAAGAAGTTGTATCCACTATACCTCTAAAACTCATCCATATGGACCTAATGGGTCATTTTCGTATTGTTAGTCTTTGTGGCAATAGTTACATCCTTGTTATGGTTGATGATTTCACTCGATTTACCTGGGTTTCCTTATTAAAATATAAATCATAAAACTTTCGTAAGTTTTTGAAAATCTTAGTTCTTATAGAGAACGAAAAGGACTCCCAAGTAGATAGAATTTATAGGGATAGAGGAGGAGAATTCATAGATTCAGGCGTCATAGAATATTGTGACTATAATGGTTATAAACATGAATTTAGTTCTCCTAAGACACCTTAACAAAATTGGATTACTGAGCATAAAAATCGCACTCTTCAAGAAATGGCCCGTGTGATGATTCATACAAAAAACCTACCAAAATATTTTTGGGTAGAATCCATTCGTATTGCTTATCATATAATCAATCAAGTCTACTTAAGGAAGAATACCACACAAGCATCCTATGAGCTTTGGTATGGGAAGAACCTAACCTAAAATACTTTAGAACCTTTGATAGCACTTGTTATGTCTCTAAGGACAAAGACCATCTCTCTAAATTCGAAACCATAGGAGATAAAGCCATCTTTTTAGGATATTATCCAAATAGTAGAGCCTATCGTCTCTACAATCTTCGTACCAAAATCATGATGGAATCCATTAATGTGGTTGTAAGTGACACTAATGTAGAAAGTAAGACCAAAGAACTAATTATTGTGGATGAGTCTGAAAACAATTTAGATTATGACTCTCTAGAAATAGTTGAATCTTTACCAACTGAGACCCCTGAAGTACCTAATTGGGTTTCCAAACATCATCCTTTAGATAGTTTAGTTGGTAATCCTACTGAGTCTGTTCACACAAGATCTCAACTTCGTAATATTGCTCATTTTTCATGTTTTGTGTCCCTTATTGAGCCAAAAACTGTAAATAAAGCCTTGAATGACACCGTGTGGATAAGTGTTATGCAGGAGGAACTTCTTTAATTTGTCATTCATGATGTTTGGTATCTTGTACCTAGGCCTGAAAATAAAAGGGTTATTGGCACACGTTGGATTTTTAAAAATAATACTGATGAATTTGGGTAGATTATTCGGAATAAAGCTAGATTAGTTGCCCAGGGCTACTCTCAGATTGAAGGAATAATTTCGAGGAAACTTTTTCTCCTGTCACTCGCCTCGAATCGGTTCGCTTATTTTTTTCCATAGCCTGTCATTTACATTTCACACTATATCAAATGGATGTTAAGTCAGCCTTCCTTAATAGAATTTTAGCTAAGGAGACCTATGTAGAACAACCCAAAGGGTTTATTGACCCTCATCACCCAAATTATGTTTATTATCTTAAAAAAGCTCTTTATGGGTTAAAACAAGCAACTAGATCTGATGTCCCTATACAGAGAACACCTAGGGTTTGTTTTTGGTGCTTTAGCTATATAGGACTTCATCTAGTTGGACTTGAATTTTGACAAAATATTTTTGTAATTTAGGATTGCGTGTCCCCATTTCGACACCAAGCGCTCTTTGTCCATCTACAACAAATGATCACTCGATTCAATCCGCCCTCTCAGAAAAGGTAATTCTCATTTTCTATGGCTCATAGGAATTTTAGTCACGTAGGACACGACACCACGTTACATTTGCATTTTTATCATATCTTATGATAATATTTTGTTTCGTCATAACAATTTTTTTTTACTTCAATATTTTAATTTGAAGCTTTTATAAAAGTAAATATTTTTGTGAATATAAATGACACAAAATATTTTTTTTAAAATTTTCAGAACAAAATATTTGAAGTTAAAATAATTTTAAGTGCGTTACAGCTGGCTTTGAGTTTTTTTTTAAAAACGACGACGTAGTACCCTTTTGTCCAACGGTAATATTTTGTAGCATTGTTGCTACGCAGTTTAATACAGCTGGCGCTCAGTTTTTTAAAACGACTGTGTTTTAATAAACGTTTTGTTTATTAATATGTTAGTCTGTTACAGCTTGCACTATACGTGCCTCATTTTTAACACATCACTTTGTGCTTCTTTGTAAGCCGTCAGATCTGATTTTATATATGGTTATGTGTATTTCTTTAGTGATCCATGTGACTCCGTTTTACACCAATCTGCACACACTTGTACACTCTATAAATAAAGACCTTGTGTCCTCATTGTCACACACCGAGAAAATTCACTTTTGTGTCAAAGTTCTCCCAAAATTAATTTTGAGAGAGAGAGAGATTATACACGAGTATTTTCAGAGAAAAATCTTTTGTGTATCCTTTACAAGACATTGCTGAGTCTTAAAAACGTATTGTGGATTAAAGAATGGAAGGTTTCTAATCTCAGAATCTCTGCATCTCCAAATCGGTTGATTTTTCATTTTGAAAAATCGTGTTGTGAGTATCTCTATTATTGTTCTTATTTTCTTGTAATTTCAGACTTGTTATCTGTTAGATCTAAAGTGTTTGTGTAAGTATTGTGCTGAAATATATCTTTTATAGACACTACACACACAAGAACAACTAGTAGTGATTTTATATCATTTAAAACATTTTGTTTTAAATCTACCTCTAAAGAAATCTGATTTTCAATCAAGAACAACTCATTCTAGGTTTAGATAGTTAAAACTATTTCGATTTGTGAACCGGACCAGATTTACCTGAACTTGGAAGTGTGACCTTGGACTAAATAAATTTATACCTGAATATTTGACCAAGGACTTGGACCGAGAACAAGAACATATTGGACCTAATATCTAATCTATTGGACTGATTGAAACTAGAAATAATAACATAATAGATTAAGACATTTTTAATCTAAATATTGTTATAAACAGTTATTTTTATTTCTGACTGCATGCTTGATATGTTTTATTCCTTTTCAGTCTAGAATATATATGTATGAACATGATTAGTTGATTGTGTAAGTGATTTTTAGGAATTTTTTTCATCTCATATCACTCACATATAATCACTCACTTTGTATTCACGTAGACACGTGTTTGTATAATATCTGAACAAGTCTAGTGTTCAAAGATTTAAAGAAAGAGAAAAGAAAGTTTTTCAAAAGTGTATTCAAAGTCAAGATGACTTGATTTGGATAACTTAAGACTTGCAAAGATATAGGTGATATAGTCTGTTGCATCACACACTTTCACTTCACTAGAAAATAAATAATAGGCACTAAGCCAACCTGCGCTTAAAGAAGTAAAGGGGAGGCTGAGAAGTGAAGAACACAAAAACAAGCAAGGACAGTTTAAAGAGAGAACAGAATAAGCAACCAGGCTAGAGACTTGGTCGAGTGGGGTAATAGCTAGATCTTTCTTCTTTATTTGTTAAGTTTGTTGTTTGTAAATCGTTCCTGTTGATTTATTGTTTTAGTGGAAGTAGATTAGGTAACTCCTAGAGGAGTTCGTCATTTTTCCCGGGGAAGGGTTTTTGCGACGTAAAATAAATACTGTGCCCTGTATATTTTTGTTTATCACCTCACAAGAAAAAGTAGGGTTAATTAAATAGAAACTCACCTAAAATTGAATTAGTTTTGGTCTAATAATTAACTTTGAAAATCAAAATCATTTTCATAAAAGTTAACAAATTAAGTAAAAGTTTAATTTGGTCCCCTTTGCATCATTCATATAAAATCGTAGGTTTAAGGTGTTTACTCAACAATAAGTTTACTTCCGCATATAAAGTCTTTGCGCATCGCCCTAGTTGCCTGGGGTTACTACAAGTGGTATCAGAGCTAGAATTTTAAAGATCGTTTTCAAAACTTTTGTTAAACACTTTTTACCATGTTTTAATGGATTATTCAAGTCAATTTCTTAGGCTTGGTAATTTTAGTAGACCTCCTATTTTTTATGGCTCAAAATTTTCATACTGGAAAATCAGAATGGTTGCATTTATTCAAGGTACTTTAGGAGATGATTTGTGGGACCTGATTGAAAATGGTTATATGCACCCGACTACTCCTATAGCAGAAGGTAGCACTATTTATAGAAAGTTTAAAACTAATGAATTAAGTGTTGATCAGAAAAATATTAGTAATTTCAATAATAAGGGTAGAAATGCGATTTTCATGAGTGTGAGTGAAAATGAATTAAAACGTATATGTCACTGCACTACTAGTAAGGATTCTTGGGATACTTTAGTTATTGCACACGAGGGTGACGATAGAGTAAAGCAATGTAAAACACAAATGTTGGTTCAACAATACAATATGCTAGTCATGAACGATAATGAACCATTTGATGATTTTTATATGCGTTTGACTGATATCATTACCCAATTGCATGCGAATGGTATTGTATATTCTGATAATGATGTGTGTGCTAAAATTTTGAGATCTCTTGCTCCCAGGTTTGATCATAAACATTATATCATTGAAGAAATGAATGATCCTTCTCTCACACCTGAATTGCTAAGATCTAAATTGAGAACTATGGAACTTGAATCAGCCTTTAGGAAGACTCTCACATCTTATGCTAAGAAAGAGTTGACCAATACTTCTAGAGTTGCTTTTAAAACTGCCTATCCTATTAAAATAAGTATACGGTGGTTAAACAACAATCCTCGTCTAATGATGATTCTGATGTGGAATCGGATGATCTTGATAAGATTGACAATCAACTTGCTGTTATGTCCTCTCAATTTAAGAAACTTTTAGAGAAAAGAAATGCTATTGCTAAGAGATATACGCAAGTGAATAATCAATCTAGTCCGGTCACCCGACACCATAAAAGAACATCAAAGGGAGTTTCTGATTTTGATTGTAGAAGTAGTAAGGTTGGTAAATCTGAATTAGCTTGTCATAATTGTGGGAAACTTGGTCACTTTATTGCTGAGTGTTGGTCTAAGCCACAGACCAAGCATTCTAAACAACACAAGGCACAAATAACTAAAACTTGGGATGACTCTTCTGATTCTGAATCCGAAGACAACCAAGGAAATTCTGAACCAAATTGCCTTGCGTTTTTAGGAGAAGTTTATGACTGTTGCGGAGACGTGTACTTAGCAGGAATGACTGATTCCGAAGATGATTCTCATTATGTTCATGATTCTAATTCTGATGATGTGCTTGATTTAATTGATGCTGCTAAATCTTTATTAGCTAGTCAGCCTTCTATGCTTGAAATAACTGCTCCGTTTGATGCTAAGCGTGTCGTATATGACGCTGAATTTAATGATAGAAACAATTCACACACGGACACAAATGAGCATGAAAATTTTGTTGGCTATGATGATTATACTGAATTGTACGTCAGGACTTTGCAAAATAGGCAAGAATTATCGAATTTGGTTAAAATGCTTAGTGAGACCTTAGAGAATCAATATAAGATTGTTCAACAAAATTCCATTGAAATGAATAATGTCAAAACTGATTTTGAAAAACAATCACTTGATTTTAAATTTTAGATTACGACTTTAAATGAAAAATTGTCTTCTTTTGAAGAAAAATATAATGAAGCACTTTTGCAAGTTGAAAAATCCAAACAAGTTTGTGAAACAACTTTCAAAATGTGTCGTAGTCGTGATATAAAATGTTTTGACCTTGACAAATTACTTGATGAACAACGATATAAGGGTGATACTAGAGGATTGGGATATGATGGCCCTCTTGAAAATGTTGATCCAAGTAGACCAATCTTATTTGTAAAAGCCCAAGAAGAAATGGCTCTTCCGTTGGAAAGTAAGTTGTCTGAAAAGGATAAAGGAAAACAAGTTTTAATTGAAAGTGATTTTGAAAATGACATTAATACTTTCATTAAAAAAAATTCCCTCCGGCCAAGAGACTCTATAGACCTCCTACCATTTATTCGTAATGAATCTGTTAAGCATTTAAGGGAAAAACACTACCAATCTGATTTACCTACTTCTAGTAAATTTTGTACTAGGTGTGATGTTTTTGGTCACCAAATCTGGGAATGCCTTGGAAATCGCAAGAAAGGTACTCATTTTAAAAGTCATAACCCTAATGTGAAGCGATTTACAAATTTTCCTAGGCAGTGCACTAATACTAATTGGAATCATTTCTTCAATAAGTCAAGGCCTCATGTTAACAAGAACATATTTTCGAAAAATAAATTTTATCCTAAATTCCAAAAGGCACAAAAACCTTTGAAAACTTTGCCTATTTGGATTAAGACTTGTGACTTGATACCTCAAATGGATTTTTTTAAGTCGAAGAAATGCCCATCTAATGTATGTGACGCTTGCGAGAGTAAGAAAATCATTATGTCTCCTCACGTGAAGGTTAAGGACTTAAATACTACCATACCCTTTGATTTATTCAATGATGGGGGAGGTAAGTTTAATAAAAATGGAGTTTCCAAGTATTGTGACACTAATGGATATTCGTACTAGTTTGATACTCCAAAATCTCATAAACAAATTAGGGTAGTTCCTTCTATTGCTTGTGATTTTCAGCTTGTTGATATGCTGTTTATACCTTATGATAAGTCTTGCTTACATGTAACTTCAACATTTGATTGGAAAGATTGTACTTGAATGTTTTGTTTGTGTTTTTACTGCATACTTTGATTACTAGATCTCCGAGGTTTTAGGATAAAGGTATCTACTAATAATGGTATCTCTTAAAGCCATGTTTAATGTAGGAGACGCTTATTTTGCAGATTATGAACACTTATTTTTTTTCTTACCATTGTCTAATTTAGACAAAATGGGGGAGAATTGAGTACATTTTCTAGTCTTGTGTTGTTGATATTTTTCATACATATCCTATCTTATAATTTCCTGCACATTTAATTCTGTCGTGTTAATATTATGGTAGAGCAAATGCTACTAACTGGATTTCTCGGCAGAAAGTGTATTTATGTTTTGCAGGTTTTCTTAACCGTGCATCAGAGTTGTGTCTTTTCTTTTCTAGGTTGGGTGGGTAGATAGATAGTTTTTGTATAGGATATATTAGGTATTATTTTTCCTTAGTATATCATTTGATGTACTCAAGGGTTTTGTCAAAATTAGTCCAATGGGGGAGATTGATGTCCCAATATAGAGCACACCTAGGGTTTGTTTTTGGTGTTTTAGCTATATAGGACTTCATCTAGTTGGACTTGAATTTTGACAAAATATTTTTGTAATTTAGGTTTGCATGTCCCCATTTCGACGCCAAGCGCTCTTTGTCCATCTACAACAAATGATCACTCGATTCAGTCCTCCCTCTCATAAAAGGTAATTCTCATTTTCTATGGCTCATAGGAATTTTAGTCACGTAGGACACGACACCACGTTACATTTGCATTTTTATCATATCTTATGATAATATTTTGTTTCGTCATAACAATTTTTTTGAGTTCAATATTTTAATTTGAAGCTTTTATAAAAGTAAATATTTTTGTGAATATAAATGACACAAAATATTTTTTTTAAATTTTTAGAACAAAATATTTGAAGTTAAAATAATTTTAAGTGCGTTACAGCTGGCTTTGAGTTTTTTTTTAAAAAACGACGACTTAGTACCCTTTTGTCCAACGGTAATATTTTGTAGCGTTGTTGCTACGCAGTTTAATACAGCTGGCGCTCAGTTTTTTAAAACGACTGTGTTTTAATAAAAGTTTTGTTTATTAATCTGTTAGTCTGTTACAGCTTGCACTATACGTGTCTCATTTTTAACACATCACTTTGTGCTTCTTTGTAAGCCGTCAGATCTGATTTTATCTATGGTTGTGTGTATTTCTTTAGTGATCCATGTGACTCTGTTTTACACCAATCTGCACACACTTGTACACTCTATAAATAAAGACCTTGTGTCCTCATTTTCACACACCGAGAAAATTCACTTTTGTGTCAAAGTTCTGCCAAAATTAATTTTTGAGAGAGAGAGAGATTATACACGAGTATTTTCAGAGAAAAATCTTTTGTCTATCCTTTACAAGACATTGTTGAGTCTTAAAAACGTATTGTGCATTAAAGAAAGGAAGGTTTCTAATCTCAGAATCTCTGCATCTCCAAATCGGTTGATTTTTCATTTTGAAAAATCGTGTTGTGAGTATATCTATTATTGTTCTTGTTTTCTTGTAATTTCAGACTTGTTATCTGTTAGATCTAATGTGTTTGTGTAAGTATTGTGCTAAAATATATCTTTTATAGACACTACACACACAAGAACAACTAGTAGTGATTTTATATCATTTAAAACATTTTGTTTTAAATCTATCTTTAAAGAAATCTGATTTTCAATCAAGAACAACTGATTCTAGGTTTAGATAGTTAAACCTATTTCGATTTGTGAACCGGACCAGATTTACCTGAACTTGGAAGTGTGACCTTGGACTAAAAAAATTTATACCTGAATATTTGACCAAGGACTTGGACCGAGAACAAGAACATATTGGACCTAATATCTGAATCTATTAGACTGATTAAAACTGGAAATAATAACATAATAGATTAAAACATTTTTAATCTAAATATTGTTATAAACAGTTAGTTTTATTTCTGACTGCATGCTTGATATGTTTTATTCCTTTTCAGTCTAGAATATATATGTATGAACATGATTACTTGATTGTGTAAGTGATTTTCAGGAATTGTTTTCATCTCATATCACTCACATATAATCACTCACTTTGTATTCACGTAGACACATGTTTGTATAATATCTGAACAAGTCTAGTGTTCAAAGATTTAAAGAAATAGAAAAGAAAGATTTTCAAAAGTGTATTCAAAGTCAAGATGACTTGATTTGGATAACATAAGACTTGCAAAGATATAGGTGATATAGTCTGTTGCATCACACACTATCACTTCATTAGAAAATAATTAATAGGCATTGAGCCAACCTGCGCTTAAAGAAGTTAAAGGGGAGGCTGAGAAGTGAAGAACACAAAAACAAGCAAGGACAGTTTAAAGAGAGAACAGAATAAGCAACCAGGCTAGAGACTTGGTCGAGTGGGGTAATAGCTAGATCTTTCTTCTTTATTTGTTAAGTTTGTTGTTTGTAAATCGTTCCTGTTGATTTATTGTTTTAGTGGAAGTAGATTTGGTAACTCCTAGAGGAGTTCGTCGTTTTTCCCGGGGAAGGGTTTTTGCGACGTAAAATAAATACTGTGTGCTGTATATTTTTGTTTATCACCTCACAAGAAAAATTAGGGTTAACTAAATAGAAACTCGCCTAAAATTGAATTAGTTTTGGACTAATAATTAACTTTGAAAATCAAAATCATTTTCATAAAAGTTAATAAATTAAGTAAAAGTTTAATTTGGTCCCCTTTGCATCATTCATATAAACTCGTAGGTCAAAGGTGTTTACTCAACAATAAGTTTACTTCCGCATATAAAGTCTTTGCCCATCGCCCTAGTTGCCTGGGGTTACTACAAGATCTTGGTATAAGCGTATATCCACCTTTCTTTTAGACAATGGATTTAGGAGAGGATTGAATGACCAAACCTTATTTGTAAAACATTTTGACAACAACATTACTATTGCTCAAGTTTATGTTGACGATATCATTTTTGGATCCACCTCCCCTTTAGAAGTTACGACCTTTTCGGACATTATGCACAAAGAATTTCAAATGTCACTTATGGGGGAATTACAATTCTTCTTAGGACTCTAAGTTAAACAAAAATCATAAGGATTGTTTCTATCGCAATCTAAATAAGTTTTAGAGATTGTCAAGAAGTTTGGCCTAGAAACAGCTAAAGAAGCTAGGACTCCTATGAGTACCTCTGTCAAACTTTTTAGAGATGATAATGGAAAATATATTGATACCGCCTTGTACCGTAGTATGATAGGAAGCTTACTTTATCTTATTGCCTCCCATCCTGACATCATGTACTCTGTCTGCGCATGTGCCCGATATCAAAAAATCCTAAAGAGAGTCACCTATTGTACGTTAAAAGAATTATCAAATACATCAAAGGTACTCTAAATTTAGGACTCTGGTACACTAAAGACACTTCTAGTACTATAGTAGGTTACACCAATGCTGATTGGGCCGGTTTTATCGATGATGGTAAGAGTACTTCGGGAGAGTGTTACTACATTGGTAACAATTTCGTAGGATGGAGTAGTAAGAAACAAAACTGCATTTCCTTGTCTACTACCGAATCCGAATATATTGTAGCAGGAAGCTGTTGTGCTCAATTACATTGTCTAAAACAAATGCTGAAAGATTACGGTATAACTGAAGATAAGTTACATCTCTATTGTGACAATCAAAGTGCAATTAATATTTTAAAAAATTTTGTTCAGCACTCTCGTACCAAACATATTAAAATCAGATATCATTTCATACGCGTGTTAGTTGAATCTAAGGAGTTAGAAATAAATTACCTTCCTACTGAATTGTAATTAGCTGACCTATTTACCAAACCTTTAGACTTTCTTCGATTTGAATCTCTGCGCAATTCTATTGGTATGGTCATGGCAGAACAATGATTTATTATTTCTACTAGTTTTCTTTGCCCTTTGTCCATTTGAGAAAAAATGGGGGAGAAATTTGAGTCCTCTTAGACATTTTGGTATATTCTCAACTAAAAAGATTGATCTTAGTTATCTTATTTTTAGGAATCAGTACCTTCAAGTTACAACAAAATTTAGTTAGGGTATTGGTTTGTATCTAGTTTAGTTATGTAATTTTTTCTTTCTAGGATATTGAATAGAGAGAATTTTTGTATAGGAATAGGATTTTCTTATTTCGTGTGTATCCCTACGAGTCCTCGTTGACTCAAAGGAGATTTTGTCTCATATTTCCAAAGGGGGAGATTTAAGCACACTATATCTTTGACTTACTTGAGTCTATATTATATAGGTGCTCATCTAGTTTGGAAATAGTGATAAAATTTGAGTCCCATATTTGTTTACCAAAGAACCTCAGACTCTACACTTGATTTCTCTACAAGTTCCTAAAGGTAGTATACCAACACCACACACTAGGACTGCATACATACATTATCCCATTCTCTAATTTGTTGTGTGTGAGTTAAATCCCTTAAATTAATTTTTTACTAATTTTGGGATGTGCTATATAATTTCTAAGATTTTTAAAATGATTTTTAGAAATTAAAACTAGTCATTTAGAAACCTTTGGGGCTGTTGTATAAATTATTTTATTAGCTTAATGTTTGTTTGGGTAGGAAACAAAAGCTCTAGAGACTTCAGGGTGTGAAATTACTTACTTTTAGTACGCGTTTTATAACCCGTATTTTGTCAACACGTGTTGCCCTCTAATTGGTTGATTATGTGTTTCTTTACTCTCACAGAACTATGTTTCTTTGAGAACCATTGGATCAATATTATCGATGATCTGCATGTGTTTAGACGTAATCCATGTGAACCTCTCTTGACCAATCATTCCTGGTTATTTCCACCGCTTTATTTTAACCATTAGATCTTTAGTCAACTGGTCAAGATCAATCTCAACCATTGGATTGCCTCTGAGTTTCTAGATCCTTCCCCACTCACTATATAAATGACCTAAGCCTAAGCCATTTGAGACTTTGCCCTTAGTCAAAAACATAGAGAAAATAAGAGTCAGAGAGAGAGAGGAAGAGTTAGAGAGAGAGGGAGAAAGAATTAGAGAGAGAAATGAAACCCTAAACCTAACTCAGCCCAAATCTCATCCTTTTCTGAGAGTAAATTAGTTTGAGATTTGAGAATTTTATACTCTATAATTATTTATCTCTTTCCCAACTTAATTACGTTGGTTAAATCTCCGTTTCTTTTCATAGAATCTTGAGATTACGCCTTTATGATACAGTTCACTTAGATAGTTCTTAGTCTCGATTTCTTATTTCGAGAAATCTTATTTTTATTAGTTATTTTCAAACTGATATGTTGATTTCAAACCCTAAACCAACAAAATCCTTTTTAATTTCAGTTTACTCAAATATTCAGACTTAGATCTAGTTGAGATCTTGATTGGGGATTTCACTTTCAAATATTTCACGCTTTCTGAAATAAGTTCATATTTTCAAATAAGGAAAGTGCATAGGATCTTGGCTAGTTTTTTATAGCAAGATTCCCTCTTGATCTGCGGATATTTTAAAGATCCAAAGTCTAATTATTTTGACTAAATTGATTTTGGAAATCTTGCATATTAAGTAATTTGTTTGTAATTTGTTACTAATATTGTTTGTAATTAAGTGTGTGTGAGTTGAATGCATGTGATTTAGAGCACAACACCACATACACCTTCACACTACTACACTGAAAAGTGTTGGTATTGAGATATTTTAATTTAGAGTCGACGTAACGCTAAAAGGAGTGGAGTTACGAAGCTGGGAGAACATCAGCAATATCATAACCTTAGGAGAAGTCAGAAAATGCCAGAGGAGTTGGTATATTTCTCAACTTAGTTTAGGTTTGATTATGTGTCTTGATTGTTATATAGCTTGTAAACTGTTACTCTATTTTAGTGGACTTTTTACTTTTCAGGTGTAGAGACCTCTGTGGATGTTTCCCCAATTGGGTGGGGTTTTACCACGTTAAAATTGCTCGTGTATACTTCTTCTTCCTCTCATCTCTTTCTTAAGGCTGTGTTAATTTAATTTTCTTAATTTTTTTTTCAAAGTTGGTAAACCTATAACTGAAATAACTCATTCATACTATTTTACACATATTTTGTTTAAAAAAATTAAGAAAGGAGTTTCTTTAATAAACTGTTCGAAACCATTTAGATAGTTTAGTCTTAAATTAAACAACTTAAGTGGTATTTTTTTCATCTCCTTCTTTGTCTAACCAGATTTTCATCTTCATCCACCTTGAGCTTATGGAAGAGGACCTTAGGATCAATGCCAGGAATATCATCATGGATCCAAGAAAAAATGCTTTGCCTCTTCCTCAGCAGCTTTACCAACTTTTCTCTAATATCTTTTTCCAGGGCCTTGTTGACCTGAATGGTATTTTTCGGCTCGTCCTTGTTGAGGATGATGGATTATAATTCTTCAGTCACTTCACCCTTTTTCATCTTGGTTTCATCTTTGGGGTCAAGAGTGTCGATGTTATAAGTTATAGTGGCCATCTTATGCGTTTCTCTCTTTTCAGCCAAGTTGAAGTAAAACTCACGTGCCTCAACTTGGTCACCCTGAACTTCTTCTAGTCCATATGGAGTCGAGAATTCAATAATTTGGTGAATTATTGAGGTCATGTCCTTAAACTCCTTGATGGATACTCAACCCAGAATTATGTTGTACGCTGAGTAGACGCTCTCATCCATAACAAAGAAACGAATCTTCTCTGTAAGACACTTTGGCAAACAGTTCCCCATTCTAACATCCACATCATAGATTCCCAAAGGTTGCACCTTCTCTCTACTAAAACCAATGAGTGGTTAGTGATATGGGATCAGCCTCTTCTTACTCAACCCCATACCCTTGTAGCAGTCTCAGAACATCACATCAGCCGAGCTTCCACCATCAACCAATTTTCTAGGAACTTCATACCTATGCACTAAGGTGGTGATCACTAAGGGGTCATCATGTGGGGCTAAGAACCCCTTAAAATCCAACCTCAAAAAACCAATAATAAGGGTATTCATATTAATTTTTTTTCTCTTCATCTTCTTCGGATCAACAACTGTCGAGTGCACATATTTGGGCTTTGGAGGGAAAGCGTTGGCTTCTTCAACATGAGCTTTCCTGTCAGCCATTTCCTTTCCACCACCTGTAACTCCTCCACAAATCATATTAACTTCGAGAGAAATTATGTGAAGACGACCTTTAGGATCGGTAATTGGAGGTCACAGGTTTGGGTCAGTCTCATCATCATCGTCTGAAGCATCGTCGTCTCAGCTAGTTGGAGCATCAAGATTGCATTTATCATTCCTCTTCTTCTGAGTGTCATCTCGACCACCCTTTGAACTACTTTTATTTACATATTTCCTCAACTTGCCAACTTTTGACATTTTTTCAATCTCATCTTTGAGGGAAAAATATATGTTTGTTGTATGGCCATGATATTTTTCAAATTCACACCATAAATTCTTGCTCCTCTTGTGAGGAGGAGTTCTCAACTTTTTTGGCATCACAGAGACTGGCCATTCTTTATCTCATTCAAAATATGCTCACATTTGACTGTCAGAGGGATATAGTCAGCGAACTTATCGTTCGCCGACCTCTTTTTGCCATATTTACCCTTTTCTGGAATTCACTTCCACTACTTGCACCTTTCTCATTGTCTCCCTTTGCAACCATCGCCTCCTACGCATTCATAACCTTCCTGATCGTAGCTAGGAGTTTGTCCATAGATTTTGGAGGATATTCTACGAGATTCTATAGAAGATTTCCTTTCTGCAATCCTCCCATCAGGGCGGTCATATACATGCTCTTCGTAGTCTTCAACCTCTAATTTCTCCTTATTGAAGTGAGCTATATAATCCCTCATAATTTTATTCTTTCCCAGCTTCACGTATAACAAGTGTGTTATCTTTTTTTAGGGCTTCATTTCGAAGCAAAAACTGTGTATAAACCTCTTTGTTAACTGCTTGAAATTATCTATCTAGTTTTTAGGAAGGGAGGTGAACCACACATGAGCAGCACCGGTAAGTGTACTGGAGAAGGCCCAACACCTCATCTCGTTCGAGGCTGAGTAGATATCAGAAGTTTGTTCATACATCTCCACATAATGGACAGGATTAGTGCGCCCATCATATTTGGGTGTGACCACTGGCAGTTTGAATTTAGGCGGGCTTGGATAACTTATAATTTTTGCCACAAAGAGGGAGCCTTTAGTGTAACCCCTCTGAAAAAGGTCTCGACTCTTCACTATATCCCCTATCTTTTACTCCAATCGCTACATGGAATCATTCCAAGGCCTCTCAGTCCCAGCTATAACCTATCTCTCGGCGTGAGCTATTTGTCTCCAGACCCCTCTCTATCGGCTGGACGAACTGAAGGCTCCCTAGTAATCATCCTTTTTCAGCTATTCAACTCTCGTTGTTCCTCATCTCAGCCTCGATGAGGCCGAAGGTCACCACATCTATAATTCCTTCTAGAACCAGCGATGCTTTGAGATCTGGAGAGGCGATTCCTCAAGTCATCTGCTATTGGGTCGAGCCTATCAAAGGCTGACCCTGTGCTTAGTTGGTCTAGAGCTAATGCCCGTAACCTACATCTCGACTTGGCCTACCACTATCTCCTCTACTGGGTTGAATTGGACTCACATTGTCTCCAGAGATTTGGTAAGTCTCCCAATATTCTATATTATCTTTATCATCACATTGATCGTCCTCGTCATCAGGGAGGTCTTAACCCGGCCTCCTCAGGTGTAAATGCCTAGAGTCGGCCACATTTCTACACCTTTATTGAGGAAGAAGATCTTTATGTGGGTCCTGGGGTGATCCCCTGGCCGTTGGATCTAGAACACCTTCCCTCGCGGCTAAAGTTATCAACTTCTCTCTAGCGCCGGCAGGTCTAACCACTATGTTCTGGCTGAATGCAGCGAGTTGTTCTTGGATATTTTGCTGGATGGCCGCCAAGGAGCGCAGCGCCGTTTACACTTCATCCATTTTTTACTGGGGTGGGGCTTAGCTGGATCTTAGCCTAACGCCTAAAAGAAGATTGGATGACATATCTCTGACGAACTAGAAGAGCTAAAAATCAAAAGAAAAACTTGAGAGGTTCAATAGGACTCTTTCAATGGTAATATAGTCCCACCTAAGCGGAGATTGATCTCCACTAGAGAATCTGGTGAGTACAAGATAAACAAAGATGAGGAAGAATATATACTTCATTCCCACAGACGGTGCCAGATTGATGATACCAGAAATGGTATCCCCAAATCAATATAAGTGTGCAAGCTCAAACCAGTGTATTAATGGAGTATGAACAAGAATAAAAATATAGAAGGAGATGAGGCAAAAATGGAGATAACATGAAATATAAGTGGTTCAGCCTATCTAAACCTACTACACTATCTGAGTGTGTGTGAATTCCACTAAGAATGGGCTTTAATGGCCTTGGGATACATAACACTCAAGCTTTATCTCTCTATTGTGTTTTTAACAGAGTTTAAGCTAGGGTTTACAATGATCGATCCTTTACAAAGATGTAGAAAACAAGTATTTATAGTGCATGGGGGTGTAGTATACCCCCCAAGCATATAATAAGCATGTGTGGAATGTTCCTAGCCAATGAGGAAGAGCCAGCTGTCACTGCCACATGTAGGTCATGATGAAAAAATATTCCCTCAAATGTGAAGGAGATGTTGTTATAACAGTTTTGGTACACGTGGGAACTACAGCCCATGCGCACACTCTCACGCGTTCCTCAAACCACGCCCTTTATCAGCTGTCCACTATTGGCCATCTGTCCAGGCCGAGGTCGAGTTATTGAACTATGGTCCACTGAGGGAATGACACTTATCATGTTGGGTTGTCTCGTCCTGTCTTCATCGTCTGGATGATGGGTGAGGACAAGGGTGATAATTCATGGGATTAATGAGGTAAGGCATGTTAACTAGTCTTCCAGGCCGAGGCTGACGTTCCCTACGATAAGCCATTGGTTGAGGTCGAGTCAGTTTGGGCCAAGTCATAACTTCTCTTTCTGAACGAATTGTTGATGGTCAGCTTTGGTCAAGGTAATATAATTCTGGATGGGGGTATATTTGGCATATCATGTAGGTCTTAGTCACGAATGTCCTCCACTACAAGTTGGGGTTGGAGCGACCGTGGCTGCCTTACTTGCAAGTTTAGTCAGGAGAGTTGGATCGCTGATTTTTTTTTACATATATTAGATTTAGATAAATTTTTCCACACCTTAAACTCTTTTCACCAAAGAGAAAGCTAGAGACTTACTGTTCTTCCTCTTTTCAACCTTAAATCTCCATTAAAACAAAACTTCAACCCTTTTTGGAGAGCTTTACACTTATATTTTGTAGAAGGCCAAAAAAGAAAAGGTGGCATATTTTCACGAAGCGAACGCAATTGTACCATGACATTTTCAAAATACTTATTTTTTAAGAAATAATATTTCTATTTTCTCCTTAATTATTATTCGATTAAAATGTTGCCTAAACATTAAACACACATGATTTCAAAAGAAGATTTGTAACCTAATTAGGGAAGTTCTACCCAATATATAAATATGATTTATGAACTTTTAAAATTGGTTTTAATACTTAAAATACTGAATGCTTAGAGTAGTATTCTTTGTTATTGTTGGATGTTGGGACGAATCACATGTTAAATAATTTCTGAAATTAGATAATATGGTTTGGATGTATTAAATCATGTAGTCGAATATTATGCATAAAATATGGTTTGAATGTATCATTAGTTTAGTCTTATTTCCTGTTATTTTATTTATGAGACAATTGTATTGGATCTAGTGGGTCATTCGACCCCATGGTTGATTTATAGTTTTTAGTTGGTGAGATTTTGTAGTTGACTTTTTTCATTTGAAATTTATATTATTGGAGTTTTAGCATGGTGATGGATCTTAATGGTTTATTATTGTTGGGTTATCTCAATTTATATCTAGTGGAAAAAGTTTTAAATGTCTCATATTTTTATCACACACTAAGAATGAAATTTTAATTTTAACGCGTATAAGAGTATACTATACTCGTTGTCCTCCATAAGAGAGAATGTCTGAATTACTTCACCAAAACATGCATCAGGTTTCGTCCAAGATGTCACCGAAAAGCTTCATTAATGAATCAGATTAACTCAATATCAAACATCCACACTACCTAGGAAAACATATAAGACTTAGGGGACATAGATTCACCTTGGTTAATTTATTTTTATAAATTAAAAAGTCTTTTTAATTAACCTTTGTTTTGTAATTTTGTCAAAAACACATGCAAATCTACCTTTCATATAGACAAATCAATTTTATAAATAATTGTATCCATTTGCGTATTTTAAGTATAAATGTTCACGTAAGATATAAACGTACTTGGAGTTTGCCTCATAACTATTTCTAAAATCTTCTAAGGCCAACTGGACAAGATCACTCGACACATGTGCGACTTGCCTCGCCTCATCTTCGTCGCGACAACGAATTGCCTTGCAGAGGCGAAACTTGTCGCTGGAATTTTTTTGTCCCTATTTAAAAAATCTATAAAAAATAGAGACTTGCTTCACTGCAGCAATGGTCCTCCTCGCTGTAGTGACACAATCTCGCTGGTTGCTTGTGTCCCTGTGTAAATAGTCTGAACAAGTACGTGAACTATATTTTTACAGGTTCACAATAGCGACACAACTCGTTGCAGTGATACACGTCTAACAATACCAAAAGTTACTTTTGCACAAGATCTTTCTTTAAGATCTTCATGGTTAGTGTGTCAAGTATAATTTTTTGGGTAAGTGAGACCCTGATGTGCCTACTTCACACCTTAAGAATGTGACACCAAGTATTTGAGACTTTAGATATTTCCAAATTAAAAGTCTATAAGTTAAGATGTCGTATTCTCTTCCAACCGAAGAGTGAGAGCTTTGAAAAAATATTTTTACTGATCAAAACATTTTATATATTTGAGATCATATATTTTCTCTCCTCTTCTTTGAGATATTTTAAACCATTGTTTCTAACATAGGTACCTTATTTTACAAATCTAATCTTCATTGGTGAGTAAATATTTTCTCTTCCTTGGCTTGAAAAAACTCGGTTTGAGATTTAAAGTACCAACACCCAACACACATATCTATAGGATTCCATAAAAAATAGTAGGTCTAGAATTTTGTTTGCTTGAAGGTTCCATCCCGAAATAACAAAGATTTTCTTCAAACCCTAAACAAATAAAGTTTGGCCAGAGGATTTAAGGGAATTAGTTGTTGATCAAAATCGGTCGCGATTATGCAGTGTTCTCCAACTATTGGCACTCTCTATGGAGAATATGGTAGGAAAGAGTGTTTAGTCGGTTGTACCATCATGAGGTTGTTAGTATATTTTTTCTAGTTTTAAAACTCTATCGTAGTTCAATTGTCGTTCTTATCGGCCCGAGATTTTTCCAGTTAGTGGGGTTTTCCCTCATACATTCGGTCTTAAGACTATTTCACTCTTTCCACCTCTTTTAGAATCATTGTTTTAATTAATAAGTTAAAACTTGAGAGATTCTAAAATTTAGTAAAATATTTTGTCACACAGAATTTCGGATTGTTAAACTCTTTTGTAATAATAAATCAACAAACCTTTTTCTTGAATTAAGTAGATTAATTTTTATATGGGTAGCTACCATTAAGAGGAAAACTATCAACATGTATCAAAGAGGGTATCCGAATTTTAGGTATAAAAACTTAGGTATAAATCCTTTTGTATGCAATGAATGGAAGTTCAACCCTCCGACCTCCTCCATTTAATGGTAGTAATTATTCTTATTGGAAAGCTCATATACCAGGATATTTAATGTCTATGGATGATTGTATTAGAATATTGTCCTTGTGGGATGAACATGTCCTAATACCGTTATTGATGACGTCCAAGTTAATAATATTAGATCTAGTTGGGATGACAACGGATTAAAGGAGAGTGGGTGGAATATAAAGGGACTTAACGCTATTTTTGGTTGTGTTTCTCTGGGTGAGTTTAAATATATATCCACATGTAAAACGTCTAAGGAGGCGTGGGACATTTTGCAAATAACCTATGAAGGCGCCTTCACTGTGAAGCATGATAGGCTTCAATAACTTACCACCCATTTCAAACTTCGTACCATGATGGGAAATAAAACTTTTGATGAGTTTTATGTCGAGTTTAGTGATGTGATTATCTCCGTCTTTGCTTTGGGGAAGACTGTTAAAGGGCATAAAATAATTGATTAAATCTTATGGTCTCTTCCTCTTTAGATTCTGTGGAAAAGTGAATGCCATTGAAGATATTAGAGCCTTTCTTTCGAAACCAATGCGTATAGATGAATTAGTTGGATCTCTCCATGCTAATGAGGCAAATTTGATGACTTATCACCACGGAGTGAATTCTAAAGAAAAGGAGAAAAATCAAGATTTTAATGCTAATAAGGTATCTCCCGATTTTAGTTCCCATGACGTTAGAACCGTTGGTGAATCTTCAACTCATTCTAGAGCCAAGGTTAGGTGACTTTCTATGTTCCTATTGCAACAAGTAAGGATACTTGAAGGATTTTTTTCTTTTGGCTTAGGAAGCAACAACTCAAATGCCGCATCAATCCACAACCCTTTAGGTGCACACATTGTCATAAGTCACGACACCTTAGGGAGTTTGGTGTGTTGCTTAAACTAGCTTCACATTTAGATGATTTTTATAATGGTATAAAGGTCAATAGGAAAAGGAAGAAAAGGTGTGTAAGGACATAAATTTTCAATTGAGTCCCTGTATTGTTTTGACTTAATTTCGTGAACAAAACTGTGTTTGTAATATGTCATAGGGAGAATTTTATTTTGTCACCATCCCACTCGGTCTATGACCTATTGAAGAAATTTAAGACGTTGTGGCAAAGCTTCAAAGATTTAATCATGCCGTTGTTTAAATTGGTGCCAGTTTATTCGTCTTCAAAGTTAATTTCATTTCGAGATCACTCAAGTATGAATGCGTATAATTAAGGGTGCTCGAAATTATTTTTATAAAAGAAAAAAATGTATTTTTTATAAAGAAAAATGTATTAAAATGTTTTATAGTGTTTTAAAAGGTTTAAACTACATTTTATGATGATAAGCTCGTAAAAGAGTTTGGCATTTTTGGATCTCTCATTGGAAGAGACGTTTTTAAACAAAAAGTCAAAAAGTCAAACTTTCGCTTTGTCATTCAAACGACATCCAATCTCGTTCAAACGAGATGGGATGTCGATCGAACGAGTTCCTCAAGTCGTTCGAATGACACGTTTTTCGAGGCGGCATTTAAATCCTATTTAAACAGTGTTTTCATCATAATTTCGTAAGTGTGCTTTCTGGAAAACAGTTTTACGAACCAGAACATTGTTTGCATATGTTTTCTAAGGTTTAAAAGTCTTAAACACATCCTTAGAGTTTGTAAAGATCCGAGTTATCATTCTTATATGTTTAAGTGATCTTGCTGCACCAAAGTTGTTTGTTCTACACATTGAACACAAAGGGTTTTGCGGTGAAGAAGCGACAGACATCGTGATCTACATCGTAGACGTATCAAAGCCATTCGGTGGATACCGAGACATACGTGGACGCATGTGTTGTGGACAGGTATCGTGGAAGATGAAATTTCTGCGTGGGCACTATTGAAGAACGGTTGAAGATCAGAAGGAGCGTCAAGACCCGTGGGGATCGAGTATTAGTGTAAGGCTAATATGTCTTTGTAAAACCATTGTTCATAGTGATTGTTTGGCCTGGGTCGTCCGATGTTGTTTTCTTATTTTGGGTTTTTTCCTCGTACATCTGGCGTTGTGAATATTCTTTACTTTACTTTACTTGCTTTAATCACTAGATGCATGTTTAGGATTAATCAAGATAAAACTAGTTTAAAGTAAGAATAGAGTTTTTCACCACTTGGTTTAGTGCATAATTAAAAGTTGGATCTTTATCGGAGAAAAATTAGTTTTGTTTGAAACATACATATCGGGCCACTCACACTTTTCAAATTGGTATCAGGACGGGTTAGGCTAATTTATCTCGTGATCCTGATTTTTTAAGGATTTAATTTCTGATACAATTTGTCTACTCGCATTTTCAAATTGGTATTAGAGGTAGAAAACATATTTTATTTGTTTTGTGATCTCGTGTGTTTGCTTATCTCTTCTGTGTTTGTTTTCTCTCGATGGATTCTCTAAGCTTTGACGATTTACATCGTTTGAATTTAAAGTTTGCAAATCGTATTGAAGTTTTAAAAAAAGAAAATTGCGGTTTTAAAAATAAGATTGAATATTTGCAAACGTTTCAAATTCAAAGAGATATTTGTCGTGAGCACTTTAGTTCCTTGTTTAAATATTTTAATATATTAAAATTGGGCAAAAAGGAGAGTGGTGATAGAGTCCTCATTTTAGAAAAAGAGTTAGAGAATTTAAAAAATTCTAATGTTTGTGCCGTTGAGGAAAATATTTCGATTAATGAGTATGTGGCATGAGAAAAGGCTCTTAGGGATAAGTTTTCTCACATTGAGGGGGAGCGAGATAACCTTCTAAGGGTAATTGATAATTTAAAGAAGGAGTCCCGATTTTTTGAGGAGTCTAATCGTTTGCTGGAGTCGAAGGTTTTGAAGTTAAAAAATGATTTAAATGACTCGAGTAGTGATGGTAGTGTCTTATCTTGTTATAGTGGTTTGAATGTAATAGCCAAAACCATAGTTTGTTTTAGAGCGTCAACCATACCCAAGGGTAGTAAAAAAGGTCAACCTAAAGGTCCCGTTCCTCGTCGTGTTTTCACATGTTCGCATTGCGGTAGGAAAGGTCACCTTAGGAGTTTTTGTTTTGATCTTATAAAAGACCCTAGGAAGATTAAACGTAGTATCCCATTGGTTCCCAAAATCCGTTTTGTTAGGTATACACCTGTTTGGGTTAGGAAATCCATTTTGGAGATGCTAAATGCTTCGTTGGTTGATTCTCATATGCATGCACATGATTCATCTCTTGATATCTCTTATGGTTAGTAGCTTGCATGTTTGTCATATGCTAGTTTGCTTCATGATTTATTCATTGCTAGTATTATGACATGTGTATCATTTTGAATTATAGTTTTCATTTGTTTGTGTCCTATTTGGAAAATATAAAAATATTTTATTTTTTGAGAAAACTTTTGAAGATCCAAAAAGATTTTGCTTTTCTTTGAATCAAAATAAGTTTGAAAAGTCAAAAAGATTTTCAGTTTTTGTTTTTGAGTTTATATGTTTGATGTGGCATATTGGTGTGCTTGGACCCCTCCTGTCATTTCATTATCCTTGTGGCTAGGACATTTGGTCATTATTATCGATATTTAGAATGATCTTAACAATTTTTTATATGGGGTTGTTTCGAAGTTGATATGCATTTTGATTCGACTTTGTATATATTCCAACATTGCACACATGCACGAGTTTATATGGATGTTTGACTTATCTTGCATATTTAAATTTGGTGAGGTGTTCTTATCTCAATCTTGCCATCTATGTGTAAGTAGACTTAATGAGAAGTGTGCATGTAATATCCGTTTACCGTGAGGATTTAAAATTGGTAAAAATGATGAGTGATTCACGGGAAAGGGCTGCGAGAGTTCAAAATTGACTCGTCATGAAAGCCACCGTTTAAAAGAGCCCAAAAGAAAATGCAATATGCTAAGAAAAGGGCCAATAAGATTTTCTCTAAGTTGAGAATGCTAGAAACCTCAAAAGAACTTGAAAAAGTATATATATATATATATGAGGGAGTTTGGTTGGAGAAAATTTAAACTGGATTGCACATCTAATCCTAATGTTGAAACATTTCAATTTGACGCTATTGTTTGTAGAATCGTCAAAATTCTGGGTTTGTGTGCATGTAGTATGTTTAGTTCATTAAGCTCACACTTTAATTGCCATATGGCTATGATAAAGTTTGATGATTTATAGCTATCAATTATAGCTTCTTGATCATTTCGATGTGTTGGAATTGTGACTCATTTGTTATAGTTTCACACCCATTCATTTCATGTCCATGTTTGAGCACATCTATACCATGTTTGCATGTAACTCGCATTTTTAGTTTTGATGAGTTTTTATGTTTTGTGCGAAAAGCCTACTGTTTTAGCACTGTTTTGATTCTGTCAGGCCCTTCCTGGAATATTTTTGTGGAAATTTTTTAACTGGGAAATTCTTTATAATATTTCTGGGAAATTGGAAACTTTTGGCAGGTCACGCGAAGTCGTTCTAACGACAACTCATCTCGTGCGAACGACTTCTGTGCTTCGTTCGAGTGACTTCCTCATCTCGTTTGAGCGAAGTCCCTGGCTCGTTCGAATGACAGGCTGAAAAATGGCTTCTGATTGGTTTGCAGTCCTCGGGTTCAAAATGATATTTTTGGTACTGCATGACGCATTTTTCTTTGGACTGACTGGTTTATATGCAGGTTCTTTTGTGTTCCAAATTGGTATTTTGCATATGAGTCCGTTTATCACACCTGATTAATTTGCGATATTCTTTGTGTGATTCCTTGGTTTACTAGCTACTGATTTATCATTGCTATGATCTTATTTAGCAGGTTGTTTCATGATTATCTAGCGTTTTTCAATTCTCAAATTGGTATTAACTTAATTCAAATTGATTTCATATTCTCATGCTAGATATTTCAGATTGGTTTATCTTTTCACCGGATTGTCTATTCGAGACAAAAAGGGGGAGAGATGTATGTGATGTGGGGGGAGATTTGTTGAGCGCTAATATTGATATCTGGATTTACATATTGTTTGATTATGTTTGTTTCAAATTAATTGGTATCAAATAATTGCTCACATGTTTCAAATGATCTTATTAGAAATATAAATTGGTATCATTTGTTCCTCCATACTTCACTGGGTATATGTTTTTCTGTTTCATGTGTGTAGATATGCTTCATTGATTAGAGAGTTCAAGACTACATCACATTCAGAGAGTTCATGCTTGTCGGTGCTACATATTCTAGTCCGTGTCGTGTATGTTTTGATTTTGGGTTTATGGGATGGGATTTAGGTGTCATACGGCTTGACGGCCCGGTTAGGCATTTCACTGGTTTAGTTTTGTCCCAGAATAGTCAAAGGGGGAGATTTGTAAGGACATAAATTTTTAATTGAGTCCCTATATTGTTTTGACTTAATTCCGTGAACAAAACTGTGTTTGTAATATGTCATAGGGAGAATTTTATTTTGTCACGATCCCACTCGGTCTATGACGTATTGAAGAAATTAAAGACGTTGGGGTAAAGCTTCAAAGATTTAATCATGCCGTTGTTTAAATTAGTTCAAGTTTATTCGTCTTCAAAGTTAATTTCATTCTGAGATCACTCAGGTAAGAATGCGTATAATTTATGGTGCTCGAAATTATTTTTATAAAAGATAAGGATGTATATTTTATAAAGAAAAATGTTTTATAATGTTTTAAAAGGTTTAAACTACGTTTTATTATGATAAGCTCGTAAAAGAGTTTGGCATTTTTGGATCTCTCATTGGAAGATACGTTTTTAAACAAAAAGTCAAAAAGTTAAACTTTCGCGTTGTTGTTCAAACGACATCCAATCTCGTTCGAACGAGATGGGATGTCGCTCGAATGAGTTCCTCAAGTCGTTCGAACGACACGTTTTTCGAGGCGGCATTTAAATTTTATTTAAATAGTGTTTTCATTATAATTTCGTAAGTGTGCTTTCTGAAAAACAGTTTTATGAACCAAAACATTGTTTGGACATATTTTCTAAGGTTTAAAAGTCTTAAACACATCCTTAAAGTTTGCAAAGATCCGAGTTATCATTCTTATATGTTTAAGTGATCTTGATGCACCAAAGTTGTTTGTTCTACACATTGAACACAAAGGGTTTTGCGGTGAAGAAGCGACGGACATCGTGATCTACATCGTAGACGTATCAAAGCCATTCGGTGGACACAGAGACATACGTGGACACGTGTGCTGTGGACAGGTATCGTGGAAGATGGAATTTCTGCATGGGCACTATTGAAGAACGGTTGAAGATCAGAAGGAGCGTCATGACCCGTGGGGATCGAGTCTTAGTGTAAGGATAATCTGTCTTTGTAAAACCATTGTTCATAGTGATTGTCTGGCTTGGTCTGTCCGAGGTTGTTTTCACGTTTTGGGTTTTTTCCTCGTACATCCGGCGTTGTGAGTATTCTTTACTTTACTTTACTTTACTTTACTTTCTTTAATCACTAGATGCATGTTTAGGATTAATCAAGATAAAACTGGTTTAAAGTAAGAATTGAGTTTTTCACAACTTGGTTTGGTGCATAATTAAAAGTTGGATCTTTTTCGGAAAAAATTAGTTTTGTTTGAAACACACATATTGGGCCACTCACGCTTTTCAAGGTGGAACCCCTCAAAAGGTTTCTTCCAAAGAAAGGGGGAAAGGAACAATGTTTGATCCTCTCACACTTACCGATTCGATTCCAAAATCCATCTTGTTAATAATTGATCCAAATACGATTCTGAAACAAGATATTGATAGAGGAGAACTTGAATTCCTAGAAAAACATGCCAAGGCTTGGTCCTTGTTAAAAATTAAATAAGGTTCTTTTTGTTTTGGTATCTTAGAGTGTTTGGTTTACTCTATTTGGATAGGCATATTGATTTATCTCCATCAGTAATATTACTCTTTGGATATGATCTTTGTTTTTCTTCATACCTTTAGATTTTTGGCCTTGTAAAATATCGATCTTCTATGCGTGTTAGGTATTATTTTATCCTAAACTTAAATGAAAACCAACATGCTTAGTTATTGTACTAATGATTCTATTTATAGTTTTTACTACTCCATTCTTAAACTTTATAGCTTGAATTACATTGGTAAAATGAGCTTGATAATTTACAGTATCCATCATAACTCATGTACTTTCACACCGTACAATAAACTTGAGAACTACCTTTACAGTATCCATCATAACACACACACACACATATATATATATATATATATATATATATATATATATATATATATATATATATGTGTGTGTGTGTGTGTGTGTGTGTGTGTGTGTGTGCTCAAAATCATGAGTGATGATGTGGTAAGGGCTGCAACTTTGGGTCGTGAGAACTACCTTTGAAAAATTAGAAATAGTTCCCAACCCTTATAATGAATGAGCAAAAGCCACCACATGCAAAATTTTATGAAAATCTATGTCTCAAAGATTTTATGTCTCCAAAAATTTAGTGACATCAAGGATATGAAACTTCAAAAGATTTAATCATAAATAGCTATTTGAGGGAGAAATATGACAGTTGAAAACTTTATTTGTTTTCAAGGAAAAATGTAGCTTTATCTTTATCATATAAAGTTAAAAAATTTCAAAAGTGAGTTCAAACATTGATCTTCATTCTTCAATTATACGGGTTAATGTTTATTTTATTCAATTTCTATTATGAGTTATATCTTTCAAATCACTTTATCTTTGTATGACTTTAATTTGACCTTAAGCTATTGAATGCTTAAATCATTCTTTTTGTAGAGTATTTTGACATAATCAAGAACCATTGTATGATCTTTTCTTTCCTTGTTTGTTCATTCAAAAATGGTATTTTAGGGATTAAAATGTACTTTCTTTATAGCTCCGAATTCATATGTACATTTCCTTTTTATTTTGCGTTGTTTTCTGCACAACTTTCATTCACTGGAAGCTGGCGCGACCTATGTCGCCGGAGCTTTGCTAAAATGATGATGGAGTGTCCTGTGAGAACTTTTTCACTCCAGTGGTAATGCCTGGGAATGATAAAAATCGCAAATCGGGTTATTTTAATCTATTTCCCATTTTTCTCTCAAAACCCCTTTTCAACATTAAAGATACCTCTTGTCTTCCTCCATTTTCGATCTTAGAAGCCCTTTAGGTTATCTTTACCTCTCTAGAGGATTAAAATCATCGTCCTATTAGGTTTTTTGTTTCGTAGATTCTATGATTTCATTTTTTAGAGGATTAAAATTATCTTTACCTCTCTAAAGGATTAAAATTATCTTTACCTCTCTATAATTGATGAATCTTTACTTATCAAGAGTTTGGATTGAATCTCTTGTGTAACATTTAGTGTGTATAGCTTTTACTTTACATGTTTGTGGTTTGACTACTCATAGTGTATGGTCCTTAGTTTTCATTTCCATATCTCATAGGATTTTTGTGTTTGTGTCTTGGTGTGTGATTTCAGGATATTTTTGGCTCCAAAATCTAGCTCACATACCTTGACCTCCTCCAAATACTCCAAACTTGATGACCTCTTCACCACATGTTCTATGCATTAGGAGAGGTCAATAGATTTGGAATCTTTTTTTTAGATGCGTTTATAATAGTTTTTGGATAAAAGAGATTGGATTGGTATTTTCTCTAAATCTGGACTATGTTACCCCGATATGGTGAGATAATTTTACTCTACTATCGAGGATGGTTAGAATCACAAAGGAAAAATAAATCTTTCTTCCAGATGAGGGGAATTTAAGTAAAACTTTCTTCTAAGTGGATAAGCAAACACTTTAGTATTCTAAAACAAAAATGCCCACAATATCCTTAAGAGAAGTATTTGAGTGGACCTAGCTACCAGGGTGTAATCACTCTTTTGAGCGAGAACTATTGTGAGGAATGGAATGGTAGGAATTTATTGCATGTTTATCTTGATAAAGTATTCTACATCCTAAATATGTTTATTTGTTCTTGTATTTTTCCCACATACCACTCTTATAACATAACTTCCAAACGTGTGAGATTGTCGTACATCGTTAGTTCGGGTGTTGATATATGATTGTGTGACTTGATCTTGATCTTAGACTAGATCGTTGATCACACAAAGGACAATTTTAAAGGTTATAAAGGGGATGCTTGATGCTCTGATACAAATTTCAGAATAGGGTGATGGTTCCGGAATCTTAAAATTTTAATTTCTTCAAGTTAAATTTTCTCTTATATAAAATTAATTCCAGTTCAAATTTACGCAAACCAACTTTAAACATGAATTTTCCAAATTTACTTTTTGTTAAACTAAAACTACCCAAATAAATTTAGCACCAATTACACCATTTTATGGTTAAACCATTTTTTTTTTAACCTAAACATGCATCTAGGTGAATTGCAAGATAAAATAAACAACCACAACACCGCAATATATGAGGAAAACCTATAACGGGAAAAACTTCGAACAACACATCCACAAGTCCACTAAGTATGGAATTATAAAAGGAAACGACAGAATAATTACACAACGACTCGATGCCCTCGCAAGCCTTAACTCTCTTCATTCCTTAACCTCTGACTAGTGACAACGTAGGAGTCCACTTACATCTTGGAGTCCACCGATGGGGGACATCAATCGTCACTCATATGGAGTCCACTGTATGAGAACCAATGGACATGGAATCATCCACGAGAAATAATCCTAAATAATGTAGAGAATGATAAACTCGGTGCCAAAACTTGATATCAAACATACATCATGTAGAAGCTTGGATCTTAAAACAATTTTGTGTAAACTTGGCTTGATGCTTGATAAAAATTAATCATAAATGATTAACAAACATTGATGACTTTTTTTAGAGAGATTTTTATCTCTAACGCAAGAAAAAGTTATGTGATAAAACTCCCATCCTGAACTACATAAACTGGATAAGAAAGTAGTGGGGAGTTAAGAAGAAAACTGCCATAAAAACGAATTTTGGGAGATTTGTGCCCATCTCGTTAGAAGTATCTTTCGAACGATAATTCTAACGAGATGACAACATAGACAAAAAAAGCGTCGTTGGAACAGTCATTTGAATGACACGCGCAAATGATAAAATATTTTTCTTTTTAAAAAAAATAAAGTCATTTTAAAATAAGCCTAACAAAATTCAAACACCCAATAATTATATATCCAAGGCTCAGTATAAAGTATGAAATCGTACCTGATATATCCTTTGGACCATTGATGACAAAATGTGGCACAAAACATGGCATAGGAATGTGATCTCTTTGACTTGACCGTTACGTCTTCAAAAAACATGTTATAGGCTTGACAGGTCACTAACTCAACTTTTACCCTATGACTCAATGTGTTTTGTTCGGAATAAAGCCAATACATACAAATTGACTCAATTGGAAATTTGTCCTTACAAATATCTCCCTTTGGATATTTCAGGACAAAAACAAAATAAAAACACCTAATGGCCATCAAGCTCATCTAAACAATCCCCCGACCCAAAAGAAAAAATTAAAGACGCTTGACCGACACATACTCTGAGTAGCTTTGCTTGCATAAAAACTTTGCCGCATGATTACAAACCTACACTCCTAAACACACCATAAACACATGGAGAATATAACAATAGAAATTTCATAATTAAATCCCCGCCTTTGTCTAACAATGTCTACCTAAGAAATGACGTCTCTCCCTAAGTTAGATCTCCCCAAATGCTAGAGTTAGAAACCATGTCTTCCCCGTTTTTGTGCAGGAATAAACAAAGATTAAGGTGCATAAAGGAAAAACAATTATATCATGCAATGGTGTATAGTGATACAAGTATAACGAAGCAACTTGGCAACACAAGAACAACTAATCGACACAAAGAGTAATAGATACCAACTGAGATGCAATAGCAAAATGATAAAAACTAGAATGTACTAAAATAAACATGGGATACCAATGAAATATCGCAACAAGAAAGATACCGATATAAACAAATAGCATACAAGGACTAGATGCAAGATCAAAGGCTCAAAACAAATGATGCCATATATATAAATATGCAAAAGATATTATTGAACCATAAACGCATATATATATATAGGTATAAACACCACACAAGACAATAAACACAATAATCTTTCCACATGCATATGACATAAATGTGTCTAAATAAACATGTACTAAACGGAGCGAGGAGGTACAAACTAGATATTAAAGAATTATGGCCCAATCACTTAAACATGTTCAAGAAGTTATATTTGATTGCAAATCTTTGTCAAACTTAGATTTAGCCTCATGTGACAAGATAAAGTAAACTCCAAGAATAAACAAACAACATGTACACAAGCCTAGAATTTTTATGATTCCATAAATCAATAGATTCATGAAAAAAAACATAACTAGGATTCATTGTGTAAGCCCGTTGATATTCAACTAAACACCCTCAAAACATAATCATATTACATATTTTCTTTTCGTTTCTTTTCTCAATTCTTTTGAAGCTATTTCTTTTAAAAGATCAAACAAACTAAACTATTTTGGCCTTTGATAATTTTTATATTTTTATTGCCTTTAATCTTTTCATTAGGCTCTTACCAATGGTGGCTTTCCCATGCAGGAGATTTTCTCCTTTCGTTGCCATTTCCCGTGCACCCTCGTCTATTTGTAATATAATCTAACTAAAACTCACGGGCAACGGTTCTTAAATGCATAAATCCCCTATAGTCAAAAAACATGTGGATGACAAAATTAATGGGAGAATATCTTATAAAGCTTAAATATACATGTGAAGTTAATGTTCAAAAGAGCTCATGAATGTGAGTGTGGAGGCATATACAAAGAAAATCCATTAGGCAAATCAAAGTCAAACTAATCCATGCAATCATGATAAAGAACACTTTAAGAATTGAAATTGATAACCAAATGTTTTATCCATGTGGATACGACGGATAATATAGGACTCAAACATAAGTATATGCCACAAAAATGTGTAAAACTAAAAGACACACACAAAAGAAATCTTTTTTAGTTTTCAAATTTTTAAACAAATTTAAAAAAAAAAGACATCTCTAAGGAAAAACAAAATATTTTTGTATTTTAATAAGACTGAACAAATGAGAAATCAAAATACAAAAGTTACACTTGTCATAATTCTATCAAAATATATATGATGAAGTATAGACTAAAATGTGACTAACAAACATACAACTAGAAAGAATATACATGAAGAACAAATTGTGTATGTAAGCAAAGATAACATAATTAACTTTTAAATCTAGCATGGTAAGTATAATGTGTAAGCAAATGAGAATCATGAAGTCTATCATGTAAAGTCTTTAAATCAGATCTCCTAACACACATAGGTCTAACGTGATGCTCTCGATTTTCAGTGACCTTGGTGACTCTACCCTTGGACTTTAAGATTGAAATACAAATTTCCTAAGGTGACCCTTCCTACCACAATGTGTGCAAGTTAAGGCACGTTGAGAATTATTACCTAAGGATTGATCTTTCCTAGTGTTCCTAGTTGATTCTCTCAAAATCATAGTTTTGGCTTTATTAGCAAAAGCATTTTGAGTATCCAAGTCAATACCACACTTGTTATTTTTTATTTGGACGGTGCCTAATATATTATCTAATTTGTTGATACCTAGAATCCAAATCAAACTTGACCTAACTCGTGTCTCTCAATCTATCTTTAAGCTCCACTATCCTAAACTCAAGTAAACTCCTAGTCTCTACAAACTCAAGAAGAACTTTCTTCATAACCTCTATTAAACCTCGAAGACTATCTCTCTCACCTTCAACATACTCCAGCACCTCTCAAAAAGTCCTCTCACGTGCCCTAAGATGTTCAATTAAAACACTTTCATCATTATGGCACGTTCTTTCATCCTAACTTCCAACTTCAAGTTAACCTTTTTCATTTTCAGTGATTCCACATATAACTCATGAAAGGAAACTTGGAGTTCACTATCCTCCTTATCTTCTTCATTATCAATCTCTTCTCCACTCACATTACCATCACACAATTAGTATTCATAAATAATGGCCTTAGAAGTCTCATGTAAAGAAATATCTTTATGGAAAGATTCATTATCAATGATCACATGACTAGACTTGAATGCGGTGAAGTTGCTGCCAATGGGGGAATTGGGTCCCCCTTCCGGTTCACTATCACTAAAGGTGGCATTATATGCAATTGGTTTATTTCCCTCTTTTATTACTTTAGTGGAACACTCGGCTTCCCTACATCCATAACCCTCATAACCAAAATATATATTCGACTTGTCTCTCTTAAGATCATCGTTATGATTTATAGGGAGTTTCTCGGCTTTATTATACTTAGATTTCTCAAATTTCTTATAATCATTTTTAAATTTCTCTTTATTAATCTTAAGAAATTTTCTAAACTTCTTAACAAACATAGACATATCATCTGAGTCGATGTCAAACTCATCATTCGAAATAGGTGTTTCCTCCTTTCGAGCTTTCAAAGTTATGCCTTTATCTTTCTTCTTCACGTCCCTAGAGGTAAACATGTCAAGTTATAGGTTTTTAAGTCATCTATAAGTTCTTCAAGTTTGGTAGAGTTTAAAGTGCCTAAAGAATTTAAAACGGTCACTTTTGGATTAAACCTTTTAGGTAATGACCTCAAAATTTTCCTTATAACACGGTTGTTGAGTATCTTCTCTCTCAGATTAAAAGACGAATTCACAATATCGGACAATCTAGCGTAGAAGTCATTGAAGGATTCACTCTCATCCATCTTAATTATTTCAAATTGAGTGTTGAGGTTTTGGAATTTGGAAGCCTTAACAGTACTAGTACATTCATGGGTGAGTTAAAGTGTGCCCAAGCCTCTTTAGACGTTTTGCACGTCATAATACGACAGGATCCCTTCGGTGTGACTGCACTAAAAAGAGTATTTAAACCACGTGAATTATAGTTTGCTAACTTATTCTCATCCTCACTCTATCTTTCTACGACTTTAGGAACACAAACATCTCCTACTAAACACATTGGTGGAGACCACCCTCTAACAACCATTTGCCAAAACCGCTCATCTAACGACTTAGGTGTTGACCTCGTATGCGCTTTCTAGTATGCGTAGTTAGAACAATCAAAAATAGGAAACCTGGAAAATCATAAAGTTTCCTTATTCAAACCTAAAAGGATCTAACATGATAATTTAGTGCACATGCTCTGATACTAATTATATATGGGGTGATGGATGATCCGATACCAATTTGATAATTAGGTGAGGGTTTCCAAATTCTTAATATTTTAATTTATTCAAGTTAAATATTCTCTTAAATAAAATTAATTCCAGTTCAAATTTACATAAACCAAAGTTAAACATGAATTTGCCAAATTTACTTTTTGTTTTACTAAAACTACCCAAATAAATTAAGCACCAACTAAACCATTTTGTAGTTATTTTTTATCATTTTAACCTAAGCATGCATCTAGGTGAAATGCATGATAAAATAAACAACCATAACGCCGCGATATATGAGGAACACCCAGAACGGTAAAAACTTCGGATGACCTGGCCATAAGTCCACGGCGATATATGAGGAAAATCCACAATGGAAAAAATTTCGGATGACCCAGCCATAATTCCACTAACTACGGAATTATATAAAGGCACGACAAAATAGTTACACAATGACTCGACGCCCTTGCAAGTCTTGACTTTATTCGTTCCTTCAACCTTTACCTAGTGACAACACAGAAGTCCACCTACATCTCGGAGTTCATCGATAGGGGACAACAACTATCACCCATACGGAGTCCACTGTATGAGAACCAATGGACACATAATCCTTTGCGAGAAATAATCCTCAATAATGTAGAGAATGATGAACACTATGCTAACACTTTATCTCAAACATACAACATGTAGAATCTTAGATCTTAAAACAGCTGGGCGTAAACTTAGGTTGATGTTTGATAAAAATTAATCATAAATGATTTATAAACATTAATGAACTTTTTGAGAGAGATTTTTATCTCTAAAGTATGAAAAAGTTCCATTATAAAATTTCGATCCCGCACTATATAAAGTGGATAAGAAAGTAGTGGGGAGTTGAGAAGAAAACTGCCATAAAAAATTGAATTTTTTAGATTTGTGCCCATCTAATTAGAAATATCGTTTGAATGAGATTTCTAATGAGATGTGAACACCATATCGTTTGAAGTCTCATTCGAACGAGACTTCTAATAAGATGACATCACAGACAAAAAAATCTCGTTAGAACAACACACACGAAAGATAAAATATTTTTAATTTTTTTAAAATAAAGTCATCTTAAAATAATACTAACAAAATTCAAGAACTCAATAATTGAATATCCAAGGCTCAACATAAAACAATCATTCATACCTGAGATAACCTTGTACCGTTGATGATGAATGTGGTATTAAACAAGGCATAGGAATGCGATCTCTTTGACTTGGTCGCTATGTATTCAACAAACATGTCATAGGATTTAAAGGTCACTAACTCAACTTATATCCTATGACTCGATGTATTTTGTTCGGAATTAATCCAACACATAAAAATTTACTCAATTGGAAATTTGTCCTTACAAATTTCACACTTTTCCCAATAGTCATTTGATCGTTCATTTTCTTTTGAAGTGTGGAGTTCTTTTGCTTCCAAACGAAGTTGAGGAAAAGTCTATGCCTACAATGACAATTCCTTCATATTTTCAATCAATTACATGACTTAGAAATCTTAATGACCCCACTATACCACTGCATGTCGTTACACCACCACCTTTTCGTTTTTCACCTACATAACAAGCATCTAGTTCTTTCCCTCTAACTGAAAATGAGTTGGATTCCAATATCTCTAGGATATATACTCAATTGGGTCCTAATTTTTTATCATCGTTTGATCCAATGAACTATTCCTTCTACAATGACAATCAATAATAGTTTGATACACATGCGTAGAATGTTAGGGACACCTTGTAAAACACGAATAAAAGATTATTTATTTATGTGAATTAGGGATGGTTAAAAAGAAGAAGAAGTGATGTAATTTGTTTGTTTATTTTGGGTTTAGTTTAGCGTTATTTTAATTTTAATTCAAATTGATCATACTTATTATAATTTGTGTAAACTCTTAAACCCTTGAATGCTTATCATATTTTATCATTTCGTGTATCTTTATGTGAAATATATTATCTTCCCATGTGTAGTTTAACTTATTAATTTAAGTCATTTACTCTCATGATTATATCTTGCCTAGACTAACATGTGGATTATTCACTCACTATATGATTCTTCTATATTTGTTGGTTTGATTGGCATATTTCACTCTCTTAAAATTCTTCGAGAACTTGATCCCATTATATGCTTAGTTTTTTCCCTTATCGCTTTCTATGACAAAAGGGGGAGAAGTTTTTCGATAGGGAGAGTATTGTTATCCCATCATATTAAGTTGCTTAGAGTTTTTTGTTGATATATTATGTTTATTGAGAGGAATTGTATAATTGAGAGGGAGTTATTTTAGATAGATAAGATTTACGTAATGTTATATTCACATGTCATAATTATCATATTTCTTCACATTGTTACCTTGATGAGTTTGTTAGTGTGTGACAGGAAAATTTAAACAAGAGCTCCTTAAATATGTATTATGTCTTTTGTAGTGATTGATTACGTTCAACAAGTATAATTTTCTATTGTTATAGTTTTCTTTGGATAGGAGAGTCGTAAAATGGTAGATTTTCTTCATTTTCTTGTATTTTTCTTTTTATGTGTTGTCTCGAAATTCAAAAAATGGGGGATTGTAATAGTATAGTATACTCGATGTGCTCCATAGGATAGATTATTTTAATTCCTTAACCAAAATATGTTTGAGTCATCATCCAAGAGGTCACCGAAAAGCTTCATCAACGAACCAGATTCACTTAATACTAAACCTCAATCACACCACTTAGGAAAATGTATAGGACTTAGCGGACTTAGATTCTCCTTGATTAATATGTTTTTATAAATTGAACAATCTTTTTTTATTAACCTTGGATTTGTTATTTTATCAAATACACATGCAAATATACTTTTCATATAGACAAATCGATTTAATTAAAAATTGCATCTCTTTGTGTATTTTAAGTATGAATGTTCATGTGAGAAACAAAAATAATTGGAGTTTGCCTAAAAAATATTTTGAAAATATTATAAGGTAAATTGGACAAAATATCTAGACACGTACGCGACCTGCCTCACCTTAGCTTTGCCACAGTGACGGCTTGCCTTGTTACAGTGAAACTTGTCACTAGCATTTTATTTTCCCTATTTCCAAAACTCTGGAGAAAGGTGGGACTTTCTTCACCGCAATTCCTCCGCAACGAAGGTCTTCCTCACTGCAACGACACTATCTCGTTGGTTGCCCGTGTCCCCATGCAAAATTTCTGAACAAGCGCACGACATGTATCGCTTTAGGTTCTCCACAATGATATAATAGCTCATTGTAGTGACCCTACGGCAACAACCATTTATCAGTGCCGAAAGTCAATCTTGCACAATATCTTTATTTAAGATATTCTTAGTTAGTGTATCAAGTAAAAAATTTTGGGTAACTAAGATCGTGATGTGACTACTTTATATCTTAAGAATGTGACACATATCATTTGAGTCTTTAAACATTTTCAAATTAAAAGACTATAAGTTAAGGTGTTGTCTTCTCTTCCAAACCAACAATAAGAGCTTTGAAAAAATATTTTTGATGATCAAAATATTTGATAAATTTGAGAGCACATTTTTTCAATCCTCTTCTTTGAGTTCTTTCAAGGCATTGTGATTAAATATTTACTTGGCTTGAAAAAACTGATTTTGAGATTTAAAGAACCACACCCCTTTTGCAAACACCCCAACACACATGTTCATAGTATCCCTCAAAGATCCTAAGTGCGACATTTTGGTTGCTTGAAAGTTACGTCCCAGAACAACGAATTTGTTCTTTAAACTCTAAATGAAAAAATTTATTTCTACTTTGAAGAAGAAAGTTTGTCCGGATGATTCGAAGGTATTTGTTGCGAATCAAAACCGCTCGTGTTTGTGCAACGCTCTTCAAATGTTGGTGCTCTCTACGGAGAATATGGTGGGAAATAGTGTCTAGTCAGTTGTAGCGTCCTGAGGTTGTAAGTCTATTTCTTCTAGTTGTAAACTCTACAATAGTGAAAATCCTTTTCTCCCCTTCACTTGTGAGAGCAAGATATTCGTGCTAGTGCCCATTTGAGGAGAATCTTCCTTCCATCGCGGGGCACTCTTCCCTCGGCTACAATCTCTACTCGCCTGAAGACTAGGAGTATACGACTTATAACAACTCTTACGCTTCTCTTTCCCAGCCTCTTGCTTCAGCCTATCTAGACTTTATTGGAGCACAACATTTTGCTCCTACTGATGTCTGGTGGCAGCCTTTTCATATCAAGGAACTTCTCGTAGTTATCAATGATCCTTGAGATATTGTTAGACCATTGGGTCTAATCGTTTTCATTCTTCCTCTCCTCCCAATGATGATAGAATGTATCAGGAGATTGATAATGGTCTTCAATTTCTAATCTAACCCTTTGGGGAAGAGGAGACAGTTTATGACCCTCCTAATCATCATGATTGTCTTAGCTTAGATGGTGAACCTCCTGGTCTCAATGGATATGTTGGTGATGACCCTCCTGGTCATTGATATTTTGGTGATCTTAGTTGGGTGAGTGAGACATTATATAAAATTAGCTAGTGGCAAAGGACTATGATCGTTCCCACAAACGACGCCAATTATATGTGGTAATTTCCCAAAGGTAATGATATTCAATGAACACAAGGCAAAATAGAGATAATAATCGCAAGAAAGAACAAAATCACACACAACACAAGATGTATGTGGTTAGGCAACACGCCTACGTTTATGGGGTGCTAGGGTTTGTTCTTTATTACTCAAGAACTTAAGTCTGCTGAGTTCTAATAATGTTTGACATCATAATAATGTATGCCCTACTCATATGGGGCATATTTACATTTATACGTCAATTTAGGAGAGTCCTAAGCTCTGCTAACAACTATACCTACAAGTTCGAACTTATTATTGATCATGATCAACCATTACAAGTGATAGCGTTTGAATAGTTCTTCATTGACTAGGATTTTTCATTAGCTATAGGCGCACATGGCCGAGCACGTGCCAATGCAATTCTTAAGCCCCACCATAATGATTAATTGTACATAGTCATGGTACGTTTCATAATAATGGATTTGTTAAAGCAGTTATACTTTTTATATGGTTCAATGATGGGGCATGAGTTGTATATTCCTCAATCGTATGATGTTTGAAGGTTGAATTATATATGTTAACTATTGATAAAAACAATATGCGTTGATTGAGCACTCCATATTGGACGGTTCGGGGTTAGGTGATTATTCTAAACTAGTATAAGGATTTATATGGTAATGTGCACCCTGTGACATACGGTGGTTTTGGAGATGGGTTAATTATCAATGGTTACTAATGTGTATATGGGAGATAAGTTAATGCTTTATGGTTTTGATTGTGTATATAGGAGCACGATTAATGCTCAATGGTAGTTATTATGTATCTATGATCTGAGATGGTGCTCTATCGTATCGGATATATGTATTAGGTTATCAGTATTTTCTTACGAAGTTTCGTACCATTACTTTAAATGAATGATCTGGCTAAACAGAATGTTATTGGGGGGGTCTTTGCTTGGGTTTCAATCGTGAGATGTCCTATGCATAGAATTTAGTTCCGTCGTGAGTTAGGAGATATTGGTCATAAGGCTCTTAATATGTATCTAGTGATATATTGAATGGAGGTTAGTAATTATATTTGGCATGTAGCTACGGGATACATGGTTACGGGATAATAGTCTTAGATTATTAAAATTAGGTGGATACGAATAGTTAGATTTACATCAGGCTAGAGAAGAGGTGATGTGTTGTTGATACAAGTGTCGGGGGGAGACGACATGGGACGTAAATGGGTCACAATTAATACTGTTAAGTAACATAGATATTTCTTGTAAATTTCGGGCCCTAAACAACATCTATTAAAATATTTTTCACATGTATTATTATATATGAAAAACATAACTAAGCAGTAAAACTTGCAAATTTCAATTAATTCCAATATTTATTTATTCAAGAGTTTATTTATGGGTCGAGGTGGTTCCAACTTGTTTAAATTTAACTTTGAGATTAATTTGCATTATTGTGATTTATTAGACGACAAATTTGGTTTTGGTGGAGACTCATTTATTTTATTACATCTCAGTTATTTATATTATTCTTTATTGTTATTATGGGGATGGTGTATATTTGCTGTCATTTTTATTTATCACTGATGCCGAGAATAGTATAAATTGCACAGCGCTCCCTATCCTCAACGTGTTAACCAGATCAACCGCGCGTGGAAAAACTGGGAGTGTTAAAACTCCAGGTCTTCTTTGATAGAAAAGTGGTGAAATTTAATTTTTTTTTCGTGGACAATATTTGACGTAACAAAGTGTTTCGAGGTGAAGAAGAAAATCTTGCTACTTTTGTATGTTTGATACGAATTGAAAAAACACCCATTTTCAACTTTATTGTTGAAAATTTATCATTATGGATTTTTAATTTATATTTAGTTTCTAAAAAGTGCCTTTTTGGAAAAAAAAAATTTAAAGGAGAAAAATGGCAATATTCATGGAAATTCTTTTATATTTCTGGAAAAGTATTATTTTGGAATGTAATTATCTATGTCACATTTTTACTAAGGGGTTATTAAAAAATAATTAGTGGAACGTTAAAATATGGAAAATAAATAACTAATGTTCCAAAAAGAGTGTCATTTTAATTAATAATAACTTTAATAATTTTTTACGGAACGTCAATATTGAAAATAACGCTAAAATTTGGTATTAAGGAGTAGTTAAAAAATCAAAAAATATTTTTATTAATTAGTGAAACCTTAAATTACGGAAGATAAATAATTAAGGTTTCGAAAAGTGTGCCATTTGAATTAATAATAACATTAACATTTTTGTTTAAGCAGTTATTAAAAATTTTAAAAAATACTTTTTATTAATTAGTGGGATGTTAAATTATTAACATTCCGTGAAGTGTGTCATTGGAACTAATAATAATATTAATAATTTGAGGGACATTAGCTATTGAATCCCTTAGAAGTCTATTATATATGATCAGTCTAAGCGATATTCTTATGGGTATCTTAAACTCATATTTTTTTTATTAATTAACGATAAGTTCAAACGTTGCAGTTACACTTATTAATATAGATACAATTATACTTACTAATGTAGATACGATTACAATTGTAACTCCATCAACATTAATAAGTGTAACTGTATTTATATTAATAAGTATAATTGTATATACATCTATCTTCATCTTCATTAATAATTATAATACACACAAACTTATTGAAAAAACTTTTTTAACTTGTTTTTTTATTAACTTATAAAGAGAATGTAAAAAATAAATAAAAACCAAAAAAAAGTGTTGGCTACGAAATGTGATTTAAAAGTATTATACATTTTAAAAGATGAAAAATATTTAGACAAAGATTACTTTAAATTATTGAGATTTATTAGACGACAAATTTGGTTTTAGTGGAGACTCATTTATTTTATTACATCTCAGTTATTTATTTTTTCTTTATTGTTATTATGGGGATGGTGTATATTTACTGTCATTTTTATTTATCGCTGATGCCGAGAATAGTATAAATTGCACAACGCTCCCTATCCTCAACGTGTTAACCAGATCAATCGCGCGTGGAAAAACAGGGAATGTTAAAACCTCGGGCCTTCTTTAATAGAAAAGTGGTGAAATTTAATTTTTTTTTCTGGATAATATTTGACCTAACAAAGTTTTTCGGGGTGAAGAAGAAAATATTGTTACTTTTGTATGTTTGATACGAGTTGAAAAAACACCCATTTTTAACTTTGCTTTATCAAACACCAAAGATGAAAAATAGCGTTATTTTTGAAAAATTATCATTATGGATTTTTAATTTATATTTAGTACTAAAAAGTGCCTTTCTGGAAAAAAAAATTAAAGGAGAAAAATGGCAATATTCATGGAAATACTTTTATATTTCTAGATAAGTATTATTTTGGAATGTAATTATCTATGTCACATTTTTACTGAGGGGTTATTAAAAAATAATTAGTGGAACGTTAAAATATGGAAAATAAATAACTAATGTTCCAAAAAGTGTGTCATTTTAATTAATAATAAATTTAATATTTTTTTACGGAACGTCAATATTGAAAATAACGTTAATATTTGGTATTAAGGAGTTGTTAAAAAATCAAAAAATATCTTTATTAATTAGTGAAACCTTAAATTACGGAAGATAAATAATTAAGGTTTCGAAAAGTGTGCCATCTGAATTAATAATAGAGGTGGCAATTCGGGTTAGTCGTGTCATTTTTCGGTCGCGTTGATTTTTATTTGAGTATAAGTTTTGGGTACTCTTAAATCTATACAAGTTAATCTTGTCAAGTTCGGGTCATTTCGGATTATTACCATACACGGGTTATCGTGTCAAAAATTGCCATCCCTAATTAATAATAACATTAACATTTTTGTTTAAGCAGTTATTAAAAATTCTAAAAAATATTTTTAAATAAATTGTGGGATGTTAAATTATTAAAATCAAATCATTAACGTTCCGTGAAGTGTGTCATTGGAACTAATAATAATGTTAATAATTTGAGGGGCATTAGCTATTGAATCCCTTAGAAGTCTATTATATATGATTAGTCCAAGCGTTATTATTGTTGGTATCTTAAACTCATAAATTTTTTATTAATTAACGATAAGTTTAAACGTTGCAGTTACACTTATTAATATAGATACAATTACACGTACTAATGTAGATACGATTGCAATTGTAATTCTATCAATATTAATAAGTGTAACTGTATTTATATTAATAAGTATAATTGTATATACATCTATCTTCATTAATAATTATAATACGCGGGAACTTATTAAAAACTGTTTTTAACTTGTTTTTTTCATTAGTATAAAGAGAATGTAAAAAGAAAATTAAAAACCAAATAAAAATGTTGTCTAGGAAATGTGATTTAAAAATATTATACATTTTAAAAGATGAAAAATAATTAGACAGTGAATATGGTCGACAACCCGTGTGGAAGTGAGAAATATCACATTTTGTCCTGCAATCAAGCAAAAGCCCTAACATTATAGTCAGTGGCGGATCCAGGATTTTTGGTTAGGAGGGGCGAGAGTCTCGAGTGGTGCCGGGGGTTCGGGGGCGGGAGCCCCCGAGGCAAATTTTTTTTGGGTTTGTTACAAGTTTTATACAAATTTTTAATTAAAAAACAGTGTAGGCAAGATCTCAGGAGGGGCCACCCTTAAAAATTACACCCCTAAAAAAAAATTACACATTTTACATAATTAAAAAAAAAAAAAATTATCTCAGGGGGGGCCTCCGCCCCTCCTGGCACCCCCCAGATCTGCCCCTGATTATAGTCGTTGGCAATGGACAAGTCGAAAGTTTTAATCAAAGAATTAATTGGGTGAGTTCACACTTATTCATGAACGCGTAAAAGAGAAGAAAAAAGCACAAAAGCAGCTCACTTTTTGTGCTGAATCAGATTGTATTCAGTTACTTTTTTTACCTTCCTTTTGTGTTTATAATCGTAATTTTCTTCCGAAAAAAATATAGTTAGGGTCCGTTTGGCAACTCAATTCCAAGCCATGGAAATGGAATTCGAAGGCCAATTTTAATTCCACAGAATTGAAATTGGCCTTCCAATTCCAATTCCAAGCCTTGGAATTGGGTTGCCAAACGGACCCTTAAGGCAATCTGATTTTAATGTTTGGAATAACAAGCTCATATCACAAATGTATGTTTTATGAGTTGAATCCCAATAACCTTGACTCGACATAGTTAGGATTAAAATATTGGAATGACCCAAAATTTTAGATGGAGATAGTTTAGTTAGGCAACCTATTATTTTTGCATGACGCTTCCAACGAAGCTAATTAATTTGGTTTTCCAACAAATTCTAATTTTCAACCAATTCTAAGAATAAAGACAAAATTTACAAAAGATAGAATGGACTTTTTCAACATCACTATATATATATATATATAAATTTTTGAAATTTTGTTGGGACTATTCTTGGAATATAAATAATTTTGGAAACTTTTGGGGGGAAAATCATGTATTTTTGGAGAAGATGCATGATTTTTCGGGGTTTCCTAAAAAATGAAAGCGTTTTTAAGACAAATTTATGATTTTTTCCTAACAAATTAAATGGGAAAAAAAGTAGCGGAGAACATTAATCACCACAACTTTGGAACACCAAAATATTTCAGGGGAATTAATGTAATATATATTAAAACCCATATCTCTTAAAAAACTGAGTTGAGTTTCAGTCCCAAAAGTTAAAATAAGTCTCTTTTCCTCTTTTTCTCTAAAATTCAAATTGGCTTCCTTGCTCTCTCTCTCAAACCGGTGTTCTTTATTGAACCAACATTGACGTGGGCGACCCAAATGCGACCTCCTATGTCTCTCTCTGACCGACACTCTAACTCTTTATGTTTAAATGAAGGTAACTATTATTTTTAAATTCTTTAGGGTTCGAATGTCTTGAGTACAGTGATTTGTTTTTTTAGAGTTTTATTTGGTTGTTTTTAAGGGTTTGATTTTGTTTTGTTTTTATTTGATTTGGTTGTTATTTAGTGTTTACAATTTGTGATGATAGAATTCTGATTTAGATTTTTCGGATTGATATTGTTGTATTATGGTATTTTTCCTAAGTCTCGTATTTTATATTAATTTGATGTTTGAAATGTATAGTCACCTAAAAAATAGATTTTTTGTGAAAAGTCAAAAAAAAAACTAAAAAATTAACTCTAAAAAAGGTCGCCCCTCCGAACCCGCACACTCACAACTTCTTAGAGTATCCCATCCAAAACAAAAATATCCTACACATAGTTGCCTAAATTTTACTAAGTTGATGCGATTTGGTTATTGTTAGAATAGGGTTTGATTTGATGTTGTTTAATGTTTTGCTTTGAGGAGTGTAATATGAGATTTGAATCTATGGTTGCTTAATTTAACAATGTATTTAAATTTAACTGAAATACGCAGAATATTCGTGAAACATCTAAAAATACCCTAAAAACTTCGCTTCAGGGGCCCTTTCCCCGAGCTCCCAAACCTTCAAGTTCTATGAGTGACCACCCAAAACAAAATCCTAGCTCCGTCCCTGCCACTAACCAATAACGCAACACCACCACGACCACCACCAAAGCCTAGAAACACAACCCCTTCAACCTACAACACCAAACCATCACCCCCACCGCAACCGCTTTGCAACGCCATCATCACCACAACCAATCAAATACTTCTTACTAGGATACTCTAGAAAAGATAAGACGAGAGATATGGAGAGGGGTTTCATAGGGCATCAAGAAATAAGTGAAACCACGATAGTGGATTATTTCAATAGGTAAATTTAACAACTGAGGTTGTCCATTTATCCTTTGTGAGATGTTTCATCCTCAATGGTGGGAGTTTATAGGAACAACATAAGTTCATATGAATTCAAACTTCTGATGTTTATATCAATGCTAACAAATAGTTAAACATTTAAAATTATGTATAAATATTAGGTGTGTCTACCACATCAATCCTGTTATATCATTCTCTTTAAACACTCACCTATTTCGAACATCTGTGTTCACAGCTTAAACTTGTGTATATAGATGTTCACGGTCCAATCCGATCATGGCTACGGTGTAATTTGGACCAGAACGAAAAACCGATCCATGTTTTTTCAAGGCCCGATACCGGACATGAGGCAAGAGCTTGAAACATAACGAACATTCGATCAAAATTCCCATAAAAAATTTGCTCACTATCTCTACAGTTCGACCAAGTGCAGAGCACAGAAATTTTTTTTGTGAGAATTGCAACTTATTGCTATAAAGCGATGAAAACTCTCCTAAAATTCCCACATTTGTGCAGCATTACCTATTGATAAATTCCCAACATTAGGTCACTTTTAATTTTGAAATTGATTTAATTGTGAAATAAAATGTTGTCCAAATAATGTTCGGGTTTGGTCCATTTTGGGTTGGACATGGGTTATTTACAAAATGATTATTTTTTAAAAAAGATAAAGAAATTATTTTTATGCCAATTTTTGGAATTAAAATGTTATAATAAAACATTTTATTTACTGTAGAGAAAGGGTATAAAATTGAAATAAAAACTTAATATTTTGACAATTTTTGTTGTTTAACGTAGAAAAAAAATGTAAAAATTATGATTTTTTGCGATATAAAATTGATATATTAGCATTTCTTTGTTGTCAATTTTAATCAACCAATACGAGTAAAAACAAAGCATAGTCAACCAATTTGACATAATCATCAAACATAAGTAATTTTTATTTAACTAGAACACAAAAAAAAAATAGTAACTAAAAAAATCAAAAGCGGGACAGGATCTCATACTTTTAGCACGGTAGGGGACAAGTTCAGATTGTGTGCATTAGGCGCATGGTCTCGAGTTCAAATCCCCCAAAGGATATTAGATTTTAAGCATGGCATGTGTTAGAATGGCTCAAGCAAAGCGTTCCCTCTATTTAACTTGCATGGGAGAGTTCAACGAGAGAGTTCGTGTGGAGGTTTAGGGTTATAAAAAAATAGTATTTTCAAAATTCTAAGAAGCCAAATTGTCCACAAAGTAGGTCCATAGGCGCCTAACATGCCAAATATTAGAAAGAATTCCACACAAAACTAAATTAATTAAGTAAAAATAGGTCCATACCCACCAAAGTAATGCTACTAACAATAAAATTTTAAGTACATAATCACCGAAATCTATAAACATAATAGATGGCCAAAAAAAAGTTCCATATATCAGTTTAACATCAATGTCACTCAATCCACATGACCACTTCAATCTTTCACACTTTTACATCCCAATAAATGTAAAAAAACATAAAAAATATTAATTATTAGTAGTGCAATATGAAAATAAAAATTTATAAAAGTAAGTACATAAAAGTCGTAATAAAGTGAATTATTACCTGCATGATGGTTCTCCAATTATTGGATGTCATTCAATACATATTGAATACTAATTGGTTTCGGTGAAGATCGTGATTTGAGAAACGTGCGTAAAATAAGAGTTAACGGATGAAGCCACTAAAAGGAGACCCAACTGTGACACCCCGCCCAATTAAATATCAGGTGATCAGTCCTTTATAAAATTTATAGCAGAATGTTTGGTTGGTTCATTCTTAGCATCACTGTCATAAACTTAAATCCAATTAATTACCTAACATTTAATTAAGCTAGTGTCAAAATATTTTCCAATTAAACTTGAGCCCAATTAATTCAATAAATTTCTGAACATGTAATTATAAACCATACACAAGAATTGAATGCTGACTGAATCAATTACTGAATAATTAAGACTGGATAAAATCTTTCAGTTCAAAGCCACAAACCAAACCATAATAAATACTCAATCCGACTGAAAAGAACAACAAAGTAAACTAAGTACAACTCCGTTAATGAGAATGGGCGACACATGCCCGAACTGAAACATCTGAACCAGGAACTGAATGAAATGATAGAAGCGTCTAATCTCAAATGACCCGCAACTTCCACAACAGCTATAGCTCGGCAAACCATCCAAATATCTAGAACTGGTGTCCATGTAGCTGGGCACCTATACTAATATATATATATATAGCAAAAGAGAGAAGAAATGCAAGAGGCGGGTCAGAGCCCGATGTTTTAAAAAGATTTATTAGCAAGTATTTAAAACTGCATTAAAACAAGTATCATATGCATGTTAGTTTGAACTCTCACATGAGATTCTCACCTCTCGACTAGTGTGCACGCCTAACGTACATCTAATCCAACCTAGTTATGCCGTTAATTAACTAGTCTGTCTACCTTCCTATTCTCACATTATAATATGGGAACTTACTCATGACATTCTAATATCTCTTGCATATATCTCACCTTTTTATTAACCAGATTAATGTATAACAGTTACGATAGGAAAATTCTCATTATTAAATCCCGTTCAAAATGTCCCAATAATTTACTTACATACTTTACCAAAGAGTTCGTTATAAACGCACGTATATTATTCTCAGCACAAATATACAAATAGGGCACCCCTAGGCTAAGCTGCGGTGCATACATACTCTGCTATCAAATCCCGGTACATCACGTACATGAGGACTACGTGTTTCGAATCTCTCAGGAACCGTTACAATAAGAAAAATCACACATATTGGAGGCGAACATAGTTCACATACCCATGGGTCACGCACATACCTACGCTCCCATGGTCAGCTGACTTATTAACTCACAAATAAGTCATTAACAGTCCTATGTCCTTAAGGTACCGATCTAAATCCCCCCGTAGGCACACAAGGATTAGATGGCCCTATTCTGAAAGCTGACCTCCCGTGATAGCAAGTATGGTAGGTATGTCATACACATAATATATCAAATATAGGTATACACACAACCCATCAAATCAAAAGGTATACACACAACCAAATGTCATATTCCATACGTAGTATTACCATCACTAAATACTATCATCGTATTTTAAATTATGATATTCCCTCTCTCGTAATATATATAAGGATAATATGTCACCCGAAAATCTTTAATACATAATCATAAGAAGTTCTATAAGTAACCACTCATTTTTATTCTTATAAGTTCCATATCGTTAGAACTAATATCGTAAGTATTTATCACTTAATACTCTCGACGCATATACAATTACAATTATCTCTCTCTCGTAACCTTCAAGGAAAATTCTCATTTTTGAATATTAAAGTATTTCCTGTAATACCTCATAATTTTAATTGATTTTTATTTAAGGGATTCATTGAATTAAATGAGAATTAATTGGGAATTAATCCGGAGATAAATACTAGCGAGATGTGAGTTGGTATTTGATTATGATGTTAAAACAGAATATTTCTGAGTATGTATGGTAATACATGAGTATTGAAAATATTTAAATTATCACGAGACAGAAATACGACAATTTGGGAAATTTAGTTGGGACGCGCGTGTTAGTCGCGTCAGTTATGAAATTATTTAAATTAAAAAGTGAATTATATTTTTATCAACCGAATGATCATTTTGAGTGCACCAACGTGTTCGAAAGGGTCGAAATAGTCAAAAAACACTAGCCGGGAGTTTAGTTTGGGTCCCATGGCACTTTTAGGCCAAACCGGCAACCTAGAAGGGTATTTTGGTAATTTTAAAAATATGGGAATTAAAACCCACGAATTTTTTAGGTAAATTAAAGATTATTAAAAGACCCATTTAGTCCATAATCAGCCAAAAAGGGAGTTAGTGGGCTACGAGAGTTTAAGGAAGAGTTTGAAGAGGTTCGAAAAGAAAACCTCCAACCACCATCACCATCCTTGGGAGAATTCTGTAGAGAAAGGGAAAAATCAACCTTCATTCACCAATATCAATTTAGAAGAACAAATCTAAGGCAAGTGTTTAGATGTCGTTATTTGCAATGAATATTTCTTCCATGTGTAGTGTAGAAAACTATTTTTATCTTGGAAATTTTGATGAAGAACACCCAATGGAATTATTGTGAAATTTGTGGTTTTGGGTAGGAATTTGCATGTAGAATGACTATGGACGAATTCGTTATACAAAACCTAACTTTTGATGATATGAAAACGTATTATTAAGGAGTTTTTTTATGAAATTAAATTATGGGCTCAAGTTCATAGGGTTTGAGAACAAGAATTGGGGATTTATGATTTTGGCATGTTAATTTGTAAGATTTGACCCAAAAGCATGTTAAGGAATGAACTAGGGTGACTAAAAATAGTTTACAAACATTAAAAACGTATTTGGATAGCCTTAGGATGGATTTAGAGAAGAGTAGAATGAAGAAAAACGGAATTGCATATTTCTGGTGGTATTCTGCCATCTCGTTGGAAGACCTGCCCAGGTCGTTCGAACGACCTCGTTCGAACGAGCTTCTAACGAGATGATAGTATCCCTTCTAATGAGTTGGTAGTTCGTTCAAAGCCTTTCATTCGAACGACCTTGTTCGAACGAGACTTCTAACGAGTTGACAGAATGGCTTTTTGGCCTAATTTTATGTCAAATGTCCCGTAGACTTATTAAATTGGAGTAATAACCTTCCCTTATTGACTAGTGGGTATATTTGGGAGATTGGAGTACGTTCAGGAGTAAAATTTGGAATCTTATAGTAAATCGAGTGACCTTTATGGATTAGGAAACGAGTACCTAATTACGACGTGAGAAGAGTTGACAACTTTAATGTATATAAATCGGGGACTTATAAGCGTATGACATTAAATGATGATACAAGAACGAGAAGTATACATCTATTAATAGATTGAGATCTCTAAGATGTGCGAATGCTTAGTTTATGTAGTTATTTGTGTATAACATACCTACCGTACTTGCTATCATGGGAGGTCGGCATTCGATCAGGGCCATCTAATCTTTGTGTGCCTACGGGGGGATTTAGATTGGTACCTCGAGGACATAGGCCAGAGAAGGACTTATTGAGAAGTTAATAAGTCTGCTGATCATGGGAGCGTAGGTATGTGCGTGACCCATGTGATGTGAACTATGTTCGCCTCCATTATGTGTGATTGTTGTTATTTGAGAACGATTCCTGAGAGATTCGGAATGTGTGGTCCTTATGTACGTGATGTACCGGGATTGGATAGCAGAGTATGTGTGCACTGCAGCTTAGCCTCGGGGTGCTAGTATTGTATATTTATGATGAGAATAATATACTGTAAATTGAAATGCAATGTCATGTATAAATGTGAGTATAAATAATAGCAACGTTTTCGTAAAGATAAAAATGGAAATCCTCTAGTAAGTAGTATTATTAATATGGGAAACCGTTAAGAAATGTAAGACACACTGTTTAAATGAAGATACCGGAAGTAAATCGTGAATAGTATAGTAATGTTAGATTTTATATTGGACTAGTTAAGTATGGGAATAACTAGAATGGGTACGGGTACGATAGGAGTGCACAATTAGTTGAGAGGTGAGGAACTCATGTGAGTGCACACACTATCATGTACTATATATTCACTGTTTAATGATATTAAACACTTGCTATATTTTAAACTGTTTTCACAATCTGGATCTGACCCGTTTGCTTCCAAATATATTTTCTTGTAAAAACCTTTTAGGTGCCCAGCCACAAGGACACCAAGCATAGGAGTTCCACTCAGGTGACGTACTGTAGCTGTTGTGGAAGTTACAAGACCTTGACAGTAGACGCCTCCATTCTCGATCTTGACTCTATATTATCAGATTCTCTCATCTGTTGGACATGTCGCCCTATTTCCTTTTAGAGATACTTTATCTATTCAGTTATTTCAGATTTTGGGTTGTAATTAATTATATGATTCATGCTTGTATTTGTTCATATCAGTATTTGGATTGTTGAGAGGTGTTTTCCTCCAGATTTAGTTTATTACATCGTTATTTATTTGTGACTGTAATGTGGTTGTGGTATTAGCATTTTATAATTCATATGGATGTCATGTTAATCGGGTTTAATTAAAATTGACAACTCACTTTTTAAATATTAGGGTGGCTAGTAATTATAAAAAATATTTTCGACAGTGATGCTATGAACTGAACCAACTTGGAATTTTGTATTAATTTGAATAAAGGAGTAGCTACCCGGTATTTAATTAGTCGGGGTGTCACAGGTGGTATCAGAGCATCAGTATCTAGTGTCCTTAGGATATGTACGGCTTGTTATGTTTTCGCTGAGCTTTCTTTGATGTAGAGCACTATATTTTAAGACTGTTGTATTCTTTTGTGTATACTTCGCTCTTCAGCTATTTTGAGATAATAACTGCGAACTTATAAGACTTTACTCTCATTTCAGATGTCTCCACGACGTGCACAGCGAGTTCCTAGGTATGCTCAGCCCGAGCCACAGCCTGCACCAGTTCAGGGCACCATGAATGTCGTAGAGGTTGCTGCTATTATAGCCCAAGCGGTAAATGCCACCCTCGCAGTTGTGCAGCAGGCACCACCTCAGGCGCCGGTAGCCGCGCCAGTTCAGGCTCATGCATTCCCGTCTGCTTGGGAACGTGTTCGTGATGCTTTTCAGAAAGCACACCCTTCGGAGTTTGTAGGTAGCTCCGACGTTGTTGTGTCCAGTCAGTGGAGGAAGGACATTCAAAGGCACTTAAGGATGTACGAGTGCACGGATGTTCAGAAGCAGATACTGGCTACTTTCAAGCTAGTAGGATCAGCGTTGCAGTGGTGGGAGTCCATTACCACCGCGGAGGAGAGAGACGCCCTTTCCATTCAGGAGTTCTAGGTGCGGTTCGACCGCAAATATTTTCCGTCAGCCGTTCACACTGAAATAAGGATGAAGTTAATGAACCTCAAGCAGAAGGGGAGGACCGTGGCCGAGTATGAGGCCGAATTCACTAATCTCTTGAAAATTGTTCCCGATGATATTTCGACTGTGGAGAAGAAGATTCAGAAGTTCATGGACGGATTGACTTGGAGGATCCGACAGCACTTATTGGGAAATCTTTCGTTGGACACTTACTCTGACGTGGTTAACGCAACACTGCTTCACTACCAGGATCACCGATTTCACATGTCTGAGAGTAAGAGATCAGGAGAGTCCAGACATCAGGGCTAACAGGGGGAAATGATGCCAGCGGGGCACAATCTGCTCAGGGTCAGCACAGGCGGGGTGACCAGGGTTCCCAACAGGGGGATCCTAACAGATTCAGATCTGGGGGTTTCAGGAATGGTCAGGGAGGTTTCAGACATGGCCATCAGGGTCAGAGCGGCCATCAGGGCTAGTAGGGCCATAATGGTCAGTAGCAGTAGTTTCAGCAGGGCCAGCATGGTCAAGGAAGGAATGGTAACGGCCATCAGGGCCGGGGCAGCAGGGACAGCGAGGAGAAAACTTCCCGGGGAAGTGCTTCGTGTGTGGTAAGATTGGCCACAAATGCCAGGATTGTCTCGATAGGGGCAGGGCCCCACAGCAGCAGCAGCAGGGTGCTCGACACGAGCCACAGAGGCCTATGTTTCCCACCGCCCTCCCAGCACCACCACAGATGGCAGCATTACCACCCATTCCAGCGATCCCAGTTCAACAGGGACAACTTCAGTATGGGAGAGTGTATCAGCTTCAGCATGCCGCAGTCCCACAGGATCCACCTGCTATTGAGGGTATGTTCTCTATTCAGGGGACTATGGGGCGTATTTTATTTGATACGGGGGCCACATATTATTTCATTGCCATGAGATTTGCACGCACTTTGGGGTTGTTAGACACTGCAGAGAGCACGATTACTTGTGTATATTCACTGTTGAGTAGGGGTTCTGTGATTTCCCTTATTTATAGAGGTGTGGGTATAGAGATTGGGAGATTTACTTTACTTGCTGATATGTTAGTATTAGAGATGACTGAGTACGATGTGATTGTTGGTATGGATTGGCTAGTTGCGTACCGGGCCATGATTGATTGTTTCAGTAGGAGTATCATTTTTGCCATTCCCGGGCAGGAGATATTTTTAGTGGCGATGCCTCGCCCTGAGGGAGGTTCGTCCACTCATTTGTACTAAATAGAGGAGGATACCTCTAAGGAAGTGGTGATACCACTCAATTCGATTCCAGTTGTTAGGGAGTTTGTTGATGTATTTCAGGATATACCTGTACTACCTCCGAGTAGAGAGATAGATTTTATGATCGATTTGACATCGGGCACTCGGCCAATTACCCGTGCACCGTACCGTATGGCTCTAGCGGAGATGAGAGAGCTAAGGGATCAGATAGAGCAGTTATTGGGTCAGGGGTTCATCCGAAGGAGTACTTCACCGTGGGGTGCCCCTGTGTTGTTCGTAAAGAAGAGGGATGGATTGTTGAGATTATGTGTAGATTACTGGGAGTTGAATAAAGTCACGATACGGAATAAATATCCGTTGCCCCGAATCGATGACTTATTTGACTAGTTGAGGGGAGATTGCTTCTTCTCAAAGATTGATTTGCGATCGGGATACCATCAGTTGTGTATCAGGGAATAGGATGTCTCGAAGACTGCTTTCTTGACGCGATATGGTTCCTATGAATTTCGAGTTATGCCTTTTGGCTTGACCAACGCTCCAGCCGTGTTTATGGACTTGATGAATAGGGTGTTCAGAGAGTTCCTAGACCAGTTCATCATTGTCTTTATTGATGACATTCTGGTTTACTCCCAAACAGAAGAGGAGCACGCCGAGCATTTGAGGAAGGTTTTGTAGATGCTACGTCAGAACGAGCTTTATGCAAAGTATGAGAAATGAGGATTTTGGCTGAAGGAGGTTCAGTTTTTGGGGCATATCATTTCAGACCGGGGGATATCTATTGATTCGGGGAAGGTATCCGCGGTGAGGGAGTGGGGACAGCCCACGACACCGACTGAGATCCGTAGTTTATTGGGCTTAGCAGGATACTACAGGAGGTTTATTCGGGGTTTCTCAAAGATAGCGGGTCCTTTGACACATTTGACTCGCAAAGGTGTGCCATTCATCTGGAGCGATGCCTGTCAGTTGGCATTCGACAAGTTGACCTCAGCGCCTGTGTTAGCGTTGCCCAGATCGGGAGTTGAGTATTTAGTCTACACCGATGTGTCCTTACAAGGACTTGGAGGTGTGCTGCAACAGGAGAGTCAGGCAATAGCTTATGCTTCCCGTAAGCTTAAGCCTCACGAGAGGAATTACCCCATACACGACTTGGAGTTAGCGGCAGTCGTATTCGCTCTTCGGATTTGGAGACACTACCTCCTGGGGGAGAAATTTTGGTTGTTCACAAACCACAAGTCTCAATAATACCTCTTCACGCAGAAGGAACTGAATATGCGCCAACGTCGGTGGCTTGAGTTTGTCAAGGATTATCAGTTTGATATCTAATATCACCCAGGAAAGGCTAACGTGGTAGCAGACGCGTTGAGCCTTAGGCCATTAGATGAGGTGGTCGAGGTGTGTAAATCTAAGTGGAAGGAGTTGGGGTACTAGGATGCAGTGGCCCGATCGTTCATGTCTGTGATGACTATTACACCTCAGATTGTTACGAGAGTGGTAAAGGCCCAGGTAAATGACTCGTTCTGTCAGGAGCAGATAGTTCAATTACTAGCAGAGGGAGCCGAGTCTTATACCGTTAGCTCAGACGGGGGATTACGCTTCAATGGGAGACTGGTCGTTCCGGAAGGGGAAGACTTGCGACACGAGGTAATGACGGAGTTGCACGGCTCACGCTTCGTGGTACACCCTGGGGGGGATAAAATGTACCAAGACATGAGACGACAGTACTGGTGGAGCGAGATGAAGAGAGATATTGTCGTGTTTGTTTCTAAATGTGCCACTTGCCAACTAGTAAAGGTGGACCATCAGAAATCGGCAGGACTTCTACAGCCATTAGAAGTTCCGACGTGGATATGGGAGAGCATATCCATGGAATTAATCACGGGTTTACCTACATCACAGAGGGGTCACGACTCCATATGGGAAATTGTGGACCGATTGACCAAAGTTGCTCATTTTCTACCCGTAAGGATAGATTACACTACGGGACAGCATGCCCAGATTTTCATTGCGGAGATAGTGAGACTTCACGGGGTGCCCCTAAATATCGTGTCTGACCGAGACAAGATATTTGTTTCACAATTTTAGGAGAGTTTCCAGGAGGCCATGGGTACGGATTTGCGATTGAGTACGGCTTATCACCCGTAGATTGATGGACAAATAGAGCGGACAAATCAGATGTTGGAGGACATGTTGCATATGTGCATCCTAGACTTTGGAGGTGGTTGGGAGCAGTACCTTCCACTGGTGGAGTTTCACTACACCAAAAATGCTAATCTGGCACGTTGAGGGAAGGAGATTTTAGCACGGTTTAAAATAGTGTCAGATTCTGGAACGGTTCTAAACCGTGCCAAATATGAGTACACTTCATTAAAAAAATAACACCCTAAAATTTGAGGGGGGAACCAAAATTTCAAGAGACTAAATCTTTATTTTTTTCAAGAGACTAAATCTCCCTCTCTCTCTCTCTCTCTATATCCGGCGACTCCCCATTCCACACTACCCGGCGACCCCGATCGAAGCTACCCGTTGCCTCCTATTCATCGTAGCCTCCTGCTGCCGCCTCTTCATCGCAGCCTCCCGCCGTCGCCTCTTCATCGCAGCCTCTCACCTGTTGTCATCAGAGAATTATGTTTTCAAACCGAGCTGCTCCATCCTTTCAAACGCCTCTACGACCCTCGCTCTTGTGTATCTCCGAGAGTTTCTCCGCCTCCAGGGATATTTGGGGGTCTATGACAACAATATTTTTGTCTCCAGAATCAATACAAACTTGGGCCTTTCAAGTCCATCGTGGATTGTTCTGGAACTTCCATTAACTGAGGAGAAAGTTTGACATAATAGTTTTATAGAAATCAAGATGGATCTTCAATTTGGTGTCTGAATGATGAAATTTTGATCTTTCATGTTTTTCAGTGAACTAATCTCAACGACAGGTATGTTATTTAGTTAAATATTTAAATGTTTTTTATTCAAATGTTTAAATCATTTAAATTAAACGTTTAAGAGTATTTTTGTGTTCCTTCAAAGGTTTAAATCATTTAATGTTAGGAGTACTTTTGTGTTCATTTGTAAATATTTAGGAAATTAACACTGTTCATTCTTAGGAGTATTTTTTTTCTCAAATCTTTAAATGTTAGAAATATTTAGTGGTATTTTTTGTTCAATGTTAGAAATTAGGGGTATTGTATTTTTCTATTCAATATTTAGGGCTATCGTATTTAGTAGGGGCAGCAATTTTAGAGACGAAACGAAGAGACGCTATGAAATGACGTGAAATTGACTCGAAATTGACATGATATGTCGTGTTCGTATCGTGCCAAAATTATGAGTCGTGTTAGTCATGTTATCGTATCTTGTCGTGTTAATCGTGTTTTTATTCGGGCTATCGTGTCTATTTATGTCCAATTTAGTATTTAGGGAAATGGTAGATATATTTAGGAGACATTTCAAATTTCAATGTTAATTTTTCAGTTAATTTTCAATGCTGAAGTACAATTTTATGATAATATTAATGTTAAACTAAAAAAATCGTCGCGGGGCCTACCACCCACAAACCCCCGACATTGCTTGAAAATTTTCGCACCCCCTTACCAAAAATCCTGGATCCTCCACTGTCCATACTCCACGATCCACACTACCCAACGCTCATCCTCACTGTCGCCTCCATCATCCACAATATTTATGAAATCAAACCAACACAGGTATTTCAATCGTCACGATGCGTACACTTGTGTATGTGTATATATATATGTGTGTGTGATTATAGATTTTCTTTTTAACTCCTTTGTGACTTGTTGATTAATTGATTGTTCATGTATGTGGAGTTGGTAGGGAAGAAATGAAATACATATAGCATTTTTGTCATTAAAGCTTGAGGAAAAATCAGAATATTAATTGCCAAAATGCAGTGTGTGTTGTTATGTTTTCCTTTTTACAGCCCTGTGTCTCGTTGATTGTCTGTGTGTAGATTTGGAGCTGGAAGGGTGGAAATGATATAAAAATGAGATTATTTCACTAAAACTTTAAGAAAAAAAATGAGAAATAAAGGTGTATAGAGAATTTTATAATTAGAATTAGAATTAATTGCCAAAAAGCGTATGTGTGTGTGTGTGTGTGTATATATATGTTTGTATATTGTCATTTTAACACCTTAGTGTCTCATCAATGAATTGATTGTTTATATATATATGTGTGCGTGCACATAGTGTGTGTACTTGAAGGTGTAAGGGAAGAAGTGCACTAAAGATCAGCTTTTGATTGGTATGAATATGTATATTTGCACATGTATGTATATACATGTAATTATACACTTTAAATTTATTAGCTCTATGTTTGGTTGATGAAATAGTGCCAAAGCCGGAATGTTGTTATGATCAATCACCGAGGGCTTGGGGGCATATCAATAACTGTAAGTAAGTATTCACTATATGGAATTTTTCTTTATTTTTTTTATTGTCCAGTAAGAAACCATTCAATAAGTTTCTGTAATTGAATTATATATAATGATGTAGTTAGCATCCATTTGGACTGTTCACTTGTGCTAAGGATTTAGTTAGCATGGATATAAAGGTAAGCTTATTGTTCATACCCTTTGGACTTGACTTCTTTCTAGTTTATTCTCTGGTTAATTTTGATCACATTAATGTATTGTAGGTCAGGATATTAGCAGTTTATATGTAAAAGTAGCTTCAGAGCAAGGCCAAGGCCAAGGAATTACAAGTAATGTAACTTTCACATGCAGAATCCCACTAACTCGCTACTGGACAGGTAAAACTCTAGTATTATATTTTACTTCTAATAAGATATATAGTTTTATATATGTGCAGTACTTTATATATACGTATCCTTTAATGTATATATGGTTATGGGGTTTAACACTTTTTTTTAATTAGGTGTTTTCATATTTGAAGTTTTGTTATGAAAGTGAAATTAAAGTTACGTGATCTTATGCTATTAATCAAGACGTAATTGGCTCAACTATGAGAAACTCTATAAGAATATTTACTTATTACTTGAAGTCACAAAGCAAAAAACTTTAGTTGTGTGATCATTCCCACATCATTAAACCTCTTTCAATGATAGGAGTTTTAATGAATGGAGTTTGAATAACATGTGTTAGTTTTTCAAAATTATGCTTGTTGATAGTAATTATGCCTTACACTATTGAGATTTAGTACAAACAATTAATGACCCCTCGCAATGAGTCCATATTGACATAGAAGTATAGCTTATTATGGACATGAGTTTTTTACTCATGTGGTCATGAGGAGTATAGCTATTGGACTATTATAGGTGATTTCACCCCAAACTAGCTCCCAAACGGCCCCGTAAGAGGCACGAACACCTCGCATGGGACCAACGTAACTCGTAGAAACTGATCGCGTAGTCCCGGGTCTCCTGGTTTGAGAGTATGACGATAATTTGCCAAAATAACTTTTAGACTTGAAAACAGGCCGTTAAAGGGTGAAAACCCAAACCAGCCCCCAAATGACCCCGTAGGAGGCACGAACACCTCGCACGGGACCAATGTAACTTGTAGGAAATGACTGCGTAGTCCCGAGTCTCCCGGTTTAAGAGTATGACGATAATTTGCAAAAAATCACACTTAGACTTGAAAACAGGCCGTTAAAGGGTGAAAACACAAACCAGCCTCCAAACGACCCCTTAGGAGGTACGAACACCTCGCACGAAACCAATATAACTTGTAGGAACTGATCGCATAGTCCCGGGTCTCCCAATTTGAGAGTATGACGATAATTTATAAAAATCACACTTAGACTTGAAAACAGGCCGTTAAAGGGTGAAAATCCAAATCGGCCCCCAAACGACCCCATAGGAGGCACGAACACCTCGCACGGGACCAATGTAACTTGTAGGAACTGACCGCGTAGTCACGGGTCTCTCTATTTGAGAGTATGACGATGATTTGCCAAAATCACACTTAGACTTAAAAACAGGCCGTTAAAGGGTGAAAACCCAAACCAGCCCCCAAACGACCCCGTAGGAGGCACGAACACCTCGCACGGGACCAACGTAACTCGTAGAAACTGATCGTGTAGTCCCGGGTCTCCCGGTTTGAGAGTATGATGATAATTTGCCAAAATAACTTTTAGACTTGAAAACAGGCCGTTAAAGGGTGAAAGCCCAAACCAGCCCGCAAACGACCCCGTAGGAGGCACGAACACCTCGCACGGGACCAATGTAACTTGTAGGAACTGACCGCGTAGTCCCGGGTCTCTCGATTTGAGAGTATGACGATAATTTGCAAAAACCACACTTAGACTTGAGAACAGGCCGTTAAAGGGTGAAAACCCAAACCAGCCCCCAAACGACCCCGTAGGAGGCACGAACACCTCGCACGGGACCAATGTAACTTGTAGGAAATGACCGCGCAGTCCCGAGTCTCCCGGTTTGAGAGTATGATGATAATTTACAAAAATCACACTTAGACTTGAAAACATGCCGTTAAAGGGTGAAAACCCAAACTAGCCCCCAAACGATCCCGTAGGAGGCACGAACACCTCGCACGGGACCAATATAACTTGTAGGAACTGACCGCCTAGTCCCGGGTCTCCCGGTTTGAGAGTATGATGATAATTTGCAAAAATCACACTTAGACTTGAAAACATGCCTTTAAAGGGTGAAAACCCAAACCAGCCCCCAAACGACCCCATAAGAGGCACGAACACCTCGCACGGGACCAATGTAACTTGTAGGAACTGATCGCGTAGTCCCGGGTCTCCTGGTTTGAGAGTATGACGATAATTTACCAAAATCACACTTAGACTTGAAAACAGGCCCTTAAAGGATGAAAACCCAAACCAGCCACCAAACGACCCCGTAGGAGGCACAAACACCTCGCACGGGACCAATGTAACTTTTAGGAACTGACTGCGTAGTCCCGGGTCTATCGGTTTGAGATTATGATGATAATTTACAAAAACCACACTTAGACTTGAGAACAGACCGTTAAAGGGTGAAAACCCAAATCAGCCCCCAAACGACCCCGTAGGAGGCACGAACACATCGTACGGAACCAATGTAAGTTGTAGGAACTGACAACGTAGTCTCAGGTCTCCCGGTTTGAGAGTATGATGATAATTTGCAAAAATCAGACTTTGACTTGAAAACAGGCCGTTAAAGTGTGAAAATCCAAACCATCCCTCAAACGACCCCGTAAGAGGCACGAACACCTCTCACGGGACCAATGTAACTTGTAGGAACGGATCGCGTAGTCTCGGGTCTCCTGATTTGAGAGTATGATGATAATTTTCCAAAATCACACTTAGACTTGAAAACAGGCCGTTCAAGGGTGAAAACCCAAACCAGCTCCCAAACGATCCCGTAGGAGGCACGAACACCTCGCACGGGACTAATGTAACTTGTAGGAACTTACCACGTAGTCCCGGGTCTCCCGATTTGAGAGTATGACGATAATTTGCAAAAATCACACTTAGACTTAAAAACAGGCCGTTAAAGGGTGAAAACCCAAACCAGCCCCCAAACGACGCCGTAGGAGGCACGAACACCTCGCACGGGACCAATGTAACTTGTAGGAACTGACCGCGTAGTCGTATATGCAATTTTTCTTCTTGTATATGCTATTTTTCTGCTTGAATATTATTTTTTTTTAAAATGACTTGGTTATTAATATTGTATCTTTTTTGTGTCTTATTTTTTTTGTAGGATGACATTCAATCGTTAGCTTTTATCCACTTGGAACTCACGAAGAAGTCAATGCTTTACAATAGGGGGATTGTTTATTTAGTATCGTTAATATTCAGGATTCACTTTTTTGGGTTATGGCCGAGCAGGCTTCAGTTGTTTTATGGTTTGTTTTTATGGTCGGGCTGGCTGTAGTAGTTTTATTGTTGACTTTTATGTCCGTGCGGGCTTTATATGGGTAGATTTTATGTTAGCAGGCTTTGGAATGCTCAAAAAATAGAGGAAACTCTGCCCAATTTTTTTTTGATATGGGAACTATTAACTCTTGTAATTTTTTGAAGTTATGGTCGACTTTTATGGTCATGTGCGGCTTTATATTGGTATTAACTCTTGTATTTTTTTTAAGTTTGTATGCACATTAGTTTATCAACAACCAACGATATTCATAATTTATGAATTTTCTTGATTTTTTTTTTTTTGCAAATAATAAATATATTTCCTACCTAATTTGGAATTTGAAGATTTTCCAGAATTGTTTCCTATTATTTTTTTTAATCAACTGAAAAATCTGGCACGGTTTTAAACCATGCCAATGCTTAAAAATGAGAACGCTTATAAAATAATCTGGCACGCTTTATAACAGTACCAAAAGCATGCCAGAATATAGATAATTTGGCACGGTTTTGGCGTGTGCCAAAAGCGGTGCCAGATTTAACATCTAGCACGGTTTAAAAGCGTGCCAGATTAAAAAACTGGCACAGTTTAAAAGCGTGCCATTTTGGGAAATCTGGCACGGTTTTAAACCGCGCCAAAAAATCTGGCACCTCTGATTCTGGCACGGTTTTGAACCATGCCAAATTGTGTCTAGCACTGTTTTAAACCGTGCCAGTTTCCTGTTTTTGGTGTAGTGTTTGCTTATAATAACTCCTATCAATTCACCATTGACATGGCTCCATTTGAGGTGTTGTACGGTAGACCTTGTCGTTCCCCAGCATGTTCGTAAGAGGTGGGGGATAACAAACTCCTTGGGCCGGAAGTGATTCAGGATACTTCGACAAGGATAGAGATGATACGGAGTCGCATTCGGGTAGCTCAGGACCGACAGAAGAGCTATGCTGATGCCAAGAGGTTCTTTAGAGAATTGAAGGTGGGAGACCAGGTGTTACTCAGAGTATCTTCGATGAAGGGGATTATGCGTTTTGGAAAGAAGGGGAAACTGGCACCAAGATACGTGGGCCCATTTCCTATCATCGAGAGAATTGGGCCAGTTGCATATAGACTCGGGTTATCGGAGCACTTGCATAGGATTCATGATGTGTTCCATATTTCCTCGCTAAGGAAATATCTTAGGGATGATTTGGCCCATACTCACACTGATTTGGAGGACATCGATCTTCAGCCCGATAGTTCCTACGAGGAGGGGTCGATCGCTATTTTGGACCGAAGCGAGCAAAAACTGAGGTCGAACATAGTACCGTTAGTACGTGTTCAGTGGCGGCATCATAATGCCGAGGAGTCCACATGGGAGCGCGAGGATGAGATGCGCGAACGTTATCCAGAGCTATTTTTACCAGGTACTTTTTAGTTCCGAATTTCGGGATGAAATTCTGTTATTAGGGAGGAAGTATGTAATACCACGTAATTTTAACTGATTTTTATTTAAGGGATTCATTGAATTAAATGAGAATTAATTGGGAATTAATCCGGAGATAAATACTAGCGAGATGTGAGTTGGTATTTGATTATGATGTTAAAACCGAATATTTTTGAGTATGTATGGTAATACATGAGTATTGAAAATATTTAAATTGTCACGAGACAGAAATACGATAATTTGGAAAATTTAGTTGGGACGCGCGTGTTAGTCGGGTCGGTTATGAAATTATTTAAATTAAAAAGTGAATTATATTTTTATCAACCGAATGATCATTTTGAGTTTGCCAACGTGTCCGGAAGGGTCGAAATACTCAGAAAACACTAGCCGAGAGTTTAGTTTGGGTCCCGGGACACTTTTAGGCCTAATCGGCAACCTAGAAGGGTATTTTGGTAATTTTAAAAATATGGGAATTAAAACCCACGAATTTTTTAGGTAAATTAAAGATTATTAAAAGACCCATTAAGTCCATTATCAGCCAAAAAGGGAGTTAGTGGGCTAGGGGAGTTTAAGGGAGAGTTTGAAGAGGTTCGAAAAGAAAACCTCCAACCACCATCACCATCCTTGGGAGAATTCTGTAGAGACAGGGAAAAATCAACCTTCATTCACCAACATCAATTCAGAAGAACAAATCTAAGGAAAGTGTTTGGATGTCGTTATTTGCAATGAATATTTCTTCCATGTGTAGTGTAGAAAACTGTTTTTATCTTGAAAATTTTGATGAAGAACACCCAATGGAATTATTGTGAAATTTGTGGTTTGGGGTAGGAATTTGCATGTAGAATGACTATGGATGAATTCGTTATACAAAACATAACTTTTGATGATCTGAAAACGGATTAATAAGGAGTCTTTTTATGAAATTAAATTATGGGTTCAAGTTCATAGGGTTTGAGAACAAGAATCGGGGATTTATGATTTTGGCATGTTAATTTGTAAGATTTGACCCAAAAGCATGTTAAGGAATGAACTAGGGTGACTAAAAATAGTTTACAAACATTAAAAACGTATCTGGATAGCCTTAGGGTGGATTTAGAGAAGAGTATAATGAAGAAAAACGGAATTGCAGATTTCTGGGCGTATTCTGCCATCTCGTTAGAAGACCTGCCCAGGTCGATCGAACGAGCTTCTAACGAGATGACAGTATTCCTTCTAACGAGTTTGTAGTTCGTTCGAAGCCTTTCGTTCGAACGACACTCGTTCAAATGACCTCGTTCGAACGAGACTTCTAACGAGTTGACAAAATGGCTTTTTGGCCTGATTCTATTTCAAATGTCCCGTTGACTTATTTAATTGGAGTAATAACCTTCCCTTATTGACTAGTGGGTATATTTGGGAGATTGGAGTACGTTGAGGAGTAAAACTTGGAATCTTGTAGTAAATCGAGTGACCTTTATGGATTAGGAAACGAGTACCTAATTACGACGTGAGAAGAGTTGACAACTTTAATGTATATAAATCGGGGGCTTATAAGCATATGACATTAAATGATGATACAAGAATGAGAAGTATACATCTATTAATATATTGAGATCTCTAAGATGTGCGAATGCTTAGTATATGTAGTTATCTGTGTATAACATACCTACTATACTTGCTATCATGGGAGGTCGGCATTCGATCAGGTCCATCTAATCTTTGTGTGCCTACGGGGGGATTTAGATTGGTACCTCGAGGACATAGGCCAGAGAAGGACTTATTGAGAAGTTAATAAGTCTGCTGATCATGGGAGCGTAGGTATGTGCGTGACCCATGTGATGTGAACTATGTTCGCCTCCATTATGTGTGATTGTTGTTATTTGAGAGCGATTCCCGAGAGTTTCGGAATGCGTGGTCCTTATGTAGGTGATGTACCGGGATTGGATAGCAGGGTATGTGTGCGCCGCAGCTTAGCCTCGGGGTGCTAGTATTGTATATTTATGATGAGAATAATATACTGTAAATTGAAATGCAATGTCATGTCTAAATGTGAGTATAAATAATAGCATCGTTTTCGTAAAGATAAAAATGGAAATCCTCTAGTAAGTAGTATTACTAATATGGGAAACCGTGAAGAAATGTAAGACACACTGTTTAAATGAAGATACCGGAAATAAATCGTGAATCGTATAGTAATGTTAGATTTTATATTGTACTTGTTAAGTATGGAAATAACAAGAATGGGTACAAGTACGATAGGAGTTCCACTCAGGTGACGTACTGTAGCTGATGTGGAAGTTACAGGACCTTGACAGTAGACGCCTCCATTCTCGATCCTAACTCTATATTATCATATTATCTCATATGTTGGGCATGTCGCCCTATTTCCTTTTAGAGATACTTTATCTATTCAGTTATTTCAGATTTTGGATTGTTATTAATTATATGATTCAGGCTTGTATTTGTTTATTTCAGTATTTGGATTGTTGAGAGGTGTTTTCCTCGAGATTTAGTTTATTACATCGTTATTTATTTGCGACTGTGATGTGGTTGTGGTATTAGCATTTTATAATTCATATGGATGTCATGTTAATCGGGTTTAATTAAAATTGACAACTCACTTTTTAAATATTAGGTGGCTAGTAATTATAAAAAATGTTTTCGACAGTGATGCTATGAACTGAACCAACTTGGCATTTTGTATTAATTTGAATAAAGGAGTAGTTACCCGGTATTTAATTAGTCGGGGTGTCACATTTCCCTCACATTCTTTCCCGTAATTCTGTCCCATATTAAATTCATCAAATGGCAGTTTCTCTCACTCCTATAATACCCCGTATTTCTGAGATTTAAATAATTATGTGATTAATTATTATTATGGGAATAAGTATGCGATTAATTATTGTTGTTAGATTAATTAAATTAAAATGTGAGAAATTAATTTTTTATTAATCCGGATTTAAAATAATTATTAACTAGCGTGCCAAGGGTTAATACTTATTGTTGCGAATTATTGAATATTACTGTGTGATATGTAATATGGAATTACGATACTTGATAAATTGTCGGAAGTGAGAAATACGACAGTTTGGTAATTTAAGTCTGACATGCTTGTGAGTCGTGTCGAGACTAATTGAATGGAATAAAAAGAAAATTTATTTTTATTAACTCGTATGGTCATTTTGAGTGCGCCATTGAGTCCGGGAGGGTCGAGATAGTCAAAATAGTATATCCGGGTGTTTAGTTGGGGTCCCGGAGCGATTTTAGGCCTAACCAACACCCCATAGGGGTAGTATGTAATTTAGATTTTTGGGCTAAACTAATGGGAAAAAATTTGGATTAATTATATCTGCTAAATAAAGTACATTAGGGTTAAGAAGTGACAGAAAGTTAGAACGGCCATGGAGGGTGTGAGGGAGAACCAAATTCCAAGAGAGAAAACTCATTTGGCATCACCTTGCACAACCGTGACCACTAACGCGTAGATCAAGAAGAGAGGAACGCGTATATACCAACATCACCAACGGATTATATCGTCATATTCGAGGCAAGTGTTTATTACTTTCTTTCTTTTAGCAATAATCATGCTCATGTTAGTATTGGTGGATTTAATCATGATTTATATGTTAATCGGGTGAAAATTGGAGACTTAAATTATGATTAAGGATTAGTTTAATTAGTGGTTGGCATTCCTTCATGTATGTAGAGGATTAATCACGGAATTTTATTATATATTGATGAACAAATCTGGGTTAATTAGGTTCTTTAATTGAAAATTTGAAAACTAGGGTTCATATGAATTAATTTGGGGATTTTATATATTTATGATGATTTATGACGAATTAATGATCCTAGGAGGTTAGGAATGATTTATAACATATTAGGTGTTGATGGGTATTGATGATGAGTTGTTGGGAATCGAATCTTAGAGGTTTTTAGGTTTAAAAATGGTGAAAAACGCTGAAGTTTGGTGAAGAAGACGAACAGTGCAATCTCGCGCGAAGTCGCGCAAAGTGGTTCAAACGAGATAGGAATCTCGCGCGAAGTGGTTCAAATGACATACCATTCTGGTTCGAACGACATGTCAAAGTGGTTCAAACGACATCTCATTCTGGTTCGAACGACATGCATTCTGGTTTGAACGACATGTCTTCTGGTTTGAACGATATGTCATTCTGGTTCAAACCACATGTCATTCTGGTTCAAACCGCATGGTGAATTTCTGGGAATTTTCTTAGAGCCCAGTTTGGAGTTTATTGGTTTATCGGAGTGAGAGAAACTACCAAATAATAAATTCAAATAAGAAGGAATTTTGGGAAAAGTATGTGGGAATTAATAATTTAATTATTTCGGTATAGAGAGAATGTACCTTAGAGATTAAGAGAGAGATAGTAATATAATTATTTATACTATACGTAGTAATGAGGTTAAAATACGTATAAAGAGTATATATATAGGTTGGAGAAATACCTATTAATTATAATAGGATGTATGTATGCCTATTATGTGATATTATAGCTAAGAGCACTAATGAGTGATAACTCGGGGGTTCAGAAACTCTATTATTAAGTGTACTAATGGGTGATAACCTGGGTGTACAAAGATGATTATTGTTTGGCGCACTAATGGGAGATAACCCGGGGGTGATAGATTAATATTGGTAGGTTCATTAATGGGTGCTAACCCGGGGATACAATATTCAATTGTTAGGCGCACTAATGGGTGATCACCCGGGGTGTTGAATTATTATTGATAGGTGCATTAATGGGTGCTAACCCGGGGATGCATGATTTTCTGGAGATATGCACTAATGGGGCTTAGCCGGGGGTGCAGGATTAGTATATATATATATATGTATAGGGAAGATGGTACTATATATATATGGACTTGTGAATATTGCTACTGTGTGAAATTAGTAGACTTGGTAATAATAATAATTATTACATTGCACCAAGCGGTCTTAACCTAAGGGTGCAGGATTAGTGTATATATATAGGGATGATGAGACTATATATATGTATGAGTGTAATTGAGTAATTTTCTACTTTGTGAGACTAGTAGGTAAAATGAAAAATGAGAAGTAAAATCATCTTAGTGAATAAAAGATTAAGCATTCAAACGGTGAATAATGAAATTTAGTATGTGATATAAACTATTTGAATAGCGTATTGTATGGGCGATACGGGAATACTACTAGTGAGCATAGTTAGTATTAGTATGGTTTCTGAGTAGTTAGACTGGGAGGTATAACTAGGGGGAAATTAGATGTACGTTGGGCGTGCACAATAGATGAGAGGTGAGAGACTCATGTGAGAGTTCGATAACTAACATGCGTGTAAGACTTGTTTTAAGAACCAGTTTTAAATACTTACTAAAATATTTTTACACATCGGGCTTTTACCCGTTTCTTGTATCTCTTCTCTCTTTTGCTATATATATGTATTATATCAGGTGCTCAGCCACAGGAGTATCAGATTTAGAGATTTGGATTGCTTGACGTGCTGCAGCTGTTGTGGAAGCTGTAGGTCCTTGCAGTAGACGCATCTATCCTTTTAATTCAGTTGCATCTAGACTTCTTATTTAGGGCATATGTCGCCCAGTTCTAGTTCTTCCATCAGAGATTTTGTATTCAGTTTATTGTATGGTTTGGAGTTTTAAACTGGGAGGTTTTATCCAGTCTTATTTATTTCAGTACTTGATGCATGTTCAGTATTTATTTACATTCCCATGTGTGGTGAATGGTTTATATTTTAAAATGGAAAGAAATGGATTTACTTGGTTTTATTAAAATTGGAAATTTTTTTACACCTAGCTGAATTTTATATTAGGTAATTAATATGTTAAAAAGTTTTTCGACAGTGATGCTGAGAATGAACCAACTGAATATCCTGTTTTAAATTGGTAGAGGACTGACCACCCTATATTTAGTTGGGCGGGGTGTCACAGGTGGTATCAGAGCATCAGGTTCTAGTGTCCTTAGGATCTGTGCGACTTATTATGTTTCAGCGTATCGTTCTTTGATGTAGAATCTTATGATAGGGTTGTTTTGTTTCCTTACGTATGCGACTTACGTTCTCCTGCTACGAATTATAATGGATGTGACTCATTATACGAAATTCAATGTGATTCGAACACAGAACATTTTTGCACGACCAGCAAGGGCCGTAAGAAGAGCTGCGGGAGAAGAGGCTCAACAGAAGACATAGAGTAATCGGGTAAGAGTGATTAGGACAAAAATCACCACGAGAATTACTTAAGTAAGAGATAATAAAATCGTCACTCGGGAACTATGGGTTCCCAGGACACAGTCATAAATAACGGTGAAGTGATTTCAGGACCACCTAACATAGTCGATAAAGGGGAAATCGGAGGGACTCTTTTAAAAACCCATCGGTGAAGATGCGGAGAACAAAATGAAGAAGTGTAACAGACCAGCGAAAGTGGAAAATCCAAAGGCAATGGTGTAGAGTTAGGGCTATAAACGGATATTCAAAAATCCGCATCCGTCCGATATCCGAATCCGAATTTGCGGATATTTATCCGAAAATATGGAAATGGATACGAATATGGATACTCTATAAAAATATCCGAGAAAATGGATACGGATACGGATAGTACTAGTATCCGACATGGATAATCCGTATCCGATACGGAGTATCCATTTTATCGGATATCCGTTTTACCGGATATCCGTATCCCTCAAATACATGTTTAAAATATCACTAATAATATTAGTATTAGTATTACTAGTAAATAAATATTAATAAAAACCTTAATCGTTTATTCTCCAAAACAAAATAAGCACACACTCCACTCCAAATAAAAACACCCTAAAGTTATTATTTTATTGGGTATATTATCAAATGTCATGTATTATTATTTTATTGGGTATATTATCATAGAGTTACACTAAAGTTACAATACACACTATCACACACAACATACACCGACTAAAGAACATATACTTCACTAAAAAAAAAACTAACTTCGTTTCATTTCTCTTTCGTACAAAACAAGAGAAAAGAAACTCTCATGTGGTTGTTCGTTAGTTTTCTTAATTATAAAACAGAAAAGAATATAAGACAGAAACATAATAGAATGTAAGAGATAAATAGAAAAGTAAAAAGATGGTTTTGATTGTGATGAGAATTGAAGTTTACAACATGTATATTATATACAAAATAAAAATGTATACTTATTAAAATAAAAATATCAGTATGTTTTGAAGACAAAAGGTCCATGAGGTTATCATTCTCAATAAATTTGATTAATCTAAAAGGTGCATATTTATTTCTACTGTCATGGAATGCGACTGTTATTTTTTTTCTTTTTGGATGGCTTTAAATTTATGGTTGTAAAGTATGGATGACTTTAAGCCATATTATCATTATGGAATGATACTATTATTATGGAATCCATAATTGTTGATATTAGGAGACAGTAATTTTGTTATATATTTATTTGGATTGGATTGGATTTCATTGGATTGGATATTTTAATTGTTATTTTTTACGATGGCTAAATAATGTAAACGGATACGGATATTATCCGAATCCGAGATATCCGAGAGGATACGGATATGGATAGTTGTTTCAACTATCCGGGCGGATACGGATACGGATACGGATACAGATAGTACATTCAGATAGCGGATACGGATATGGAAAACATGGTATCCGTCTCGTATCCGTCTGTTTACCACCCCTATGTAGAGTGGGGCGTGACGGCACTCAGAATTTAATTTGGAGTTAAAAGTTATAGCTCTTAGGAGCATCATGTAGTGATTAGAGGCAATCACCATATATAAAGAAGTGTGTCTGAAATTTAAAGAGAAATTTGAGTTCGATTTGACTGTGAAGTCTTCCATTCGGTGTGGTAACAAAATGTGAGTGAAATTTTGATGTTTAGCATAATGGGTAAGATAGAAACCGATCATGAGAGAGAGGTTTAATTGCATGATGAACTTCGTGCCTAGTAGAGGGGCATAAATTATCCAAAGGGTTTACAGTTGATAAAGGACCCGTGAGTAGAATACCAGTATGGATGAGAAATCCATCTAGGATGACTAATGTAGATGTCATCAAAGTTATACATTTGCTGGTGATTGCAGTCCTTCCAAGAGAAGGGAGTAAAGAGGGTTAACGAACCTGCTGAAGAGCAGAAACTGAATTCAACGGTGTTAATGAAACACCACATGAGAGTATACCCAATAGGGAACTCGGTTAGATGATTTTAAGTGATTAACTTCAAGAGGACGATGAAGTCAATCAGGTTGTAGAGTCCAACCATAGTTCCAAATAGCTAGCATAGCCAAAGGGACAGTGGAAGAATAATAGTGAGTTGAGACTGTCGGTCCAAGAGAAGGACATTCCCAAAAATGGTCAGTGGGACCAATGACGGGGAAATGGTTCGTGAAGTTTTCCTTATGTCAAGGAAGTAGGACTACAAGTGTTGAAGGTGTCCACAATTGAGAAGTGAGACCGAAGAGATTAGAAATGGTAAACCGTGCCAGTTAAGCATAACGACTGGAGGAGAGAGACTTCCAGCGAAAGAATTTGGGGTCAAGAGAATTAGGCCCAGGAAATTTATAACTCAAGAGTGATGGGTTCAGGCTGGACCAGTGGAGTCCTCATTAATAGTAGCATACAGTATGTCAGGGTCTATGGGGCCAGGGATGTAAACGGGAGTTCAATAAAGCTACAATTGAGGCCTAAAGAGTTTGGGCCAACGTTTTAATAATGGGCGTGAAATCCACAAGATGGAACAAATTGTCCATGGTGAGAGGGGAAAACAATAGGATGAAATCCTAGGATGTATGACGATTACAGATGTTCATAGGTCATGATGGCAGCCACGTGCTGAGACCCTATGATTTGGCGAGACTGTAAGATTTTTCTTCTTCCTTATGAGTAAAGGATGGATTCTAGTGACATGGGTATGCCACAACTTTTATGTAAATTGGAAATCCTAAACTTCGCGTGCGGTTCGAGTTTAGTGGGAACGTTAGTTTTAACAGTCTTGTTACAAACGTATTTCTCATTGTTAGCAGGGCATTTTGATGATTGCTCGTGAGGGAATCGGGCGGGCCCTAAGAATGTGTTTTGTTGTTAAAATTTACTACTGCATTGATTCTGCTTTAGTAGAGTTTATTATGGTAATGTGTAGTGATTAATTATCATATGGTTAAACGATAGTAAGAATGTAGTGATATGACTATCGAGTCGGATACTCCGGGAGGAGTGATCTTAGTTTTGTGCGGCGCCACCTGAAATAGGGTTGGGCCCAGATATGAGTATATATATGAAACTTTCATGGTAATATAGACCTCAGCGAGTATAGTGTCTAATTATATGTGATTCCTGAGCATAGGGATTTATTTGTCTGTTAAGACTTAGAATACATTGTGTTCTTATCGAGCGACGAAATATAGCTCGTTATATATTTATCGCGCCAAGTACTTGGGATAGTTAGGGCGCCATGCTTCATGTTACATTTTTAGGGACATGAGAGTGGATGAGTAAACTTGAATGTCACAATACGTAGATTGTGGAAAAGTATATAGTAGGTACTGAAGGCCTTACGAACCTCAACAACTGGCTAGGTTAGATAGTAGTGTATCGGGGGGTTCCTTATTTGGATTTCGCTTTGCGAGACATCCCACGCATGAAACTAGCGAATGTCGGGATTTGGAGAGAAGTTTGGTCGATAGTACATAAGTTTTGTATGTTAGTTATTGTACCTATAGGAGAATATAATTGAGAGTTAATAATTCTTTTATAACTTAAGGCTAATAGAGTAGCCTGGCCTTAGTATTTTTCGGAATAGATGAATGATGCCAGGGAAGGATTGATTAAGTTTTGATTAGTGGGGCGGTTGAGTGTACCCCTACCACATCAACATAACGAGTGTGCAAGAATTGAGGGAAGAAAATTTTATGTTTTTGTATAATGATGCGCGAGGCATAGGGTGTATGGGCGCCCTGGGTGATTGAATCACGTAGTGGATTATAATTAGCATGTGAATTTGATAACATGTAGTCTGGTAAGCCGAGGCTTATTAACGAAGTTTTGTCAGAAACTTACATTTCAAGATGAATTGAAACTTATTCAAGAGAGTATAAAATGTATTAGAATACAAACAACAGTAGTGATGGGTTACGTAGTAGGTTAATATTGCAAGGATAGTCTTGCAGTGGGTCACCTGACGGATTGAAAATGGTGGACAATTCGAAATCGGTAGGGGATCCTTCCACTAAAGAATGGAAGAGTATCCCCAAGGATCTTCTCATGTAGCTGAGATGGTGAGATTATAGGTACTAAGATGCGATTGAGTACATCCTAATACCCACAGAGGGATGGGTAAGGATAAGCGCTCTAACCGGATGTGGGAGAGAAAATTTTATGTGAACCCTGAGATCTTAGAGGAGGGCGGGAGTAGTACCTTCCATTAGTGGAGTTTGTGTCCAACTAATTCCTATAAGTTCACCTTCGGGCAGAATGTCAGTAGAAGTATGGCATGGTAAACTTTGTTGTTGTCTTACTTAATAGTTAAAGGTGGGAGACTAGTTATGATTACAAATGTCGGAGGAGAATCGATATTATTGTATATATTGTGTGTGAAATATATATTGCACAGCCAATTTACTTGTATGAACGACAGGAGAAAGAGTCGTATATATATGGAAAGAGGATATATCTACTAAGGTGCAAATAGTAGAAGGCTAGATAGTGAATATCTAAAACATTGTTGAAGTAGTGAAACTTAAGTAGAAAGGCTTGGGCAAGAGCCTATATGACAGGGTAACCTGGAGTTTAAAGTAAACACATGTGTAGTGTTCATTATTTAGGGTATTCGATAGCGTACTATATGGGTGGTACGGAGTAGCTTATTTGTGAGCGTCGGGATGCGATGCGCAATATTTTTACAGCGTTGTCTGTACCTGATATACTTTTTCCAAATTTTGGGACGAAATTTCATTGTTTGGGGGGAAGTATGTAATACCCCGTATTTCTGAAGATTTAAATAATTATGTGATTAATTATTATTATGGGAATAAGTATGCGATTAATTATTGTTGTTGGATTAATTAAATTAAAATGTGATAAATTAATTTTTATTAATCCGGATTTAAAATAATTATTAACTAGCGTGCCAAGGGTTAATACTTATTGTTGAGAATTATTGAATATTACTGTGTGATATGTAATATGGAATTATGATACTTGATAAATTGTCGAAAGTGAGAAATACGGCAGCTTGGTAATTTAAGTCTGACACGCGTGTGAGTCGTGTCGGGACTAATTGAATGGAATAAAAAGAGAATTTATTTTTATTAACTCATATGGTCATTTTGAGTGCGCCATTGAGTTTGGGAGGGTCGAGATAGTCAAAATAGTATACCCGAGTGTTTAGTTTGGGTCCCGGGGTGATTTTAGGCCTAACCAGCACCCCGTAGGGGTAGTTTTGTAATTTGGATTTTTGGGCTAAACTAATGGACGAAAATTGGGATTAATTATATCTGCTAAGGAAAATCCATTAGGGTTAAGAAGTGACAGAAAGTTAGAACGGCCATGGAGGGTGTGAGGGAGAACCAAATTCCAAGAGAGAAGACTCGTTTGGCATCACCTTGCACAACCGTGACCACCAACGCGTAGATCAAGAAGAGAGGAACGCGTATATACCAACATCACCAATGGATTAGATCGTCATATTTGAGGCAATTGTTTATTACTTGCTTTCTTTTAGCAACAATCATGCTCATGTTAGTATAGGTGGATTTAATTATGATTTATATGTTAATCGGGTGAAAATTGGAGATTTAAATTATGATTAAGGATTGGTTTAATTAGTGGTTGGAATTCCTTCATGTATGTAGAGGATTAATCACGGAATTTGATTATATTTTGATGAACAAATCTAGGTTGATTAGGTTCTTTGATTGAAAATTTGGAAACTAGGGTTCATATGAATTAATTTGGGAATTTTATATATTTTTGATAATTTATGACGAATTAATGATCCTAGGAGGTTATGAATGATTTATAACATATTAGGTGTTGATGATATTGATGATGAGTTGTTGGGAATCGAATCTTAGAGGTTTTTAGGTTTAAAAATGGTGAAAATCGCTGAAGTTTGGTGAAGAAGACGAACAGTGCAATCTCGCGCGAAGTGTTTGTCCATTTACGAACACTGAGGTTGTCCATTTACCCTTTATGAAGTGTTTCATCCTCAATAGTGGGAGTTGATAGGAACAACATAAGTTCATATAAATTCAAACTTCTGTTGTTTATATCATTGATAACAAATAGTTAAATATTTAAAATTATGTATAAATATTAGGTGCGTCTACCACATCAATCATGTTATATCATTCTCTTTAAACATTCACTTATTTCGAACAATTATGTTCACAACTTAAACTTGTGTATATGGGTGTTCACGGTCCAATCCAATCATGGCTACGGTATAATTTGGACCAGAATGAAAAATCGGTCCATGTATTTTCAAGACCCGATACCGGACATGAGGCAAGAGCTTGAAACATAACGAACATTCTATCAAAATTCCCATCAACAATTTGCTCACTATCTTTGTAGTTCGACCAAGTGCAGAGCACACAATTTTTTTTTTGTGAGAATTGCAACTTATTGTTATAAAGCGATGAAAACTCTCCCAAAATTCCCACATTTGTGCAACATTACCTATTGATAAATTCCTAACATTAGGTCACTTTTAATTTTGAAATTGATTTAATTGTGAAATAAAATGTTGTCCAAATAATGTTCAGGTTTGGTCCACTTTGGTTTGGACATGGGTTAGTTACAAAATGATTATTTTTTTAAAAAGATAAAGAAATTATTATTGTGCCAATTTTTTGAATAAAATGTTATAATAAAACATTTTATTTACTGTAGAGAAAGGGTATAAAATTGAAATAAAAACAGAATATTTTGACAATTTTTGTTGTTTAACGTAGAAAAAAAATGTAAAAATTACGATTTTTTGCGATATAAAATTGATATATTAGCATTTCTTTGTTGTAAATTTTAATCAACCAATACGAGTAAAAACAAAGCATAGTCAACCAACTTGACATAATCATCAAACATAAGTAATTTTTATTTAATTAGAACACACAAAAAAACAAAAATAGTAATTAAAAAAAATCAAAAGCTGGATAGGATCTCATACTTTTAGCACGGTAAGGGACGAGTTCAGATTGTGTGCATTAGGCGCACGGTCTCGAGTTCGAATCCCTCAAAGGATATTAGATTTTAAGCGTGGCATGTGTTAGAATGGCTCTAGCAAAGTGTTCCCTCTATTTAACTCGCACGGGAGAGTTCAACGGGCTCGTTCGTGTGGAGGTTCAGGGTTATAATAAAATAGTATTTTCAAAATTCTAACAAGCCAAATTGTCCACAAAGTAGGTCCATAGGCGCCTAACATGCCAAATATTAGAAAGAATTCCACACAAAACTAAATTAATTAAGTAAAAATAGGTCCATACCCACCAAATTAATGCTACTAACAATAGAATTTAAAGTACATAATCACCGAAATCTATAAACATAATACATGGCCAAAAAAAAGTTCCATCCATCAGTTTAACATCAATGTCACTCAATCCACTTGGCCACTTCAATCTTTCACACTTTTACATCCCAATAAATCTAAAAAACATAAAAACAACAATTATTATTAGTGCAATATGAAAATAAAACTTTATAAAAGTAAGTACATAAAAGTCGTAATAAAGTGAATTATTACCCGCATGATGGTTCTCCAATTGTTGGATGTCGTTCAATACATCTTGAATACTAATTGGTTTCGGTGAAGATCGAGATTTGAGAAATGTGCGTAAAACAAGAGTTGACGGATGAAGCCACTAAAAGGAGACCCAACCCACCAGAGCGGCAACATGGGCCCGTTATAACGACTATCAACCCATTATAGCAGCCCAATGGCCTTGGTGCGCCGCAATTCAATAAATTTTTTTCCATCCTAAAAACCAACCCTAAACCCCAATCTTTATAAATAAATAATGCTCCAGAAGACCACTATGCCCATGGCATTAGACAAAATCCCCCATGTGACCAACTCATTAACTTATAGTAATTACCATACTAGTTCTAAACTTCTATGTAATTTTAGTTTTAGCCCAAAAAAATTATCACCTAACCGAATGAGCTATAAAGTTCCAAATTGACTTATTCTAACTTTATAAATTTATCAAGTTAACTCATTTTAACCTATTATACGATAAATATTTTTAATTTCTCATTTGTATAATATAATAAGTTCGAGTTGCTTCTTAATTAATTAAATCACTAATGATTAATTAATCGGTTAAAGTTACGAGGTATTACATTCTACACACAACCTTATAAATATAAACGTCCCTTCATTTCTGCTTTCACTAATAAACCCTAGACTTTCTAGACAAACCATTTTCCTACTTTATCAAACTTCCCTTTCAATTACAAGTCATACTTTTTACAAATTCCTTTACCCTAAAATCAATTTAGCAACCTAGAATCATTATTAACACCCTCGCGCTTGATTTTTTCATCACGATCGCCATTCTCTCATTGTATGATAGAACAATGTCGTCAACTCCGTCACCGGATGTCGGAGCGACATTTCCTGTCGATTTTTGTTGTTGTCGTCACAAGTTCTCTATTGTTCCATCTCTTGGCATTGAGTGGTTGAATCATAATATTTGGATATTTTTTATACACTACAGATAGATGATGCATTTGTAATTGATTAGATGTTTTGACTAATTTATTTTGCTTATTATGTTTAGGATGAATTACACTAAACCTCTTTAAACTATTAATCTTTTACACTCAACTCATTATCATTAAAAAAAAGTTGATAACATGATTTTATGAATAAAATTTGTTGAAAATGGATGGGGCGGTAAAGAAAACTCATATATATGTGTATTAAAAATTATTAAAGTTAAATTATATAAAATAATTTTAATACTCGCAAAAAGTATTTTTAATAAAGTTAAATTCATTTAAACTTAGAGATGGTCTATCAAACGAATATTCACCCCCATATATCATTTGGCGGTGGAAGGAATCAAAGTTCATTCTAAATTCTAAATGACACGCCCAAGAGGTCGGTCAAAAGCAGCAAACTTAACGCGTCCAGCAATGCCACCCATTTTCACATGGTGTTCCACAAACAACCCTATAAATTTCAAACTTTCCTTCACTATTTCTCTCACAAATAAACCCTACATTTTCTAAACAAACCTTTCCCCTACTCTGTTAAACTGCCCCTTTGTGGAAATTCCTTTACCCCCAAAAACAATGGCGCAAGTTAGTACCATGATCAACGCCCTCGTACTCGCTTTCGTCGCCGCCATCGCCACTGTCTCGGCGCAAGATAGCGCCATGTCGCCGGCTCCGTCGCCGGACGTCGGAGCGGCGTTTTCTCTGCCGATTTCTACGGCCGTCATCGGAACTTCTCTATTGTTCTCTCTCCTATCTTTCTTTAGGCATTGAGTGTTCGAATCGTGATTTCTGAAGCTTTTTTAATACAGAGAGATGATGAGTTTGTAATTAATTCCGTGTTATGATTGATTCATTTTGTTTATAATATTTATGTGTGAGGAGGTTTACAGCTTTACTGATATATGAGGATTTCATCTTTTGTTGTATACACATGATCAATAAATAAACTTTCATTTTCACTACTTTATGTTGTTGATTTCATGTACTTTTTGCTTTCGTTTTCTCTTACGGATTCGAAGTTACTTTAGAATAGTAGTTAAATTAAGTGCTTCCTAAATTTAGTACTTATTATAATATTTATTATGATAATAGAATAATAAATATTTTATTTATAATTTTAGTCTCTGTTTTTAAATAAAATCGTTGACGCGGATTCATATCTATAAAACGTCAATCAATCACAGCATGTCATTTCAGTCGATAATTTGAAAATAGAGATTAAAAATGGAAACGAAATACTTGTTGTCCTATATCCATAATCAATATTATTTTCAGTCCTAAAAATGCATTATCTATTAAATTAATTTCATTGAGCTTATGGTTTCCCCTGGGTCTAACTAGCTCTTTCCAAAAATTCCGAGACTCATTGGCCCGGACAACCTGGCTCGGCCCAAACGGTTTAAGCCCAGTACGACTCATTTATTTAATGGGCCATGGATAGCCCGATACTCCAATCGATAGGCTCATGGGGTTCACATCTTGCCCATTTGGCCAGGTCTGCTCAACCTTACCTATTTACCCGACTTGTTTACCCATTTAAATTTTAAATATATTTAATATGTCTTTTAATAGAATTATAAATACCACACTTCTCCTCTTCATTTTGTCACATTTATCTGTAAGGCCATCTCCAATGAAAGAGGCTTAAACAATGTAAATTTATACTGTTTGGGATACATTTTGTAGTTGGCTTACACGGTGGGAAAGGTTATGAAGAAGGTAAATTTGGTTTGGACGGTAAAGATTTAACCGTCCAAGGATGCCAATTCATTTATTTATATTATTTCTATAGATGATAGGATTTTTTTTAAAAATAAAAAAGCTTGGACGGACAATATTTACCCGTCCACAATCTGGACGGTAAACACTTACTCGTCCAACTGTGGGTCCCACGCTGGCCCCACCACTACACATTGTGTAACAGGTGTGTAGATTTATCGAGGGTGAGTAAACTACAAATCTAAAACTTTAGTGACATCCATACCCTTATATGATCTAGTTAGTTTTGTAAATAAATATAATCAACCCTACTTTTGTGAAATAAGATGTGTTTAAATAAATGAACAAAGAGGACAAGCACATTTAAGTGTTCACACAATACCTTCTGATCGAAAGCACATTGTACTTGAAATAAATTGAAATTATAATTAAAAAAGTTAACGAATTAAACAACATAAATACTTATAAAAAAATAACATGTATAGATAAATCCAAGTATAAGACGACCATTTTGACATATGACAAAAAACATATTACAATCAATTCATAAAATCGTGAAAGTAAAATAACTTATCATAAACAAACTTATACAAAAAGGACTCTACGAATCCAATCAAAAAATACAAAAATAATAAAAATAGATGCATATATGGACTAGATATGTATACAATAACAATAGAATGTTTTAAATGTGAAAATATGAAAGAAACCAAAGGCATAACATCTAATAGAACTTTTGTCATTCCGGCCACCATGTTCGAGCTCGACACCTTCGTTGAGATTATGTTGTGTTAACGACATCGACAATTAGATCTTCATTTTTGGCAAGAACTCCAATTTGTCCCATGAGGGATTTTCCCATCACCATAAAATTTGCGGTGGTGTGTGCTCTATATCAAACGAACACCGCACAGACAAAAATATTATTTTACTCCCCGTTTGGTCGTCTCAAAATTATAAATTGGTCCATTTATAAATTTTCATATTTACAAATTGGTCTATTAATTTTTTGGGTTTATCAATGAAATGATTCATTGAGGCTCGATTTGGTTGTGCAAATTATTTGATTAAATGGATTTGAAATGAGTTAAATTCAATTTTAAACTATGTTTGGTAATCTGAAATTAATATTAAGGTTTAATCAAGAAAAAAAAGTTAAAAACAAATGGAGAGAGAGAGAGCTTACGAATAGGGATGAACAATTGGGATAAGCTTTCTAAACTTTGTGTGAAATGCTCCTATTTCAAATGGATGCATTTCAGTTTTTTGTAAAATGCTCCAATTTCGGATTTTACATATGAGATAAATGAAACAATCAAGCCCCGTTTGGTTGTACCAAAATTATAAATTGGTCCATTTATAAATTGGTCTATTTACAGATTGATCTATTAATTGTGTTTGGTTTCATTAATGAAATGATTCATTAATTGTCCCATTTTGGCTCATGTGTAAAATCTGAAATTAGATCATTTCACAAAAATGTGAAATGCATCCATTATAAATATAAGGCATATAAAGTGTATGCTCTCTCTCTCTCTCTCTCTCTCTCTCTCTCTTATAATTTGTTTTTATCTTTTTTCTCATAGAACCTCAACATCAATTTCAAATTACCAAACAGTGCGTAAATTTGCGTTTAAACTCATTTCAAATCCAATCATTTACAATTTTAGGACAACCAAACGGGGCGTGATTGTTTCATTTTATCTCATATGTAATATCTAAAATTGAAACATTTTACAAAAAGCATGAAATTCATCCATTTGAAATGGGAACATTTGACATAAAGTTTAGAAAGCTTATTTCGATTTCTCATATAACCTTAACATCAATTTCAAATTACCAAACATCGCGTAAAATTGAATTTATCTAATTTCAAATTCATTAATTTAGAATTCGTTAATTCACAATGAACCGATTTATATAATCAAACAATTTGTACAATCAAACAGGCTCTTAGTGTACGTTTGGGCTCACGATTTGAGAAGGACTCTTTGGATGAATCGGTATTGGGTGTATTAAAATCCATTGGAGGCATCCCGCTCCGAATAATTCGATCTTAATCATTGATACTACAGAAAGTGGGGAACTATATGGTGGCTTTTCAAATGTAGAAGGATATAGGTAAAGCAATGGCTTAAGGCATCTTACCACTTTTTGGGGGGGTGAAATGTGAAATTTAATTAACACCAAGGAAAAATCCAAAAAAAAATATGTACAATGAGTCAAAACCTAAGGACCAAGGCCATCCTAAATAGACAAACAAACCGAACGCAACAGGCTGCCTAAAATAAACACATAGGCCCAAAACAAAAAATAAACCTATAGTCCAAAATAAAGGCCATAACCAATCTCGGCCAAACCCAAAAACAATACACAACAAACCCAATTAAACAAAAGCACCCAAGCTCACAAACCCAATATAACTCCACATGTGTTGACATCTCGACAAGAAAAACCAGGATCGTACAACGTGTATACCACTCTATTTATTCCTCGTTTCATGTATTCTCCCTTTATCAAAGCATTTTGATTCTCTATTTAAATAAATCGTTGTGATTATCCTATTTCTTATGAATATTGGTTTCATAATCTGTTTTCTTATGCCATTGGTTGCTTGATGATGTATGTTTACAAACCATATCATCTTCACAAAAGTGCAGTGGAAGTTGGTTGTTTTTAGACCTGACAAAATGAGGCACGACACGATAATAAGACACAAATCGACACGGAGTTATAAGTTAATGGATGGACCCTTAATGGGTTCGGTTCATATCAGTGTAAACCCGATAAGACACGATAGTTAACAGGTCGGGCTAGGGTTGACCCCCTTCACCCGTTAATACCCGATAAAACTCGTTATGACCCATTAATTTAAGTAAATAAGATATAATTTTGGAACTTATAAATGATTTATGTAGCATAATATTAATTTAATCATAATGAATTTTACTAAATGAGAGATTTAGTAATGTCAACGAATTAATGGGTCTATTTAGGTTAAAATGAGATAATATGTCAACTTGTATACAATTCAAAATAATTCATTATCTTAATGGGTATTAACGAGTGAACATGACACGACACGACACAATAACATAACGGGACGGATTTGGATATAATTTTTTCACACGTGTAACACCCCGCTTAAAATAATAACGGGTGGCCAACCCTATACTACATTAAATCAGGAGTTTCAGATGGTCCAGTCACAACACCAACTGTCGGTACTATATAATATAGTACTAACTACTCGATACCATATAAGCGAGATGTTAAAATTATATAAAATATGCAACATACCACAAACCAACACTATAACGCTACTAATAAAGGAAAGAAAGATGCATGAAAGAACTATGATAAATGAAATGCTAGAATAAAATGAAATAAATAACTACAACTGAATATACCACAAAGAAATAAACCCGAATAAGCTGTCGGGTCACAGCCAATACAATGACTAAAATGGAATAGATATGCACATCTATAAATATCCCTTGGGTGTAAACCCGATATACAACATGAATCCTACCTAGATTTTTAAAGAAGTATGAAGCGACTACAAGATACATCCCGCAACAGTCCACACTTATCACGGCTCCCAAGACTCTGGATAGAAGGTCATCCGGTATCCATGCGGTAGGACACCTGTAATAATATATATATATATATATACAGGCAGGAGAGGAAGTAAACGGATCAGAGCCCGAGTTGTGAAAATATTTAGCAAGTGTGTTAACCGTGCATAATAAATATCGATGCACTTATTTCATAATTAAAGTGGAATCGCACTCTCGTGAAACCCCAACTCACCTCTCATCTAACGGCGCGCACCTATTCGCGTCCTCAAATTTTAGTTAAATTACCCCAATTATAAGGACAACCTAACTTATCATAGGCCCAGCCTATACCCACGAGAATTGCCTTCCTATCTTAACCCAAGAATCCACCCCTTTTCTAACATACTTGATTATGTTTACAAACAATTATGCCATAATAGGCTTAATGGATTCCGGTTTATAATTTAATTCATTATAATTCTTAATACGTTACCCATTTATATTTGGGTTTAATCATATGATTTAATTACTAAGAACATGCATACAAGTTAATATTGACAAAACTTCTCTCCAATCTCAACATTGTGCTACGTTTCGTGCGTGGGGTGTCTCGCAAAGCGAAATCCAAACAAGGAACCACCCCGTTACACTACTCCTTGACAACGTTGATCCTATAGAGATCCATCATGCCACACATAAATATTTGACAGAACTTTTCTCCAATCTCAACACTGCACTACGTTTCGTGCATGGGGTGTCTCGCAAAGCGAAATCTAAACAAGGAATCCCCCCGTTACACTACTCCTTGACAATGTCGATCCTAGAGATCCATAATGCCATAGATACCATATTATACTACTACTACTACTACTACTACTACTACTAAATTTAGATTATAATATAAGAACAACCCCAAAATCTCCCATAATATCCTTGGGATGATGTAACCGGAATATTCCTTAAATGCGATACATCAACCCCCATCAATTTAGTACATCATAATCATCCAAGATGTACTCCACAACTATTCCATATCCTTTCATCTATAGGATATAAAAATATATATATATATATAGGCATTTATTCTAACCATATATATATATACAATCATCCATTCCCATAGCCAAGTGTACATACCACATATGATGTACAATGGCCATACACATAATATACCCGGCTATATATATCGCCGATAAAACTGCATCATGCCATCATTTTCCCAGTGCCCGGCTCACGTAGCAATACTGGGGCCACCATGGTGGGACTAAACGACACCCATCTCGTGGTAAACTCACGCACACGATTTTTCGGGAAGCGGTCATATCTCCTAACCGGCAATGAGACGAAACATACCCACCACGTCTCATACCAAAAATATAAATCATATAATAACACACGGGACGACTATGACCTGAGGAATATCCACACCCTGCTTTTCTAGCCAGGATGCTCACCCTCTGCGCGGAAACTTCCCAATGATAGCATGAGCGGGGTATGCTTAACCACATAAGTATATATATCATTCACATGCACAATATATATACGTCCATATGATCCAATCATATAAATAAACCATCACATAAGGTTTAGATATTCAAAACATGTATATCCACAACATAAATATATCCATATTCATATCCATACAGATATATATTTAAATATATTCACATATCCATATATCTATATATACAAACTAATTATCGTTCATATGTATAAGATATATACATACATATATATATATATATATATATATATATATATATATATATATATATATTCGGCTATAAGTATACATAATCCTCGATATACCAGCCGTCACCACAAACTCATTTAATTTACCTCGATGTGTAAATACAATCCTTCTCTTGAAGCATGTTCATCCATTTTTCTATGATGAATAGTCTCCCAAAAACATATGTTTATATTCAACATTTGGGTTATCACCCAAAGTTTAGTGTAGGAAAACCTTCACTACACATTTCCTATAACTCCAAAAGGACACTCATGATTCCAATACTAGTTGCGACTATTGATATATATATACATAACTAATAGTCTATAAACCTCAACTTAGCCCAAATTTATTTCAAGTGTTGGAATCCCAAAGATTGTTTCCACACGATTATGTAATAACTATCATTCTAAGGATAATGCGACTACTCTCTCTCATTGGTTCCCAAATTGCATCTTATGATATCCTATCTCTATAAGGATTTATTATAAATGTCGGCCTAGAATTTCACAACTTACCATCGCAACAATCTTTAGGAGTTCTTAACCTCCCGTCGTATCTATACTTACCTTTGATTTAATATTTAAGATTTTCAACCCCAATGAGGTTTCTCACTATCCCCATAAATACACACAACTACAATGCATACACATATATTTTCTCCAAACTATCTCAAGAAGTCCCCATGATCCTAACATGTGAGAAACCCCTTGTAAGTCTCCAAACTATATCTCTTACATCATAAAAGATGACCCCGAATCAATAAACCCAACCAAAAAGGGTTATAAATCACTATATAGAAAATTCCTCAAAATGCCCTGATTCCGAATCGATTCGGTCCCTCCGAATCGATTCGGCCCATCAGCGAATCGATTCGGCCCATCTGAATCGATTCGGTCCAAAGGGACCTGACAGTCTGCTTCATACCGAATCGATTCGCTAGGAGCGAATCGATTCAGCCCTAAAGACCTGCGGCTTCTGCAACATGGCGAATCGATTCGGTGGGGGCGAATCAATTCGTCCAGTTCAGAAAGCCACGAAAATGGCTGATTTTCTATAAACCCAAAATTTCCAAAACTCCTATATATTATTACCCAACCATAAATTTTCATACCAAACATGTTTCTAACCTCAAAAATCATCATATAACTACCCAACAATTTCTATACCCGCAATTGTAAGATTTTTACCCAAAAATTAGGTTTTGCCATTAACACCCAAAATCCATTTCTTTTGCCCATAATTATGAAATCAAATACACAAACGACTTATTTAGCAAGATTAAACATTTGCCTCGATTTTGTAGAGGTTGGATCATCCTTAATGTCGCGTTTGGGCCGGAATCTCCAAGCTTTTCTTCCTCTCTCTCTTCTTTTCTTCTTCTTTCTTTCTTTCTTCCTTTCTCTTTTCTTTCTATTTCTCTCTTTCTCTAAGGAGATGGCTTGATCCGTAAGCCTCTAAATCCCTTAAAATAATAAACCCAATTTTAAATGTTAATACACACTTTAAATGACTCATTTACTCCAATTCGAGTCAAACTGACTTAAAACATTTCGGAGCCGAAATAAAACCCAATGACAGTTATTTTGACTATCTCGACCCTTCCGGGGTCGATGGTACCCTCAAAATTATCATCCGAAATACTTTAAAATGTCTTCTATTTTTGGACCTCAATTCCAAATTTTAGAATTCTCCAATTTAATTAAATTTTATTTTTTCAAAAATTTAATTTCTCAGTCTCCAAAGTCATGGGTTGTTACAACACGATAAAAAAGTCACCCGTTTAGACACGAACCCAATAAGATCCGAACACGATAAAAAACGACATAAACACGACTCGACACGACCCATTGATATGTCTAATTGATTTACTTGGTTTTTCCAAAGCTAGTAGGTATACCATACGAGGTATCACTAATATAATATAATAAAATCTACACTTTTATCCACCTTACAACTCTTAACCATTATTTTTTAACATTAATATTCGCTTTAATTAGTTTATCAAGCTTATCAAAATAATGTTAGAGATTGATTTTATGTGACCATATTTGATCATGCAACTCAACTCAACAAAGCCTTTTCCCAATTATTTGTGGTCGGATATTTTATCATGCAATCCACTATATTCTTTGAAATCTTCTCAATAAAAAAATTAAGGAGTTTTTCTTGGGCTTCATCAGGGGTGAACCTAAAGAGTCCCAAGGATAGGTGGCCACCCTGCCTGACTATTCGGGATTTTTCCCGCCATATATGCTAAAATAAATTGCACCGAAGTGTCATTTCTACAAATGAAATGCGTTGGATTTCTTCTCTTTTAAAAGTTTAGGGGAAAAAACATAATAATTTCAAAAAAGGAAAAAACAATATGTGTCTTTTAAATTTTATAAACCTTTATAACCAACTCTTATTTCCCTATTTCTTTATCCCCCCCCCCCCCCCTCTCTCTCTTCCATTCTATCTCTCCCTCAAGCTCACCCTCCATCCCTACGGCTGTCACCCCTCCTCCGCACTCCCTCCCTCAATATCACCCTCTCCCCTTCACTTGTCAAAGCGAGATCTTCGTGCTAGTGCCCATTTGAGGAGAATCTTCCTTCCATCGCGGGGCACTCTTCCCTCGGCTACAATCTCTACTCGCCTGAAGACTAGGAGTATGCTACTTATAACAACTCTTACGCTTCTCTTTCCCAACCTCTTGCTTCAGCATGTCTAGACTTTATTGGAGCGTAGTATTTTTCTCCAACTGATGCCTGGTGGCAGCCTTTTCATCTCAAGGAACTTCTCGTAGTTATCAATGAGCCTTGAGATATTGTTAGACCATTGGGTCTCATCGTTTTCATTCTTCCTCTCCTCCCGATGATATGATAGAATGTATCAGGAGATTGGTAATAGTCTTCAATTTCTGATCTGACCCTTTGGGGCAGAGGAGATAGTTTACGACCCTCCTAATCATCATGATTGTCTTAGTCTAGATAGTGAACCTCCTGGTCTCAATGGATATGTTTGTGATGACCCTCCTGGTCATTGATATTTTGGTGATCTTAGTTGGGTGAGTGACACATCACATAAAATTAGCTAGTGGCAAAGGACTATTATCGTTATCACAGACGACGCCAATTGTATGTGGTAATTTCCCAAAGGTAGTGATATTCAATGAACACAAGGCAAAATAGAGATAATAATCGCAAGAAAGAATAAAATCACACACAACACAAGATGTATGTGGTTCAGCAACATGCGTTCGTTCATGGGGTGCTAGGGTTTGTTCTTTATTACTCAAGAACTCAGGTCCGCGGAGTTCTAATAATGTTTGACATCATAATAATGTATGCCCTACTCATATGGGGTATATTTACATTTATACGACAATTTAGGAGAGTCATAAGCTCTGCTAACAACTATACCTAGGAGTTCGAACTTATTATTGATCATGATCAACTATTACAAGTGATAGCATTTGAATAGTTCTTCATTGACTAGGATTTTTCATTAGCTATAGGCGCACGTGGCCGAGCACGTGCCAATGCAATTCTTAACCCCCGCCATAATGATTAATTATACATAGTCATGGTACTTTTCATAATAATGGATTTGTTAAAGAAGTTATACTTTTTATATGGTTCAATGATGGGGTATGAGTTGTATATTCCTCAATCGTATGATGTTTGAAAGTTAAATTATATGTGTTATTGATAAAAACAATATGAGTTGATTGAGCACTCCATATTGGACGGTTCGGGGTTGGGTGATTATTCTGAACTAGTATAAGAATTTATATGGTATTGTGCACCCTGTGACATAGGGTGGTTTTGGAGATGGGTTAATTATCTATGGTTACTAATGTGTAAATGGGAGATAAGTTAATGCTTTATGGTTTCGATTGTGTATGTAGGAGCTCGATTATTGCTCAATGGTAGTTATTGTGTATCTATGATCTGAGATGCTGCTCTATCGTATCACATATATGTATTTGGTTATCATTATTTGCTTACGAAGTCTCGTACCATTAATTCAAATGAATGATCGGGTTAAACAAAATTGTATTGGGAGGGGGGTCCTTGCATGGGTTTCAATCCTGAGATGTCCTATGCATAGAATTTAGTTCGGTCATGAGTTAGGAGATATTGGACATGAGGATCTTAATATGTATCTACTGATATATTGATTGAAGGTTAGTAATTATATTTGGCATGTAGCTACGGGATACAAGGTTACGAGATAATAGTCTTAGATTATTAAAATTAGGAGGATACGAATAGTTAGATTTCCATCAGGCCAGAGGAGAGGTGATGTGTTACTAATATAAGTGTCGGGGGGAGACGACTTGGGACGTAAATGGGTCACATTTAATACTGTTAAGTAATATATATATTTCTTGCAAATTTTGGACCCTAAACAACATCTATTAAAATATTTTCCACATGTATTATTATATATGAGCAACATAACTAAGCAGTAAAACTTGCAAATTTCAATTAATTTCAATATTTATTTATTCAAGATTTTATTTATGGGTCGAGGTGGTTCCAACTTGTTTAAATTTAACTTTGAGATTACTTTGCATTATTGAGATTTATTAGAAGACAAATTTGGTTTTAGTGGAGACTCATTTATTTTATTACATCTCAGTAATTTATATTGTTCTTTATTGTTATTATGGGGAAGGTGTATATTTACTATCATTTTTATTTATCGCTGATACCGAGAATAGTATAAATTGCACAGCGCTCCCTATCCTCAACGTGTTAACCAGATCAACCGCGTGTGGAAAAATAGGGAATGTTAAAACATCGGGCCTTCTTTGATAGAAAAGTGGTGAAATTTAATTTTTTTTCCCTGGATAATATTTGACCTAACAAAGATTTTCGGGGTGAAGAAGAAAATCTTGCTACTTTTGTATGTTTGATACGAGTTGAAAAAACACCCATTTTCAACTTTGCTTTATCAAACACTAAAGATGAAAAATAGCGTTATTGTTGAAAAATTATCATTATGGATTTTTAATTTATATTTAGTTTCTAAAAAGTGCCTTTCTGGAAAAAAAATTAAGGGAGAAAAATGGCAATATTCATGGAAATACTTTTATATTTCTGGAAAAGTATTATTTTGGAATGTAATTATCTATGTCACATTTTTACTGAGGGGTTATTAAAAAATAATTAGTGGAACGTTAAAATATGGAAAATAAATAACTAATGTTCCAAAAAGTGTGTCATTTTAATTAATAATAAATTTAATATTTTTTTATGGAACGTCAATATTGAAAATAACGTTAACATTTGGTATTAAGGAGTTGCTAAAAAATTAAAAAATATTTTTATCAATTAGTGAAACCTTAAATTATGGAAGATAAATAATTAAGGTTTCGAAAAGTGTGTCATTTGAATTAATAATAATATTAACATTTTTGTTTAAGCAGTTATTAAAAATTCTAAAAAATATTTTTTATTAATTAGTGGGATGTTAAATTATTAAAATTAAATCATTAACGTTCCGTGAATTGTGTCATTGGAACTAATAATAATGTTAATAATTTGAGGGGCATTAGCTATTGAATCCCTAAAAAGTCTATTATATATGATCAGTCCAAGCGATATTATTGTTGGTATCTTTAACTCATAATTTTTTTATTAATTACGAATAAGTTCAAACGATGCAGTTACACTTATTAATATAGATAGAATTACACTTACTAATATAGATACGATTGCAATTGTAACTCTATCTACATTAATAAGTGTAACTGTATTTATATTAATAAGTGTAATTGTATATACATCTATCTTCATTAATAATTATAATACACGCGAACTTATTGAAAAAACTGTTTTTAACTTGTTTTTTTCATTAACTTATAAAGAGATGACATCACAGACAAAAAAATCTCATTAGAATGATACACACGAAAGATAAAATATTTTTAATTTTTTTTAAATAAAGTGATCTTAAAATAATCCTAACAAAATTCCAGAACTCAATAATTGAATATCCACGGCTCAACATAAAACATGCATTCATAGCTGAGATATCCGTGTACTGTTGATGACGAATGTGGCATTAAACACGACATAGGAAAGCGATGTCTTTGACTTGGCCGCTATGTCTTCACAAACATGTCATAGGATTGAAAGGTCACTAACTCAACTTCTATCCTATGACTCAAAGTATTTTGTCCGGAATTAATCCAACACATAAAAATTTACTCAATTGGAAATTTGTCCTTACAAATTTCACACTTTTCCCAATAGTCATTTGATCGTTCATTTTCTTTTGAAGTGTGGAGTTCTTTTGCTTCCAAAGGAAGTTGAGGAAAAGTCCATGCCTATAATGACAATTCCTTCATATTTTCAATCAATTACATGACTTAGAAATATTAATGACCCCACTATACCACCACATGTCGTTACTCCACCACCTTTTCGTTTTGCTCCTACATCACAAGCATCTAGTTCTTTCCCTCTAACTGAAAATGAGTTGGATTCCAACATCTCTAGGATATCTAGTCAATTAGGTCCTAGTTTTTTTATCATCGTTTGATCCGATGAACTATTCCTTCTACAACGACAATAAATAATTGTTTGATACACATGCGTAGAATGTTAGGGACGCCTTGTAAAACATGAATAAAAGATTATTTATTTATGTGTATTTGGGATGATTAAAAAGAAGAAGATGTGATGTAATTTGTTTGTTTATTTTGGGTTTAGTTTAGCGTTATTTTAATTTTGATTCAAATTGGTCATACTTATTATAATTTGTGTAAACTCTTAAACCCTTGAATGCTTATCATATTTTAGCATTTTGTGTATCTTTGTGTGATATATATTATCTTCCCACGTGTAGTTTAACTTATTAATTTAAGTCCTTTATTCTCATGATTATGTCTTGCCTAGACTAACAAGTGGATTATTCACTCACTATATGATTCTTCTATATTTTTTGGTTTGATTGGCATATTTTACTCTTTTAAAATTCTTCGAGAACTTGATCCCATTATATGCTTAGTTTTTTTCCCTTATCGCTTTTTATGATAAAAGGGGGAGAAGTTTTTCGATTGGGGGAGTATTGTTATCCCATCATATTAAGTTGCTTAGAGTTATTTGTTGATATATTATGTTTATTGAGAGGAATTTTATAATTGAGGGGGGGGGGGGGGGGTTATTTTAGATAGATATGATTTACGTAATGTTATATTCACATGTCATAATTATCAGAATTCTTCACATTGTTACCTTGATGAGTTTGTTAGTGTGTAACAGGAAAATTTGAACAAGAGCTCCTTAAAGATATATTATGTATTTTGTAGTGATTGATTACATGCAACAAATAGAATTTTCTATTGTTATAGTTTGTTTTGGATAGGAGAGTCATAAAATGGTAGATTTTCTTTATTTTCTTGTATTTTTCTTTTTATGTGTTGTCTCGAAATTCGAAAAATGGGGATTGTAATAGTATACTAGTATACTCGATGTGCTCCATATGATAGATTGTTTTAATTCCTTAACCAAAATATGTTTGAGTCATCATCCAAGAGGTCACCGAAAAGCTTCATCAATAAACCAGATTCACTCAATATTAAACCTCAATCACACCACTTAGGAAAATGTATAGGACTTAGCAGACTTAGATTCTCCATGGTTAATATTTTTTTATAAATTGAAATATATTTTTTTATTAACCTTGAATTTGTTATTTTATCAAATACACATGCAAATATACTTTTCATATAGACAAATCTATTTTATTAAAAATTGCATCTCTTTGTGTATTTTAAGTATGAATGTTCATGTGAGAAACAAAAATACTTGGAGTTTGCCTACAAAATATTTTGAAAATATTATAAGGTAAATTGGACAAAATATCTAGACACATGCGCGACCTGCCTCGCCTTAGCTTCGCCACAGTGACGGCTTGCCTTGTTACAGTGAAACTTGTCACTAGCATTTTTTTTTCCCTATTTCCAAAACTCTGGAGAAAGGTGGGACTTTCTTCACCGCAGTTCCTCCACAACGAAGGTCTTCCTCGCTGCAATGACACTATCTCGTTGGTTGCCCGTGTCCCCATGCAAAAGCTCTGAACAAGCGCACGACATGTATCGCTTTAGGTTCTCCACAATGATGTAATAGGTCATTTTAGTGACCCTGTGGCGACAACCATTTATCACTACCGAAAGTCAATTTTGCATAAAATCTTTGTATAAGATATTCTTGGTTAGTGTGTCAAGTAAAAAATTTTAGGTGACTAAGACCCTGATGTGACTATTTTATAACTTAAAATATGTGACACGTAGCATTTGAATCTTTAAACATTTCAAAATAAAAGGCTATTAGTTAAGGAGTTGTCTTCTCTTCCAAACCAAGAATGAGAGCTTTGAAAAACTACTTTTGCTGATCAAAATATTTGATAAATTTGAGAGCACATTTTTTCACTTCTCTTCTTTGAGTTCTTTCAAGGCATTTGTGATTAAATATTTACTTGGCTTGAAAAAATTGGTTTTGAGATTTAAAGAACCACACCCCTTTTGCAAACACCCCAACACACATGTTCATAGTATTCCCTCAAAGATCCTAGGTGCGACATTTTAGTTGCTTGAAGGTTACGTCCCAGAACAACAAATTTGTTCTTTAAACTCTAAATGAATAAAGTTATTTCTACATTGAAGAAGAAAGTTTGGCCAGATGATTCGAAGGTATTTGTTGCGAATTAAAACCGCTCGCGTTTGTGCAACGTTCTCCAAATGTTGGTGCGCTCTACGGAGAATATGGTGGGAAAGAGTGTCTGGTCAGTTGTAGCGTCCTGAGGTTGTAAGTCTATTTCTTCTTGTTGTAAACTCTACAATAGTGCAAATCCTTTTCTCCCCTTCACTTGTCAGAGCGAGATCTTCGTGATAGTTCCCATTTGAGGAGAATCTTCCTTCCCTCGCGGGGCGCTCTTCCCCCGGCGACAATCTCTACTCACCTGAAGACTAGGAGTATGCGACTTATAACAACGCTTACTCTTATCTTTCCCAGCCTCTTGCTTAAGCCTGTCTAGACTTTATTGGAGCACAGCATTTTGCTCCTACTGATGTCTGGTGGCAGCCTTTTCATCTCAAGGAACTTCTCGTAGTTATCAATGAGCCTTGCGATATTGTTAGACAATTGGGTCTCATCATTTTCATTATTCCTCTCATCCCGATGATAACAGAATGTATCAGGAGATTGGTAATAGTCATCAATATTTGATCTGACCCTTCGGGGCAGAGGAGACAGTTTACGACTCTCCTAATCATCATGATTGTCTTAGTCTAGATGGTGAACCTCCTGGTCTCAATGGATATGTTGGTGATGACCGTCCTAGTCATTAATATTTTGGTGATATTAGTTGGGTGAGTGAGACATCACATAAAATTAGTTAGTGGCAAAGGACTATGATCGTTCCCACAGACGACGCCAATTGTATGTGGTAATTTCCCAAAGGTAGTGATATTCAATGAACACAAGGCAAAATAGAGATAATAATCGCAAGAAAGAACAACATCACAGACAACACAAGATGTATGCAGTTCGGCAACATACCTACGTTCACGGGGTGCTAGGGTTTGTTCTTTATTACTCAATGAACTTAAGTCTGCGGAGTTCTAATAATGTTTGACATCATAATAATCTATGCCCTACTCATATAGGGCATATTTACATTTATACGTCAATTTAGGAGAGTCCTAAGCTCTGCTAACAACTATACCTACGAGTTCGAACTTATTATTGATCATAATCAACCATTACAAGTGATAGCGTTTGAATAGTTCTTCATTGAATAGGATTTTTCATTATCTATAGGCGCACGTGGCCGAGCACGTGCCAATGCAATTCTTAACCCCCACCATAATGATTAATTATACATAGTCATGGTACGTTTCATAATAATGGATTTGTTAAAGCAGTTATACTTTTTTTATGGTTCAATGATGGGGCTTGAGTTGTATATTCCTCAATCGTATGATGTTTGAAAGTTGAATTATATGTGTTATTGATAAAAACAATATGAGTTGATTGAGCACTCCATATTGGACGGTTCGGGGTTGGGTGATTATTCTGAACCACTATAAGGATTTATATGGTATTGTGCACCCCGTGACATAGGGTGGTTTTGGAGATGGGTTAATTATCTATGGTTACTAATGTGTATATAGGAGATAAGTTAATGCTTTATGGTTTGGATTGTGTATGTAGGAGCTCGATTAATGCTCAATGGTATGGTGTGAGATGGTGCTCTATCGTATCAGATATATGTATTAGGTTATCATTATTTGCTTACGAATCGTACCATTAATTCAAATGAATGATCTGGATAAACAGAATTGTATTGGGGGGGGGGGGGGGGGACTTTTCTTGGGTTTCAATCGTGAGATGTCATATGCATAGAATTTAGTTCGGTCGTGAGTTATGAGATATTGGTCATGAGGCTCTTAATATGTATCTGGTGATATATTGAATGGAGGTTAGTAATTATATTTGGCATGTAGCTACGGGATACATGGTTGCGAGATAATAGTCTTAGATTATTAAAATTAGGTGGATACGAATAGTTAGATTTACATTAGGCTAGAGGAGAGGTGATGTGTTGTTGATATAAGTGTCAGGGTGAGACGACATGGGACGTAAATGGGTCACATTTAATACTGTTAAGTAATATAGATATTTCTTGCAAATTTCGGACCCTAAACAACATGTATTAAAATATTTTCCACGTGTATTATTATATATGAGCAACATAACTAAGCAGTAAAACTTGAAAATTTTAATTAATTCCTATAGTTTTTTATTCAAGGGTTTATTTATGGGTCGAGGTGGTTCCAACTTGTTTAAATTTAACTTTGAGATTACTTTAAATTATTGAGATTTATTAGACGACAAATTTGGTTTTAGTGGAGACTCGTTTATTTTATTACATCTCAGTTATTTATTTGTTCTTTATTGTTATTATGGGGATGGTGTATATTTACTGTCATTTTTATTTATCGCTGATGCCGAGAATAGTATAAATTGCACAACGCTCCCTATCCTCAACGTGTTAACCAGATCAATCGCGCGTGGAAAAACAGGGAATGTTAAAACCTCAGGCCTTCTTTAATAGAAAAGTGGTGAAATTTAATTTTTTTTTCTGGATAATATTTGACCTAACAAAGTTTTTCGGGGTGAAGAAGAAAATATTGTTACTTTTGTATGTTTGATACGAGTTGAAAAAACACCCATTTTTAACTTTTCTTTATCAAACACCAAAGATGAAAAATAGCGTTATTGTTGAAAAATTATCATTATGGATTTTTAATTTATATTTAGTACTAAAAAGTGCCTTTCTGGAAAAAAAAATTAAAGGAGAAAAATGGCAATATTCATGGAAATACTTTTATATTTCTAGATAAGTATTATTTTGGAATGTAATTATCTATGCCACATTTTTACTGAGGGGTTATTAAAAAATAATTAGTGGAACGTTAAAATATGGAAAATAAATAACTAATGTTCCAAAAAGTGTGTCATTTTAATTAATAATAAATTTAATATTTTTTTACGGAACGTCAATATTGAAAATAACGTTAATATTTGGTATTAAGGAGTTGTTAAAAAATCAAAAAATATTTTTATTAATTAGTGAAACCTTAAATTACGGAAGATAAATAATTAAGGTTTCGAAAAGTGTGCCATCTGAATTAATAATAGGGGTGGCAATTCGGGTTAGTCGTGTCATTTTTCGGTCGCGTTGATTTTTATTTGAGTATAAGTTTTGGGTACTCTTAAATCTATACAAGTTAATCTTGTCAAGTTCGGGTCATTTCGGATTATTACCATACACGGGTTATCGTGTCAAAAATTGCCATCCCTAATTAATAATAACATTAACATTTTTGTTTAAGCAGTTATTAAAAATTCTAAAAAATATTTTTATTAAATAGTGGGATGTTAAATTATTAAAATCAAATCATTAACGTTCCGTGAAGTGTGTCATTGGAACTAATAATAATGTTAATAATTTGAGGGGCATTAGCTATTGAATCCCTTAGAAGTCTATTATATATGTTCAGTCCAAGCGATATTATTGTTGGTATCTTAAACTCATAATTTTTTTATTAATTAACGATAAGTTCAAACGATGCAGTTACACTTATTAATATAGATACAATTACACACGAACTTATTGAATATACATAATTACACGAACTTATTAAATATACATAATTATTAATAAATGTAGTTAATAAGTGTAACTGTATTTATATTAATAAATGTAATTGTATATACATAATTATAATACACACGAACTTATTGAAAAAACTGTTTTCAACTTGTTTTTTTCATTAACTTGTAAAAAAAAAATTAAAAACCAAAAAAAAATATTTTTTATTAATTAGTGGGATGTTAAATTATTAAAATTAAATTATTAACATTCTGTGAAGTGTGTCATTGGAACTAATAATAATGTTAATAATTTGAGGGGCATTAGCTATTGAATCCCTTAGAAGTCTATTATATATGATCAGTCTAAGCGATATTCTTATTGGTATCTTAAACTCATATTTTTTTTATTAATTAACGATAAGTTCAAATGTTGCAGTTACACTTATTAATACTAGTTGTGCCCACGTGCGTTGCACGTGTGGCTGATTCCAGATATTTGATTTGACAGGTTCGTAATTTTAGAGAGGTGATTGACATATATAAACTAATTGATCTCGATTTTAAGGCTATGAATTTAAATGGTATAGAGGGCTGAAAAATGGGGATTGGTTGGAGGAAAGACTTATTAGAATCTTTGCAAATAAATAATGGAGTTTTATCTATAAATATATTTTATGAAGAGTTGGTTGTGGTGATTACTGGAATTTAATTGTTTGATTCTCATAGTTTGAAGTATATTGTGACTAATCTTAATTATATAATTATTCATCACTTTATTATTTCGTTTACTTTAGTTCATTTGTGATATTTAAAGACTACTTTATTTATGAATAAGGTGTATTGCAAGAAAGATCATAAATAAAATTATGATTACGTTGTATGTACATATGCTGTCATTAACCAAAATATGTGGAACTGAAATTACAATTTAATATTCATTATACATATTAAAGTAAATAAATGTAGTTACTCTATAAATATAAGACTTAAAATCTTTATTGTAGGCTTATTGATTAGGCAGATCACTATCAAGAATCTCATCATGCTTAGCAGTATGTATATTTATCAGATGTGTTTGGGAGTTCCCCCCGAACACTTCAGCAGAGCCTATTTCACCAAATATTAATAATGAAATTGAGTCCCCAATGAAGTGGTAAAGGGAACTCTAGAGGACAACTTATGTTTCTTCAATATTCTTAATTGTTTTGTTTTCTTGTTTACTACTATTAACATACCCTACTATTCAAAGTATGTTGATTTATTTATTTCAAGTTCTAAATATTAGCTTAAGAGAGGATACGAATGTAAAAGAATAAAAGCATGGGCAGTGAACGTAGTTCCAAATGTGTGTTATATGATAGGTAGAGAATATTTGTTACTATTTTTGTTACTAAATGTAGTCGTGACATCCACGAACCAAGCAGTAATATCTACATCTACTGATTGACATAATGGAGCCACTACATATCCAAATTCAGTGGCTGTTATCTCCATTTAATAGAAGAAGGAAATTATTTGCCTATATTGATCATTGTCATCCTCAAACAGTTGGAGGCTAATATTATAAAATCGAAATCTGATCGAATGCAGCAAAAAAAAGAAACTAATGGGACTGAAGCAGTCCACATTGACCCTATAAACCCAACTTTGAACACTCATAAATCAGTTGAGTATTCCAACACAATAAGTACAGATATGACCAATGAAAAACTACAGGTTACATCGATTTATATAAAACCATAATAACATAGTTCATAAGTTAATTTAGTACAGTTATTATTAATTGCAACCAGAAATTGTAAACTGAATTCATACTAATCAAGCTAGACTTCATGGAATTTTGGTTGGGATTTATTTCTTCATTTAAGGATTTTTTAAAACTAAGGTTAAGACGATCAAGCTTTCATTTCTTTCTTCGTTTGTCCATATAATAAATAAAAAGGTGGAGTATATAAGATTACAGAGAGATCTCAAACCAGGGAAAAACTGATGCAGTATTGAATTTGTCCAAGGTATGCCCAGGCCCACATCTAACAAAGCTTCATATGTTTCGATTCGCCTCAAATCGGGTGAGGCTCCTTCATTATGGCTTATGCATTGCGGGCGTAGGCGGTAGGCTGAAGCATGGCTTAGGCTCACCTCATTATACATTTCGGATAAAGTAAAAATTTTTAATGAATGTGATTCGTCACATTTACGTTACAATAGATGTTTATGTCCTATGAAGGATTTTTTCTACTATCATCTAGTTAATGACACATAGTTTTATCGAATCCTATATAAGAAAAACTATCTCAATTATTTGTCTTAGGATAAAGAGGTGAATGTTTATTCTAGCCCATAAAACAACACTGGCAGACGTTTCTTTTTCGTTTTTGGGAACATAAGACAATCTTATATAGATCAGTTTTTCGTCAACTGGTTTCCAATTGGTCCTAAATACTATTGGATAGGGAATGCAAGAAATTTGTACTTCGTTTCAATCCCCTAATACCATTAACATATCCTTGGAGTCAACTTCTATATTGATAGTTCACCTATAGGACTGAGATCCATCGTAAATTAGGACTCCAAGAAGAATGAATTTAATTTATGGAAGGTCTATAATTTTATTCTGAAATTTTCAAGTAGATTAGTATCTTTATTCTTTTTCCTATCACCTTGTATACATTTCAAAATCAATACAATAACAACAATAAAACCTAATTACAGCTTGATGACATGTCAAATGAATGGCATTAAAGACATGAATACGTAAGTTTTAAGTTAAAAAAATATAATGAAAATATTTTGAAAAAATTAGGTTAAAAAATATATATTTGGCTAATATAAAAAAAAATTATGTGTGAATACGTAAGTTCTTGCATCAAAGCCATTTTAAACTTAGTGGTCCTAAAATTCCACTCAGTGAGTACCGAATTGCTCCAAAAAAGCTCACCAAATAATGAATCATCACAGTCTTTGATTCTTTTGGTTCATAGGTTGTTTCATTCATCATGATATCAAAACGTTAAATATGTATATTGCAATGAATTAATTTTGTTTATCCAAACAATTTGTTATTCATTAGTTTATAAAGATTTGGGTATCTACTTGGTTCTACTATATAATTTGTTATACATGCGTAGTTTGTATTTCATACAATTCAATTGATATGATGTAGTTTGTTTCTTAACTCTTTAATTTTTTTTTCTTTTCCATAATAAAGAAAAAAAAGCTACAGATTACAAATTGTAAAGCGTATGAATTTTTTTAGCTCATCTACATATTTCTTCAATTGGTTTCATAATGGCCAGTAAATTAAATAAAAAATGATAAGTAAATTCGCAATCATACATTAATCAATTGCAATTACCTCGTAAATAAAATTAAGATTCCTTCACTATGAGATTGAAAGTCCAAAATTCTATAAGAAATATTGACAATATCCTACAAAAATTCAAACGAAATATATTACCATCTCGAATATAAATTGTACGAAATAGTTTCAATATGGTATTAAGTACTTCACATACCACGTAAACAAAATTAAAATTCCTTCACTCTCAGATTCACAATTCGAGCTTGTACCACCAATGTTGACAATATCCTACAAGAATTAACAATTACTTACGAAAAAGTGAAATGATAACAATTTCTTACGAACTATCAAATTACATTCCTACTACTGTTAACATACTTGTAAAGAGTAAGAACATCGTATTATATAAGAATGACAATAAACTCCAAAAGTAAATAGTTGTCTTAGTGCCATCAACTAATGTATGTAATAGTGAACTTCCACCATACAATTTTTTTTTTGTTATCATGAGTGAAATTTTCGTAATTAGAAATTATATAATAATAACAATATACCATAAATTTATGTACTTGTCTTATCAGTAGTACCAAAATATTGAACTTCCACCTTGCGAAAATAATAAAAAAATTTATTACCATGAGTGAAATTTTCGTAATTAGAAATTATATAAGAATGACAATAAACCATAAATTAAGTATTTGTTTTAGTTCCATCAACTATTGTAGTAGTGAACTTTGACCTTGCGAAAGTAATAATTTTTTTTAAGGGAAAATACTCTTAGGTCCTTTAAGAACAAATTTTATACACTAAAGGAATTTTGACAAATTTTAAACACTTAGGTCCACTAATTCCCTTCTTGTAGAAGTCCACGCTAGTGGCATAACAAATGGACCTAATTGTAAATTGTCCTTAAATGTTTAAAAATTGTTACCAAGGGACCTAATTGTAAATTGTCCTTTTTTTATCATGAGTGAAATTTTCGTAAGTAGAAGAAAATCAGAAAAAATAAGCACAATCTTTAGTACTGAAAAAGTTTATATCAGTATGCACAATTTTCAAATTATTAACATTTAAAACAATAGGCATATGCGAATGTATATAATTGCTTTAAAATTAACATTTAATTTAGAATATATAATAAGTACACATATCTAAAAACATGAAAAAAAAATAAAAATGGAAAATACAAACTCTGATCACAAATGAGAGACAAAATTCTTCAATGAGATATATATAATTATAAAATTTATGTAATTGTCTTAATCTTCAAATTAACAAATGCATACTTTGCTGGCATAATAAAAAATTATAGACGGAATTAGGAATATTGACCTTAATTGTGGCAGAAGAAATGATAGCAATGAAACAAAGAAAAGCAAAGAAACGATGAACTTTCAATTAAATAGTTGTTTGAGCTTCCATTTGTAAAGATGAATTTCTAGGGTTGAAAAATGAATGTATTTTGATGGTTGATATGCGTGAATGAATAAGAGAGAGATATGATGCATGAATGTTAGTGAATTGGAGAATGAAAATTGAGGCAATTGAATTTGGATTTCCTGGGTTGGAACATGAATGTATTTGGATTCTTGGTGTGTGTGAATGAATATAAGAAATATGAGATGAAATGAACCTGATTATTTCGTAGGAGCCAATGAGTTGAGAAAAGATATGTTGACTATTATTAAGGGTATAATAGAAATTTTAAATTTAATGAGGGTAGTTTAGTCTTCTAACCATCGAAGAGGAAGTTCCCTCTTTTTAAGTAGTAGAGATAGAGATAGATACAATTATACTTACTAATGTAGATACGATTACAATTGTAACTCCATCAACATTAATAAGTGTAACTGTATTTATATTAATAAGTATAATTGTATATACATCTATCTTCATCTTCATTAATAATTATAATACACACAAACTTATTGAAAAAACTGTTTTTAACTTGTTTTTTTATTAACTTATAAAGAGAATGTAAAAAAAAATAAAAACAAAAAAAAAGTGTTGGCTACGAAATGTGATTTAAAAGTATTATACATTTTAAAAGATGAAAAATATTTAGACAGTGAATTTGGTCGACAAACCGTGTGGAAGTGAATCAAGCAAAAGCCCTAACATTTTATACTCGTTCACACTTGTTCATGAACGCGTAAAAGAAAATGAAACAAGCACAAAAGCAGCTTGAAAACCCTATAAATACAAACTTCCTTTTACTTGTAATCTCACTCGCAACTAAATTCTACAGTTTCTAAACAAATCCTTCCCCTACTCTGTTGAACTGCTGCCCCTTCGATTTACGAATAACACTTTTTTTGTAACTACATCAATGGCGCAAGTTAGCATGATCATCAGTGCCTTGGTGCTAGCCTTCTTCGTGGCGATCGCAACTGTCTCGACGCATGATAGCGCGATGTCACCGGCCCCGTCACCGGATGTCGGAGCGGCGTTTTCTCTACCGATTTCTACCGCCGTCATGGGAGCTTCTCTATTGGTGTCTCTCCTCTCTCTTTCTAGGCATTGAGAGGTTGAATAATATATCTCGATGTTTTTTATGGATTCAATTTATTTATTATATTTTATATGTGCCTGTCAATTACAGCTTAATATATGTTGTCGGATTGTATTCTTTTGTTCTATACACATTATGAGGAATAAAATTTCACTTTTACTGTTTATTATGTTGATTCTGATTCAGTTACTTTTTTTACCTACCTTTTGTGTTTATAATCGTAATTTTCCTCAGAAAAAAATACAGTTAAAGCAATCTGATTTTAATGTTTGGATTAACACGCTCATATCACAAAAGAGAAGCTCAAAGTCAAGTTTAGTTGAGGCGAGTTATGTAGGTGACTTGACTACTTTTATGTATGTTTTATGAGTTGAATCCCAATAACCTTGACTCAACATAGTTAGTATTAAATATTGGATACACCCAAAATTTTAGATGGAGATAGTTTAGTTAGGCAACCAATTATTTTTTACTAATGATACAGGACCCGGTTCGTGGACAACGTATCACGTACACATTGGGTAGATTTTTGCATCACATGGGATCCATTACAAAACACACCCAATTCGTATCTGATACGTCATTGACATGTCACCGTGTTCCCCAAATGTGTCCACGAACCAGGTCTTCTTATCGTTTTCCATTATTTTTACATGACGATTCCACCGAAGCTAATTAATTTGGTTTTCCAACAATTCTAATTTTCAATCAATTCTAAGAATAAAGACAAAATTTACAAACGATACTATGGACTTTTTCAACATCACTATATATATCAACAAATTTCGAAGAATATGGACCTGAAAAATAACAAAATAATTGAATGTTTAAAAATTTTAGAAATTTTGTTGAGACTATTCTTGGAATATAAATAATTTTGGAAACTTTTGGGGGGAAAATCATGTATTTTTGGAGAAGATGCATGATTTTTCGGGGTTTCCTTAAAAAATGAAAGCGTTTTTATGAAAAAATTATTATTTTTTCCTAACAAATTAAATGGGAAAAAAGTAGGGGAGAACATTAATCACCACAACTTTGGAACACCAAAATATTTCAGGGGAATTAATGTAATATATTTTAAAACCAATGTCTCTTAAAAAACTGAGTTGAGTTTCAGTGCCAAAAGTTAAAATAAGACTCGTTTCCTCTTTTCTCTAAAATTCAAATTGGCTTCCTTGCTCTCTCTCTCAAACCGGTATTCTTTATTGAACTAACATTGACGTGGGTGACCCAAATGCAACCTCCTCTGTCTCTCTCTGACCGACCCTCTAACTCTTTATGTTTAAATGAAAGTAACTATTATTTTCAAATTCTTTAGGGTTCGAATGTCTTGAGTACAGTGATTTGTTTTTTTAGGGCCCGTTTGGTTCGCTACTCAGAAAACTCGATTTAAACGATGTTTTTAAATACAGTTTTAAAATTCAGTTTTTTATGTTTATAATTATTGGTGTGCGTTTGGTAAACTTGTTTTTAAATACTGTTTTTTGAAAATTGGATAAAATTGGCAATCATGTATATATATATATATATATATATATATATATATATATATATATATATTATATGCATGATAGATGAATGTATGCATACATACATACATACATACATTATATACATCTACATTTAATATCAAATTTTTTTTATATATATATCCACATTTAATATCATATATTTTTAGGTATATTTAATGAAGTTATATATATATATATATATATATATATATATATATATATATATATACATGATAGATGAATGTATACATACATACATACATACATACACACATTATATACATCTACATGTAATATCATGTATGTTTAGGTATATTCTACATGTAATATCATGTATATATATATATATATATACACATTTAATATCATGTATATTCCACATTTAATATCATGTTTAGGTATATTCTACATTTAATATCATGTTTAGGTATATTCTACATGATACCTATTAAATATAATAGGTATCATGTAGAATATACCTAAACATGATATTAAATGTAGAATATAATAGGTATCATGTAGAATATACCTAAACATGATATGAAATGTAGAATGTATATATATATATATGATACATGAATGTATGCATACATACATACATACATACATACATACATTATATACAAGTGCATTTAATATCATGTATTTTTAGGTATATTTAATGAAGTATGTTGGGGTATATATATATACTTTCATACATATATGATACATGAATGTATTCATATATACATACATACATATATTATATACAAGTACATTTAATATCATGTATTTTTAGGTATATTTAATGAAGTATGTTGGGGAATTTAACTATATATATATATATATATATATATATATAAAATAATATATTGCATATATAATTCATTGTAAAATTATATACATACATGAATTGATAATATTTTTTAATACATATATACTATATGAATATTTTATTTTATTTCATACATTAATAATGCATGTATAAAACTATATATAAGTATCATGTATCTATTGACAATATTATTTAACTTTATATTATTCCATACGTAATTTTCTGTACATGTACATATATATTTTTTATTTAGAAGAATTACACACATATTAATGTATTATGTATGCATATTATATATTAAGGTATGACTGATATACCCATATATACCCTCGGCCAGGCCGAGGGCACCCTCCACCAAGACGAGCCCAAGATGGTCTCGTGACTCTTCAAGGGGCCGACCCGTCATCAAGCTCAGACGACCCTCCAAGGGACCGACCCCTCATCAGGCTCAGACGACCCTTCAAGGGGTCGACCCTTCATCAGGCCCAGATGACCCTCCGAGGGGCCGACCCTTCATCTGGCTCAGACGACCCTCCGAGGGGACGACTCTTCATCAGGCTCAGACGACCCTCCGAGGGTACGACAGTACGAGGCCCAAATTAGGCCAGACTCACTACCAGAAGGAACTTTGCCCTCGGCCTCATATCATAGGCCGAGGGTGACATCATCACAGCGCGTGGTTTGGAAGACGCGTGGAACAGTGCGCGTGAGGCTCACATGGCACGTGGAAGACCGTTATAACAATATCACCCCCTCACGTGAGGGAATATTATGTCATCATTAATCACTAGTGGCATCTACAGGTGTCAACAGGGGATTGGCTAGATCATCATTCACATGCACCATGCATACTTGGGGGGGTACACTACACCCCCCAAGACCTATATATACTTGTCACATACAACCCTACAAAGGGATCGACAATTGTAACCCTAGCTGAAACTCTACTTGTACACACAGTAGAGAGAGAGAAAGTGAGCTTATGTGCATTGTATCCAAGGCCATTAGTGCCCATACTTAGTGGATCACACACTCACAGTGGATGTAGGCCTAATTGGTTGAACCACTATACATCATTATCTTATTCCTCTTATACTCACCTCCTTCTTTACACTTATACATGCATATCTCATGGCTGCCATGGTTACTACTGTTTGAGCTCATCATCACTTATCTGGTGGTGCTGAATCTAAGCATCATCAGTTTGGCGCCGTCTGTGGGAACGAGAAGACATCTCTTCCTTTGTACAGCTTGACCTCACTGGGCACTCTGGTGGTGAACCAGTTCTCCCCCTGTGAGGAGGTATTTCACCATTGAAAGAGACCCATTAAGGTTCTCAAGCTCACCAATCTTTTCTTCAGTTAAGCTCTTCATAGCTCAAACTCATGGCACCGGAGATGCCACCACCACTTCCTCCACCGGATAGTGGAGTAGGACCCAGTTCCAGTTAGCCCCCACCTCAGTCTGAGATGGCTGATGTGGCGGCAGCCTTGAAGTCTCTGGCAGCAAGCCAGCGGATCATGCAGGAGCAGTTCACAACTCTAAGCCAAAACATGTTAAGACCACCAGGGGTCTCACCTGAGATGATTACTCCGGCAGCGGCTCCAGGGCAGCATGAGGCAAGGGGACCACCCCAGGCACCACGCAAAGACCACAGCGGTAGAGGGATGTTGCTGACCCCCAGCGTCTATGCCTGGGGAGGCAAGGAAACCCTTTCCCTGAGGATATGTATGATGATCTGGAGGGAGAGGAGGTCCCCATAGAATGCTGGGAGCCGTATGAGGTCTCCAACAATACTGTACGACCTCTCCAGGAGAGCAGAGAGAAGTGTGGAAGGCAAAATCCTGACGACCGCCCGAGAGGCTTTGCTTTTGATCGCCTGAGCAGGGGGTCGGTCTTTGAGAGGCTCGGCACAGTATATGACCTGCGGGAAAAATTGTCCATATCAAGGAGTGCTGCAAGGTCCAGAAGGGAGGCAGCAGATGGCCGACCCCAAGTATGGGACGACGATCACGGGGAAGTAAACAGCCGACACAGGCCTGCCGCAGCAGAACCCTCCGTCCACCTCAAAGAGGCGGTAGGGGATAACATCGGCCAAGCCGACCCTACGAGGCCCTAGAATGACTCGATCCAGCGACTGGAGGATAAGATCGGAGATATTCTGAAGAGCCGGGACCCTCTTTGAAGAGTGCCCGATATGTGTGTTTTTAAACAAAACTAATTTTTCTTCGAAAAAGATCCAACTTTTAATTATGCACCAAACCAAGTTGTGAAATCCCAATTTTCACTTTGAACCAATTTTATCTTGATTAATCCTAAACATACATCTAGTGATTAATGCAAGTAAAGTAAAGTAAAGAATACTCACAACGCCGGATGTAAGAGGAAAAAACCCAAAAACGGGAAAACAACCTCGGACGGCCCAAGACAGACAATCATTATGAATAACGGTTTTACAAAGGCAGATTAGCCTTACACTAAGACTCGATCCCCACGGGTCTTGACGCTCCTTCCGATCTTCAACCGATCTTCAACCGTTCTTCAATAGTGCCCACGCAGAAATTCCGTCTTCCACGATCTCTGTCCACAACACACGCGTCCACGTATGTCTCGGTGTCCTCCGATATGGCTTTGATACGTCTACGATGTCGAACACGATGTCCGTCGCTTCTTCACCGCAAAACCCTTTGTGTTCAATGTGTAGAACAAACAACTTTGGTGCAACAAGATCACGTAAACATATAAGAATGATAACTCGGATCTTTACAAACTCTAAGGATGTGTTTAAAACTTTTAAACCTTAGAAAACATGTGCAAACAAGGTTCTGGTTTCTAAAACAGTTTTTCAGAAAGCACACTTCCGAAATTATGATGCAAACACTGTTTAAATAGGATTTAAACACCGCCTCGAAAAACATATCGTTCGAACGACTTACGCATATCGTTCGCGCGACATTGTATCTCATTCGAACGAGATCCAATGTCGTTTGAGCGACATTGCGACAGTTTGACTTTCTTATAAAAACGTCTCTTAACAAAGAGATTCAAATTAGTCAAACTCTATTTCGAGCTTATCATCATAAAACGAATTTTAAACCTTTAAAATACTTTTAAAACATTTGAAAACAATTTTCTATATTAAATTTACATCCTTATCTTTTATAAAATAATTCCGAGCACCATTAATTATACGCATTCATACCTAAGTGATCTCGGAATGAAATTAATTTTGAAGACGATTAAACTTGCACCAATTAAACATCAGCATGATTAATTCTTTGAAGCTTTGCCGCAACGTCTTCAAATTCTTCAATACGTCATAGACCAAGTGGGATCGTGACAATATAAAAATCTCCTTATGACATATTACAAACACAGTTTTGTTCACGAAATTAAGTCAAAACAATACAGGGACTCAATTGGAAATTTATGTCCTTACAAATCTCCCCCTTTGACTATTCCGGGACAAAACTAAACCAGTGAAATGCCTAATCGGGCCGTCAAGCCGTATGACGCCTAAATCCCATCCCATAAACCCAAAGTAAAAATATAGGACACGGACTAATATATGTAGCACCGGCAAGCATGAACTGTCTGAATGCGATGTAGACTTTAAATCTCAAATCGCTGAAGCATACCTACACACATAAAACAGACAAACAGATACCCAGTGAAGTATGGAGGAACAAATGAAACCAATTTATATAATCAATAAGAGCATATCATTTGAAACATGTGAGCAATTATATGATACCAATTTGTTACAAATCTGAAACCAATAAACCAATATAAGCACTCAACACATCTCCCCCTACATCACATACCAAATCTCTCCCCCTTTTTGTCATGAATAGACAATCCGGTGAAAAGATAAACCAATATGAAATGTCTAGCATGAGAATATGATACCCAATTTAATCAAGTTGATACCAATTTTTTTTTAAAATGAAAACCGCTAGATAAACATGAAACAACCAGCTAAATATGATCATGTAATGACAGAATAGTAGCTAGTAAACCAATGAATCACACAAAGAGTATAGCAAATCAATCAGGTGTGATAAACGGACATATATGCAAAATAACAATTTGGAACAAAAAAGAACCTGCATATAAACCAATTAATAAAAAAAATGCTTCCAGCAGTACCAAAAATAATCAAATTAAGCCAGAGGACTGCAAACCAATCAGAAGCCATTTTTCACCCTGTCGTTCGAACGAGCCAGGGACTTCGCTCAAACGAGATGAGGAAGTCGCTCGAACGAAGTAAGAAGTCGTTCGCGCGAGATGAGATGTCGTTTGAACGACTTCGCGTGACCTGCCAAAATTTCCCAGTTTCCCAGAAATATTATAAAGTATTGCCCAGTGAAAAAAATTTCACAAAAAAATTTCCAGGAAGGGACTGACAGAAGCAAAACAGTGCTAAAACAGTAGGCTTTTCGCACAAAACCTAAAAACTCATAAAAAACTAAAAATGCGAGTTACATGCAGACATAGTACCGATGTGCTCAAACATGGACATGGAATGAATGGGCGTGAAACTACAACAAATGAGTCACAATTCCAACACATCGAAATGATCAAGAAGCGCTAATTGATAGCGATAAATCATCAAACTTTATCATAGCCAAATGACAATTAAAGTGTGAGCTTAATGAACTAAACATACTACATGCACACAAATCCAGAATTTTTTACGATTCTACAAACAATAGCGTCAAATTGCAATGTTTCAACATTAGGATTAGTAGTGCAAACCTATTTAAATTTTCTCCAACCAAACACCCTCATATAAACATATACTATTTCAAGTTCTTTTGAGGTTTCTATCATTCTCAACTTAGAGAAAATCTTATTGGCCCTTTTCTTAGCTTATTGCTTTTTCTTTTGGGCTCTTTTAAATGGTGGCTTTCACGACGAGTTAATTTTGAACTCTCGCAGCCCTTTCCCGTGAATCACTCAACATTTTTTTAAATCAAATCCTCACGGTAAACGGTTATTACATGCACACTTCTCCTTAAGTTTACTTACACATAGATGACAAGATTGAGATAAGAACGCCTCACCAAATTCAAATATGCAAGATAAGTCAAACATCCATATAAACTTGTGCATGTGTGCGATGTTGGCATATATACAAAATCGAATCAAGATGCATATCAATTTCGAAACAACCCCATATAAACAATGGTTAAGACCATTCTAAGCATCGATAATAATGACCAAATGTCCTAGCCACATGTATAATGAAACGATGGGGGGGGGGGGGGAGTCCAAGCACACCAATATGCCACATCAAACATGAAAACTCAAAAACAAAAATCGAAAATCTTTTTGGCTTTTCAAACATATTTTGACTCAAAGAAAAGCAAAATCTTTTTGGATTTTCAAAAGTTTTCTCAAAAAAAAAACAAACAAAATCTTTTTGTATTTTTCAAATAGGACTCAAATAAATGAAAACTATAATACAAAATGATAAACATGTCATAATACTAGCAATGAATATATCATGAAGCAAACTAGCATATGACAAACATGGCAACACTATCATCCTTTAGATTTAGCATGGGAAGAATCAAGTGCACCCAAACTAGAATCATGAAGTTTAATTCCTAAAGCCACTAAATCCGATATCCTAACCCAAGTAGGTGTAAAATGATGCATGTGGGTGTGGGGAACCGGGGCAACTTTATTCCTAAACTTCCTAGGAGCTTGTCTAAGGTCGTAACAATAATGCCTAAGGTGACCTTTCCTACCACAAAATGTGCAAGTGTAGCGGTGGTGCGAATGATTACCTTTATAGGGACATTTTCTAACCATCCTAGTGTTTCTCACACGTGCGGGGGGAATGGGAACAACTCTCTCATCAAAACCTATACCTCCCCTGTCTCCCTTAATTTGGACGGTGCCTAGGATCTTATCTAACTTCTCCGACCTAGATTCCAATCAAACTTGACTCTAGACGAGTCTTTCAACCTTTCCTCCAAATCGTGAATCCTAGACTCGAGTAAATGTCTAGTCTCCTCAAACTCTAAAATCTCTTTTTTCAAGGACTCCATCAAACCACGGAGATTGTCTCTCTCTTTCTCCACAAACTCTAGCTTCTCCCTAAACTTCTTCTCTCTTGCCCTAAGATCCTCAATCAAACTATCATTATTTTCTATGGCACGCTCATTCAACTTAGATTGCAATTTTGAGTTAGCCTTTTTCACTTTCACCGTTTCGGCATACAACTCATTAAACACATTTTGTAATTCTTTCACATATATCTCCTCCTCGTCACTCTCTTCACCCTTACTAACATGGGATACACTCAAAACCTCCTCGGAAGTGTCATTCACATGAGTATTGTCGTCGTCGCTCATATGACATGCCATAAACGCAGTGAAGTTACGCTCAATGGGGGAACTCTCTCCCTCTTTCGATTCACTATCACTTAAGGTGGCACTATAGACAATGGGTTGCTTTCCATCTTTCTTAAGTCTAGTGGGACAGTCCTTAACCTTGTGATCGTACCCTTCACACCCAAAACACTTATCCGACTCATCTCTCTTAGGCTTTTCAAACTTATCCTTAGAGCTGGGATCTACTTTGTTGTTCTTGAAATTTTCAAATTTATTGGCATCTTTCGATTGCTTTTGAAACTTAAATAAATTTTTTAAATTTCTTTGCTAACAAAGCAACATCCTCAAAATGGGAATCGGAATCGAAATCCGAAACTTTAATTTCCTCCTTCCGGGTTTTCAAAGCAATACCCTTTTCTTTCTTAGGCACTTGCTTGGAGGTAATCATGTCGATTTCATAGGTTTGTAAGTCACCTACAATCTCTTCTAGTTTCGTTGACTCTAACCTACCCAAGGAGTTTAAAATGGTCACTTTCGCATCAAACCTACTAGGCAACGACCTAAGGATTTTCTTAATGACATGGTTGTCGGGAATTTTCTCACCTAGGTTCAACGACGAGTTGACAATATTGGACAACCTAGCATAAAACTCATCAAAGGTCTCACTCTCTAACATCCTAATGGTCTCAAACTGTGTAGTGAGATTTTGAAGTTTTGACGCCCTAACCATGCTAGTGCCCTCGTGAGTGAGTGCCAAAATATCCCAAGCCTCTTTTGATGTTTCACAAGTCATAATTCTATTATATTCTTCGTGTGTGACATGTGAAGCAATAACATGCAGACCCTTAGAATTATATTGTGCAAGTCTTTGTTCAGTTTCGGTCCAAGACTCAACAGGCTTTAAACTAGTGACCTCACCTACAATAGTGACAGGGGGTGTCCAACCTTTCTCAACTGCAAGCCAAACACGCTCATCAATAGATTTTAAAGCACATCTCATTCTCATCTTCCAATAAGTGTAATTAGTGCCATAAAAAACAGTAGTTCGAGAAAATTCACTATATCCAGAATTCATTTTTGAAAACACACGGGATCACAAGACAAATAAAAATATTTTCTAGCTCTGATACTAATTTGAAGAGTGTCCGATATGTGTGTTTTCAAACAAAACTAATTTTTCTTTGAAAAAGATCCAACTTTTAATTATGCACCAAACCAAGTTGTGAAATCCCAATTTTCACTTTGAACCAATTTTATCTTGATTAATCCTAAACATACATCTAGTGATTAAAGCAAGTAAAGTAAAGTAAAGAATACTCACAACGTTGGATGTATGAGGAAAAAACCCCAAAATGGGAAAATAACCATGGACGGCCCAAGCCAGACAATCACTATGAATAATGGTTTTACAAAGACAGATTAGCCTTACACTAAGACTCAATCCCCACGGGTCTTGACGCTCCTTCTGATCTTCAACCGTTCTTTAATAGTGCTCACACAGAAATTTCGTCTTCCACGATCTCTGTCCACAACACACGCGTCCACGTATGTCTCGGTGTCCTCCGATATGGCTTTGATACGTCTACGATGTCGAACACGGTGTCCGTCGCTTCTTCACCGCAAAACCCTTTGTGTTCAATGTGTAGAATAAACAACTTTGGTGCAGCAAGATCACGTAAACATATAAGAATGATAACTCGGATCTTTGCAAACTCTAAGGATGTGTTTAAAACTTTTAAACCTTAGAAAACATGTGCAAACAATGTTCTGGTTTGTAAAACAGTTTTCCAGAAAGCACACTTCTGAAATTATGATGCAAACACTGTTTAAATAGGATTTAAACACCACCTCGAAAAACGTGTCGTTCGAACGACTTACGCATGTCGTTCGCGCGACATTGTATCTCGTTCGAACGAGATCCAATGACGTTTGAGCGACATTGCGACTGTTTGACTTTCTTATAAAAATGTCTCTTAACAAAGAGATTCAAATTAGTCAAACTCTATTTCGAGCTTATCATCATAAAACGAAGTTTAAACCTTTAAAATACTTTTAAAACATTTAAAAACATTTTTCTATATAAAATTTACATCCTTATCTTTTATAAAATAATTCCGAGCACCATTAATTATACGCATTCATACCTAAGTGATCTCGGAATGAAATTAATTTTGAAGACAATTAAACTTGCACCAATTAAATATCGGCATGATTAATTCTTTGAAGCTTTGCCGCAACGTCTTCAATTTCTTCAATACGTCATAGACCAAGTGGGATCGTGACAATATAAAAATCTCCTTATGACCTATTACAAACACAGTTTTGTTCACGGAATTAAGTCAAAATAATACAGGGACTCAATTGGAAATTTATGTCCTTACACTCTTCAGAGAGGATACTCTATAGGCTCACCCTTTGTGGAGAAGATAGTCAACTTCCCAACGCCATCAAAGTTTAAGCCACCTGTGGTCACCCCAAGGTATGATGGGAGTACTCACCCTGTCCATCATATTAAAATGTATCAATCGGCGGAAGACATATACTCTATCTCAGTTGAGATGAGCTGTCGAGCCTTTTCTGGCACTCTGACTGGGGTTGCACATGTCTGGTACATGTCTCTTCCAAAAAACTCCATTGAAAGCTTTAAGCAGCTGGCGGGCCGGTTTATCCACAACTTTTGCTTTGGGGTGAGGCCACAGAAGAAGACCACGCACCTGCTCTATGTTAAGCAGGGGAAGAACGAGAGTCTAAGAGACTACATAGCCAGATTCAATAAAGAAAAGTTAGAGGTGGAAGACTATGAGGAGAGCATAGCTATGAAAGCCCTGATTGGAGGACTCCAGAAGCGAAAGCTGCTATGGAAGCTTGCTGAAGACCCTTCGAGGACAATGGCTGAATTGCTGTCGACAGCAGGAAAGGTGAAGAACGCCGAAGAGGCGATGGCTGATGATGCTGAGATTTAGCACCACCGAATAAGTGATGATGAGCTCAAATAATAGTAACCATGGCAGTCATAGAGATGTAAGTGTATAAGTGTGTAGAAGGAGATGAGTATAAGAGGAATAAAACAATGATGTATAGTGGTTCAGCCAATTTGGCCTACATCCACTGTGAGTGTGTGATCCACTAAGTATGGGCACTAATGGCCTTGGATACAATGCACATAAGCTCACTTTCTCTCTCTACTGTGTGTATAAGTAGAGTTTTATCTAGGGTTGCAATTATCGATCCATCCCCTGTTGGGTTGTAGGTGACAAGTATATATAGGTCTTGGGGGTGTAGTGTACCCCCCAAGTATGCATGGTGCATGTGAATGATGATCTAGCCAATCCCATGTTGACACCTGTAGATGCCAAATAATGACATAATATTCCCTCACATGAGGGTGTGATTTTGTTATAATGGTCTCCCATGTGCCATGTGAGCCTCACGCGCACTGTTCCACGCATCTCCCAAACCACGCGTTGTGATGATGTCACCCTCGGCCTTTGATAAGATGCCGAGGGCAAAGTTCCTTTCGACAATGAGTCTGGCCTAATTTGGGCCTCGTACTGTCGTACGCTCGGGGGGTCGTCCGGAGCCTGGTGAAGGGTCGGCCCCTGAGGGGTCGTCCGGAGCCCGATGAAGGGTCGGCCCCCTGAGGGGTCTTCCGGAGCCCGATGAAGGGTCGGCCCCCTAAGGGGTCGTCTGGGCCTGATGAGGCGCGGGGCGCCCTCGGCATGGCCGAGGGTATATACGGGTATATCAATCACCCCCCAGCCCTTAGCCATAGATGATGCTGAGATGGTTGAGGGATAATGTTGCTTTTGAGACTAAGTGTATGGTCTGTTTGATGAGTGACACTGGTCAATCTAATGTGACAGCTGTCAAATTTTTATCCAATGTCGTTCCAGTTTTCAAGGCGCGGCGACTGCATGCTGCTTGGGGCTTTGCGCCCTAATGATGTCCTCCTCATGGGATGTGCTTTGGTTTGGGTAATGGGACCACTCATTACTAAGGTATATAAATAATTTTTGAAACCGTTCATTCTCTTCTTCTTCTTCGCGCCCAAGCTCTCTCTCTCTCTAGATTTCCAACAGACAAACCTCCATTTCTGCAAATTTCGATATTTCGAGTTTGGCAGTCTCGCTCTTCCCTCTCAGGTAAGCCCTCTGCCCTAGCGTCCTATTTTCCTTCATTTCTTGCTTGCTTTCTTATTTTAGGCTTATAGGGTAGGATTTTCCTTAGGGTGTTTCATAACTTTTCTGGCGTCTTCTCCGGCGACTGGTTCTTGAGTGTTCTTGATTAAAACGCTTGGTTTCTTTTGTTTCAATCCAAAAGTTCAGTTTGATCAATCGCAAACTTATTTATAGTTAGCTTATAAATTCATCCAAGTGCAGGGTCTCCCCCTTAATGATTAGGAGGCTTTACAGTTTAGCCGAGGAGTTCCCATCCTTGAGAGAGAAGCTCTTCGTAGAGATTAGCCGAATAGAGGAAGAGGAGGAGAGGAGACGAAGGTCCTACCCTAATTGGGTACGACCCATTTTTCCCATTCCTCTTGCCACAATAAGACCCTCTCAGTCTTGCGGGTCGTCTTATCATCCAGCCGAGAGTTATTCGAGTGAGATGGATGAGAGAGCGTCATCGCCAATTGGCGCTGGACCTTCTGGGAGAGGAGAGGCGTCTGACCTAGGCCGACAGGCCGAGGGTATGGTTACTTCCGAGGCTGTCCCTGTGATAACTCTATCTCCACATGCCTTCCAGATGGCTTTTCCTTAAGGGCCTCTGACAGGTGATGAGGCCGAGGCCGAGGGTGAGGGGACTGAAGATGATGAGGACACAGATGACCCAGTTGACACATCTCACGCCTCGTCTTATATTTCCTCGGTCAGGGATCGTGACCTTCTTCTGTGGAGGCATGCATATGGTGTTCCTCCCACCATATCTATGAGGGTTCCCTCTGAGGACGAGAGGGTCTTTGAGGGTGAAGAGGGAAAGATAGCGGTGTACGAACAAATGTTCAAGGTAGGTGTCAGACTCCCTTTTTATCCTGTTGTCGTAGATATTTTATCAGCCCTCGGCGTTGCCCCCTCTCAACTTCCTCCCAACTCTTGGAGGACGATCCTTGGTTATGTCTCCTTATGGAAAAAACGCTTTCATTGAGGAGCCCTCGGCCGACATATTCTTGGCTTGTTACAATATCACCTCCTCGTCCAAACAGCCTGGGTACTATCACCTGGGGGTAAGGAGGCCTGACAAAAAACTTCTCCACGTGGCACAAACCCCCAACCACGATTGGAAGAAGAAATTCTTCTTTGTCTCCAGAGAGTGGGAGTTCTCTGCCGAGGCACAACCTGTAGCTGACGGTCCGAGGGTCCCCAGAAAATGGTCTAACCCTTCAATGAAGGCCAGGTCAGACCCCGAACTTAGTATGGAAGATAAAGATATAGTTGAATATATGAGAGGACGGGGGAGGGAGTGAACTTCCAAAGTTTGAAGATCTGATGACCCCTCGATTCCTCAAAGAAGCTGGTCTGAGGGTCGGCCCCCTGATAGAACTATGTGAGTTATATTATTTTTTCCATTCTTTACTTTTTTTCAAGTGTTTCATCATTGCCTCTGCATTTTTCTGACGTGTCATCCTCCTTTCAGGTCGTCCTACTGCTATATCGGACTATCTCTGGGAAATGACTGCTCCTAATTTGTTGTCAGGCTTGGCCAAGAAGAAAGGCAAAGAGCCTCAACAAGCTCCGAGGAAGACACAAACCACAGGGCCGACACCTGCTGAGCCGACCGTCGACAGACAGAAGAGGAAAGAGCCCGAGGTCCCCGTAGACCCTCGGTCAGGATCACGGACGAGGGCAAGGGTTGAGGCGTCTGAGGGAACCGCCTCTTCTTCTAGCATGGGGGCCTTCTGGTCCCAGAACTTGGCACTTCTGAAGGCCGATCCATCATCACTTATCACGAACTTGAGGGTGGCTAAGGCGTCAATGTTCTCTGCTCCCTCGGCTGTCGACTACGAATTCTTATCTAAGATGCCTCCGACAAAGGTGTATGACTACGGTTTGTATGCCCTGGCTCAGGTACTTGTCTTGCTTCATTCCCTTAACTGTATTCTTTCACCAACTATTTCCTCGACCTCTTAACGAGTTTTTTTTCTTATACAGTCTGTTTGTGCTTTTACCTCGGCCACCAAGTGGATGGCGGAGAATCAGGTGAAATTTCATGAGGCCGAGAGGGCCATCCAACACGAGGCCAATCTGCAGACCGACTTAGAGACTGCAAGGGCTGAGATAGAGAGTGCCAGAATTGAACATGCAAGGATTCTGGACGATCTTACGAGGCAGCACGACGAAGACCTGAAGGCCAAAGACTTGCTCATTAAGGAGAAGGATGAAGCCTTGACCAACCTAGGGATTCAGCACAAGGCCGATCTTGAGGCAGCTGTCAAGAAGGCCGAGGGCGATGCTGTGGAGGCCTACAAACTCTCGGACGAATTTCAAGGCTTCGGCCTTTAATACTTGGAGAGGGGAATTAGGACGACCTGTCGGTGGGTCGTCTTAAAGTTCGCTGATGCAGTGTCGTCCGTCCGCCCCACTCTAGAGGCGGTTCAACTGGACGACCCCTTGATTGCCGAGGCTCTAACCCAGGTGGAATCTCAGGTGCACGTCGAGGGTGTCGGCACGTCTGAAGACCAACCAGTCGTTGTCGTTGAGGAGGCCTCTCTTATTGATGTTGAGGCCTTGCCTTCTGATGTCGCTCCATAGGGTGGCTGTCTGTAGCCTATACCCTCTTGATGTAATCAATATTTTTGTACTCTACTTTGTAGAACACTTTGTAATATTTCATTTATATCATCATCTCTCTTGTTGTCTTCCATATTTCTCTCTTATATAATTTGCACTGTGATGTTTTTGGATTGACAATATCACTAACCCCACCCTCGTCTTTCTTGAGGACCATGGTGGGGTCGTCCCCTCCATGCGAGCTCATTATAGCCGAGGGTAGTTATCACCAAATTAATGGCTTTAAACAAAGTTTTCCCTCGTCTTTCTTGAGGACCATGGTGGGGTCGTCCCCTCCATGCGACCTCATTATAGCCGAGGGTTATAATAAAATTAATGGCTTTAAACAAAGTTTTCCCTCGTCTTTCTTGAGGACCATGGTGGGGTCGTCCCCTCTATGCGACCTCATTATAGCCGAGGGTTATAATCACCAAATTAATGGCTTTAAACAAAGTTTTCCCTCGTCTTTCTTGAGGACCATGGTGGGGTCGTCCCCTCCATGCGACCTCATTATAGCCGAGGGTTATAATCACCAAATTAATGGCTTTAAACAAAGTTTTCCCTCGTCTTTCTTGAGGACCATGGTGGGGTCGTCCCCTCCATGCGACCTCATTATAGCCGAGGGTTATAATCACCAAATTAATAGTTATTCAAAGATGATCCCATTCACATTAGAACTGTCAAACACAAGATGAGAGGAAACATTGATCTTTCTTATTAATCTTCCAGAGTGTTCTACTGGAGCAACACCCATTACAACTGTCGTCCGATAGGACTTTACAAAATTACGGATAGTATTTCTTCAGATGATCTGCATTCCAGGGGTTGGAAAAGGGTTCTCCCTCTAAGTTTTCTAGTCTATAGGTCCCTGGGATAACTTCGTCGATGACCCTATAGGGGTCATGCCAATTAGGATGGAGCTTCTTGGACTTCTGTCAAGTATTTTTGAGGACCAAGTCCCCCATTGCAGTTGGTCTCCGTTTCACCCTCTGATTGTAGAACCTTGCGGTCCTCTGCTGGTAGGCGGCCTGCCTTATCTCGGCATCTTCCCTCCTTTCCTCAATTAGGTCTAAGTCGAGTCTCCTCTTTTCTATATTTCTCTGGGGTCCATACATTTGGACCCTATGAGTAGGAAACCCAATCTCGGTGGGGATGACGGCTTCTGAGCCATAAGCTAGCATGAATGGGGTCTCTCCGGTAGAGGTCCTCACTATCATCCTGTATGCCCACAGCACGGCATATAACTCATCGACCCATCTTCTTTTTGCATCCTCAAGCCTATTCTTGATTCATTTAGGATTGTCCTATTTGTAACTTTTGTTTGCCCATTGGCCTGAGGTCGGCCCGGGGTAGAGAAGAATTGTTTGATACTCACCCTTTCACAGTACTTTTGTAGAGAGGCATTCTTAAACTGAGCCCCGTTATTCGAGATGAGGGTGTTGGGGAGACCATATCTGCATATAACATTTTTCCAGATGAACTGGAAGGTCTTCTTCTCTGTAATCGTGACCATCGGTTCGACCTCTACCCATTTTGAGAAATAGTCAATCGCTACGATGAGGAATCGATAGTTATTGACTGCTCTTGGTAAGGGTCCTATGATGTCGATCCCCCACACTGCAAATGGCCATGGGGATATAATGGAGGTAAGAGGCTGATGGGGTTGGCGAGGGATGGTGGCAAATCTCTGGCATTTATCGCACTTTTTTACATATGCCGCGACGTCTTTCCCCAAAGTCGGCCACCAGTACCCTTGGGTGATCACCCTCTTCGCTAAGGATCTGCCCCCAATGTGGCTTGAGCACGATCCTTCGTGCACATCTTGCAAAATGGATGGGACCTCAGACGGGTGCACACACCTAAGTAAGGGGAGTAAAAATTCCTTTTTGTATAAGGTGTCCCCAATGACATCGAACTTTGCAGCCCTGTATCTTAACTTCTTCCTTTCATGCTTTGCTTCTGGAATCTCCCCCTCTTTAATGTATCTGATCAGAGGGTCCGTCCACGACGCTTCCTGAGAAACATTTAGGCAATTGCTAAGTGTTCCCTCAGCATCTTCAATAGTTGGCCGAAGCAAAATTTCCACTGGGACCGTCCTCCTGATGTCTGTCCTAGTTGCCGAGGCCAACCTATCAAGGGCATCAGCTCGGCCATTATCGAGCCTAGGTATCCTCTTTAATTTCACTTCTCTGAAGCCCTTCAGTAACGACCTCACCTTCTCAAGGTACCTAGCCATCCTCTCGTCCTTTGCCTCGTAGGCTCCTAGTATCTGATTCACTACTAGCCTTGAATCACTATGAACCAAAATCTGGCCGACACTAAGAGATCTGGCCAAGGAGAGGCCTGCTATCAAGGCCTCATATTCGGCCTCGTTGTTGGAGGCCTTAAAGTTGAACCTCAGGGCGTACTGAATGTCTGTGCCGTCTGGTGCTGATACTATTAATCCAGCTCCACTCTCGCTTTTACAAGAGGACCCATCGACGAAGAGACTTCACACGGTGTGTTCTTCTGAGAAACTTCCCTCGGTGAGTGACCCCTGTCTAAAGAGATATCTTCCCTCTTCGTTTTCAACCACTTTCCTTCTAGAGGTGCTCGACTCAGCCTTATCTGCAGGTGTGTCGGTGAGCTCACCTTGTCGGGTATCTATCTTCCCGAGGCTCTCACCCTCGGCTTCATCATCTTCCCAAGTAAACTCGGCCACGAAGTCTGTCATTGCTTGCCCCTTAATGCTCGTCCTAGGCTGATACACTATGTCAAACTCCCCCAGCTCTATAGCCCAGGCCATTAACCTCCCTGATTTTTCAGGCTTGTGCAAAACCTGCCTAAGGGGAGAGTCGGTGAGGATGACCATTGTATGGGACTGGAAGTATGGCTTCATCTTTCTCGATGCATGGATCAAGGCATAGGCGAACTTCTCCATTCTTGGATATCTTTGCTCTGCCCCCTGGAGTGCCTTGCTGTTAAAATACACAGGCTTCTGTACTCCGTCTTCGTCTCTCACAATGGCTGCACTGATGGCTGACTCTGAGATGACGAGTTACACATAAAGTCGTTCACCCTGCACGGGCCGCGACAACAGCAAGGGAGACCCTAGGTATGATTTTAACTCCTTGAAGGCCTCATCACACTCTTCAATCCATTCGAAGGATTTTTTGAGAATTTTGAAGAATGGTAAACACCTGTCTGTGGCCCTAGACACGAACCTGTTCAAGGCAGTAACTCTCCCTGTGAGTCTCTGAACGTCTTTAATGGACTTGGCGGTCTTCATCTCAATAAGGCTCTTTATCTTTTCAGGATTGGACTCGATGCCTCTTTGGTTGACAATGAACCCCAAGAACTTCCCTGCTCCGACCCCGAAGACACACTTGGCCGGGTTGAGCTTCATCTAGTATTTGTCCATCGTATTAAAGGTCCTCTCTAGGTCCGCCACATGATCTTCTGCCTTCAAACTCTTAGTCAGCATGTCATCTACATAGACCTCCATAGACTTCCCAATTTGGTCTTCGAACATTTTATTTACGAGGTGCTGGTATGTTGCCCGCGCATTTTTTAGGCCAAAGGGCATGACCCTATAACAGTATGTCCCCTTATCAGTAATGAAGGCCGTCTTCTCCGAGTCTTCAGGGTTCATGAAGATCTGGTTGTACCCTGAATAGGCATCCATAAAGCTCATGAGCTCATGGCCTGCGGTAGCGTCTACCATCTGGTCAATGCGGGGGAGAGGGAAGTTGTCTTTGGGGCAGTGCTTGTTGAGGTCGGTGAAGTCCACACACATTCTCCACTTCCCGTTGGCCTTTGGGACAATGACTGCATTGGACAGTCATTCAAGGTAGATGACCTCTCTGATAAACTCAGCGTCTTCTAATTTCTTGACCTCATCCCTAATGACCTCATACTTTTCTCTAGAGTAAATTCTCCTCTTCTGCTTTATCGGCTTTCCTCCCTCTACCACATTGAGCTTGTGTCACATGATTTCAGGGTCAATCCTCGGCATATCTACATGACTCCACGCAAAGACGCTTCGTCTTCTCCTGAACAGTTTAATGAGGTCTTCCTTGATATTGGGCTTCAGAGACTTGCCGACTTGGAGGGTTTTTTTCGGGTCATCCTCATCGAGGATGATGGATTCTACCTCTTCAGCGGCCTCTCCTTTCTTTAGCTTCGTCTCATCCCTGGGGTCTAGGGTATCAATATTGTAAGTGGTTGTAGCCCTCTTGTGTGCCTCTCTTTCTTCAGCGGAGTTGTAGTAATATTCTCGCACTGTCGTCTGGTCTCCCTGAACTTCCCCCACCCCGTAAGGGGTAGGAAATTTAATCATCTGATGGACCGTAGACAACACAGCTTCAAACCCCTTGAGGGCCACACGCCCCAGTATGATGTTGTAGGCCAAAAACACATGTTCATCCATCACAAAGAAACTGACCTTCTTGGTAAGCCATCTCGGCCACTCGTTCCCCATCCTGATATCGGCCTCATACACTCCAAAGGGATGAACCTTTTCCCCACTGAACCCAATCAATGGATGATGGTATGGGATGAGTCTAGCACAGCTGAGACCTAAGGCTTTGAAGCATGGCCAAAACATTACATCTGCAGATGATCCCCCATCCACCAGTATCCTCGGCACCTCGCACCCGTGCACCCTGGTAGTGATGACGAGAGGGTCATCATGTGGGGCTAAGAGGCCTTGGAAGTCCATTCTTGAAAATCCCACTATCAGAGTATCCATGTCGACCTTCTTCCTCTTTTTTGACTTGACCTCTAGAGAGGTTGAGTGTACCGTCTTCGTCACTGCCTTGGCCTCAGCCACATGGGCCTTCCTATCAGCGACCTGCTAGACCCCCGGAGATCATTCCCACTCTGAACGAGATCATACTAAGCCTCTTGACAGGACCTTGGTCGTCTCTCGGTGGGAGGTCGGGTCGTCCTCATCATCAGAAGGGTCATCCCCTCTTTTTTGAGGACCTTCTCTACATGCATCGCCTCGCTTCTTTCTGGGGTAGTCCCCTCGGCCCCTCTTGAAGGCACCTTTGTCGACGTACTTTCTGAGCTTCCATTCTTTCAGCATCTTCTCAATCTCATCTTTCAGAGCAAAGCATTTATCTGTTATGTGGCCGTGGTCTTGGTGAAATTTGCACCACAGGTTCTTGTTCCTCTTGTTGGGGCTGCCCTCAACTTCTCAGGCCACTTCAGAGACCGATCACTCTTTATCTCATTGAGAATCTGTTCACAGCTGACCGTTAGAGGGGTGTAACCAGCGAACTTGTCGTCCATAGACCTCTTCTTCCCCTCTTTGTTCTTTTTAGGGTATTTACCCCCACTAGCGCCTCCTTTTTCATCTTCGTATTTTGCGGCCATCGCCTCTTCGGCGTTCATCACCTTTCCTTCTGTTGACAAAAATTCAGCCATCGTCCTCGTAGGGTCTTCAGCAAGTTTCCATAAAAGCTTCCCCTTTTGGAGTCCTCCGATCAGGGTTGTCATAGCTATGCTCTCCTCATAGTCTTCCACCTCCAACTTTTCTTTGTTGAATCTGGCTATGTAGTCTCTTAGACTCTCATTCTTCCCCTGCTTAACATAGAGCAGGTGGGTGGTCTTCTTCTGTGGCCTCATCCCAAAGAAAAAGTTATGGATGAACCGGTCTGCCAACTGCTTAAAGTTTTCAATGGAGTTTTTTGGGAGAGACGTATACCAGACATGTGCAGCCCCAGTCACGGTACCAGAGAAGGCACGACACCTCATCTCATCTAAGATAGATTATATGTCTGTTGCCGACTGGTACATCTCAACATGGTGGACAGGGTTGGTGCTCCCGACATATCTTGGGGTGACCACATGTGGCTTGAACTTTGATGGCGTAGGGAAGTTGACTATCTTCGCCACAAAGGGTGAGCCTATGGTGTATCCCCTCTGAAGGGGGTCCCGGCTTTTCAGTATATCGCCAATCTTATCCTCCAGTCACTGGATCGAGTCATTCCAAGGCCTCGTAGGGTCGGCTTGGCCAATGTTATCCCCTGCCGCCTCTTTGAGATGGCCGGAGGGTCTTGCCGCGGCTAGCCTGTGTCGGCTATTTACTTCCCCCTGGCCGTTGTCCCGTCCTAAGGGCCGGCCCCCGTGGGGTCGGTCATCTTCTGCCTCCCTTCTGGACTTCGCGGCACTCCTTGACCTGGACAATTTTTCCCGCAGGTCATTCACTGGCCCCAGCCTCTCAAAGGCTGACCCCCTGCTTAGGCGATCGAAAGCAGAGCCTCTCGGGCAATCGTCAGGGTTTTGCCTTCCGCACTTCCCTCTGCTCTCCTGGAGAGGTCTTACAGTATTACTGGAGACCTCATATGGTTCCCAGCATTCTATGGGGTCCTCCTCTCCCTCCATATCGTCATACATGTCCTTACCGCAAGGGTTTCCTTGCCTCCCTAGGCGTAGACACCGGGGGTCAGTAACATCCCTACGCTGCTGAGGGGGTGGCAGGTCTTTGCGTGGTGCCTGGGGTGATCCCCCGGCCTCATGCTATCTTGGAGCTGCTGCCGGAGTAATCATCTCAGGTGAGACCCCTGGTGGTCTTAGTATGTTCTGGCTCAAAGCTGTGAACTGGTCCTGCATGATCCGTTGGCTCGCTGCCAGAGACTTCAAGGCTGCCGCCACATCAGCCATCTCAGACTGAGGTGGTGGCTGACTGGAACTGGGTCCTCCTCTATCATCCGGTGGGGGAAGTGGTGGTGGTGGCATCTCCGGTGCCATGTGTTTGAGCTGTGAACAGTTGAACTGGAAAAAAGACTAGTGAGCTTGAGAACCTTACTGGGTCTCTTTCAATGGTAAAACATCTCCTCTCAGGGGGAGAACTGGTTCACCACCAGAGTGCCCAGTGAGGTCAAGCTGTACAAAGGAAGAGACGTCTTCCCGTTCCCACAGACGGCGCCAAACTGATGATGCTGAGATTTAGCACCACCGGATAAGTGATGATAAGCTCAAACAATAGTAACCATGGCAGCCATAGAGATGTAAGTGTATAAGTGTGTAGAAGGAGATGAGTATAAGAGGAATAAGACAATGATGTATAGTGGTTCAGCCAATTTGGCCTACATCCACTGTGAGTGTGTGATACACTAAGTATGGGCACTAATGGCCTTGGATACAATGCACATAAGCTCACTTTCTCTCTCTACTGTGTGTATAAGAAGAGTTTTAGCTAGGGTTACAATTATCGATCCATCCCCTGTTGGGTTGTAAGTGACAAGTATATATAGGTCTTGGGGGGTGTAGTGTACCCCCAAGTATGCATGGTGCATGTGAATGATGATCTAGCCAATCACCTGTTGACACCTGTAGAAGCCAAATGATGACATAATATTCCCTCACGTGAGGGTGTGGTTTTGTTATAACGGTATCCCATGTGCCATGTGAGCCTCACGCGCACTGTTCCACGCGTCTCCCAAACCACGCGCTGTGATGATGTCACCCTCGGCCTTTGATAAGATGCCGAGGGCAAAGTTCCTTTCGACAATAAGTCTGGCCTAATTTGGGCCTCGTACCGTCGTACCCTCGGGGGGTCGTCCGGAGCCTGATGAAGGGTTGGCCCCTGAGAGGTCATGTGGAGCCTGGTGAAGGGTCGGCCCCTGAGGGGTCGTCCGGAGCCCGATGAAGGGTCGGCCCCCTGAGGGGTCGTTTGGGCCTGATGAGGCGCGGGGCGCCCTCGGTATGGCCGAGGGTATATACGGGTATATCAATGGCTGCAAAATACGAAGATGAAAAAGGAGGCACTAGCGGGGGTAAGTACCATAAGAAGAACAAAGAGGGGAAGAAGAGGTCTACGGACGACAAGTTCGCTGATTACACCCCTCTAACGGTCAGTTGTGAGCATATTCTCAATGAGATAAAGAGTGACCGGTCCCTGAAGTGGCCTGAGAAGTTGAGGGCAGCCCCCAACAAGAGGAACAAAAACCTGTGGTGTGAATTTCACCAAGACCATGGCCACGTGACAGACAAATGCTTTGCTCTGAAAGATGAGATTGAAAAAATGTTAAAAGAAGGGAAGCTAAGGAAATACGTTGATAAGACTGCCTTCAAGAGGGGCCGAGGGGACGACCCCAGAAAGAAGAGAGGTGATGCATGTAGAGAAGGTCCTCCAAAAAGAGGGGACGACCCCTCTGATGACGAGGATGACCCTGACCTCCCTCCTAGAGATGACCATGGCCCTGTCAAGAGACTTAATATAATCTCTCTCGGTGTGGGGACGATCTCCGGGGGACTAGCAGGAGGAGGGTCAGAGGTCACAGACAGGAAGGCCCATGTAGCTGAAGCTAAGGCAGTGACAAAAGCTGTACACTCAACCTTCCTGGAGGCAAAGTCAGAAAAGAGGAAGAAGGTCGATATGGATACCCTGATAGTGGAGTTCTCAAGAATGGACTTCAAAGGCCTCTTATCCCCACATGATGACCCTCTCGTCGTCACTACCAGGGTGCACGGATGCGAGGTGTCGAGGATCTTGGTAGATGGGGGTAGCTCTGTAGATGTGATGTTTTGGCCATGCTTCAAAGCCTTAGGTCTCAGCCGTGCTAGACTCGTCCCATACCATCACCCATTGATTAGGTTCAGTGGGGAAAAGGTTCATCCCATTGGAATGTATGAGTCCGATGTCAGGATGGGGGACGAGTGGCCGAGATGGCTCATCAAGAAGGTCAGCTTCTTTGTGATGGATAAACATGTCTTCTCGGCCTACAACATTATACTGGGGCAAGTAGACCTCAAGGGGTTTGAAGCTGTGCTGTCTACGGTCCATCAGATGATTAAATTTCTGACCCCTTATGGGGTAAGGGAAGTTCAGGGAGACCAGACGACAGCACGGGAATGTTATTTTAACTCCGCCGAAGAAAGAGAGGCATACAAGAAGGCAACAACCACTTACAATATTGATACCCTCGACCCCCGGGATGAGATAAAGCTGAAGAAAGGAGAATCCGCGAAAGAGGTAGAATCCATCATCTTCAATAAGGATGAGCCGGAAAAAGCCCTCCAAGTCGGCAAGACCCTGAAGTCAAACATCAAGGAAGACCTCATCAAACCGTTGAGGAGAAGGTAGAGCGTCTTTGCATGGAGTCATAGAGATATGCCAGGGATCGACCCCGAAATCACGTGCCACAAGCTCAACGTGGTAGAGGGTGCAAAGCCAGTAAAGCATAAGAGGCGAATTTATTTTCGAGAGAAGTATGAGGTCATTAGGGATGAGGTCAAGAAGATGAAAGATGCAGAGTTTATCAGTGAGGTCATCTATCCCGAATGGTTATCCAATGCAGTCATTGTTCCAAAAGCCAACGAGAAGTGGAGGATGTGTGTATACTTCACAGACCTTAACAAGTATTGTCCCAAAGACAGCTTCCCTCTCCCCCGCATTGATTAGATGGTAGAAGATACCGCAGGCCATGAGCTCATGAGCTTTATGGATGCCTAATCAGGGTACAACCAAATTTTCATGAACCCTGAAGACTCGGAGAAAATAGTTTTTATTACCGACAAGGGGACATACTGTTATAGGGTTATGGCCTTTGGCTTAAAAAATGTGGGGGAAATGTATCAGCACCTTGTAAATAAAATGTTTGAAGACCAAATTAGGAAGTCTATGGAGGTCTATGTAGATGACATGTTGACTAAGATCTTGAAGGCAGAGGATCATGTGGCTGACCTCGAGAGGACCTTTAATACAATGGACAGGTACCAAATGAAGCTCAACCCGACCAAGTGTGTCTTCGGGGTCAGAGCAAGGAAGTTCTTAGGATTCATCGTGAATAAAAGAGGCATTGATGCTAATACAGAGAAATAAGGGCCCTCTTAGAAATGAAGACCCCCAAGACCATTAAAGATGTTCAGAGGCTCACAGGGCGAGTGGCTGCTTTGAATAGGTTCGTGTCCAGAGCTACAGACAAGTGTTTACCGTTCTTTAAAATTCTAAGAAAGGCCTTCGAATAGAGTGAAGAGTGTGATGTGGCTTTCAAGGAGTTAAAGTCATACCTAGGGTCTCCCTTGCTGTTGTCACGACCCGTGCAGGGAGAGCGACTTTATGTGTACCTAGCTGTCTCAGAATCAGCCATCAACGTAGCAATCGTCAGAGATGAAGACGGAGTAGAGAAGCCAGTGTATTTCAACAGTAAGACACTCCAGGGGGCAGAGCAAAGATACCCAAGGATGGAGAAGTTAGCCTATGCCTTGATCCATGGATCAAGAAAGATGTAGCCATACTTCCAGTCCCATACAATGGTCATCCTCACCGACTCTCCTCTTAGGCAAGTCCTACACAAGCCAAAAAAATCAGGTAGGTTAATGGCCTAGGCAATAGAGCTGGGGGAGTTTGACATTGCGTATCAACCTAGGACGGCCATTAAGGGGTAAGCATTGGCAGATTTTATAGCTGAATTTACTTGGGAAGATGATGAAGCCGAAGACAAGAGCCTCGGGAAGACAAATACCTAATAATGCAAGCTCACCGACACACCTGTAGATGAGGCTGAGACAAGTACCGTTAGGGAAAAAGTGGCAGAAAATGAAGAGGGAAGATATCTCTTTACACAGGGGTCCCTCACCGAGGGAAATTTTTCAGAAGAGACTGTGTGGAGCCTCTTCGTCGATGGGTCCTCCTGCGACAGCGGAAGTGGAGTTGGACTTATAGTGTCAGCACCCGATGGCACAGACATTGAGTACGCCCTGAGGTTAAACTTCAAAGCCTCCAACAACGAGTCTGAATATGAGTCCTTGATAGCAGGCCTCTCATTGGCCAAGTCTTTTAGTGTCGGCCAAATTCTTGTCCATAATAATTCAAGGATAGTAGTGAATCAGATACTAGGAGCCTACGAGGCCAAGGATGAGAGGATGGCCAAGTACCTTGAAAAGGTGAGGTCATTACTTAAGAGCTTCAGAGAAGTGAAATTCAAGAGGATACCTAGGCTCGATAATGGCCGAGCTGATGCACTTGCTAGGTTGGCCTTGGCAACTAGGACAGATATCAGGAGGATAGTTCCAGTGGAAATTTTGCTTCAACCAACTATTGAATATGCTGAAGGAACACTTGACACTTTCTTAAATGTTTCTAAGGAAGCTTCATGGATGGACCCTCTGATCAGATACATTAAAGAGGGGGAAATTCCAGAAGCAAGGTAAGAAAGGAAGAAGCTAAGATACAGAGCTGCGAAATTCACCGTCATCGGAGACACCTTGTACAAGAAGGGGTTTCTGCTCCCCTTACTTAGGTGTGTGCACCCATCTGAAGTCCCATACATTTTGCAAGATGTGCACGAGGGGTCATATTCAAGCCACATTGGGGGCACGTCTCTGGTGAAGAGAGTGATCACCCAGGGGTACTGGTGGCCGACCTTGGGGAAATATGCCGCAGCATATGTAAAGAAGTGTGATAAATGTCAAAGATTTGCCACCATTCCTCATCAACCCCATCAGCCTCTTACCTCCATTACATCACCGTGGCCATTTGCAGTGTGGGGGATCGACCTAGTAGGCCCCTTGCTTGGGGCCATCAAAAACTATCGGTTCCTCATCGTGGCAATTGATTATTTTTCAAAATGGGTGGAGGCAGAGCCGATGGTCATGATTACCGAGCAGAAGACCTTCCAGTTCATCTGGAAAAATATTATATGCAGATATGGTCTCCCCAACACCCTCATCTCAGATAACGGAACTCATTTCAAGAATGCATCCCTAGAGAAGTACTGTGAAAGGGTGAGTATCAAACAATTCTTTTCTACCCCAGGTCGACCTCAGGCTAATGGGCAAACGAAAGTTACAAACAGGACAATCCTTGACGGGATCAAGAAAAGACTTGAGGAAGCAAAAGGAAGATGGGTTGAGGAGTTATATGCTGTACTGTGGGCCTACAGGACGACGGCAAAGACCTCTACTGGGGAAACCCCGTTCATGCTAGCTTATGGCTCAGAAGATGTCATCCCCACCGAGATCGGGTTTCCAACTCACAGGGTCCAAATGTATGACCCCCAGAGAAACTGGGAAGAGAGGAAACTTGACTTAGACCTGATTGAGGAAAGGAGGGAAGATGCCGAGATAAGGCAAGCCGCGTACCAGCAGAGGACTGCAAGGTTTTACAACCAGAGGGTGAAGCAGAGGCCAATTGCAGTGGGGGACTTGGTCCTCAAAAAGACTTGGCAGAAGCCCAACAAGCTCCATCCAAATTGGCATGTCCCATATAGGGTCATCAATGAAGTGGTTCCTGGAACCTATAGACTAGAAAACCTAGAAGGTGAACCCATTTCCAACCCCTGGAATGCAGATCATTTGAAGAAATACTATCAATAGTTTTGTAAGGTCCTACCGGACAACAGTTGTAATGAATGTGTTGCTCCAATAGAACACTTGGAATGTTAATGAGAATGTCACATTGGTCCCTCATTTTGTGTTTGATTGATTCTAGTGTAATTGGGGTGATGCTCGTTAGGTCCACCCTCGGCTATAATGAGGGTTAATGGTGGGGACGACCCCTCATTTACCCTCAAGAAAGACGAGGGAGGACTTGATTAAAAACATCATTAATTTGGTGGAAGCCACCCTCGGCTATGATGAGGGTTAATGGTGGGGACGACCCCTCATTTACCCTTAAGAAAGACGAGGGAGGAATTGATTAAAAACATCATTAATTTGGTGGAAGCCACCCTCGGCTATGATGAGGGTTAATGGTGGGGACGAACCCTCATTTACCCTCAAGAAAGACGAGGGAAAACTTGATTAAAAACATCATTAATTTGGTGGAAGCCACCCTCGGCTATGATGAGGGTTAATGGTGGGGACTACCCCTCATTTACCCTCAAGAAAGACGAGGGAGGACTTGATTTAAAAACATCATTTAATTGGTGGAAGCCACCCTCGGCTATGATGAGGGTTAATGGTGGGGACGACCCCTCATTTACCCTCAAGAAAGACGAAGGAGGACTTGATTAAAAACATCATTAATTTGGTGGAAGCCACCCTCGGCTATGATGAGGGTTAATGGTGGGGACGACCCCTCCCTTACCCTCAAGAAAGACGAGGGAGGACTTGATTAAAAACATCATTTAATTGGTGGAAGCTACCCTCGGCTATGATGAGGGTTAATGGTGGGGACGACCCCTTATTTACCCTCAAGAAAGATGAGGGAGGACTTGATTTAAAAACATCATTTAATTGGTGGAAGCCACCCTCGGCTATAATGAAGGTTAATGGTGGGGACGACCCCTCCCTTACCCTCAAGAAAGATGAGGGAGGACTTTATTGAAAAAACCATTAGGTTGGTAAAAAACCACCCTCGGCTATGATGAGGGCAAATGTTGGGGACGACCCCTCATTTACCCTCAAGAAAGACGAGGGAGGGGGCTAGTGATACTGCTAATCCAAAAACATCACAATGCAAATCATACAAAATACAAGTATGGAAGACAGAAAGAAGCATTATATTACAAAATGTTGATGTTTGTCCAATAAGTGAGTACAAAAATACTGATTACATGAAGAGGGTATGGGCTACAAATAGCCACCCTATGGAGCAACATCAGAGGGTAATGTTTCAACATTAATTATGGGGGTTTCTTCTATGACCAAGAGAGGCCGATCCTCAGATGTTCCGGTACCCTCGACGTGCACTTGGGACTCCATTTGGGACTCCACTTGGGCCAAAGCCTCAACAATCAGGGGATCGTTCAGTTGAACTGCCTCAATAGAGGGGCGGACAGATGATACTGCATCAGCAAACTTAAGGACGACCCACCGATAGGCTAAGCCTCTCTATATATTCAAGACCGAAGCCTTGAAACTCATCTGAGAGTTTGTAGGCCTCCACAGCATCGGCCTCGGCTTTTTTTACATCCCCCTCAAGATCAGTCTTGAATTGAACACCCAAGTTGGTCAAGGCCTCATCCTTCTCTTTAATAAGCAAGTCCTTGGCCTTCAGGTCTGCATCATGCTTCCTCATCAGCTCGTCCAGTAACCTTGCATGTTCAGTCCTCGCACTCTCCAATTCAGCCCTTGCAGTCTCAAGCTCTGTCTGCAGATCAGCCTCGTGCTGAATGGCCCTCTCGGCTTCATGAAATTTTTGTTGGTTTTCAGCCATCCACTTAGTGGCTGAGGTAAAGGCACAGATAGACTGCATAAAAAAAGACACTTGTTAAGAGGCCGAGGAAATAATTGGTGAAAAATTCAAACTAGGTGAAGAAAAAACAAATACCTGAGCCAGTGTGTGCAAACCATAGTCATACACCTTGGCCGGGGGCATCTTCGACAGGAAATCATAGTCGGAGGCTGAGGGAACAGAGAACATAGAAGCTTTGGCCGCCCTCAGATTAGTTATCAGAGAAGACGACTCAGCCTTCAAAAATGCCAAGTTTTGGGTCCAGAAGGCCCCCATGCTGGAGGAGGAGCCAGTCCCCTCTGATGCCTCCACCCTCACCCTCGTCCTCGAATCCGGCCGAGGGTCAACAGGAACTTCAGAACCCTTTCTTTTATGGCTATCGATAGACGGTTCAACAGGTGTCGGCCCCACGACCTTTGACTTCTTCGGAGCCTGCTGAGGCTCCTTGCCCTTCTTCTTGCCCAGACTAGACAGTAAGCTCGGGGCAGTCATTTCCCAAAGATGGCCAGAGATACCTACAGGACGACCTGAAAAGGAGACGACACATCAAAAACATACAGAGACAAAGATGAAACACTTGGAAAAAATCAAAGATTGAGTAAAAAATAATAATAACTCGCATAGCTCTGTCAGGGGGCCGATCCTCAGACCAGCCTTCTTGAGGAAGAGAGGGGTCATCAAATCTTCAAACTTTGCAAGTTCACCCTCTTCCCCTCGTTCTCTCAGATACTCAACTATGTCCATTTCATCCAGACTAAGTTCGGGGTCTGACCTAGCCTTCATCGAGGGGTTAGACCATCTCCTTGGAACCCTCGGACCATCGTCCAAAGGTTGAGTCTCGACAGCAAATTCCCATTCTCCAGAGATGAAGAAAAATCTCTTCTTTCAGTCGTGGTTAGAGGTTTGTGCCACATGGAGAAGTTTTTTATCAGACTTCCTCACCCGCAGATGATAGTAACCAGGCTGTTTGGACGAGGAAGTGATATTATAACAAGCCAAGAACACATCGGCTGAAGGCTCGTCAGTGAAGGCATTCTTCCACAAGGAAACATAGCCGAGGATAGTCCTCCAAGAGTTAGGAGGAAGTTGAGAAGGGGCAACGCCGAGGGCTGACAATATATTGACTATGGCAGAGGGAACCTAACGCCGACCTTTAACATCTGTTCATATACAGCGATCTCTCCCTCATCACCCTCGAAGACTTTCTCAGACTGAGAGGGAACCCTTATACTTATGCTGGGGAGCACACACCAAATGTATGCCTCCACAACAAGAGGTCGCGATCCTTAACGGTGAAAACATAAGCTGAGGCGTGGGAGGTGTCAACTGGGTCAGCGTCTAAATCCTCGCCATTATCCTCAGTCCTCTCTCCCTCGGCCTCATCACTTATCGGAGGTCCACCAAGAAAGGCCATCTGGAAGGCATGAGGGGATAAAGTGGTCATAGGAATAGCCTCGAAAGGGATCACCCCCTCGGCCTGGGCTAAGATCAGACGTCTCTCTCCTCCCAGAAGGCCTAGTGCCTGTTGGTGACGATGTTCTGTCATCCATCTCTCCTTCGTATGAATGACTCTCGGCTGGATGACAAGATGACCCGCCGAACTCAGATGGTGTAATAGTGGATAATAGAACGAGAAAAATGGGTCGTACCCAATTAGGGTCGGCCCCTCGTCTTCTCTCCTCCTCTTCCTCTACCCGTATGATCTCTACAAAGAACTTCTCTCACAGGGAGGGGAATTCTTCAGCTAAATGGTAAAGCCTCCTAAGCATTAAGGGGAAGACCCTACACTTGGAAGGATTTGGCTAAGCTAAATACAAACAAGCTAACAATTGACTAAGTTGGACTTTTGGATCAAAAGCAAAGAAGGAAAGGTTTTCGATCAAGAACATTAAAGAAAGGGAAGAACTGAACTCACCAGAGAAGTCACCGAAAAATACAAAGAAACCCTAGAAACACCACAAGGGGGCATCAACCCCAACGCCTGAAAAGAAATTGAAGATTAAAAATGGAGTTTATTGCAGAGAAAAGTACCTGAAGACGAAAGCAATGACTGAATGGAGCTTGGTACGAAAAAGCTGCAGAAATAGCTATGGAAGTTGTTGAGAGGCTAGAGAGAGAGAGAGAGTTCAGGCACGAAGAAGAAGAGGAATAAACTTTGAAAAATTATTTAAATACCTTGCTAATGAGTGGGCCTATTAACCAAGGTGGAACACAGCCCACGAGGAGGGAATCATTAGGGCACAAAGTCCCAAGCAGTGTGCAGCCGCCACGCCTAGGAAACTGGAAGAACAATGGATATCTTCCTAAGTGTCACATCAGCTCGATAGGTGTCATTCATCTAGCTATCCATACACTCATCCCATCTGCAACACTATCCCTCAGCCATCTCAACAACATCTATGACTACGGGCTGGGGGTGATTGATATACCCATATATACCCTCAGCCAGGCTGAGGGCACCCTCCACCAAGACGAGCCCAAGATGATCTTGTGACTCTTCAAGGGGCTGACCCCTCATCAGGCTCAGACGACCCTCCAAGGGGCCGACCCCTCATCAGGCTCAGACGACCCTTCAAGGGGCCGACCCTTCATCAGGCCCAGACGACCCTCCGAGGGGCCGACTCTTCATCTGGCTCAGATGACCCTGCGAGGGGCCGACTCTTCATCAGGCTCAGACGACCCTCCGAGGGTACGACAGTACGAGGCCCAAATTAGGCCAGACTCACTACCATAAGGAACTTTTCCCTCGGCCTCATATCATAGGACGAGGGTGACATCATCACAGCGCGTGGTTTGGAAGACGCGTAGAACAGTGAGCATGAGGCTCACATGGCACGTGGAAGACCGTTATAACAATATCACCCCCTCAAGTGAGGGAATATTATGTCATCATTAATCACTGGTAGCATCTACAGGTGTCAACAGGGGATTGGCTAGATCATCATTCACATGCACCATGCATACTTGGGAGGGGGGGTACACTACACCCCCCAAGACCTATATATACTTGTCACCTACAACCCTACAAAGGGATCGAAAATTGTAACCCTAGCTGAAACTCTGCATGTACACACATTAGAGAGAGAAAGTGAGCTTATGTGCATTGTATCCAAGGCCATTAGTGCCCATACTTAGTGGATCACACACTCACAGTGGATGTAGGCCTAATTGGTTGAACCATTATACATTATTATCTTATTCCTCTTATACTCACCTCCTTCTTTACACTTATACATGCATATCTCATGGTTGCCATGGTTACTACTGTTTGAGCTCATCATCACTTATCTAGTGGTGCTGAATCTAAGCATCATCAATAACTGCATTAAAATATTAAGAATGGATAATTTTGAGTTGAAAAATAAAAAATAGAAGTTATAAAACGCCCTAAACCTGTTTTCTGAAAAACTTGATTATAACACAAAAATATTATATTTCTGTGTTTAAAAACAGGTTGTCAAACGCAGATTCTTATCAGAATTGTATTTAAACACCGAAAACAGAATTATAGTTGCAAACCAAACATGCCCTTGGAGTTTTATTTGGTTGTTTTTAAGGGTTTGATTTTATTTTGTTTTGATTTTATTTGGTTGTTATTTAGTGTTTACAATTTGTGGTGATAGAATTCTGATTTAGATTTTTCGGATTGATATTGTTGTTTTATGGTATTTTTTTCAAGTCTCGTATTTTATACTAATTTGATGCTTGAAATGTATACTCACCTAAAAAAATTGAATTTTTGTGAAAAGATAAAAAAAAAACTAAAAAATTTACTCTAAAAAAGTTCGCTCCTCCGAAGTCGCACACTCACAACTTCTTAGAGTGTCCCATCCAAAACAAAAATATCCTACACGTAATTGCCTAAATTTTACTATGTTGATGCGATTTGGTTATTGTTAGAATAGGGTTTGATTTTATGTTGTTTAACGTTTTGCTTTAAGGAGTTTAATATGAGATTTAAATCTATGGTTGCCTAATTTAACAATGTATTTAAATTGAACTAAAATAAGCAGAATATTCGTGAAAAATCTAAAAATACCCTAAAAACTTCGCTTCGGGGGCGCTTTCCCCGAACTCCCAAACCTGCAAGTTCTACGAGTGCCCACCCAAAACAAAATCCAAGATCCGTCCCTACCACTAACCAACAACACGACACCACCATGACCACCACCAAAGCCTAGCAACACAACCCCTTCAACCTACAACACCAAACCATCACCCCCCACCGCAACCACTTTGCAACGCCATCATCACCGCAACCAATCAAATACTTCTTACTAGGATACTCTAAAAAAGATAAAACGAGAGATATGGAGAGGGGTTTCAGAGGGCATCAAGAAATAAGTGAAACCACCATAGTGGGTTATTTCAATAGGTAAATTTAACCACTGAGGTTGTCCATTTACCCTTTATGAAGTGTTTCATCCTCAATAGTGGGAGTTGATAGGAACAACATAAGTTCATATAAATTCAAACTTCTGTTGTTTATATCATTGATAACAAATAGTTAAATATTTAAAATTATGTATAAATATTAGGTGCGTCTACCACATCAATCATGTTATATCATTCTCTTTAAACATTCACTTATTTCGAACATTTATGTTCACAGCTTAAACTTGTGTATATGGGTGTTCACGGTCCAATCCAATCATGGCTACGGTATAATTTGGACCAGAATGAAAAATTGGTCCATGTTTTTTCAAGACCCGATACCGGACATGAGGCAAGAGCTTGAAATATAACGAACATTCTATCAAAATTTTCATCAACAATTTGCTCACTATCTTTGTAGTTCGACCAAGTGCAGAGCACACAATTTTTTTTTTTGTGAGAATTGCAACTTATTGTTATAAAGCGATGAAAACTCTCCCAAAATTCCCACATTTGTGCAACATTACCTATTGATAAATTCCTAACATTAGGTCACTTTTAATTTTGAAATTGATTTAATTGTGAAATAAAATGTTGTCCAGATAATGTTTAGGTTTGGTCCACTTTGGGTTGGACATGGGTTAGTTACAAAATGATTATTTTTTTAAAAAGATAAAGAAATTATTATTGTGCCAATTTTTTGAATAAAATGTTATAATAAAACATTTTATTTACTGTAGAGAAAGGGTATAAAATTGAAATAAAAACTGAATATTTTGACAATTTTTGTTGTTTAACGTAGAAAAAAAATGTAAAAATTAAGATTTTTTGCGATATAAAATTGATATATTAGCATTTCTTTGTTGTAAATTTTAATCAACCAATACGAGTAAAAACAAAGCATAGTCAACCAACTTGACATAATCATCAAACATAAGTAATTTTTATTTAACTAGAACACACAAAAAAACAAAAATATTAATTAAAAAAAAATCAAAAGCTGGATAGGATCTCATACTTTTAGCACGGTAAGGGACGAGTTCAGATTGTGTGCATTAGGCGCACAGTCTCGAGTTCGAATCCCTCAAGGGATATTAGATTTTAAGCGTGGCATGTGTTAGAATGGCTCTAGCAAAGCGTTCCCTCTATTTAACTCGCACGGGAGAGTTCAACGGGCTCGTTCGTGTGGAGGTTCAGGGTTATAATAAAATAGTATTTTCAAAATTCTAACAAGCCAAATTGTCCACAAAGTAGGTCCATAGGCGCCTAACATGCCAAATATTAGAAAGAATTCCACACAAAACTAAATTAATTAAGTAAAAATAGGTCCATACCCACCAAATTAATGCTACTAACAATATAATTTAAAGTACATAATCACCGAAATCTATAAACATAATACATGGCCAAAAAAAAGTTCCATCCATCAGTTTAACATCAATGTCACTCAATCCACTTGGCGACTTCAATCTTTCACACTTTTACATCCCAATAAATCTAAAAAACATAAAAACAATAATTATTATTAGTGCAATATGAAAATAAAACTTTATAAAAGTAAGTACATAAAAGTCGTAATAAAGTGAATTATTACCCGCATGATGGTTCTCCAATTGTTGGATGTCGTTCAATACATCTTGAATACTAATTGGTTTCGGTGAAGATCGAGATTTGAGAAATGTGCGTAAAACAAGAGTTGACGGATGAAGCCACTAAAAGGAGACCCAACCCACCAGAGCGTCAACATGGGCCCGTTATAACGACTATCAACCCATTATAGCAGCCCAATGGCCTTGGTGCGCCGCAATTCAATAAATTTTTTTCCATCCTAAAAACCAACCCTAAACCCCAATCTTTATAAATAATGCTCCAGAAGACCACTATGCCCATGGCGTTAGACAAAATCCCCCATGTGACCAACTCATTAAATAACTTATAGTAATTACCATACTAGTTCTAAACTTCTATGTAAATTTAGTTTTAGCCCAAAAAAATTATCACCTAACCGAATGAGCTATAAAGTTCCAAATTGACTTATTCTAACTTTATAAATTTATCAAGTTAACTCATTTTAACCTATTATATGATAAATATTTTTAATTTCTCATTTGTATAATATAATAAGTTCGAGTTGCTTCTTAATTAATTAAATCACTAATAATTAATTAATCGGTTAAAGTTACGAGGTATTACATTCTACACACAACCTTATAAATATAAACGTCCCTTCATTTCTGCTTTCACTAATAAACCCTAGACTTTCTAGACAAACCATTTTCCTACTTTATCAAACTTCCCTTTCAATTACAAGTCATACTTTTTACAAATTCCTTTACCCTAAAATCAATTTAGCAACCTAGAATCATTATTAACACCCTCGCGCTTGATTTTTTCATCACGATCGCCATTCTCTCATTGTATGATAGAACAATGTCGTCGACTCCGTCACCGGATGTCGGAGCGACATTTCCTGTCGATTTTTGTTGTTGTCGTCACAAGTTCTCTATTGTTCCATCTCTTGGCATTGAGTGGTTGAATCATAATATTTGGATATTTTTTATACACTACAGATAGATGATGCATTTGTAATTGATTAGATGTTTTGACTAATTTATTTTGCTTATTATGTTTAGGATGAATTACACTAAACCTCTTTAAACTATTAATCTTTTACACTCAACTCATTATCATTAAAAAAAAGTTGATAACATGATTTTATGAATAAAATTTGTTGAAAATGGATGGGGCGGTAAAGAAAACTCATATATATGTGTATTAAAAATTATTAAAGTTAAATTATATAAAATAATTTTAATACTCGCAAAAAGTATTTTTAATAAAGTTAAATTCATTTAAACTTAGAGATGGTCTATCAAACGAATATTCACCCCCATATATCATTTGGCGGTGGAAGGAATCAAAGTTCATTCTAAATTCTAAATGACACGCCCAAGAGGTCGGTCAAAAGCAGCAAACTTAACGCGTCCAGCAATGCCACCCATTTTCACATGGTGTTCCACAAACAACCCTATAAATTTCAAACTTTCCTTCACTATTTCTCTCACAAATAAACCCTACATTTTCTAAACAAACCTTTCCCCTACTCTGTTAAACTGCCCCTTTGTGGAAATTCCTTTACCCCCAAAAACAATGGCGCAAGTTAGTACCATGATCAACGCCCTCGTACTCGCTTTCGTCGCCGCCATCGCCACTGTCTCGGCGCAAGATAGCGCCATGTCGCCGGCTCCGTCGCCGGACGTCGGAGCGGCGTTTTCTCTGCCGATTTCTACGGCCGTCATCGGAACTTCTCTATTGTTCTCTCTCCTATCTTTCTTTAGGCATTGAGTGTTCGAATCGTGATTTCTGAAGCTTTTTTAATACAGAGAGATGATGAGTTTGTAATTAATTCCGTGTTATGATTGATTCATTTTGTTTATAATATTTATGTGTGAGGAGGTTTACAGCTTTACTGATATATGAGGATTTCATCTTTTGTTGTATACACATGATCAATAAATAAACTTTCATTTTCACTACTTTATGTTGTTGATTTCATGTACTTTTTGCTTTCGTTTTCTCTTACGGATTCGAAGTTACTTTAGAATAGTAGTTAAATTAAGTGCTTCCTAAATTTAGTACTTATTATAATATTTATTATGATAATAGAATAATAAATATTTTATTTATAATTTTAGTCTCTGTTTTTAAATAAAATCGTTGACGCGGATTCATATCTATAAAACGTCAATCAATCACAGCATGTCATTTCAGTCGATAATTTGAAAATAGAGATTAAAAATGGAAACGAAATACTTGTTGTCCTATATCCATAATCAATATTATTTTCAGTCCTAAAAATGCATAATCTATTAAATTAATTTCATTGAGCTTATGGTTTCCCCTGGGTCTAACTAGCTCTCTCCAAAAAGTTCGAGACTCATTGTCCCGGACAACCTGGCTCGGCCCAAATGGTTTAAGCCCAGTATGACTCATTTATTAAATGGGCCATGGATACCCCGGTACTCCAATCGATAGGCTCATGGGCTCCACATCTTGCCCATTTGGCCAGGTCTGCCCGACCTGACCTATTTACTCGACTTGTTTACCCATTTAAATTTTAAATATATTTAATGTCTTTTAATGGAATTATAAATACCACACTTCTCCTCTTCATTTTGTCACATTTATTTACATTTGTTATTTTTTTTTGCAATCTGTAAGAATATAAATTATTAAATAAAAATATTTATTATACTTCAATTATAATTTGTGTTTTTTTTTCATTCGATTCGTTAGGCTCAGCCCGTTAAGCCCAAGAAGACCAACTTGCCCATTAAGCGCGACATGTATCGGGTACCGAGTAGAGTATGGGCCTTGATATTTACCTTTCGGGTGGGGCAGCTCGATCCGTTAACACCCAATGGCCCATTAGGCTTGATTCATTAGAGCCTATGGACTAGTTTAAAACGAGTCGGGTTGATTCAGCCCATTGGAGAGACCTAGGTCCAATGATACTCCAATACGGTTTTAATAGGAACAACATGAGTATTTAAATCTTCAATTCACTTGCGTCATTTCAAATTAGATTTTAGAGCGCTTGACAAATGCTAGCTTGCAAACCGCATGGATATTTAGGGGTGTTCACGAACCCGAATGGACCGAACGGACCGAAAAAATCGAACAGGACCGAACCCACTTTTGCGGGTTTTTTTAATACGATTTTAATTCGGTCTAAAAGTGTGAAGAGCCGTATTATTCGGTCCGGTCTCGGTCTTCGGTCTTAAAAAACGATTATGAACCGGACCGCATATATATATATATATATATATATACACAGAACCCAACCTAACCCTGACTTCTCTTTCTACGGCCTCTTCTTCATCTCCTCTCTCTTTCACCACCCACTGTCACCGTCACAGCTCACGATCTTCATTTGTTGGATGGTAGGCTGTATTTTGCAGGCCTAACTGCTGATCAAAATGTGGATGTTCATTTGTTGGATACTAGAGGTGGGAATAAGATTGTGGCCACTTTTTGAAAACACCCATATGGGAGATTAACTTTGTTGTACTCTCATGGCAACGCAGCTGATTTGATTTTCTTTACGAGGTAAATTGCTTTTCATACATATCTATTTTTTGGGTGTTTTGGATTGCTGGTTTTAAATAGAATTTGTGTTTTGTTTGTTTATCGTTGGTGTTAAAATGGGTGCTTGAGGTATTGGTTGCTTTTAATTGTATGTTAATTTTTGAATTTTTTGGGATTATACACGTGTTAAAATTTCTTCATATAGCTATTTTGTGTTTATTTCAGATTACTGCTTTTAAGGTTCTTTTTTCTTATTTATGAGGTAAAGCGATTTTCATAACTGTGTGTTTTGTGGTCATTGGTTTTAAATTTGATTAAGATTTTGGGTTTTTAATGGTTGGTGTTGAATTGGGTGCTTGAGGTAATTGAGTTGCAGGGCTTGTTTAGGTTTTTAAATTATTATTATGCAAATACATGTATCATGTATGTATTACATGGTAATTTTTAAATTATTTGGGATCATACATGTGTATGTATATCTTCATATGATGTTTGTGCTTGTTTCAGATTATTGGGTTTTTACGTGCTTTTAGCTTGTTTATGATGATTTTGAAATTATAGCTTAAGATATTGGCTTTAAGGGCACTTATTTAGAGAGTTGTTGAGTTTTTTTTCCCTTACAGTGTTATACATATATTTGTATATTTGCTCCAATATTTTGTTTGTTTGTTTGTTTGTTTGTTTTAATTTTTTAATTTTATAGTTTTCCTCTCTAGTTAAGTTACTATCTTGAACCGAAAAGGATCGCATCGAACCCGAACCGCTTGAAAATCGAATAGGACCGAGACCGATTATTTCGGTCCGGTCTCGGTCCACAATTTTCTAGGACCGATTAATGCGGTCCGGTCCAAAAAATACCTTAAAATCAGACCGGACCGCGAACACCCCTACACATATTACATTATTTGGTAAAAATATAGCCAAAAAATTAAAACAGATAAAATAAGTTACCAATTATAAAAGAAATCGTTCATACTAAAACTGCTTATCGAGGGTGAGTGAACTACAAATCTAAAACTTTAGTGACAATCCATACCCTTATATGATCTAGTTAGATTTGTAAATAAATATAATCAAGCCAACATTTGTGAAATAAGATGTGTTTGAATAAATGAACAAAAAGGGCAAGTACATTTAAGGGTTCACACAATACCTTCTGATCGAAAGCACATTGTACTTGAAATAAATTGAAATTATAATTAAAAAAGTTAACGAATTAAACAACATAAATACTTATAAAAAAAATAACATGTATAGATAACATCAAGTATAAGACAACCATTTTGACATATGATAAAAAATAAATATTACAATCAATTCATAAAATCGTGAAAGTAAATAATTTATCATAAACAAAAATATTGACAAATTATAAATTTTACACCCTGTTTGGTCATCTCAAAATTATAAATTTTACACCCTGAGGTGTGTGCTCTATATCAAATGAACACCGCATCAGACAAAAATATTATTTTACACCCTGTTTGGTCATCTCAAAATTATAAATTTTTCCATTTATAAATTGTCATATTGACAAATTGGTCTATTAATATTTTTGGTTTATTAATGAAATGATTCATTGATGCCCTATTTGGTTGTGCAAATTATTTGATTATATAAATTGGTTCATTGTGAATTAATGAATTATAAATTAGTGGATTTGAAATGAGTTAAATTCAATTTTACGCTATGTTTGGTAATTTGAAATTAATTTTAAGGTTTAATCAAGAAAAAAAAGTTAAAAACAAATGGAGAGAGAGCGCTTACAAATAAGACTCAACAATTGAAATAAGCTTTCTAAACTTTGTGTGAAATGCTCCTATTTCAAATGGATGCGTTTCAGTTTTTTGTAAAATGATCCAATTTCAGATTTTATATATGGGATAAATGAAAAAATCAGGGCCCGTTTGGCTGTACCAAAATTATAAATTGGCCCATTTGTAAATTGGTACATTTACAGATTGATCTATTAATTGTGTTTGGTTTCATTAATGAAATGATTCATTAATTGCCCAATTTTAGCTCATATGTAAAATCTAAAATTGGATCATTTCAAAAAAACGTGAAATGCATCTGTTTCACTACACCAAAAAAGTCAAATTGTCACCCTTTAGCCGGCCACCCTCGTCGCGGTCATTGCCCATGATAAAAAAATATACATGTTTTTTGGCACGGTCAATGATCATGACAAAGGCTTGTCACGGTCATTGACCGTGATAAGTCTGTGACAAATGTACTTGTCATGATCAATGACCATGACAATCTTAGAAAGTTATCACGGTCAAAGACCTTGATAGGTCTGTGACAACTTTTCCAGTAAAATAAACCCTTCCCTCTTTTTTTTCCCACCATTTTATTTTCCCACATTTTCTCCGCTGCTCTCTCTCTCTCCCCTTCTTTTATGTTTATATGAGTATGTGTGCGTGTGTGTTGCGTATGGGTGTGCTGCGTGTGTGGGTGTGTGAGGGGGTGGAGGTGGGTGGGGGGCAGTGTGTGCGGGTGTATGCAGGTCTGTGTGCGTGTGTGGGTGTGTGGGTGTGTGTGGGGGGGGGGGAACAGTAGGGGGCAGGGCGTGTGTGTTTGTAGTGTGTGTGTAGTATGCACATGTGTGTGGGTAATGAAACAATTAGGGTTTCATATGTAAATATGTAAATACCCAAATATATGTTGTACCCTTAAGTATAAATACCCAAATATTGTTGGCTAATACATAATGATAAGTAATTAACCCCTTAGATTCTCACCATTATTGGTTTCATACATAAATGTGTAAATGATGATTCTCCCCATGTTTAAGAGGCTTAAAGTTCAATTTGAGATTTTTCAATTTCATACGGAATAGTCATAATAGGAATTGGAATTAGGACTTATAATTATTATTGTTAATTTAATTACGACTTTAATTGGATATAAATGAGTTAGGAGACTTTAGATTCCCCTTATTAATTGTTGGTTTTGAATTAGTAAGTAGTTACTTTGAATTGATGTTTAGGATTTTTAGTAATTGTAATATTAGATATTGTTTTGGAATTTAGAATTAAGTTGTTAAACATTAATATTACATCGTGACAGTTGAAAAGGACAAATTGATTAATAAAATATAGCTTTAATTGTAACTTTAATTATATAACTTTAATTGTATAGCTTTAATGATGATATATTTATAAGACATGATGAAATGAATTAATTGAGTATATGAATTAGAAGGAGTACAGGATACACATTTGATGGTTTGTTGTTACTATTGCTGTTATTTTATAGTGACAGTTGTTGGGTTGGTTAATTTTGGAAGTGGCATGACCACTAGATTATTGTCCAAATGGGGGGGGGGGGGGGGAGGGAGTTTTCAACTTTTTTCTAAAATTAATTTGTACCACGAACAATCTATTATTAATTCATATATATAGTATGTTTCATTTATGATGATTAAATGAAACATACTTGAAATTACATGTAATGAGCATAGATACTAGCATTATAGTTCTTATTCGTAAGCATTCAATAGTTCTTAGACCCATTCGAGAGTCATTACCACTGTAATGAGATCTCTCGAATTGTCCCGTTTGGACAGTTTTGGACTGCATAATTTCTGTATAATAATATTCTTAGTGGCTTAAACTTGTTGCTTTTGGAGAAAGTTCTGCAGTCGTATCCTAATGTTCTCTGGGTACATACTAGATTGGCAAGTGTAAGTGTTATTTCAATTGATAAATTGAAATAACACTCACACTTGCGAATCTACGTCGTGTACTTGGAGAACTATAGGGATATGCTGCCGAATTTTTCTCAAATCGTAACAATGTACATGAGTTGTTAAGTATATTATAGAAATATGTGGTCTTGAATGGGATAGGACCACTCACCCTTTAGAGGATATGGAGGAAATAGGAATTAATATTATAAATTTAATTTGAATTTGAAATTGAAATTTAAAAATCTAATATAATTAAGACATAATTAAATAAAACATTCTATAAATCCAAGTTTTGTTTATACTGATCCAAGAATATACGCTTCTTACCTTTAATATGTGATTGTTTGTAGTAGCTGTGATGGGATATCCTAAATACAAAGAGTAGATGGGTGATACAAATAGAATGGGGGATGTGTTTCGGAGAGGTGCAAATGAATTTGTGAAATACGCAAAGAGATGTCATAATGATGAAGAGTTTCCGTGTCCGTGCTAGGTGTGAGAATGGTAAGGTGTTTGAGTAGAAAACAGTTGAACTACATTTGTTAAGATGGGGTATGCAAGATAATTATCGATTTTGAAGTTTTCACGGGAAATTAAAAGTTCCCTTTGTCCCCGAGCAACCTTCGACAAGTAGGATATATGTAGAAGGGGATCATGTAGATCATAAAATGTTAGAGGATTTAGTTGATGACGCGTATGATGTTCATGAAGTGGAAGAGAACGAGGTCACTGACGATGTACAAGGTTCAGGTGCTCATGAAGATATCAGGATAAACCATGACGATGACTACCAAAATTTAAAATTTAAGGCGACCCAACCATTATACTCTGGCTATTTCAAAGATTTAAAGAATAGTTTGAAAGGTTTTGGAAAGAAGTATAAATCGATTCATGCGTGTGTGTATGACTGCATACTATACTGAAAGGAGTATGAAAATCACGATCGATGTTCGGTATACGATGAACCACGATATGTACAATCTACTGGAAAGGAAGGAACAAGCTCAAAAGTGCCTCAAAAAGTGTTGAAATATTTTCTCATTGGGCCTAGATTAAAGCGGTTTTTCACAGTACCATGGATAGCGAAGGCAATGGCTTGACATGCTAGGGCAGAAGTAGGGGATAATCTCATGCGTCATCCTATTGATTCTACAGCTTGGAGGATGATGAGTTATGAGTATCCCGATTTTGCTCGAGAACATCATAACATTTGGCTATATCAACAGATGGTTTCAATCCATTTAGAAATATAAGCACCAATCAGAGTGTATGGCCAGTGATCCTAGCCACACTTAACCTCCCTCTTTAATAGTGTATGAGACCTAAATTTTCGATGCTGTCTTTGTGGATACCCGGGCCAAAGGCACCAAGTGATGACATCGATATCTACCTGGCTCCTTTGGTAGAAAAATTAAATGAGTTATGGGAAGAGGGTGTGCAAGCATTTGACTCTTTTAGAAAAGAAGAGTTTACGCTGAAAGCTATGTTGATGTAGGCAATTCATGATTTTCCATCTTATGAGACATTATCCGGTTGTGTAGTACATGATTATTTGGGGTGTCCTATTTGTGGAGAGGAGACTGAATCTCTTCGTCTCCCCACTAGCTCAAAAAATGTATAACATTGCCATATGAGATTTTTACCCCCCGCTCATAGTTTCAGATTTGAGAAAGTTTCCAATTTTTTATCGGGCGGAGTTGAACATAGGCTACCATCGAGAAAACTTTCAAGTTCATAAATTGAAAGTAAATCTTATGATTGTGGACCTAATATGCCAGGTAAGAATTCTAAATTTAAGAATGTCAAGCATAAGAAGACCCCAACTGGGAATGAAACCGAGACAAGAAAGGCATGGTCTCGGAGGTCAATTTTATTTGACTTGCCTTATTAAAAGAATAACCCGGTGCACCATGTATTGGATGTGATGTCGTTGAATATATTATGGGCACATGCCTTAGGGGGAGTCATTCGAAGGATGGATAAAATGAATGAAAAGACCTTAAATCGTTGAAACTTAAGCCACAACTATGGTTGAAAGAAGATAGTAGGGGAAGGACAATAATTCCCCCTGGTGCATTTACTTTGACGAGTGGGAAAATGAAGGTGCTTTTAGACACAATATATAATTTGAAGGTTCTATCTAATTTTTCGTCCAACTTGCAAAGGATAGTGAATTATGCTATCCACGATTTACATAAGTGCAAGTCCCACGATTGGCATGTGATCATGCAATTGGTTCCTCTATTGTTTAAGCACCGTTTCTCCAAGCACAATGATTTGCAAAGGGACATTATATGAATTAGTATCTACTTCTCACTTTTTTGTGAGAAGGTAATCAATCGAGAACACATAGTGGCCATAAAATTGGCGGTAATCGAAGCGATTAGTGTGTTGGAGAAGTAATTCCCCCCATCATTTTTTGACATAAGTGTTCACTTGTTGGTACATCTATGCGATGAGATACTTCTTTGTGGTCCAGTTAGATATCGGTGGATGTATCCGTTTGAAAGATTGATGAAAGTTTTCAAAAATTATGTCAAGAATACACGATACATTGCAGGATCAATTGCAGAGGAATACATCACCGTGGAGTCATCAATCTATACTCAGGAATATATGCCTGACTCGACCAGCGTTGATGACATTGATGAGTTCGTCGATGAGGGTGGTCATGTGATGGACAAATGAGTGAAATTAACGAGTTTGCAACATGAACAAGTTGCTCGTTATCTATTTGACACACATGAAGATGTCAAAGAATGAAAAAAGTAAGTTTAAATTATTTTAAGTTTTACATTATTTTAGATTATTTTATACATGATTAATTTTGTAATACGTTCGTCACATTAATTTTATGCAAAAAATATGAAGCCTGTGAGAATAATAAAAGACGAAAAATAATGGCACAATCAGACAGCGAATTTAGGTTGTGGTTATCACACGAGGTAATTATAATAAAAATGATTGTTATATAACGTTACATTACAATAAAACTATATAACTAACCTAATTAATTTATCTATATTCTCAGCTCTTAAAGACGGGTGATGCGACATCAAGGCTTTCTTGTCTAGCCACTGGACCCTTGTTCATGGCACAAGAGTACAAAAAGTATCGATTGAACGGTTACGTATTCGACGCAATGGTGTATGAGGAAAGTACAAATGTACATAACTCGGGAATTTCATACAAGGCTCTAACTTTCTTTCGAGCGAGCGCAAAAGATAAAAACCTCGTTGTTGATACCAAAATTAATATGCTGATGTGGACGAATCATACGAAGACACTTGGCATTCTACGTGGTGCAATAACGACGAGGAAGTTCATTTCCCGACCAACTCATGATTCTCTCCGAGCAACGAGGATATACCGAGGAACTCTAGCGCTCCGAGGAACTCCTAAGCAACGAGCAACTATGGCGGTCCGAGCTGCATCTCGGTCGTATCATTAATTGCCAGATAATCAACAGTTCAAATATTCATTGAATGTTCATCATCTTGACACACACGCTGCATTAAATGTATTACCCTTTCATATGTATATCATTTAATGTATCAACCCATTCATGTACAGCCTAAGGGCTATAAATACCTTGTATCACCCTCATTCAAGGGGGACCAGAATTTCTTGATAGAACCTTGTAATCGAGAATTCCCAAACACTCAGCAATAACATAACAGTGGACGTAGGCCATTCTTATCAGGCTGAACCACTTTAAAATCTTTGTCTCATTTTATTTATCTGTGATTGAATAATTAGAGCGATCTAATTTTTTACATCAACAGATTGGAGCCGTCTGTGGGAAACGACTGTTACTATCGTTGTTCATAAAAATCATTTATCATCAATGGCGGATAATCTAGAATCTAGCAATCGAAACGCTGGAAATACTGGAAATCCTCCAAATCCCTCTGCACTGCCAGATCTGGCCGAAATTATGACGAATCTGGCTCAAGGACAAACCGCCATGCAAGACACAATGAGGCAACTCTTACAAACCCTTCATGGTGGTGCACCTGCACGTTCAGGACAGCACAGTGGTCAGAGGCAAACTTATTTACTTTCTTCACGATCCAGGCGTACTGAGTCACGTCGCAATGAGGAGTCTGATGATTTCTCTTATCAACCTGGGCGAACTTCGTCAATAAGGACGACAGATACTGATCAACATATCACCCTCTCTCCAGAAAGACCCAGTGCTTTAGAAAGACTGAGTAGGGCGTCTCCTTTCAGTCGATTAGGCCCTAGGAGGAATAGGAGTCCACCTAAGACCATATCAAGGAGTTTTCGACAACCATCAGATCTAAGAGAAGGATCAGCACAATCACGACCAGTCGTTCGTCAAGATAGATCTCAAGAAGCTACCTCAGAACGATCGATTGCTCGAACCAATATGCCCGAGGAAGGAAATGAAGCGTGGAAAGGATCTCTCCAAAGGTTGGAGGATAAATTGGGAGAAATGGCTAAAGCAAAGAACCCCCTACAACGAACTTTTGTTCGAGGAACACCTTTTGTACAGGCCATTGTGGATTTTCCTACACCATCGAAATTTAAAGCACCTGTGGTAACTCCCAAATATGATGGAAAGACAGATCATGTTCTTCACATAGAACAGTATCAAGCTGCTGCTGACATCTATGTTGTTCCCGACGAGATGAGATGCAGGGCCTTCTCAGGAACTCTTACTGGATCTGCCCAGATATGGTACAACAATCTTCCTCGGGGTAAGATTTCAACTTTCTTTCAGTTAGCCGAGTTGTTTATTGGCAATTTTTGTTTTGGGGCGAAGCCGGTAAAGCGAGTAGCACACTTGCTAAGTGTTAGACAAAAATCAGGTGAAAGTACTAGAGATTACATAACTCGTTTTAATAACGAGAAGTTGGAAGTCATAGATTACGAAGAAAAGACAGCAATCACTGCTTTGATGAGTGGTTTGCTGCCTAACAAGCTATACTACACCTTGGCCAAAGATCCACCTAAAACTATGTCCGAGTTGATGGCGAAAGCGGCCAAAATTATGAATGCCGAGGAGGCTATGGCTGCGAAGAAGAATATGGATAAAGAAATTAAAGTGGAGGTCGACAAGTCTAAGAAGAAAGATCAGAAAAGTAATGGTGGTGACAAGCACTCCAAGAATAATAGGATGTCATGGGAAGTCCTAAAGAAGTACGATAATTATACTCCATTGAAAATGGGTATTAATCATGTTTTGGAAGAAATCAAGAATAGCGAGGAAATCAAGTGGCCAGATAAACTAAGGACAAATCCTGATTTGAGGAATAAGGCCAAATACTGCGAGTTTCACAAAGATCATGGCCATACGACCAAAAATTGCATAGCCCTTCAGAACGAGATTGAAACGCTCATCCGAAGAGGAAAATTATCAAAATATGTAGATCGCATGGGTGAGAGGAAGAATGATGATAGAACTAGAGAGAGATCTAGATCTCCTCGTCGGGCAGAGGAGAAAAAGAAGAGGGACCACGAAGATGATCCAGATGATGACCCCGATCTTCCCAAGAAGCCAAGGCAGCCTGAACGAGAGGTATTTTCCATACGTTTTGGGTCATTTGATTGTAATGTTATTACAGGAGGAGATGCAGGAGGAGGAGACCTTACTGCAGAAAGAAAAGCTTACCTCGAAGAGGCACAAGCTTGTTCATACATTCAGCGAATAAATCTGGCCGAGGAGGATCGTCCGAGGAAGGTAAACAAAGAGAAGCTAGTCATTGGTTTTTCAAAAAACGACTTGGCAGGTGTTCTTTACCCTCATGACGATCCTTTGGTGATCAAAATGAGGATGAAAGATGTGGTCATTTCAAGGGTGTTGGTAGACAACGGTAGTTCGGCAGACATCATGTACTATTCATGCTTTGATAGCTTGAATTTGAAATTATCTCAATTGGAACCTTATCACAGACCCCTTCTGGGTTTTGCTGACGAGAAAGTTTTTCCACTTGGGACGATCAAGTTGGATATACTCATTGGAACTTGGCCTGCTTGTCGAACCAAAAGAATACGCTTCTTTGTGATGGATAAGAATGTGCAGTCAGCCTACAACGTCATCATGGGAAGAGTTGGATTGAAGAAGTTCGAAGCAGTTCCATCTACAGTACATCAGTGTTTGAAATTCCCAACAAATTTTGGAGTTGGAATTGTGAAAGGTGATAAAAAAGTAGCTCGGGAATGCTATTATTCGTCTGCCGAGCAAGAAGAACTTGAAGAATCAAGGAAAAAGACTACTACTTACCAAGTGGAGGAAGGTACAGAAATTGAAACCCTTGATCCTAGGGATGAATCTCAACTTGTAAAAGGACAGGTGGTGGAATCTACAGAAAATGTTATTCTGGACGACGAGCATCCTGAACGAGTAACCCAGATAGGATCGTCGTTGGATGTTTCGATAAAACAGGAGTTGATAACTTTCTTGAGAAACAGGAAGAATACTTTTTCTTGGAGTCATGAAGACATGCCAGGAATAGATCCAAACTTCTTATGTCATGAGCTCAATGTGAATAAGGAGATCAACCCTGTGAAGCAGAGAAGAAGAGTATTTAGCCCCGAGAAGAATCAAGCCATACAAGAGGAGGTCGAGAAGCTCCAGAAAGCCCAATTCATTGAGGATGTGAAATATCCAGATTGGTTGGCGAATGTGGTGATGGTGAAGAAAAAAAACAACAAATGGAGAATGTGTGTTGATTTCACTGATCTTAACAAGGCCTGCCCAAAGGATCATTTTCCATTGCCCAGAATTGACCAGCTAGTGGATGCTACCTCGGGGCACGAATTGCTTAGCTTCATGGATGCTTACTCTGGTTACAACCAGATCAAAATGAAACCAGAAGACAGGGAAAGTACTTTTTTTATTACCCCTAGGGGTACTTATTGTTATAATGTTATGCCTTTTGGTTTGAAAAATGCAGGAGCGACATACCAGCGGCTGATGAACAAGGTTTTCACCGAACAAATCAGTTGCAACATGGAAGTCTATGTCGATGATATGCCGACAAAAAGCAAGAAAGCTGCAGATCATCTAGTTGACTTAGCTCAGACATTTGATCAACTGGATAAATACCAGATGAAGCTTAACCCGACGAAGTGCACGTTTGGAGTACGAGAAGGAATGTTTCTCGGGTACATTGTCAATCAGCGAGGCATTGAAGCAAATCCAGATAAGATCAAAGCTCTTTTAGGGTTGCGATCTCCAACAACAAAGAAAAAAGTGCAAAGTCTTACAGGACGAGTTGCAGCGCTCAACAGATTTGTATCCCGAGCAACTGACAAATGCCTTCCATTCTTCAAAACGCTTCGAAAAACTTTTGAGTGGACTGATGAATGTGAGAAGGCCTTTCAAGACTTGAAAAAGTATTTGGGAGCACCTCCATTATTGTCCAGGCCAATAACAGGAGAGACGTTGTATTTGTATCTGGCAGTATCAGAGAATGCAGTCAGTTCAGCATTGATCATATTGGAGAATAAAGTCCAGAAGCCAATTTATTATACAAGTAAGGCTTTCCGAGGTGCAGAAATCAGGTACCCAAAGCTGGAAAAATTGGCATTGGCATTAATTGAAGCAAGTAGAAGAATGAGGCCATATTTCCAGGCCCATACCATCGTCGTGTATACCGATATGCCATTGAGACAAGCCCTTCATAAGCCAGAAAAGTCAGGAAGACTGATGTACTGGGCAGTAGAACTCGGTGAATATGATATTGTGTATGAGCCCAGATCATCATTGAAAGGGCAAGCTGTAGCAGATTTTATAGCAGAGTTTACATATCCTGATACCCCCGAGGAACAAAAGCTCCTCGCTGACCAACCTGTGGATGTTACAGGATCGACAGACATAAGTCCAAACCAACTTCGGTTGGTAAAAGGGCTTGTGGATGTAGAAGGATCATCAACTTCAAACTCGGATGAGCTCCGATTGGATGGAGAACGAGAAGAGATGGTCAACGAGGAGCGAAAAGTGTCAAAGGAGGATGAAAGGAAGCAACAAATATTTCACCGAGGAACTCTATCAGATAAGAAATTTGAAGACGGGTTGCCCATATGGAGATTATATGTAGATGGCTCATCTTGTACAGCAGGTAGTGGGGCAGGAATTGTTTTAAACACCCCAGACGAGATTGACATGGAATATGCTTTGCGATTCCAATTCAAAGCCTCCAATAATGAGGCTGAGTATGAGGCCATGATAGCATGTCTTAATTTATCAAAGATTATGGAAGCGCAACAAGTGATGGTATTCAGTGATTCTCAATTGATTGTGAATCAGATGATGGGAACGTATGCAGTTAAGGGAGAACTAATGGTGAAATACCATGCAAAGGTGATGGAGTTATTGACAGAATTTGATGCTATTCAATTGGTGAGAATACCGAGGATGGAGAATGCTAGAGCAGACGCATTGGTCCGATTAGCGTCAGCTACGCGTACCGAGCTGCGAAGGACAATACCAATTGAAGTACTGGAAAGTCGGAGCATAGATGAAGACTTAACGATGAATGTCATCGCCCTTGATTTAGGACCATCTTGGATGGATCCCATCAGAGTATATATTGAAGAGGGAGAATTGCCAGAGGATAAGCTTGCTGCCAAGAAATTAAAGTATAAAGCTGCTCGGTATGTATTAACTAATGGTATTTTATATAGACGAGGAATTATGACAGGTTTGCAGAGATGTTACATCCCTCCGAAGTGAAAGAATTGATTGAAGAGATCCATGAAGGGTCTTGTGGAGCTCATGTAGCAGGTCGAACACTTTTGCAAAGGGTGATGACACAGGGATACTACTGGCCGACGATGAGGGCTGATTGTATAGCCTATGCCAAGAAGTGTGACAAGTGCCAACGCTTTTCCTCCATCCGAAGAACTCCACAAGCATTGTTGTCACCCATAACTTCACCTTGGCCATTTGCCATGTGGGGGATTGATTTAGTTGGACCATTGCCGACGACCCGAGGAAGGTTCAAGTACCTCGTCGTGGCAGTGGATTATTTTACTAAGTGGGTGGAAGCTGAACCACTAATTGATATGACATACGAGAAGGTATATCAGTTAATCTGGAAGAACATCATTTGTCGATATGGTCTCCCCCATGCTTTCATCACAGACCATGGAACACAATTCGATAATGAAGAATTTGCTGCCTATTGTCATCAGTCGAACATTTTGAAGTTTCATTCAGCACCAGGCCATCCCCAAAGCAATGGACAGACTGAGGTGACGAACAGAACATTACTAAATGGTTTGAAGAAGAGGTTAAGTGAAGCTAAAGCAAATTGGATTAATGAGCTCCAATCAGTACTATGGGCCTATCGAACAACTCCCCGAGCAGCAACTGGAGAATCACCATACATGCTGGCATTTGGAAGTGAGGCTGTGATACCTGCCGAGTTGGGTCTCCCAACGCATAGAGTGCTGAATTTCAATTCCCCAGTCAGCGATTTGATGAGAAGACTGGATTTGGATATGCTCGAGGAGGTTAGAGAAGAGGCAGCCATTAGGAATGCTGCTTACCAACAACGTACAGCTCTGTTCTACAACAAAAGGGTGAAGAAATGTGACTTAAAAGAAGGGGATTATGTTCTAAAGAAAGTCATTCAGAAACATAATAAGCTGGAAGCAAACTGGCATGGACCTTACCGAGTTACAGAAGTTGTTCGACCAGGAACTTACAGAATAGCCACTCTAGAGGGAGAGGAATTTAAGAATGCATGGAATGCTGAACACCTGCGCAAGTATTATCAGTAATGTAAAATGTAAAGCATTTCCTTCATTATGAATAAAACGAGGATGTTTCACCATTTTCTTTCTGTTGAAAGTTTTTTGGGGAATACTAGTGTAATACACTACGCTTAAAAATAATACTCCTTTGGTTAGGAGACGACACTAGCGTGATCAACTATGGTTGGTAAGATAACTAGTGGACAGTTCGAAAGAACCAAAAATAATACTCCTTTGGTTAGGAGACGACACTAGCGTGATCAACTACGGTTGGTAAGATAACTAGTGGACAGTTCGAAAGAACCAAAAATAATACTCCTTTGGTTAGGAGACGACACTAGCGTGATCAACTACGATTGGTAAGATAACTAGTGGACAGTTCGAAAGAACCAAAAATAATACTCCTTTGGTTAGGAGGCGACACTAGCGTGATCAACTACGGTTGGTAAGATAACTAGTGGACAGTTCGAAAGAACCAAAAATAATACTCCTTTGGTTAGGAGGCGACACTAGCGTGATCAACTACGGTTGGTAAGATAACTAGTGGACAGTTCGAAAGAACCAAAAATAATACTCCTTTGGTTAGGAGGCGACACTAGCGTGATCAACTACGGTTGGTAATATAACTAGTGGACAGTTCGAAAGAACCAAAAAATACTCCTCTGATTGGATTTAAAAAATATATTCTCACATTCCAACTTATGTTGGACGAGAGGTAATATTATTACAAAAGTTCCTCAGAGAACAAAATATTCCAAACTGAACCAAGTATGGTTGGTCGGGGATAAAAACCCACTAACTGTAGTTGGTCGACGAGGATTATTGACCTTAGTTGGTCGGACACATTTTATGAAAATATTTGAAATTGAACCAAGTATGGCTGGTCGGGGATAAAAACCCATCAAACGTAGTTGGTCGACAAACATTATTTATCCACCCTGGTTGGTTGGAAACAGTTTGAACATTTTATACTCATTACTTTATTATTAAGTGATTGAACAACCTTGATACTTGTAACTTTTTATTAAGTTGCTCAATGAACAATATTATTGTTATCTTTTTAACAGATACATATGCACAAATATAAAGGTGTTTGATAAATACAAGACAATAGCAAAATTTGCAAACAGAAAATGAAAGTCTTTTCATTAAAATTCAAGATAAATTACAGGTTACATGAATGTACTAACTATTACATTGATATTACTATTCTATTGGTTTCTTGCCCTTTGCTTTAGAAACAGGCTCTTCGCCAGCAGGAGGACCTTCCAGGCAAAGAGGAGAATTAATAAATTTCAAGTCCTTCAACATTCTGACATTCATTATTGAAGGTGTCTCCATTAGATCCTCTGGACGAGATACTTCGGTTTGGTAATGAAGACTGTAGTCACCAAGATATTTTGAAATTAAACTCCGAGGAATAGAACGAGCTGGGATCCAGGCCATGTCCAATTTGAAAGGTGGGACAGGCAAGTCTAATAACCCTGGAGCATGATAATCCCATAAATAATGCCCTCGCTCCAATTTTAACACACCTAGTGCGTTCAACCACCCCTGCTTGTAACCTTCATTGTTGGCATGTTCAATACGTGCATCCAAATGAACAAGGGCTTCATTGTATCCTGCCATCCAGAATTCCCTGGGTTGCTTATGAAATTGGAAGGTTAATCTATCTAATTGTTCGAGAAGGTTTTTGGCAAAAAGATCCTTAGTATGTATAGCAGACTTTGTTGCAGTAAGTTGATCCTCCAAGGCTAGATTTTTCTTGGACAATTCAGATAATGCCCGATCTTTGGCGTTTAATTGAAATGCTTGAGTTTCCAAAGTAGACTGGGTACGAGATTCTTCAACATTGCGGCTAAGAACTCTTGATCGACTCCGAGCAGCTACTGGAGAACTTTGCTCCTCGGCAACATTTTGAACAGCTCTTCCTCGCCCCCGAGAACCTCTTCCTCGTCCCCGAACAGTAGCAGATCTTCTTAAGTTATCCAGTTCTTGCCTTAATTTGGCATTTTCAACCTCTAAGAACGAGAAACCTTCATCAGTAACTGGTACTAAGGCAGTGGAAGATGATGCTGCAGATTCATACTGTGCCAATTTCTTCTGCAAATTATTGTTCTCTTGTTCCAGCAACTCAGCAATCTGCCTGCAGGCCTCAACCTCACCTCTTAGAGTTCTTTCCCTAACATCATATCCAGCGAGGATCTTTTTATGGCCTGTTTCAGAAGAAAGCTGCTGATATCTATTTTCATACTCCTTGTGAAGCAAAGCCATTGATGCATTGTGTTGATTTTGAAGATCCTCTATGGAACCATGAAGTTCCTCGATCAATTCGTAGTATGCCACATTATTGGCCACAGATCTATCAAGTAGATCCTTCAAGTACCAATAAGCCTCAATTGCTTGCTCTGAGGCATCTTGGCCAAGGATGTCGACAATCTCTGATACACTCAGGTCTGTATGACCAGCTTTATAATATCCATTGCATTGTTGCATCAACTCGGTATCAGGGGCAGATATCAATTCCATTCTGGCCAAAAACTAATAAAGAAGAGAAAGCAGGAGTTAATAAATAAAAGCAGACAAAGTATTAACAATGAAGAGGAACGAAGATGTATTTTATTAGATCATCAAAAGATTACATTGTTCGATTACAAGTAATGAAAAATAGAAATGATACCGAACAACTTCACACCTTTTCCTTGTCCCCCAAGACTTTCTCGGGAGGCTGGGACGAGGAGCTTGGTTGCTCGGCAGTAACAGCGGCTTGATCGGCAGGAATCTTCTCAGGAGGAGGAGGCATGGAAGAAATGTCTTCGGTGGCAGAGGGTTGAGAGGCAGAGACCTGATCACCTATGGCCATAGAAGATTCATCAGAGACAGGCTCATCTTCTTCTTCTTCCACAATTGCTGGAGGAGGACCAGGGAGGTGTAGTTGGAATAGCTCAGAGTCGTCTTTGATCTTCAACTCTTGCAGAGCAGCTACCCAGCCATCATGGAAGTATTTCAACTTCCCATATTGAACTTGGGATGTCATCGCAGCAATTCCCTTATCCCATCCTTTCTCCCAGCCAGCGCTGAAGGATTTTTTGATTGCAACTTTTCTTCTTAGTTTCTCCGAGGATAGCTTCACATCCAATTCTTCCTTTTGGACCTTGATATCTTGCAGGGCGGACAACTTCTCCTCTGCCTTCTTCAACTTATCTTCAAGCTCTCCCAAGTTCTTGAGCTTGACATCATACTTCTGATGTTCGACCTCTAAACCTTTTACTTTATTCTCCAAACCTTTGGAGATCTCAGCCAACTTCACTTTCTCGGCTTCAACTATTGACAACTTTTTCTCCCAAGCAGTCTTGTCCTCATTGTACTGTTGGCGAGATTCCTTCAAGGATTGGTTCAAACCCAACAGAGCATCCTCTACACCAGACGAGGAACTAGAGGCTTTAATTACCTCGTCCTTCTTCACAATGTTATTAAAACAGTTCACCAGCTGAAAGAGGAGAAAAACAGTAAGTCAGTGCAAAAATACAAATACTCAGAAAAAGAAAGGAAATTCAGAGAGTGAGAAATTTACCGAAGCAAGATGACGAGTAGCTAGGGATGTCAGCATATCCCTAGAAATTTTTTCATCAATTCCTTGGACCTCGGGTATGACCCAAGTTTTCACCGAGCTCATTGCAGAGCTCGGAGGAATGATGGTGGGAACACCAGCATCACCAGCTGGCAGTTTCAGCCAAATTAGCTGAGGATGATTTCCTCAATCTCCTCAAAGGAGTTTCAGCAACTTCAACCAAGGAAGAACTCTTGGTCGGAGAGATAGTAATCACTTCCATAGGAGCAATTTTCTTGCTCGGAGCCACTGGGGGCTTCTCGGTAGATTTGGAAGGTGCAGCATCCACCTTCTTAGTCCCCTCAGGGACATCAGTTTTGCTCTTCTTGGTCCCAGCAGCAGAAGAAGTGTCATCAAATAGAGAAGGAGGATCTCTTTTCTTGCCCATTCTCTGACTTAAAGGAAGATGAGAATCTGAAGAAGAGTCCTCTGGAGTGGAAGCTGGCTCAACAGGGCGAGCAGTATAAGAGGTTGTATAACTCTTATACTGTAGCAAATATGATGCAGACCTGATGTGCTCGTCTGCAACGTTCTTATGCAAACCCCAGATAAGTTTCAGATGCTTGATATTAACCTCTGATTCTTTTGGAGTTTTTCTTTTGCTATCAACTGCAAATAAATACATAATGAGATATCAGTCATACATTTTGTCAAACATGATAAAAGCATAATTTCATAAGTAAAATAAAATGAAAAATAAACCTATCCCATTGCCATATGGGGGGCATATGGGACCGTTGTATACTCCATCTCCAACTAAAGGGGCATATTGTCAATTTTTAATAACCAACCCATGTTCAAAATAATCTCTATTTGAATCAGGGAGGTTAACTACAAGAGCTCTATTCAGAAACCTAGTTTTTAAGTAATAAATATTATCTAGAGTGGCCCACTTATAGCAGTACATAATTTCAGGGATCCCTATACGAGTCAAGAGTTAGATTTAATTTATACACCCCATTAATTATTCTCCATGAATTGGGGGCTATTTTTGCAGGGACAAGATCGAAATACTGACAAAACTCAAGACACAATGGGTTTGGTGGAAAAGAAAATCCACATTCAGCAACAAATAGACTGGGGAACCAATGTCCCTCAGCCAATCGAAAGTAATCTAAAGGCTCAGAAAGAACCTCTAGAGTTACCCACGAAGGAATGGAAAAATCAGAACGAAATTTCTCAACAGACTCCACAATATAAACCATACTGAATAAAAGAGAAGAAAGGAAGAAGATCTTACAGGAAGAAAGGAGGTATGTTGACAACGAACGAAAACAAGGATGAACGCACAAGAGAGAAGGAGAGAATAGAAAGCTTGAATGCAAGAAATTGGGAAAAGAAGAAGACGGTATGGTTACCTAAGAAGTTTAAATACTTTGCCTTGGGAAGCGGCGAAGGAAATGATTACAAAAAAGAAACTATTGAACTTCCGGCGGCTAAAAGGACAAAAAGGGCACTAAGATCGAAACGCTCTTAAAAGTTCGAAAAAAGGCGGATTCTTCGAATTTGGAAATAAATTCAAATACGATGCTCCTAAAACCCAGGAAGATCATTCAATATGGCCAAATACCGAGAAAGAATGTTTCATACTCCTCAAAGTTCGAAATATAAAACATTGGGGGCTTCTGTTGATACCAAAATTAATATGCTGATGTGGACGAATCATACGAAGACACTTGGCACTCTACGTGGTGCAATAACGACGAGGAAGTTCATTTCCCGACCAACTCATGATTCTCTCCGAGCAACGAGGATACACCGAGGAACTCTAGCGCTCCGAGGAACTCCTAAGCAACGAGCAACTATGGCGGTCCGAGCTGCATCTCGGTCGTATCATTAATTGCCAGATAATCAACAGTTCAAATATTCATTGAATGTTCATCATCTTGACGCACACGCTGCATTAAATGTATTACCCTTTCATATGTATATCATTTAATGTATCAACCCATTCATGTACAGCCTAAGGGCTATAAATACCTTGTATCACCCTCATTCAAGGGGGACCGGAATTTCTTGATAGAACCTTGTAATCGAGAATTCCCAAACACTCAGCAATAACATAACAGTGGACGTAGGCCATTCTTATCAGGCTGAACCACTTTAAAATCTTTGTCTCATTTTATTTATCTGTGATTGAATAATTAGAGCGATCTAATTTTTTACATCAACACTCGTTAAAGATGAAATGACTTATTATGATGTAATTCGAAATATATTTGAATTGGACTATGTAAGATTCTAAGAGGTTGTATTTTATTGTGATTGAGTAAGAGTTGAGGATAAAAATGCTTGTAAAGTTGATCCTAGCACCAATTTGATCATGATTGACTTTTCTAAGTTGAAGAGAAACGAACACGTGAGATATGAGCCATTTGTTTGTGCATTTAAAAAGGCCAAGCAAGTGTTTTACTCGGAGTATATCAACAACGAGTTGTGGTCAATCGTCCTACATGCGCCAAAGAGTTTAAACAGTAGTGTGGATAACTTGGCTGCTCCTATCGAATATCAATCCATTTTTTATGATAACCCGAATTTGAAACAATTTTTAGATTTGTACTAAGTATTTCAATTATCGGACAATAGTTTAATGCTTTTATCGAACATCAATTTATTGCTTTTAATTCATTCGTAATTGATCATTTTCTCTTTTTCTCTCTTTCCTTTGTATATATGTATGTGCAGGTGGGGGGGGGGGGGGAGTTTTCAACTATTTTTTAAAATTACTTCATGTCACGACCCATTCGAGAGTGGCACGACCACATAAAATGTTTGTATGTATTCTTCAGGTGTGTGTGTGTGTGTGTGTGTGTGTGTTTATATTCTTCTAATTCATTTGGATTTTTACTAATAATAACAATTTTTTTTATAGAAAATGTCTCCTTCAGGGATTAAGGCAAGGATGATGATGATGATGATGATAATGATGATGTCTTCTTCAGGGCTCGGCAGTAGCGGAGGCGACGAGGGCTCCTCAGCCCCTAGGCTCCCCATATAGGGTAAATTGGGAATGGCCATTGAGAACAAGACGGTCTTATTGACTAGATCCCTCGAGATGATGAAGACGATTATCGGCTCGGGGTACACCAGTTGGAGGGAGGTGCCAAATGAGCTCAAGTTAGATATTTGAGCGGAACTATATGTAATGTATTTATATTTTAATTTTAATTTCAATTTCAATTTATATTTATATTTATTCGCAACTAACACTTACATTGTTTTTATTTTGTATTTGTTTGACAGTAACAATTCAGCCTGCCTCCAGAACTCCGCGATTTTATGTTGGAGCAGTTGAGGGAGCAACACAAGACATGAAAGAAGAATTTGCGAGCTCGGTACTTTGGGAAGACCCGGGACTCCATTATCGGAATGCGTGAGTCCGTCCTGCCGAAGGAGCTGATCGCATTGGTACATTGGAAAAAGTTCATTGACAATGAGATCGAGGAGCGACAATTGGCATCTTGCCAATCGGGGAGGGAAAACCGGGCAAAAATGAGGGACGTACACTACTCTGGCCGGACGTCTTACGCCGAGGTGGATCACAGGATGGTGAGTTTTTATTTTTCTATAATTATAGATATATGTTATTTTGCATTATTTTACTTTGCGTTAGTTACTAATTTTGCGTTAGTTTATTTCAGGAGATGGGGAGTGGCCCTGGGAGTAGGCCACATAGGCTCGATGCCTATGTGGCAATTCAGATGAAGAAGGGCAAGGATAAGGAGGTGTCTCCAAGCATCACGGCCACGATTGTAAATAATCCGATAGTTTAAGTTTTGTGAATTACGTTATAATTTTTTTATTTACTTATTTAACTAATCGTGTGATTTTTGTCATTTCAGGTAAAGCTTAAGGAAGTGCACGAGTCGCAGTTTGATATCGACAAGGCATCTTTGTCCACGGACGCACTCATCCAAGTGCTTGGCACTGATCGCAAGGGGAGTACTAGGGGGCTGAGCTCGCGGGTTGGTAAATCTAGGATCACCGAAATAGAGACGAGCAATATCGAGTTGGCTTATCAGGTGGACACGTATGACGCGAAGTTATCAAGGTTGGAGGCGACGATCCTAGATATGTAAACATTCATGAAGCGTCAGTTGGGCGGAAAGGGCAAGGTGAAGGAGAAGGAGAAGGTGGTGGAGGTGGAGGTGGAGGTGGAGGAGGATGAGGACGAGGACGTGGACATCACTTCTTCATCGCCGATATGCGCGGACTCACCGCTTGATGATCCAGTCCCCTACTTGGCTCCCATCCAGCGTCCTATGACAACAATCGGTTGGCCGAGCGTGTTTTTATGCGACATTTATGATGGCCAGCGGATAGAGAGGGGGTTGAGGGGATCGAATACCGTCATAAATATGTCGGTTCATGGACGTACCCTTCAAAACATCAAGGCCAAGGTGCTCGTCATGCATGTGATACCCAAAAAGGAAAACTCCGTATTGTGGTTGTGCGGACAATGCGACGTGATGCATATTGAGGGGTGTCTCAATGCGTATATCATGTGTCCTTCCTTCTTCCTCAAGCCTACCCCAGACACTATGGCGTGACATTATTTGTATCTATTTTTATTTGGACACTTGGATTATATTTGAATTGTTTACATTTGTTACATTTGGTTTTATTTTATTTGGATATGGAAATATATATGCAATGAATTGGTGAATTATTTCTATATTATTTGGATATATGTTGTTTGAACAGGTACAGTTTTTCTAAAACAGGTACAAATATACTGCTGGGCAGTGGCAGTGGCCAAACTGCCGAGAAGATTTTTTTTAAATTCTGTCCAGATTTATCACGGTCATTGATCGTGATAATTTTTTGAAGGTTGTCACAGGTTTGCCACCGTCTTTGACCATGACAAATTTTATCAAGGTCAAAGACCATGGCAGGACCGTGATAATCCTAACGAACTTGTCACGGTCAATGACAGTGACAATAAAAGTTGTCACCCCCAGACTTATCACGTTTATTGACCTTGACAAGTTAGGCTTGTCACGGTCAATGACCGTCATAATCTGGAAGTTTTGGTATAATGTTTGGAATATGAGGCATATAAAGTGTATGCTCCTCTCTCTTTCTTTCACCCCATCCCCCCTCCCCCCTCCCCCTCCCCCTCTGTCTTTTAATTTGTTTTTATCTTTTTCTCATAGAACCTCAACATCAATTTCAAATTACCAAACATTGCGTAAATTTGGATTTAAACTCATTTCAAATCCAATCATTTACAATTTTAGGACAAACCAACGGGGCTTGATTATTTCGTTTTATCTCATATGTAAAATCTAAAATTGAAACATTTCTCAAAAAGCATGAAATGCATCCATTTGAAATGGGAACAATTTACATAAAGTTTAGAAAGCTTATTCCGATTGCTCATCCCTTTTCGTAAGTGCCCTCTCTTAATTTGTTTTATATTTTTCTGTCTTAGAACCTTAACATCAATTTCAAATTACCAAACATCGCATAAAATTGAATTCAACTAATTTCAAATCCACTAATTTATAATTCGCTAATTCACAATGAATCGATTTATATAATTAAATAATTTGTGCAATCAAACAGGCTCTTAGTGTACATTTGGACTCAGGATTTGAGAAGTACTCTTTGGATGAATCTATATTGGGTGTAGTAAAATCCATTGGAGGCATCTCGCTCCGAATAATCCGATATAGATCATTGATACTACAAAAAGTGGGGAACTATATGGTGGCCTCTAAAATGTAAAAGGATAGAGTTAAAACAATGGCTTAATGCCACTCTATTTATTCATCTCTTCATGTATTCTCCCTTTATCAAAGCATTGTGATTTTCTATTCAAATAAATCGTTGTGATTCTCCTATTTCTTATGAATATTGGTTTCATAATCTGTTTTCTTATGCCATTAGTTGCTTGATGATGTATGTTTACAAACCATGTCATCTTTACAAAAAGTGCAGTGGAAGTTGGTAGTTTATTGGTGGCTTAATTGGTTTTTCCAAAGATAATAAGTATACCATACGAGGTATCACTAATATAATATAATATAATCTACACTTGTATCCATCTTACAACTCTCAACCATTACTTTTTGACATTAATATTCGCTTTAATTAGTTTATCAAGCTTATCAAAAAAATGTTACAGATTGTGTTGGTGTGACCATATTTGATCATGAAACTCAACTCAACAAAGCCTTTTTCCAATTATTTGTGGTCGGATATTTGATCATGCAATCCACTATATTCTTTGAAAGCTTCCCTATAAGAAAAATTAAAGAGTTTTTCTTAGGCTTCATCAGAGGTGGACCTAAAGAGTCCCAAGGATAGGTGGCCACCATCCATGACTATTCGGTATTTTTCCCGCCATATATGCTAAAAAAATTAGACCTAAGTGTCATTTCTTAAAATTAAATGCGTTGGATTTCTTCTCTTTTAAAAGTTTAGGGGCAAAAACATAATAACTTCAAAAAAGGAAAAAAATAATGCATGTCTTTTAAATTTTATAAACCTTTACAACCAAGTCTCATAGATTTTATAAAAGATTTAGGGGTAGAATTACCTTAGGAACTTTTACGTAATTTCTACGAATTTTTCTCCTCGCTTTCTTCTTCCCGAACTTCCCGACTCTCTTTCCTCAAGTTAAACTCTCCAAACTAAACCAAGTTTGATTTTATGAAGAAAGGAGGTGATTTTTAAGGGTTATAAGTCGGCATAAGGCACCTCCCCTTGGTCCAATCAAAATATAACACGTGGCACCATGTAAGACAAAATATCATCTAAGGCTAAATGACTACTTTACCCCTTGTTTGTAAAAAGACGATATCTTCTCACTCTAATATCTGTTTGATGCACCGTTTATTGTGTTACAAACCTAACTCACATATCTACAACTATATAGTTTTCACCTCAAGTCAATTGTTATATTATAATGGTCAAAATAAGTCTCCAACTTGAACATTCCTACCGAAAACTTCAAAAATTTGTGTTTGTAACTAATTTGATATCTCATGAGTTATGAAGATAGGATTAGACTAAACATAATAACTTAACATTATATACACCAATAACACATTATCCACATCCCATAAGGTAAGTATGATTTAAACATGATTTATCATTATTATATCCGGGTTGTCACAACTTTCCCTCCTTAGAAAATTTCGTCTCCGAAATTTAGTATGAATTTCACTTACCAAATAATTGAGGATACTATTTACTCATTCTACATTCCCTTTACCAAGTTGATTCTTTAATTTCATTGATCCTCCACAACACTTTAACTATGGGACTAACCTTATTCCTTAATAACTTCTCCTTTCGATCAATAATTTCCACCGGTTCTTCGATATACGGCAAATCTTCTTTCATAATATCTTTTGTTTCTTTATCATTTACATGTAATAAGGATAATCATTAAATGATTTATTATCCATGAAAACTGATTCCCAACACATATATTACTTCATACCTTTATATATGTATGTCGAACATTCACATATAATAGATTATCAGTTGTATCAACATATATTCACAATGAGTGAACATCATTAACAAACCTAGTATCATTCTTTACCTTTATCCCTTCATTCCTATAGTCTATCCTTATCATCGTGTAATATTTCAAATCATAAATATCATATTACCAGACTAGCTTATTACACATCATATTTCCATCTTCCATCCAACACCAAATACATATGTTTGACCTTAACTACTTTCGGTATCATTTCTGAAATTTAAGAGTATGTTAAATATCATCCTTACAATTTCTTAATTTAAATATAGCCTCACTACTATTCATATATCAAAACTGAATAATCATTCACTAAATGTTTATTCTTAACCAAGATTTCATATTCACCTTCATGTATGTTGTGCAGTCATGCACTATGAACTCAATCTAACTTCTCATTATATTCCTTTTTTCAGTATCATTTTATTGGTCTTTAACTAAACATACAATGACCTTAGCTTGTCATTTATCCAACACAATAACTTTACAATCATAATCTTATCCCAATGTTTATTAACATGATATTCTTATGCAATATCATTAATACACTCATCTTAAAAGTTTGGTAACATAGATGTTAAACGTACCATCACCACTTAAAACTTTAACCACACTTACCAACCCCGTAATACTTCTCTAACTATTATATGTCGTATTTCTTTTAAATAACCTGTACAAATACCTTAATATATCCCCTTACGGTATTTCACATAACATATTACCTTACACATACTTCTTGGTGACTCCGTATAATGTCAATCATATACATTATATGTCATACTCTTAGTGATAACACGTACATACAATGATAAATACTACTCAATATCCACACAAACCAGTTGTCGATATTCCAACCCGATTTGCATCTTTCCCATACTCATACACAACACATACTCTTAAAAGGGCTCCCCAATATTTTTAAACTTTCAACTCTTTAGCACCTCGTCTCAACTTTACTATTTATATAAGCATTTCAAAACATCCCAAGAGTAATATTCACTACATATACTCATACTATTAAAAAAAAATACATCTCAACTCTTATTACTCTTTTCTTCTACTTATCATAATTCAGTATGAACCCATATTCTGATCAATTGTGATATATTTACTAGTAATTGAATTTCAGACCATTTCACATATTAAATTTAAACATATACAACTATTAATCTTCTCACTTCACCTTTACCATGTGAATCTTCATTTTATTCACACTCTTACAATTTACCATCTCATCCTTTAACGAAATATGGGTTCCCGTACCTCACTCTCCCACATAAATGGTCACACACCAAACCAGGGTTTAATAAGTGACACAACCCAAGTCTACATATTCCAGTATAAGAAGAGATTAGTTCCAATACTTCACAATTTTCGTATATCACAATTTGTCTTTAAAAAATTTCCTTAAATGACATATTTGTCCATACCATAAATAAAACAATGCAATAATTCATATTAAAATACTTATATTCGTTGTTATCCCCGAATAAACCTTAACATCTCATCTCCTTTACTACAAGATCATTACATTTCACATCCCACACAACAATATATATGTATAACTAACAGATGTCAGTCAATAAAGCCAATTTGCTTATGACTCAAAATAATTTCTACTTCCAGCCAAATCTAGGCGCTCCTCACCCCCAGAACCTCTAAAGCCTAGGCTCTAATACCAAAGTTGATACACCCCAACCCAACTACTTATAACTAAGTTTGAAAGTTAAAGTGATTCAAATCATAATTACCTTAAGCAAACCATAAACACGAATATCCTTTTCCAGTTATTAATATGAACCAATAAAACTATCCTTTTCCAGTTATTAACATGAACCAATAAAACTAAAACTTTTGACAACTTTAACGTAATTATGCTTATTCAAACTTACTGAAAAGATAAATGGGCTTAAATTACCCCCATTTACGTTTGACCAAAGTCATGGTTTTATGCATCCCTTGCTAACCCCACCGACCTCCTAGATTTGACAGTGATATCAAATACCTGAAAAACATAAACATAGGAACCATGAGCAAAATAGCTCAGCAAATGCATTACTACTATACTATTGCATAAAACTAAATGCAATAAATCATATCCCCGTGATAATATATGCATACTTATCCGGCCCATTCATAAAGAATTGCCAATTATATACTTATCCAGCTCATTCATAAAGAATTATCAATTATACTTATCCATCTCATTCATAAAGAATGACCAACTTATCCGAATTATGATTCACATATCCTGTCTATAATAGTCAATTCTCCCTCATTCCTGGTTGAGGAGTAACCCCTTGTCTTTAATAGACAAATCTCCCCCATTCCGGGTGGGGGAGTAACCTCCCATTTCGGTAAACCAAAATGAACAAATTCATATTCAATATTATTCTGATCATATCCGTAACCATGTGTAATACATCCTACCAATAATTGATATTCAAATCATATCCATAACCATGTACAATACATCTTACTAGTGAGTGATATTCAGATTGTATCCATAACCATGTGTAATATATCTTACCCGTGAGTGATATTCAGATCGTATACATAACCATGTGTAATACATCTTACCCGTGATTTCTATTCAAATCATCTCCATAAGCATATATATAATACATATATTTCCAGTGAGTACACTCACCTTGGCCACTTCATTTATTTTTCCCTTGCCTTTGTTAGGCACTTGTTCAATCGGTTCTTCTCCCTTTTCACATATAAATTCTTACAATATTAGTATCATCATAAGTATATTAACAATCCAAAGAATAATTTAAACTTAACCCAATTCATAAGCATCATATAATCCCATTCAAATTATATATCGTAAACGAAGTTTAATCTAACTTCATGGTAAGATATTTACCATACCCAAATCATAGGCCAAATATATTTTAATTTCTTTTTAGTAGTTTCATCCTTAACATATTGGGTTCCCAATCTAAAAGATGACATATCATTTCAAGTTTCCTAGAGCAACATATGCCCATTTTTTTGCTCATAGCAAATCTGCCCTATAGGCTCCTCTATCGTTCGGTCAACTTTCAGGAATATTTATAATTTTTTTGTATCATAAATTTATATGATATTTGACCCAACATCAATAAAAGTATTGAAAAATACAAAGTTAAATTTTCATAATTTTTAGGGTTCATTTGCTATGTCAAACAAAACATCGAACACATGGTGTGCATACTTACACATTTGGGGCAGATTTTATACCTGAACTTCAACTATCACCAAAGATTCATTTCTTGGTATTTTCATATAATTTCTGGGTATGTTATACATATATGAGTCTATTTTCATATCCAATTATAATTATTCAATTCCAATAAATATGCAAAAAGGTATAGAAGTTTGAATATACAAGGTTTCTAATCGAAGCAATATACATGATTTACACGTTCAACTTTGCTTAAACTCACATCTATCCATACGTATACCTCAAAACACGGAAGTTTAGTAAAAAAATGATGATTTATATCATTTCAATCAATAATTCCAAAAGTATATCAAGATTTACGGGTATAATTACCTCAGGGACTTTTACGTAATTTCTACGAATTTTTCTCCTAACTTTCTTCTTCCCGAACTTCCCAACTCTCTTTCCTCAAGCTAAACTCTCCAAAATGAACCAGGTTTGATTTCATGAAGAAAGGGGATGATTTTTAAGGGTTATAAGTCGGCATAAGGCACCTCCCCTTGGTCCAATCAAAATATAACACGTGGCACCATATGAGACAAAATGACTAATTTACCCCCTGTTCGTAAAAAGACAATATCTTCTCACTCGAATGTCCGTTTGTTGTGTTACAAACCTAACTCACATATATATAACTATATTTTTTTTACCTCAAGTCAGTTGTTATATTATAATGGTCAAAACAAGTCTACAACTTGAACATTCCTACCAAAAACTTCAAAAATTTGTGTTTGTAACTAATTCAATATCTCATGAGTTATGAACGTAGGATTAGACTAAACATAATAACTTAACATTATATACATCAGTAATACATTATCCCCATCCCATAAGGTAAGCATGATTTATCATAATTATATCCGGGATGTCACACCCCTCCTCCGCACACCCTCCCTCAAGTTCTCCCTCTACCCTGCCAGTCCCTCTCCCAAAGTAGCCCCTCCCCAAGTTCTAGCCTCTGTCGACCAATCCTTGTGCCCCCTCCCGCTCCCCCGATCTGATACAAAATCATAGCAAGTATTTTTTTTACTTCGTTATTTAAATGAAGAAATGCTTAATGTTTATATGTTAAAATTTTTATGTTTATGTCTTTAAGCTCACTAATTCATTTATGTTTATGTTTATGTTTGTGTTTTTGTTTATTGTTGTGAAATGTTTATGTTTAAATATTAAATTAGTTTATTTATTAAATTATCAAGTTAAATTTCTGAAATATATTGTAATACCCCGTACTTTTATGATTATTTAATTTTTGTGCACTTATAATTATAAATTTAATTGGGGAAAATGAAATTGAGTTTCGATAAATATTAATTAACGAGTAAGGATTAATATTTATTATTATTTACTTGTGTGTGATAAGTAAATAGATATGTGATTTTATCATATGTCGCGTATGAGTAAAAGCGATGGTTTATTATTATATGTCGATAAAGTGTTACATTGGCAGATTGGTATATTTTATGGGTGACGCATACATTTGTAGTTGGGTGACTCGAATGACCTTTTCGAGTGCACCAGTGATCCAAGAAGGGTCGAAATAGTTTAGATTCGGTACCCATGTGTTATGATTGGGTTTCGAAGGCTTTTTAGATATAGGAGGACCTGTATAAGGGTAGGGTGGCTTTTTTACACCTAGAGTTAATTGGAAAAACGTGATTGGGGTGAACTAAGGAGGAATTTAAAGGTAGGGAATGTGGATAGGAGTCCACTTTTGACATTCTGCACAATTGAGATTGAGAGAGAGTTCAAGAGAAGAGAAAAAGAGAAAAAAAGAAGAGAAAGGCTTGGAGAAGAGAAGTGAGGGACTCATCGCCGGATTCAACCCATCATCAACGTAAAGAACTTTGGATCTAAATCCACAAAGACAACTAGTTACTTGCTTTAAATTGCAATTGTATGTAGTTAATCACTTTCATAGTAAATGATAAAAATCTGGGATTTAAATATGAAAGATTGGAACTTTGATTTAATTGATTAGGAGATGTAGGTTGAGATTAATCTCAGATTTGAATTGATTATTAGTTGATATTAATCAATAAGAATTTCGAAATTAATTATGGATTTATAATGATGAGCATGTAGAACTTTGACAGGAAAGTTGAATTAATGAAAATCAAATTGGGTCAAATTCTGAGTTGAATAAGATTGATGTTTGATTTGGAATCCTCAGATTTTAATAAGGTATTCGAGGTTAATTGTATGTTATAGTACTTCTAGAACATTAGTATAATGATATATGTGGTCAATTTATGGTAGGGATGGTTTGTTGAAGAGGAGGAATCCCCGGATTTTACTAAACACAAATTAAAATAATAATTTCCTTTTAAATAAATGCGGAAGCGTTGAGATGGTTTTAACTTTCAAAAATAACAACAAGTTTTAATTTCTCAAAACAAATTAAAACATAATTCAAGTCCTAGAATTTGACTAAGTCATAATTAACAATTATCCAAAGTTAGGCGAAACCAGTTTTAGCAAATGACTTGAATAAACCAAATTTACCCAATATTTAATTTAAGTCCCAAATTAAATGAGTGTGAGAATTAAACCGAATTTTATCTTGAATTAAACCTAAAGCATGCGTTCTAAATTTTGTGCAAGATAAAAATAAACAATGTCACACTACACCGCGATGTATGAGGAAAAACCCACTAACGGGAAAAAACCTCGGGACGACCCTAGCCTCAAATCCACTAAAAACGGTATTACAAAATACAAGACAAAAGACTTACTTCCTAAACTCGAACCCTCTCAAGCCGTGATGCTCCTTCTTGTATCAACCTCCAATTAGCGGATAACCAACGGAGCTCCACCGTGGTCTCGGAATACACCGATGGGACTTTATATGGTCACCGTCACCCACCCAAGCATGGAGCCTTTCTCCGTGTGGGTAGAATCTCAACAAAAGTCTTCTTTGTGATGGGGTGTAGAAGCAAACCCGAAACGTCTCTTGAAATCGGTAGAGAAAACCGGTGCCAAAAACTCCAAGCAATTGATATAAATATAAAAACTTGGATAAACAATTATTGGGTGTAAACTAGAGTGTGTATGAATTTTTCATTAAAAATTAGCACTCAAAACTTGAACATTTTCCTAAACTCATTTTGCTCTCAAAGTCTCTTTTGGAGATAAACAAATGTTGGAAAAGTTGTCTTGGAAAATGTGTTTCCCGCACATAATAATGTATGAAAAAAGTTGGTTGAAAACCAAGTGGAGGAGTGGCGAAAAACTGCCAAAAACTGCCAAATAACTGTTCCCGCTGGAATCTCGTTCGAACGAACGTGATTCTCGTTCGAACGAGACTTCTAACGAGTGACCAGCCTGGGCTCGTTAGAAGTTCGTTAGATACCTCATTAGAACGAGCATTCGTTCGAACGACATATCGAACGACTGTCCAGTTAGGATCGTTGGCAAAACTCGTTCGAAATAACCTGGTTCGAACGACAAAACTCGTTCGAACGAAACTGGTTCGAACGACAAAACTCGTTCGAACGAAATCTGATTCGAACGAAAAAACTCGTTCGAACGACATTTCTAACGAACGACCAGAAAGATTGAAAAATTCGATTTTGGCCCAGAAACTTTTATATACTTATATTAAAGTTCTATTTGATTCTTTCTGAAAATAAAATGCAGTTTTTATTACACCTAACACCCAATAAAAATTGTTCCAAGCTCCTATATAAATATAATTACATTCATACCTTGGGAGCATGGAACCTTAGTTGATGACGTAGAAACGAGGCACACAAACCGGCATTTTGATGAAGCTTTAAATTCTTTGCCGCTACGTCTTCAACATACACTTCATAGGCTTGAGAATATTACAATAAATACTATCCTATGAATAAATGTTTTTGTCCGGAATTGAGCCAAAACTATATATGGACTCAATTGGAAATTTGTGTCCTTACAAATCTCCCCCTTTGGCTATTCCGGGACAAAAACCAAACAAAAATCCTAAAGGGCCGTCAAGCTCAGTAGACTCAAAAACATAACCCGCCCAATCTTGACTCAACCCAAGGATCAAACGCTTTGCCATAGAAAGATGCCGCTTTAGAATAATTCCTGCACACTTAAGCAAACTCATCAAATGCATAGGGAATATCAAAATATTAAATGCAATTAATTAATTACTCCCCCTAAATTAATTCTCCCTTTAAACACATGACCTACTTAGAAAGACGTCTCCCCCTAAGATAAATCTCCCCCAAACGAAGATACGATAATAATAGGATTAGATACCATTTCTCCCCCTATCATCATTCTCCCCCTTTTTGTTCGGGAATAGGCAAAGGATAAAGAACTAATAAACATCATGTGAAAGCTTAAAGTGATAAGACATGAAAGCATATGGGCAATTAAAGCAAGGCAAAGACAAACAGATATCATATATATATATATACTTTAAATATACCAATAAGTACATGCATATATAAATAGATATAAACACACACATGACACAAAATACAATAAGTTTGCACACTCGTATGGCAAAAATGTGTCATATGGAAACGGAAGTGTAGGGGTGTGAACTAGCAACAATTAAATTTAGACCCAAACACTTAAGAAACGTTCACGGAGTTCTCATTTGATTGCAAACTTCATCACAGTTAAATATAACCTCATGTGACAATATAGAGATTGAACTCAATGAACAAACATACACAATGCATACAAGCCTAGCATGATGATGATTCTACAAACCAAATAGAGTCATGACATTAAAAACAACTAGGATAAACGGACATTGTGCAAACCGTTGATATACCATCCAATTCTCCCTCAATGATCATATATATTCTTTTGTTTTTGAATGAATATATCATACAAACATAGGCCTTGGCAATTGCTTTTTGTTTATGCCAAATATTCTGTTTTTAGGCCTTTGGATCACGTATTTCTTTTAGATCCAATCAACGGTGGCTTACTATCGCAAAGGATTTAATTCATCCTTTCGGAGCCCTTCCCCGTGCATATATTAATTTATCATGTTTTCATTTTTCACACAAATCTCACATGCAACGGAATTTGACATGCACTAGTCCTCCTAGGTCATAGATATGTAGATGACTAGATTGATAGGAGAACACCTCAAAAAGCTCAAATATAACATGTGACATTAAAATTTCAAAAGAGCTCGTGCATGTGTGAATAGAGGCATATAGAAATAGAATCCATTTAAACAATACAAAATCCAACTACTCCATATAAAACATGGTAAAGAACATTTTAAGGATTGAAAATCTAAACCAAAAGTTCTAGCCACATGGAAGCGTAAACGATAGGATTCAAACACAAATATATGCCACATAAAGTGTGTCAAACAAAAATACACACAAAACAAAATCTTTTTGAGTTTTTAACATTTTTAATCAAAAATAAATATTTACTCAAAAAGGACAAACAAAAATCATTTGTATTTTTCATTAAGCTTAAATGAAATAAATAAAACACAAATGATAAACAAAAATCTTTTTATATTATGCAGTCGATTCAAACACAAAATATAATACAAAAAGATAAACAAGTCATAATTTCTAGCATGTTAAATGAAATAAGGCAATGACTAGAGAATGACTTAAACAAGCATATGAATATAGCATGAAGTACAAACGCTAAAGTATGCAAATACTAACACATTCATCCATTAGATTTAGCAAGAGAGGAAGGATGTGAAAGTAAATGAGAATCAAAATCCCTATTTTGTAAGGCAACCAAGTCGGATTTCCTAACCCAAATTAATGAAGAATTACTATCTTGGGGTGTAGGAACGTTAGCTATCGTGGTTACTTTACTATGGGATTTTCTAGGAATTCGTTTAATATCTAAACAAAATTTCCTAAGATGACCTTGTCGACCACAATGTGTACAAGTGAAAACATATCGAAAAGATTTACTTAAGGAGTGATCTTTAAAAGTATTCCTAGTTGATTCTCCTAAAACATTGGTTTGGGCATTATGAGTAAATTCATTACAAGGATTGAAGCCTAAACCACAAGTGTCATTTTTAATTTGGACCGTTCCTAACATTTTATCTAGTTTTTCAGAACGACATTCCAAATCAAATTTGACAATACTAGAATCTTTTAATTTATTTTCCAATTCTAAAATGTTAGATTCTAGTAAAAAATTTCGCTCTTCAAAAGCAAGAAGCTCCTTTTTCAAGGATTCCATTAAACCCCTAAGGCTATCTCTCTCGCATTCTACATAGTTAAGCTTCTCTTGAAGAGTCCTCTCATGTGTCCTAAGGTCTTCTATTAGGGCACTTTCATCAATGACCTTGACACTCTCTCTCAAACTCGCTTCTAACTTCAAATTCGCTCTTTTCAATTTAATAGATTCTTTATATAATTCATGGAAAGCATTTTGAAGTTCACTCTCATCAACCTCTTCTTCATTTTCACTCTCTCTTTCTTCTTCACTCTCACTATCATCAAAAATAAGAGAATCATGAACAATGACCTTGGAAGTGGCATGTGCAATCGTGTCATCAATAGATGAGTTCTCATTATCACTCACATGACTAGCCATAAAAGCCACAAAGTTTTTCTTAGTGGGGGAATCGGGTTTTTCTTCCTTATCACTATCACTAAGGGTTGCATTATATGAAATAGGTCGCTTACCATCTTTCCTTAGTTTAGTGGGGCACTCATAAGCCCTATGGCCATAACCTTCACAACCAAAACACTTATTAGACTCGTCCCTATCAATATTTTCATTACTAGGTTTAGGGATCTTCTCGGCTTTAGAAACCTTCTCGCTTTTATCATGTTTAGAAGTGTCAAATTTCTTAAAATCATTTTTAACTTTATCTTTGTTAAATTTAAGAAATTTTCTAAATTTACGAGCAAACAAAGCCATATCTTCCGAGTCACTATCACTATCGCTCTCTACTACTTGTTTGACCTCTTTTCGGGCTTTTAAAGCAACGCCCTTTTCGATTTTCTTTTCATTTTTAGAGGGAAACATATCCAGTTCATAGGTTTGTAAATCACCTACAAGCTCTTCTAATTTCGTAGAGGCTAAAGTGGGTAAAGAATTTAAAACGGTCACTTTAGGAATAAATCTATCGGGTAGGGACCTTAAAATTTTCTTTACAACACGGTCGTCAGGTATTTTCTCTCCCAAGTTAAAAGATGAATTAACAATGTCAGAAAGTCTAGCATAAAATTTATCAAAAGTTTCTTTTTCATCCATCTTGATAGTTTCAAATTGAGTGGTGAGGTTTTGGAGTTTTGAAGCTTTAACGACACTAGTTCCTTCATGAGTTAATTGTAAAATATCCCAAGCTTCTTTAGCGGTTTCACACGTCATAATACGTCGGAATTCATCCGGTGCGACAGCGCTAAATAAGGCATTTAAACCACTGGAATTAAAATTTGCAAGCTTAAACTCATTTTCGGTCCATCTATCGATGGGTTTGGGAACACGTTCATTTTCAATTAGATGAGTTGGTGGGGAGTACCCGGTAACAACAGACATCCAAACACGTTCATCGATAGATTTAAGTGCCGATTTCATTCGCCCTTTCCAATACGCGTAGTTAGAACCATCAAAAATAGAAAATTTTGAAAATGGGGAAAAATCCATTTTAGACAAAAATTAAAGAATCTTAACGAAATAATTTATCGTTTTTGGCTCTGATACCAATTTGAAGAGGAGGAATCCCCGGATTTTACTAAACACAAATTAAAATAATAATTTCCTTTTAAATAAATGCAGAAGCGTTGAGATGGTTTTAACTTTCAAAAATAACAACAAGTTTTAATTTCTCAAAACAAATTAAAACATAATTCAAGTCCTAGAATTTGCCTAAGTCATAATTAACAATTATCCAAAGTTAGGCGAAACCAGTTTTAGCAAATGACTTGAATAAACCAAATTTACCCAATATTTAATTTAAGTCCCAAATTAAATGAGTGTGAGAATTAAACCGAATTTTATCTTGAATTAAACCTAAAGTATGTGTTCTAAATTTTGTGCAAGATAAAAATAAACAATGTCACACTACACCGCGATGTATGAAGAAAAACCCACTAACGGAAAAAAATCTCGGGACGGCCCTAGCCTCAAATCCACTAAAAACGGTATTACAAAATACAAGACAAAAGACTTACTTCCTAAACTCGAACCCTCTCAAGCCGTGATGCTCCTTCTTGTATCAACCTCCAATTAGCGGATAACCAACGGAGCTCCACCGTGGTCTCGGAATACACCGATGGGACTTTATATGGTCACCGTCACCCAAGCATGGAGCCTTTCTCCGTGTGGGTAAAATCTCAACAAAAGTCTTCTTTGTGATGGGGTGTAGAAGCAAACCCGAAACGTCTCTTGAAATCGGTAGAGAAAACCGGTGCCAAAAACTCCAAGCAATTGATATAAATATAGAAACTTGGATAAACAATTATTGGGTGTAAACTAGAGTGTGTATGAATTTTTCATTAAAAATTAACACTCAAAACTTGAACATTTTCCTAAACTCATTTTGCTCTCAAACTCTCTTTTGGAGATAAACAAATGTTGGAAAAGTTGTCTTGGAAAATGTGTTTCCCGCACATAATAATGTATGAAAAAAGTTGGTTGAAAACTAAGTGGAGGAGTGGGGAAAAACTGCAAAAAACTGCCAAATAACTGTTCCCGCTGGAATCTCGTTCGAACGAACGTGATTATCGTTCGAACGAGACTTCTAACGAGTGACCAGCCTGGGCTCGTTAGAAGTTCGTTAGATACCTCGTTAGAACGAGCATTCGTTCGAACGACATATCGAACGACATATCGAACGACTGTCCAGTTAGGGTCGTTGGCAAAACTCGTTCGAACGAACCTGGTTCGAACGACAAAACTCGTTCGAACGAAACTGGTTCGAACGATAAAACTCGTTCGAACGAAATCTGATTCGAACGAAAAAACTCGTTCGAACGACATTTCTAACGAACGACCAGAAAGATTGAAAAATTCGATTTTGGCCCAGAAACTTTTATATACTTATATTAAAGTTCTATTTGATTCTTTCTGAAAATAAAATGCAGTTTTTATTACACCTAACACCCAATACAAATTGTTCCAAGCTCCTATATAAATATAATTACATTCATACCTTGGGAGCATGGAACCTTAGTTGATGACGTAGAAACGAGGCACACAAACCGGCATTTTGATGAAGCTTTAAATTCTTTGCCGCTACGTCTTCAACATACACTTCATAGGCTTGAGAATATTACAATAAATACTATCCTATGAATAAATGTTTTTGTCCGGAATTGAGCCAAAACTATATATGGACTCAATTGGAAATTTGTGTCCTTACATTTGTGACTTCAATTTGAGGGTTTGGAGGATAAAAACCCGAGTAAGAAGATGACAGGCAACACAGCAAATTGAACCGGTTCGTTCAATTGAAACAATTTGGTCATCTAGCGAACGAATTCAGTTTGCTGGCCTTCCAGTTTTTTTTCGTGTGTTGTTTTAACCTATTAGAGCTTGGGGAATGATTTTTAGGTTCTTTCGGGGTACTGTGGAATTACTGGGTAATGCTTTTTAGGGTTTGGTATGTGTGATAGGCCAATGAATAGTTGGGTTCGAGTAAGAAGAATCGGGAATTCAAGTGATTGAACACTTAGATATTTAATTGGGAAGCTGGTTCGAACTTCGAGATTATGAAACTAGTGCGCTGTGGGTTGTGCATATATACATATTAAAGTGATGTTTATGCTACTTGTTTATATTGAACACACCTACTCGGCAGTGCTATCGTAGGAGGTTGCGCGTAGTGGGCAGTCCGCCCTGGAATTTACCAGCAAGTGTCGGATTGATTTCCCAGTTCCTACGACTGTTGCATGGCCAATATCCATGTGTGAGGATAGGTATTTCTTTGGAGACCTCTTGGGTGGGATGTTATAAGGTCGCGACCCCCTGACATATGTTTATGATCGCCTCCATTGTATATGTCTACGTTTGGGTTTGGTGGTGAGATTCCGACCAGGGGGCTCAGTGTGATGCATGACGCCTTGAGCCTGATGACACACGAGGGATGTATTCACGAGGTGCACGTGGGTTGCTATGATGTTGTTTATGAACGTATAGCTAGTGAATAAATTTATACTTAGCTAATAGAGAAATTAACGAGATTAGGCTTAAATAGAGGTTATATGTCCTAGTTAGTCTCGATAGTTTAATTAGGATAATAAATGAACACGTTAGGTATGCATTGTAGTTGGGAGGTGAGGTTTTATCTCATGTGAGTGCGACTGATTAATTATGAATTTAATACACTACAAGTTTTATCGATTTAAAATAATTAATTACTTGCAAAATATTTTCAAAACCTTTTGAGCTTTGACCCATGGGCAATTGTTTTTTCTTCTTGTTTTCTTTTTAAAATCCCAGGTGTGCAGCAACAGCAACTGGGATCGTCGGAATATATCATTTCTTACTTTTACAGCAGTTATGGACACTAAAGTATTGATTTAGATGCCTCGGCTCATTCTATCTAGATAGGATCATTTCATTCTAGTATTTCATTTACGGCGTTGACCAAGCATAAATTCTTCTGAATTTAGCCCCTTAAGTTAGCGATTTTGATATCTCGAACAAAGTAATCGAATCGTTTTTATCCCATATCATTTCCATTGACTATTTCTAACGAGTAGCCCGAGTTTCGTGTATTTCTTATGGATTTTACAGGTATTTATTGCAAGAAAAGAAAGAAACCGGAAGAAAGGAAGAAAAGAAAGGAAGACAAGTCAAAGGGCAAAAGCGTAAATTTACACCAGGAGTTCGGATTTGAAGCCTAAAGGAAAGTTGAAGATCCTTATTTCACAAGAGCATTGGAAGAAACTAGAATCAAATCGGAGCTCGAGATCAAAAGTTATGACCAGTCAAAGATGGAAAGAAAAAGTCAAAGTTGAAGAAAATCGGACCGATCCGGTTTATCTCGGACCGATCCGAAATGACACCATTCCAGTAGACCCCGGATTGATACCGAACAGATGGCAACAGAACCGATCCGATAGTATCCGGACCAATCCGGTTGAAATTAAAAAGAGCCGATCCAATAGTATCCGGACCGATCCGGTGGAAATATAAAAGAACCGATTCGGTTACTGAAAAACAAACTGATCCGATGGGATCCGGACCGGTCCAGCTGTTCGAATTTCTGGCATTAATTATGGAGCTCAAGAGGTACAAATCTTGGAATATCTTGCGCAGCCCATCAATTTTAGCTGTCAATTCGTGCTAGTTGGTGCTATAAAAGGCCAAGCCCTACATCTTTCTAAGGGGAGTCGAATTCTAGAGAGAGAGTCAGATTTTAGAGAGTTTTTTAGTAGACAAATGTCATGCTCTTAAAAAAGTCCTAGTTTGTAGGAACAAGAAGTATTTTTGGATTCAATCATTTCTTTTTCCTAGTGCAGATTTCAAGTATCAAATTCCATTCTCTTATTTTATCTCAATTCTATTTTCAATTCAATTATCACTTGTTTTGTAATTTTTGTTTTTACAATGTTTCTTAGATCCATAATTACATGCATTGTTATGAATTTGTTTTCTCATAAAACTCCGCCTAGCTAAATTTTCAAGGGTTGGGTTACATGAACTCATTCTAAAGTAAATTACCCATGTAGAAAATATGGGGTAAATTAAAATATTGACCAAATCGTGTATGGAAATTATACAAACATTGCCGATCTTTTAATCTCTCTTGCCCTAGGTACTTGGGATGTTTAAGAAAACTATGCAAGTATAATTGTCTATTCACCGCTTTGTATTTACCTTTGATTTCATATGATGCGGGCTAGTTTCCTCATATATGTAATGCTTAGGATCTATAAAAACTGGATTTAGTCAAAATTTCAATTTACAATTCTAGTATTCTATACAGTAATTTACTAAGGTTTGAGGGATTATACTCCACCCTATTTTCTCCCATACTCATATGTGATTTCTAACAATTCTTAGTGATTTTGTTCAGGTAGTTTAATTTGTTTTTTTCATCAATTGGAGATTTCAACCATCAATCATCTTTTCTTTTCTTTTGAGAAACCATTTGAAGGATAATTTCCTACATAATTCTCAATTTCCAATTCCTGATCCTTGTGGAGACGATCCCGACTTGTCGGATTATTACTAATGCGACAGGCTTGCACTTGAGCCTAGAGAAAATGCACTTTTGAGACAAATTCTAAGTCGCGTCAAGTTTTTGGCGCCGTTGCCGGGGATCAAAAATTGGTGATTCATAGGAAAGTGAATTTAATCCTAAAGTGTTTTCCCTAAAAAAAAAATCATCTCATCTCTTGTGCGATTACATGCAAAATCCACTTCTCACACAAGTCCACGAAAACCCTATTGCCGAAGCTAGTTCTGAAAATTCTCACACAACCGATTCTCCACACTTTTGGGTTCCACCTCCTTCGCCTAATAATTCAATCACAAGTCGTTCTTTGAGTCAAACACCTAGTGAGAATTCTGAATCTTTTGGTAGCAATATGTCTGTGCACGGTAGTGTTGGTGTTGGTGCTGGAGAGGAAGATATACCATATCTTCCCATGAAAGATCTTTTATTTTCGGAGCGAACTGTTACCCCTGGTTGCATTTTACTCCCGTATAATGCCGGTCAGTTCCACTTTCGGAATGGAATGATCCAAATTCTGCCTACATTTCATGGGATGGATTCTAAAAAACCGTATCTCCATATTAGAGAGTTCGAAGAAGCATGTAAGACGTTTGGAGACCAAACTTGCCCACAAAATGTTATCCGGTTAAAGCTTTTCCCTTTTTCCTTAAAGGATAAAGCTAAGACTTGGCTATGGTCACTACCTCCGAATTCTGTTTTATCCGGGCGAGATATGTAAACTAAGTTCCTATCCAAGTTCTTTCCACAACACAAAACCAACTCTGTAAAAGCTCAAATACAAGCTTTTCGGCAAAATGAAAATGAAGCATTTGACAAGTGTTGGGAATGATTTCAGGAGTTAGTTAGTGCTTGGCCACATCATGGATTCGAAAAACATCATCTTATTTCATTTTTCCATCAAGGGCTTACTTTAGCATCTATACAACTTGTTTAGAAAATTAGCGAAAGACCATTCTGGGAGTTAGACTCGAGCGATGCTGAGGCTCATCTGAAATACGTAGCAGAGACTATACAAGTATGGGATGTTTCTGACCCCAATAGTCAAAATAAAAATTGACAAGTGTCCAACTCGTCTGCTGCGTCTGGTACTTATTACTTGGGCAAGGAAAGTTTGTTAGATCATAAATTTGACCAATTGGAAAAAAAATATAGAGGCATGCTTGAAGTGCGATTAAGAGAAGTTGCTAGGCCCGTGCAAGCCGAAAAGGAGAAAGTGTGTGCCATTTGTGCTGCTGGTCATTCTACCAAAGGATGTCCTACCATCTCTGCATATAAGGCAATGCACACTGAGCAAGTAGAGGCGATAGGAGGGTTTCGAGGTAATTTTAATGTACCGCAAGGGAATGCATACAATCAGTCTTGGAGGAATCATCCTGGTTTCAACTATGGACAACCACAAAGTGGGATGGCTCCTAATCCACACGTGGCTTTGCCACCACTCCCACCGTAATTTCAGCAAATACCTCCTCCAATGCAAAATCCTATGCAGGTATCATCTCCTGGTCCGTATGTCACTCCACCTAGGCGATCTCTTGAGGATAATCTGAATCAACTTATCCAATCTCAAAAGGAGAGCAATGCAAAGTATGATCGAATGTTCACAGAAGTTCATACTAGCATCTCTAAGTTGCAATCTGCATTAAATACTCAGGAGAAGGGTAAATTCCCAGCTCAAGGCCAAATACCTCCTCCTCAAGGATAAACTATGGTTAACTCTACATCATCAGAAGTGCCAGAACAATGTCAAGCTGTCACTACTGTACGTAGTGGTCGCATAATTGATCTAGTGTCACCACCTCCCAAGGAATCTAAAGCTCCAGAAGCTTCAGAATCTGAGGAGACTCCATTGCACATGGATGATAAAGATGAAGGAGTTGAATCTGAAGTTGAAGTAAAACTACCCACTGCTGTTCCATTTCCTCAGCGCTTGGCACCACCCAAAAAGGGGATTTCGCATACGAAAGTGTTAGATTTTTTGAAGCAAGTAAAGTTGAACTTGTCGTTTCTGGATGCTATCCAATAAATTCCAGCATATGCCAAAGTCATCAAAGATCTTTTGACTATCAAACGACGGCTTAAGGTGAAGAAAAATGTCTTTTTGGCACAAAATGTTAGATCGGTCCTTCTTAATGATCTTCCACCTAAATTCAAGGATCCTGGTGCACCTACAATTTCGTGTGTTATAGGAGAGAGTAGAGTTGAAAAAGCTTCACTTGACTTAGGTGCGAGTGTGAACATTCTTCCATACTCTATCTATAAGCAGCTTGATTTAGGTGATCTTAAACCAACCCGAATCACTCTACAGTTAGCGGATCAAACAGTGAAAGTGCCTCGTGGGGTTGTGGAGGATGTGATAGTTCAAGTGGACACATTCTACTTCCCGATTGATTTTGTCATTTGGGACACGGAGCCTTCTCCCCATTCGAGAAATCATGTTCCCATAATTTTGGGCCGTCCATTTTTAGCTACTGCTAATGCTTTGATCAATACGCGTAATGGCCAAATGCAACTCACTTTTGGAAACATGACTCTCGAGACCAATATTTTCAATGTGTCTAACCAAATGGGTGATGATGATGAAATTCATGAGGTTGATCTTATTGAAGAGGTGGTGGATGAGCACATCGAGAGGATCATAGGTGGAGATGCACTGGAAGTTTGTTTGGTGCAAGGTGTTGAGAATAAGAATTCCTATACAGCGTGAAGTGGAGGAGTTGGGAGCTTGGTTGCAAGAAGAAGTGAGTTTTGAGAAGTTGAGAGATGTTGACTGGATTTTTAAATTTGAGGAATTACCCCCGAGGGAGTCACTCATGATCCCCTCTGAAGAAAGATTTCCTAGTCTTGAGTTAAAGAAGCTACCCTCTCATGTAAAATATGTTTTTCTGGGAAAAGATGATACATTTCCTATTGTTATTTATTCCAGTTTAAAGAAAGAGCAAGAGGGCATGTTGTTGAATGTGTTGAGGAAGCATAGAAGTGCGTTTGGTTGGACTATAGCAGATTTGAAAGGTATAAGTCCTTTGATTTGTACCCATAAAATCCACCTCGAGGAGGAGGTGAAGCCCTCGCGAGAGATGCAAAGTCGACTGAACCCAACAATAAAAGATGTAGTTCGAGCGAAAATCATCAAATTGTTAGATGCTGGGATCATCTATCCCATTTTCGATAGTAAATGGGTAAGCCCAATTCAAGTCGTTCCAAAGAAGTCGGGTATGACCGTGGTTGAAAACACTAAGGGAGAGTTAATACCTCAACGCACCACCACCGGGTGGCATGTTTGCATTGATTACCGAAAGCTCAATGCTGGAATATGAAAAGACCATTTTTCCTTACCGTTTATCGACCAAGTAATTGAACGAGTAGCGGGCCATCCTTACTATTGTTTCCTAGATGGGTATTCTGGCTATAATCAGATTGAAGTGGATGTACTTGATCAAGAAAAGATGACTTTTACATGTCCGTTTGGTACGTTTGCCTACAAATGTATGCCTTTTGGGTTATGTAATGCGCCAACAAATTTTCAAAGGTGTATGTTAAGTCTCTTTAGCGACATGCTAGAAAAATGTCTTGAGGTGTTCATGGATGATTTCAGCATTTTTGGTCCCTATTTCGACCAATGTTTAGCTAATCTTGAAAAGGTATTATTGCGGTGTGTGGAAAAAGACTTAGTCCTCAATTGGGAAAAATGCCATTTTATGGTTACTGAGGACGTAGTTCTGGGCCACATAGTCTCATCTAGGGGAATTGAGGTTGATCGAGCAAAAATAGAAGTAATAGCTGAGTTACCACCGCCCAAATCGCTTAAAGATGTGAGGTCCTTTCTAGGCCATGCTGGATTTTATAGGAGATTTATCAAAGCCTTTAGTGCCATTGCTAGACCCTTAAGTAATCTTCTCATGAAGGACACTCCGTTTGAATGGAATAACGCATGCCAAGAAGCTTTTGATAAACTTAAAAGCATGCTCATTTCTGCTCCTATTATGCAAGCTCCCGATTGGTCACTCCCATTTGAGCTTATGTGTGATGCAAGTGATTACGTGATTGGGGATGTTCTTGGACAAAGAAAAGATAAGAAATCTCATGCTATTTACTATGCTAGTAGGACATTATCTGCCCCCCAGCTTAACTACTCCACCACAGAGAAAGAATTACTAGCAGTCATTTTTGCTCTCGATAAATTCCGCTCTTACGTTGTTGGGTCGCCCATCATTTGCTTCACTGATAACTCGGTCCTCAAATATCTTCTGACCAAGAAAGATGCCAAACCGTGCCTAATCAGGTGGATCATACTCCTACAAGAGTTTAATCTCTCAATTCAAGATAAGAAATGAGTAGAAAACGTCGTTGCAGACCATCTGTCACGACTCTCGTCCGACGTACCTATTGATCTCATACCCATAGACGAGTATTTTCCTGATGAAAATCTATTTGCTAATTCTTCTCTTCCTTGGTTTGCGGACATAGTAAATTACCTAGTCACTGAAGTAGTTCCCTCCAATTGGACTCCGCAAGAGAGAATAAAGTTCATTACTTGGTCACGCATGTTCTTTTATGATGATCCATATTTGTTTAAGTATTTTGCTGATCAAATCATTCGAAGATGTGTACCTAATGAATAAATTCAAGGGGTAATTCGATTTTATCATATGGAAGCATGTGGCGGTCATTTTTCCAAAAATAAAACTGCTGCGAAAATCCTGCAATGCGGTCTCTATTGGCCCACAATCTTCTAGGATGTGAATACTTTTTGCAAATCATGTGATAGATGCCAAAGAATGGGAGTGATTACTCGTCGTGACATGATGCCATTGACCCCCATACTTGTGTTAGAGCTTTTTGATTGCTGGGATATTGACTTCATGGGGCCTTTTCCACCCTCTTTCGGTTTTCTATACATCCTCGTCGCAGTAGACTACGTCTCAAAATGGGTAGAGGCCATAGCTACAAGGACGAATGACAATAAGGTCGTGATAAAGTTCATTCAAGAACACATAATTTCTCGATTCGGAGTTCCTAAGGCTATCATTAGTGATAATGGCACTCATTTTTGCAATAGACCGATGGAAAAGCTAATGCGAAAGTATGGGGTCATCCATAAGGTTGGAATGACTTATCACCCTCAATCGAATGGCCAGGCCGAGCTAACCAATCGAGAAATCAAGAATATCTTGGAAAAGACAGTCGAACCTAACAGGAAAGATTGGTCTCTAAGATTTAATGATGCGCTTTGGGCTTATCAAACTGCATACAAGAATCCCCTTGGGATGTCCCCATTTCGCTTTGTATATGGAAAACCTTGTCATCTTCCTGTTGAAATCGAACACAAAGCGTATTGGGCTATCAAAGGGTGAATTTTAACATGGAAAAAGCCGGTGAAACACGTCAACTTCAGTTGAACGAGTTGGAAGAAATACGCAATGATGCGTATGAAAGGGCTAAAATTTCAAAAGAACAAATGAAACGAGTTCACGAGAGAATCATCCGACGTAAGGAGTTTCATTCGAGACAAAAAGTAATTCTCTACAACTCAAAGTTGCACTTATTTCCCGAAAAATTGAGGTCCAAATGGTCAGGTCCATTCATTGTGAAGGAAGTATTCCCCCATGGAGCTGTTGAACTAGAGGATCAAAAAGGGGGAAACTCATTCAAAGTTAACGGACAACGTATCAAGCCGTATTTGGAAGCGGTTGTTATGGAAGCCGACACAATCTGGTTGTCGGACCCCATTTATGGGGATTGACTGAGCATGAAAGGTGAGGTCGTCGCACCCCCGACGTGTATGGGGTGAATGTTGTGTATAGTAGTCATAGGATGCTAGGCTAGTTAGGAAGTAATAGTTGTGTGTCACAACCAGAGGTGGGAACCCAATACATGTCTCGGGAGCGTTTCGGGTTTCGAGGAGAGTTTTGAGGTCCAATTGCATTGTAGAGAGTGTTGAGTTTAAGAAATCAATGTGAAAGTGGCCACTGAAGTAAAGCAGGAAAAAGCAGGAAATAGCTGGCATTTTTCAAACCGGATCGGTCCGGCCCTATAAAAAAAGAGCCAATCCGATAGCAAAAAGAATTAAATAAAAAAAGAAACCGGACCGGTCCGGTCTGAGCCCGGATCAATCCGGTCGTCTGCAGGCTGTTTTTCCCGAGGACACAACCTCATCAATCCCCACCCCATTTCATTCCCCAATCCCTTCCTCTCCCTAAAAATTTGTCCCCCCTTATTTCCCCCCTACCCACCATCCCACCGATAAATATCCACTTCCCTCTCCACTTTCTTTCACACCTCCATCACCATCTTCTTCTCTCTCTCTCTCTCTACTGCTCTTACATTTCCATGGCTGCTCCCCAGAAGTATAATTCCATTGAAGTCCTGCCCGATGGAAATGGCGAATATCGTTCACGCCGTGAGGGAAATTGGTGCTGCCGTTTTTTCGGTTCGAGGCGAAAAATTCACATTGAGGGTCAGGTTCTTTGGGATCAGCTTCCTAATTCTGTCACTGGCATGTTCATGTCCCAAGGCTGGTGCAGATTTTTCAATGAACCATACGAGGCCATATGGGAGAATGAAGTTCGTTAGTTTTACGGTTCGCTCGTCCGAACCGCAGATTTCGAATCTCAAGCCTTTGTCAACTCGACACCGATACCGTTCTCGCTTGAAATTCTGGCCCGAAGACTCGAATCTAAAGGTGTGATCACTCCTGCTCAATTAACCTATCCCAGTCATGATCCCGTCGTTTCTAAAGATGTTTGCATGTCTCGAATTGCTCCGGGTTCGATTTGGAATACCGAGACTTTTCCTGTTGGTTGATTACCCGACAAGGCCCGAATCACTTTTCACATCGTTTGTGCTAACCTGTTGCAAACGTCAAATGATTCGGCTATGCGCCCGCGTCAAGCTACTATGGTGTATCACCTGTTTGACCATGCCACTGTTATCAATTTGGCCCGCACGTTTTACAATGATATCATTTGTGCAGCGCTGAACAAAAAGGGTCGGGCCCCTTTTCCTTATGGTCGTCTCATTACCTCCTTTCTCAAGGATGTCGATATTGTTCCCCCTCAAGATATTATTAAATTGCCCAAGCCACTTGGGAAAGAATCCTGCACCAGGAGTGACAAGAAAATCCAGCTGATCCGTGCGCGTCGAGATGACAGTGATACTTCGGGTGATGAGGCTTCTCCTGAGGAAGAGGCTGCTCCTGACGACGATGTTGAGATGGAAGAAGGTGAGGAGGAGGAATATGATGAAAATGCTGATCCTGATTATGTTCCGGTTGGTACGGGTCTCACCGAGGGAGTTATTTCTCTTGAGACGCGTTTTGACAGTTTTATGACCTCATACCAATGGGACACGAGTTTGATTTGCGTATGCAGACTGATATTTATCGCCTCTAGTTGGGTCCCGACACTCCCCTCCCTACTTATTTTTATGATCCTTATGACCCCACTGCCCCCGGTAGCTCCCACCACTCACCAGCCCAGGGGCCGACCCTTCTTCAGGTTCCAGACGACCCTACGAGGGGCCGACCCTTCACTAGGTTCCAGACGACCCTATGAGGGGCCGACCCTTCACCAGGCTCCGGACGACCCTCCGAGGGTACGACAGTACGAGGCCAGAATTAGGCCAGACACACTACCGGAAGAAGCTTTGCCCTCGGCCTCGGCTCATAGGCCGAGGGTGACATCATGACAGCGCGTGGTTTGGGAGACGCGTGGAACAGTGCGCGTGAGGCTCACATGGCACGTGGAAGACCGTTATAACCAAATCACACCCTCACGTGAGGGAATATTATGTCATCATTTGGCATCTACAGGTGTCAACAGGGGATTGGCTAGATCATCATTCACATGAACCATGCATACTTGGGGGGTACACTACACCCCCCAAGACCTATATATACTTGTCACCTACAACCCTACAGGGGATCGATCCATTAACTGTAGCCCTAGATAAAACTCTGCGGGTACACACAGTAGAGAGAGAAAGAGAGTTATGTGCATTGTATCCAAGGCCATTAGTGCCCATACTTAGTGGATCACACACTCACAGTGGATGTAGGCCAAATTGGCTGAACCACTATACATCATTGTCTTAGTTCCTCTTATACTCATCCCCTTCTACATACTTATACACTTATACATCTCTATGGCTGCCATAGCTGCTACTGTTTGAGCTCACTATCACTTATCCGGTGGTGCTAAATCTTAGCATCATCAGTTTGGTGCCGTCTGTGGGAAACAAGAAGACATCTCTTCCTTTGTACAGCTTGACCTCACTGGGCACTCTGGTGGTGAACCAACACTCCCCCTGAGAGGAGGTGTTTCACCATTGAAAGAGACCCACTAAGGTCCCAAGCTCACCAGTCTTTTCTTCAGTTCAACTTCTCATAGCTCAAGCACATGGCACCTGAGATGCCACCACCACCACTTCCCCCACCAGATGAGGGGGGAAGACCCAGCTCCAGTCAGCCGTCGCCTCAGTCTGAGATGGATGATGTAGAGGCAGCCTTAAAGTCTCTGGCAGCAAGCCAGCGGATGATGCAGGAGCAGTTCACAGCTCTAAGCCAGAACATACTAAGGGCACCAGGAGTTTCACCTGAGATGATTACTCCGGCAGTAGCTCCAGGACAGCATGAGGCCAGGGGACCACCCCAGGCACCACGCAAAGACCTGCCACCCCCTCAGCGGCGTAGGGATGTTGCTGACCCCCGACGTCTACGCCTGGGGAGGCAAGGAAACCCTTGCCCTGAGGACAGGTATGACGATCTGGAGGGAGAGGAGGCCCCTATAGAGTGCTGGGAACCCTATGAGGTCTCCAACAATACTGTACGACCTCTCCAGGACAGTAGAGGAAAGTGCGGGAGACCAAACCCTGATGATCGCCCGAGGGGCTCTGCTTTTGATCGCTTGAGCAGGGGGTCGGCCTTTGAGAGGCTAGGCCCAGTAAATGACCTGCGAGAACATTTGTCCAGGCTAAGAAGTGCTGCGAGATCCAGAAGGGAGGCAGCAGATGGCCGACCCAGAGGACGAGATGACGGCCAAAGGGAAGTGAACAACCGACACAGGCCTGCTGCAGCAGAACCCTCCGTCCACCTCGGAGAGGCAGCAGGGGATAACATCGGCCAGGCCGACCCTGTGAGGCACGGGAATGACTCAATCTAGCGATTATAGGATAAGATCGGAGATATACTGAAGAGCCGAGACCCTCTTCAGAGGGGGTACACCATAGGCTCACCCTTTGTGGCAAAGATAGTCAACTTCCCCACGCCGTCAAAATTCAAGCCACCCGTGGTCACCCCAAGGTATGACGGGAGCACCAACCCCGTCCACCACGTGGAGATGTATCAGTCAGCAGCAGACATATACTCTATCTCAGATGAGATGAGGTGTCGTTCCTTCTCTAGCACCTTGACAGGGGCTGCGCATGTCTGGTACACGTCTCTTCCAAAAAATTCCATTGAAAACTTCAAGCAGTTGGCAGACCTATTCATCCATAACTTCTGCTTTGGGGTGAGGCCACAGAAGAAGACCACCCACCTGCTCTATGTTAAGAAGGGAAAGAATGAGAGTCTGAGAGACTACATAGCCAGATTCAATAAGGAGAAGCTGGAGGTGGAAGACTATGAGGAGAGCATAGCTATGACAGCCCTGATTGGAGGACTCCAGAAGGGGAAGCTGTTATGGAAGCTTGATGAAAACCCTCCGAGGACGATGGTCGAACTGCTGTCGACAGCAGGAAAGGTGATGAACGCCGAAGAGGCGATGGCCGCAAAATATGAAGACGAAAAGGGAGGTTCTAGTGAGGGTAAATACCCTAAGAAGAACAAGGAGGGGAAGAAGAGGTCCACATATGACAAATTCGCTGGTTACACCCCTCTAACGGTCAGCTGTGAACAAATCCTCAATGAGATAAAGAGTGACCGGTCCCTGAAGTGGCCTGAGAAGCTGAGAGCAGCCCCCGACAAGAGGAATAAGAACTTGTGGTGTGAATTTCACCAAGACCACGACCACGTAACAGACAAATGCTTTGCTCTGAAAGATGAGATTGAGAAGATGCTAAAGGAAGGGAAGCTCAGAAAGTACGTCGACAAAGGCGCCTTCAAGAGGGGCCGAGGGGACGACCCCAGAAAGAAGCGAGGCGATGCATGCAGAGAAGGCCCTCAAAAAAGAGGGGACGACCCTTCTGATGATGAGGACGACCCTGACCTCCCACCGAGAGACGACCACGGCCCTGTCAAGAGGCTTAATATGATCTCGCTCGGAGTGGGAATGATCTCTGGGGGTCTTACAGGAGAAGGATCTGAGGTCGCCGACAGGAAGGCCCATGTGGCTGAGGCCAAGGCAGTGACGAAGACGGTACACGCAACCTCCCTGGAGGTCAAGTCAGAAAAAAGGAAGAAGGTTGATATGGACACACTGATAGTGGGATTTTCAAGAATGGACTTCAAAGGCCTCTTAGCCCCACACGATGACCCTCTCGTCATCACTACCAGGGTTCACAGATGCGAGGTGCCGAGGAACTTGGTAGATGGGGGTAGTTCTGCAGATGTGATGTTTTGGCCATGCTTCAAAGCCTTGGGTCTCAGCCGTGCTAGACTCGTCCCCTACCATCATCCATTGATTGGGTTCAGTGGGGAAAAGGTTCATCCCCTTGGGGTATATGAGGCCGATGTGAGGATGGGGGACGAGTGGCCGGGATGGCTCACCAAGAAGGTCAGTTTCTTTGTGATGGACGAGCAGGTGTTTTCGGCCTACAACATCATATTGGGGCGTGTGGCCCTCAAGGGGTTTAAAGCTGTGCCGTCTACGGTCCATCAGATGATCAAATTTCCTACCCCTTACGGGGTGGGGGAAGTTCAGGGAGACCAGACGACAGCGCGAGAATGTTACTACAACTCCGCTGAAGAAAAGGAGACACTCAAGAGGGCTACTACCACTTACAATATTGATACCTTAGACCCCAGGGATGAGACTAAGCTAAAGAAAGGAGAGGCCGCGGAAGAAGTAGAATCCATCATCCTCGATGAGGATGACCCGAAAAAAACCGTCCATGTCGGCAAGTCTCTGAGGCCCAATATCAAGGAAGACCTCAGTAAACTGTTGAGGAGAAGGCGAAGCGTCTTCGCATGGAGTCATGTAGATATGCCAGGGATTGACCCTGAAATCATGTGCCACAAGATCAATATGGTAGAGGGAGTGAAGCCGGTAAAGCAGAAGAGGAGAATTTACTCTAGAGAAAAGTATGAGGTCATTAGGGACGAGGTCAGGAAGTTAGAAGACGCTGAATTTATCAGAGAGGTCATCTACCCTGAATGGCTGTCCAATGCAGTCATTGTCCCAAAGGCCAACGACAAGTGGAGAATGTGTGTGGACTTTATAGACCTCAACAAGCACTGTCCCAAAGACAGCTTCCCTCTCCCCCGCATCGACCAGATGGTAGACGCTACCGCAGGCCATGAGCTCATGAGTTTTATGGATGCCTATTCATGATACAACCAGATCTTCATGAACCCTGAAGACTCGGTGAGGACAACCTTTATCACCGACAAGGGGACATACTGTTACAGGGTCATGCCCTTTGGCCTCAAAAATGCGGGGGCAACGTACCAGCGCCTCGTAAATAAAATATTTGAAGACCAAATTGGAAAGTCTATGGAGGTCTACGTAGATGACATGCTGACCAAGAGTTTGAAGGCAGAGGATCATGTGGCAGACCTGGAGAGGACCTTTAATACGATGGAAAAATACAAGATGAAGCTTAATCCGACCAAGTGTGTCTTCGGGGTCGGAGCAGGGAAGTTCTTGGGGTTCATTGTCAATCAAAGAGGCATCGAGGCCAATCCTGAAAAGATAAAGGCCCTTGTTGAAATGAAGACCCCCAAGTCCATTAAAGACGTTCAGAGGCTCACAGGGAGAGTTGCTGCCTTGAATAGGTTCATGTCTAGGGCTACAGACAAGTGCTTGCCATTCTTCAAGATCCTTAGGAAGGCCTTTGAATGGAGTGAAGAGTGTGATGAGGCTTTCAGGGACCTAAAGTCATACTTAGGGTCTCCCTTGCTGCTATCACGACCCGTGCAGGGTGAACGACTTTATGTGTACCTCGCCGTCTCAGAGTCGGCCATCAGTGCAGCCATTGTGAGAGACTAAGATAGGATACAGAAGCCTGTGTATTTTAACAGCAAGGCACTCCAGGGGGCAGAGCAAAGATACCCGAGGATGGAGAAGTTGGCCTACGCCTTGATCCATGCCTCGAGGAAGATGAAGCCGTACTTCCAGTCCCATACAATGGTCATCCTCACCGACTCTCCTCTTAGGCAGTTCCTACACAAGCCAAAAAAATCAGGTAGGTTGATGGCCTGGGCTATAGAGCTGGGGGAGTTTGACATTGTGTATCAGCCTAGGACGGCCATTAAAGGGCAGGCATTGGCAGACTTCGTGGCTGAGTTCACTTAGGAAGATGATGAGGCCGAGGGTGAGACCCTCGGGAAGACGGATACAGAAGACAGACCCGCTGACACACCCGCAGATAGGGCTGAGACAAGCACTGCTAGAAGGAAAGCGACTGAAAACGAAGAGGGAAGATACATCTTTAGACAGGGGTCCCTCTCTGAGGGAAATTTTTCAGAGGGAAAGACTCTGTGGAGCCTCTTCGTTGACGGGTCCTCCTGTGACAGCGGAAGTGGAGCTGGACTGATACTATCAGCACCCGATGGCACAGACGTTGAATACGCCCTGAGGTTCAACTTGAAAGCCTCCAACAATGAGGCTGAATATGAGGCCTTAGTAGCAGGCCTCTCCTTGGCCAAGTCTCTTAGTGTCGGCCAGATTTTGGTCCATAGTGATTCAAGGCTAGTAGTGAATCAGATACTAGGAGCCTACGAGGCTAAGGATGAGAGGATGGCTAGGTACCTTGAGAAGGTGAGGTCATTACTGAAGGGCTTCAGAGAAGTGAAATTAAGGAGGGTACCTAGGCTCGACAATGGTCGTGCTGATGCCCTTGCTAGGTTGGCCTCGGCAACAAGAACAGACATCAGGAGGACGATCCCAGTAGAAATTTTGCTTCGGCCAACTATTGAGGACGCTGAGGGAACACTTAGCAATTGCCAAAATGTTTCTCAAGAAGCTTCGTGGATGGACCCCCTGATCAGATACATTAAAGAGGGTGAGATGCCAGAAGCAAGGCAAGAAAGGAAAAAGCTGAGGTACAGGGCTGCAAAATTCACTGTCATCGGAGACACCTTGTACAAAAAGGGGTTTTTGCTCCCCTTACTTAGGTGTGTGCATCCCTCAGAAGTCCCTTCCATTTTGCAAGATGTGCATGAAGGGTCGTGCTCAAGCCACATTAGGGGTAGATCCTTAGCGAAGAGGGTGATCACCCAAGGCTACTGGTGGCCGACCTTGGGGAAAGATGCCGCAGTATATGTAAAAAAGTGTGATAAATGCCAAAGATTTGCTACCATCCCTCATCAACCTCATCAGCCTCTTACCTCCGTTACATCTCCGTGGCCGTTTGCAGTGTGGGGGATTGACCTGGTAGGACCCTTACTGAGAGCGGTCAATAACTATCGGTTCCTCATTGTAGCGATTGACTACTTCTCAAAGTGGGTGGAGGCCGAACCGATGGTCACGATTACAGAGCAGAAGACCTTCCAGTTCATCTGGAAAAATGTGATATGTAGATATGGTCTACCCAACACCCTCATCTCGGATAACGGGACTCAGTTCAAGAATGCCTCTCTACAGAAGTACTGTGAGAGGGTAAGTATCAAATAATTTTTCTCCATCCCAGGCCGACCTCAGGCCAATGGGCAAACCGAAGTTACGAACAGGACAATCCTAGATGGAATCAAGAAGAGGCTTGAGGAGGCAAAAGGAAGATGGGTCGAGGAGTTATATGTCGTGTTGTGGGCATACAGGACGACAGTGAGGACCCCTACCGGGGAGACCCCATTCATGATAGCTTATGGATCAGAAGCCGTCATCCCCACCGAGATTGAGTTTCCTACGCATAGAGTCCAGGTGTATGACCCCCAGAAAAATGCGGAGGAGAGGAGACTCGACTTGGACCTGATTGAGGAAAGAAGGGAGGACGCTGAGATAAGGCAGGCCGCCTACCAGCATAGGACCGAAAGGTTCTACAATCAGAGGGTGAAACAGAGGCCTATCGCAGTGGGGGACTTGGTCCTCAAGAAGACTTGGCAAAAGACCAACAAGCTCCATCCTAATTGGCATGGACCATATAGGGTCATCGATGAAGTCGTCCCTGGGACCTACAGATTAGAAAACCTAGAGGGGGAACCTTTTTCCAACCCCTGGAATGCAGATCATTTGAAGAAATACTATCAGTAGTGTTGTAAGGTCTTGATAGACCATAATTGTAATAAGAGTTGCTCCAACAGAACACTTTGAAAATTAATGAGAAATATCAGTGTTTCCCCTCATCCTGTGGTTATCAGTTCTAGCACGCATGGAAACATCTACAGAGAACCACCCTCGGCTATAATGGGGACCAGTGGAGGGGACGACCCCACCACTGTCCTCAAGAAAGACGAGGGAAGACTTAAAAATCCATTAAATTGGTAAGTTGATCCCTCGGCTATAATGGGGACCAGTGGAGGGGACGACCCCACCACTGTCCTCAAGAAAGACGAGGGAAGACTTAAAAACCATTAAATTGGTAAGTTGATCCCTCGGCTATAATGGGGACCAGTGGAGGGGACGACCCCACCACTGTCCTCAAGAAAGACGAGGGAAGACTGTTAAAAATCATTAAATTGGTAAGTTGATCCCTCGGCTATAATGGGGACCAGTGGAGGGGACGACCCCACCACTGTCCTCAAGAAAGACGAGGGAAGACTTAAAAATCCATTAAATTGGTAAGTTGATCCCTCGGCTATAATGGGGACCAGTGGAGGGGATGACCCCACCACTGTCCTCAAGAAAGACGAGGGAAGACTGTTAAAAACCATTAAATTGGTAAGTTGATCCCTCGGCTATAATGGGGACCAGTGGAGGGGACGACCCCACCACTGTCCTCAAGAAAGACGAGGGAAGACTTAAAAATCCATTAAATTGGTAAGTTGATCCCTCGGCTATAATGGGGACCAGTGGAGGGGACGACCCCACCACTGTCCTCAAGAAAGATGAGGGAAGACTGTTAAAAACCATTAAATTGGTAAGTTGATCCCTCGGCTATAATGGGGACCAGTGGAGGGGACGACCCCACCACTGTCCTCAAGAAAGACGAGGGAAAACTTTGTTAAAAACCATTAATTTGGGAAGTTGAACCCTCAGATATAATGAGGGCCAGTGGAGGGGACGACCCCACCACTGTCCTCAAGAAAGACGAGGGAAAACTTTGTTAAAAACCATTAATTTGGTAACCTGATCCCTCGGCTATAATGAGGGCCAGTGGAGGGGACGACCCCACCACTGTCCTCAAGAAAGACGAGGGAAAACTTTATTAAAAACCAGTTTGGTAATTTGACTCCTCGGCTATAATGAGGGCCAACGCAGGAGATCACCCCTTGTTCACCCTCAAGAAAGACGGGGGAGAGGTTAGTGGCATTAACAAAGACAGCAAACCATACAAGAAGCAAATATGGAAGACAGTAAACCATACAAGAAATAAATATGGAAGACAGTAAAGAAGACGATGGTATTAATGAAATGCCGGTGTTACATAAAATATCAAGTGTTTTACAAAAGAGAGCACAAAAATGATAAATACACTAAGAGGGTATGGGCTACAGGCAGCCACCCTATGGGACGATATCGGAGGGCAGGGCCTCAACATCTACAGGAGTGGTCTCCTCAATAACCAGAACTGGATGATCTTCAAATGTGTCGACCCCCTCAACTTGGGATTCCACTTGATTTAGAGCCTCGGCAATTAGGGGGTCGTCCAGTTGAACACCCTCCAGTGAAGGACGAACCGAGGAGACGACATCGCCAAATCTGAGGACGACCCACCGGCAGGCCGTCCTGATTCCCCTCTCCAAATATTCAAGGCCAAAGCCTTGAAACTCATCAAAAATTTTATAAGCCTCAACAGCATCGGCCTCGGCTTTCCTGACAGCCACTTCGAGATCAGTCTTGTGCTTGGCCTCCATGTTGATCAGGGCCTCGTCCTTCTCTTTGATCAGCAAGTCCTTGGCCTTAAGGTCCTCGTCGTGCTGCCTCGTCAGTTCATCTAAGACCCTGGCATGCTCTGTCCTAGCACTCTCGAGTTCGACCCTAGCAGTCTCAAGCTCTGTCTGCAGGTCGGCCTCATGCTGAATGGCCCTTTAGGCCTCATGGAACTTCGCCTGATTTTCAGCCATCCACTTTGTGGCCGAGGTGAAGGCACAGACGGACTGCATAGAAAAATAAACACATGTCAAGAGGCCGAGAAAACAGTTGTTGAAAGAATGAAATTTAAGAAATAGGTCAAGACCAATACCTGTGCAAGGGAGTGCAGACCATAGTCGTACACTTTAGCAGGAGGCATCTTCGACAGGAACTCGTAGTCAGAGGCCGAAGGTGCAGAAAACATTGAGGCTCTGGCTTCCCTCAAGTTTGCAATAAGTGATGAGGGATCGGCCCTCAGATGCGCCAGGTTTTGAGACCAGAAGGCCCCCATACTAGATGAAGAGGTCGTCCCCTCAGAGCCTTCGACCCTGGCCCTCGTCCAAGAATCAGGCCGAGGGTCCATAGGGGCCTCAGGCTCCTTCCTTTTATTGCTATCGGTGGTCGGCTCCACCACCGTCGGCCCAGCGGCCCTTGTCTTCCTCGGAGCCTGCTGAGACTCCTTGCCTTTCTTCTTGGCCAATCCAGATAATAAGCTGGGAGCAGTCATTTCCCAAAGATAGTCTGATGTACCTGCAGGACGACCTGATAAGAGGATGGCACGTTAGAAAAATGCAGATCTAAAGTGGAAACACTTGGAAAAAAGCAAAGAATAGAAAATGTTCAGTATAACTCACATAGTTCAGTCAGAGGGCCGACCCTCAAGCCATCTTCTTTGAGGAACCGGGGGGTCATCAAGTCTTCAAATTTGGAAGTTCACCTTCTCTCTCTCGTCCCCTCAGATATTCAACGATGTCCTTCTCCTCCAGACTAAGTCCAGGGTCTGACCTGGCCTTTATGGAAGGGTTAGACCATTTTCTGGGGACCCTCGGACCATCGGCGGTGGGCTCCCACTCCCCAAAGATAAAGAAGAATCTCTTTTTCCAATCGTGGTTGGAAGTTTGTGCCACGTGGAGGAGTTTCTTCTCAGACCTCCTTGCCCCCAGATGATAGTATCCAGGCTGTTTAGACGGGGAGGTGATGTTGTAGCAACCCAAGAATAGGTCGGCCGAGGGCTCGTCGGTGAAAGCATTCTTCCACAGGGAGATGTAGCCCAAGATCGTCCTCCAAGAGTTGGGGGGAAGTTGAGAGGGAGCAACATCAAGGGCAGATAGGATATCTACGATGGCAGGATGCAGAGGGAATCTGACTCCAACCTTGAGCATTTGTTCATAGAATGCAACCTCTCCCTCTTCACAATCAAAAACCCTCTCAGAATCAGAGGGAACCCTCATAGTTATGTTGGGTGACACCCCATAGACATGCCTCCATATCAGGAGGTCGCGATCCCTAACAGAGGAAATAAAGGACGAGGCGTGGGAGGTATCAACCTCGTCATCTGTATCATCGTCCTCGTCCTCAGTCCCCTCTCCCTCTGCCAGAGGGCCCTGGGGAAAAGCCACTTGGAAGGCATGGGGAGACAGGGTTGTTACAGGGACTGCCTCGGAGGGGAACATGCCCTCGGCCTCTCGGCCTGGGTTTAGGTCAGATGTCTCTCGCCTACCGGAAGGTCCAGCGCCAGTTGGTGAGGACGCTCTCTCGTCCATCTCGCTTGAATGACACTCGGTTGGACGATGGGACGACCCACAGGACTCAGACGGTTCAAATGGCTTTATGGTGGCAAGAGGAATGGGAAAGATGGGTCGTACCCAATTAGGGTCGGCCCCTCGTCTCCTCTCTTCCTCTTCCTCTACTCGTCTGATCTCTGCAAAGAGCTTTTCTCTCAAGGATGGGAATTCAGACGCTAAACTGTAAAGCTTCCTAAGCATTAAAAGGGAAGACCCTACACTTGGAGGAATTTGAGGAACTTAACTACAAACAAGTTTGCAGTTGACCAAATTAGACTTTTGTATTAAAAAGGGAATTGATGATTTTCACTCAAGAACACTCAACAACACTCAAGAACATTGAAGAAAGAGTTATCGGAGAAGACACCGAAAAAAGCTATGGGATAACCCAAAGAAAATGCATCCCCACAACCCTAAAAAGCAAATAGAAATGAAGGCAAAAGAGAGCACTGGGTGAAAGAGATTACCTGATAAAGAGAGCAAGAACGTTGCTAGGCTTGAAGGATTGAAGGCTGCAGAAAATGGCGATGAAAACTGATAAAATTCTAGAGAGAGAAGGCTTGGGCGCGAAGAAGAAGAAGAAGGAGAGAGAGTTTGAAAATCTCTTAAATACCTTAGCAATGAGTGGGCCCATTGACCAAGGCAGGACACAGCCCACGAGGAAGGCATCATTAGGGCACAAAGCCCCAAGAAAAGTGTGCAGCCGCCATGCCTTGGAAACTGGAATGACAATGAGTGTCTGCCCAGGTGTCACTCACCTAACTGATCATACACGCATCCCAATTACAACACTATCCCTCAGCCATCTCAACAGTACCTATGGCTAAGGGCTGGGGGTGATTGATATACTCGTTTATATCCTCGGCCTGATTGAAGATTGCCTCCAGATAGACGACCCCTCAGACGACCCTACGAGGGGCCGACCCTTCACCAGGCTCCAGAGGGGCCGACCCTTCACCAGGTTCCAGACGACCCTATGAGGGGTCGACCCTTCTTCAGGTTCCAGACGACCCTACGAGGGGCCGACCCTTCACCAGGTTCCCGACGACCCTATGAGGGGCCGACCCTTCACCAGGCTCCGGACGACCCTCCGAGGGTACGACAGTACGAGGCCAGAATTAGGCCAGACACACTACCGGAAGAAGCTTTGCCCTCGGCCTCGGCTCATAGGCCGAGGGTGACATCATGACAGCGCGCGGTTTGGGAGACGCGTGGAACAGTGCGCGTGAGGCTCACATGGCACGTGGAAGACCGTTAAAACCAAATCACACCCTCACGTGAGGGAATATTATGTCATCATTTGGCATCTACAGGTGTCAACAGGGGATTGGCTAGATCATCATTCACATGCACCATGCATACTTGGGGGGTACACTACACCCCCCAAGACCTATATATACTTGTCACCTACAACCCTACAGGGGATCGATCCATTAACTGTAGCCCTAGCTAAAACTCTGCGGGTACACACAGTAGAGAGAGAGAGAGAGTTATGTGCATTGTATCCAAGGCCATTAGTGCCCATACTTAGTGGATCACACACTCACAGTGGATGTAGGCCAAATTGGTTGAACCACTATACATCATTGTCTTAGTTCCTCTTATACTCATCCCCTTCTACATACTTATACACTTATACATCTCTATGGCTGCCATAGCTGCTACTGTTTGAGCTCACTATCACTTATCCGGTGGTGCTAAATCTTAGCATCATCAATTACTTATTATGATTACTGAGCTTGGATCTTCTTAATAGTTGTTATTTATTTTTACATGTAATGGTTTTGTAATGCTATTTTTTCACTTCTAGCAATAAGTTTTGTATTACTAGAGTTGTTGTTTTTTAAAATTTTTAATTTTGTTTGATTATTATAGGGTCAAATTAAAATGGTGTCCATATTTTTATAGGGAAACATTTGTGTGAAATGGTAAGAGCTTATCCTAATAGTGGCGATGAGGAAAGTCTGAGTCCCACTGCATTCAGCTAGTAGAGGAGCTGAGGTTAACTTGAAAAAAAGTGGTGATAGAATTGCTCTTTATTATGCTGCTGGCAAGGTTGGCTCCATTGTTTCGTGCAGCAAGCATAGGGAACTCAACAAATGTGTGAATTCTTAATTGAGGAATGAGAAGAGGTTGATGTTGTTGATAAAGTAGTATAAACTCCTCTTATGATTACAGTAGTCTGCCGTAATAAAGAGGTGGCTTTACTTCTCATAAGACATGGAGCACATGTGGATATAGTGGATAACGAGGGATAAAATGTGCTTAGTTACAGTTGAATTATATTATGTTGTGCTCAATATATATGTCACTTGCATCATTTGAGTCATCTTCATTATCTGTGAGTTTGATGAGGTCATGATTCTTCATGTTTAGTGTGATCTTTCAATATAAAGTTTGATTCTTAATCTTTTTGAATCTATAGAAGGAGCATACTATGAGGACAAGTGGAAGTCGATCCATTTGAGTCGCTCTTGAGCCATTGAAGCTGCCGTTCAAGAAGAGAGGTCATAACCACTCACACTCACACCAGATGAAATAGGTGAATTCAAGAGGAGTGAGGCATCATGTAATTTTAGGTTCGTAGATTTTGTTTGCCCTGAACTCTCATCAAGTAATTAACTGAGTTTAAGGTATGGAAATGAAAGGTGTGATAAACTTCAACACTATTCTTTTTCTGCTCAAAACTATATAAATAGCTAGATAGCAGTGTAGCACGTCATCTGATTTAAGACATCACTTGATCTTCCAAATACTAATGGTTTACTTACCTAACATGTAGTTATAATTATAGTCCAATTAGGCAAAAGTCCATTTGTTTTATAATTAGAAGGTTGCTGTTATCCTGTACCTTTTAGTCAAAGTGCATAAACCGGCTATCCCGTACCTTTTACCTAACATGTAGTTATGATTATTTTGTTGTATTTTTTCTGTTTTTGGTGTTCTTCGCACAATCACCTTTTCAAGTGGCTATACATGTTTAAGTAATTATTATGGTATGTTTACTTTTTTAAGGGGTGAGTTTAGAGAAGTTTATGAGATCCGTTGGTGTTACAACCACACTCTTACTTATGGTAAGGTTCTTGCTCATATATTATATGATTATAAGGCCATTATCAGGTAAAAGAAATAAGATTGAGTAATTTTAGGATACAAAATACATACTTTATTATGTTTCTTCTCACCTTCTCTCAGCTCATGTTAGAAGAATCAATTTATATTACAGTCTAGATTGAGAGGAGAAGCTGACAATGTTATGATTGTGTTACTTATTTTAATTTGGTCATCTTTTATCTTTTTTTTTCTGGATTGAGCAGGTCTGATAGTGTTGCCGATTTTAAATTTTTGATTGTCGTCTCTGATCTAGACAAATTTTGAATATGCTACTGCACAAGAGTTTTAAAGTTTATGATTCTATATACCGAATAGAAATTATTAAGGTGGATTTATTTTTGTGTTACGTGTTTAAGTTATTATTATGGTATGTTTACTTTTGTAAGGGGTGAATTTAGAGAAATTTACGAGATCCGATGGTGTCACAACCACACTCAACGATGTTTTGGTATTCAATTTTACCCAATTTGCTTGAATCTACATGTTTAATTGAGATATTTTTTTATTGGTTATTAGTGAAGATTCTCTCTAACGAGACATCATTTCTTACTTATTTCGTAATCGCCTATAAATTCTAAATCAATGATGTTATGTTTTATTTCTCATCAGATTCTTAATTTTTATGATTTCGAGCAGATTCAGGGTAGATTCGAAACACTGTTTTGATCACAAAGTTTGGGTAACTCGGAGAAAATTCTTCATTCCAGGTGATACCCTACGGCCGATTGATCAGGTTTTCGAGTTTTGATGTTTTATAGGAATTTTTATGTTTTGTTGGAATTTTGATGTTTTGTTCCTCCAAAATGAGACAGAGTATCAAAACATATTTTGAAGTGAGAAATAACTTTTATTGTGTTAGGATTTCTGCTGTTGGTATTATTGGCCTCTGATTCTGCTGTTAATTAGGTTGGGATTTCTGAAATATTACATAGCAAGGTTCCATCTGGATTTAAATTTGCACCAAAAACATAAATCGAATGTCACGACAGAGAAGAAAATGTTCACATATATTACAAACTGGTCCTTCCTTTATTGATCCATAAACTTCACCACTTGGTCCACTTTTCTCTTATTGTTCTTTCAACAGATTAACACTTTTATAGTCCTAACATGCTACTATTTCAACTACATAAGTTCCTTTACTATGTCTTTGTCATTATTCAATTTATTAGGCCTTAAAAATGTTTTCTTAATAAATTTATAATTTTTCTTTTTAGTCTTTGTTTTATTTTCTCTAAATAAAATATAGTCATCTTTTTATATGTCAATGGTGGTGGGATGGTAAAGCTAGGGGAAATTGTGTGCAATAAGAAGTTCATTTTATTAGGTTAACACCATAATAAAATAGTTAAAGGTGGGTTATAAGGAGATATGGTACTGTTGATTATTTTCTTAAGATTGGTATTTTAGTTTTGAAGTTTATTTCTTATGGAACATATTCAATAGTTTTTGAGGTTGTTTTGATTTTGGCTTATGCATTGCAGGTCCTTAGATTTTGACATGTTCAATCTAACTAAGTGTGGGGTAGTTTCCCCAATCCAATCTGTATATAGTAGGGCCCTTTACTCCACGGGGTGCTTCGACAAAGTAATGAAACATGAAGAGCCGCTTCAGAGCTTCGACAATACAATATCGGACTAGGAAACGTGAAGAGCCACTTCAGAGCACTAAATCATAGCCCTGACCAATTTTTATATATGTAGAACAAATTCGTATATGTATGACCAATTTATTTATAGGACTATTAGTATCGTTGTTGTTCGAGTGTTTTTTATTTCTTAAACAAGGCGGATAGTCGTATAAAGAAAAAGAAGTTTTTCCCGAATTTAATTTATTTATTGATATATTAGTTGTATTTCGACAAGTTGAGTTAAATTGATGTTGTTTATATGAGGTCCAAGAAGGACTATTACTATTGTTGTGGTATTTTTTATTTCCTAAATAGGGGGGATAGTCCAATAAAGAAAGTAAACTTTGCCCAAACTTTTTAAATTGTTTACGCATTTGTGTTGTACAAAAAAGTTTGACTTAAATTTACATGATTCAATACTTTTAACAATTATCAGCGTGACTTCAGGCACGGGCATACCCTAGTGTGTGTATATATATATATATATCATATAATTAAAGAACAACTCTCTCTCTTTTCGTTATCTAAACGACCTACTCTTCTTGCTCTTCAATATCGCTAAGATTTTATCTTCCATGCCTTTTTTCTTTCCCCAAAATTAATTCACTAAAACCCCCTCCAAATCTCCTATTTTTTCCCCATATGCACGCATTTATATCCATATATTCTTCTAATAATAAAACTCTCATTTGTACTTGATTAAAAGAGTCTCTTTTATTTTCAACTAACCAATTTCGTTCTGTACACAGGTTATCTCTCTCTCTCTCTCTCTCTCTCTCTCTCTCTCTCACACACACACACACACACACATTATTTAAATTGACATAAAATACTTTGTTGTAGCAAATCAATACTTTTGTTAAGTTTAACAGGTTCGTAACACCACACCTGTTGAGAAAAAATAATTAAATAGGATAACCATTTGTTGGGGTGTTGTATCCTCCCAAGAAAGAACTCAAAGAGAAGGGCTACAGGGGATTTATGATTGGAGTTGAATATAATGATAAGGGTTGACAAAGTGGGTTTATGACAATGGACATCTACGAAATTTTCAATGACCAAAGGAAGAAATTAAGGTTTCTTTCTAAACATAAAATTTTGTTGTTGTATATAAATTGTTAATAATATTAATTGTTTGAATTGAAAAAGGGAATTTTACAGGTATTAAAGAATATCATTACAATAATTTTATAACAATCGCATTTAAATTTAAAGAAATATATATATGATAATAAGTTCTTTCATGAATTATTTATTTAGTTATGTATTGAATTATAATGTTTATTAAAAATTGGTGTACTTAATGATACATATTCTCTTAGTCCGGACTTAATATGCTTGTAGAGTTGAAGATGACAAGATTTAAGTAGAAACATATTATTTGTGTATTTACTAGTGTAGTTATTTTTATCTTCCAACTCAATGTATCTTATTATATATGTGGGTGTGATGATATGTTATTCTTGCATTATTTACTGTTACTTATTATGCAACATGTTCCACGTTTCATTTATATTGTTTACAACTTAAGCGGTCTTGCTCCATGATGGCATATGCGAGACAAATAAGACAAATGAAATAAGACAAAAGAAATAGAGTAAAGCTAGGGTCCTCAAATTGCAGATGCTAAAAATTATTTTTTGATGAAATTAAAGCTTTTTTAATGGTTGTTCCACATGTTATCCAATTAATGTTTATAAAAATTGCCTATCGTTAATACCAATATGTAATATCAGTTATCATATCTCGCTTTTTGTGCAAATTTTTAATCCCTAGGAATTGCGTTGGCATCTCCCCAGATTTTATGAGTTACATCACAGTGTTTAATTTAAGCTGCAATTATAGATGTAAGATAGGGATATGTGATTAAGATTTTTTTTAATATTATTCAACTTTGTAATTAATTTCATTTGGGTTTCATGGCACAACAAGTAGAGAAAGTGTTATTAAAAATCAAAATGACAGACCCCTATGTTTGTAACAAAAATTATAGAACGACTCCACATCGCGCAGAGTAATAATATAGTTTAAACTAATTTTTATCACTAGCAAAAACTATTTTTAATAAAGCGATATTGATTTAAACGTCGAGATTGTCTAAGAAACGAATAGTCACAAAATATCATTTGGCGGTGGAAGCAATCAAAGTTCTAAATTCTAAGGAAAATGCTAGGGAGACCCACTTCGTGGACACATTTCGTGGACACACTGCATTAAAAGCTTATACCTCATTGTTTTGGATCCCGCTAGGGCATCAACCAATGTAGTAAAAACTTGTACCTATTTTTGTTTTATTCATAGGTCCACCAAATGTGTCCACGAAGTGGGTCTCCCTAACATTATTCAAATTCTAAATCAAACAAACAGGTGCGTGTAGGGGTGTCAGTTATTTCCGAACTTTCGAATTTTTCGTTTTCTGATCCGAATTTTTCCGATTATGGCACCATTTAAAATCACCGATTTTCGAATTTTCCGATTTCGAAATTTCCAAAAAAAATTGGAATGGAATTGGAAATCATTTATGAATTTCGAATTTTCGAATTTTCGATCCAAATTTTTCAATATCACTACGATCCGATTTATCCAAAATATTTTTCGAAATAATAATATTTTTATATATTTTAATACATTTTTACTACCATTTATATATTTAATTTATTATTTATTAGTTTAATCTGGACCCTCCATTTAAAATGATCTCAATCGTTAATATAACTACATCACACGAACAAACCCTAAAATAAAAACAACATACGACTCTTTTTCTTCTCCTCTCATCTTCCCAACCCAATCGTGTCTCTCACTTTCTCCGGCTCTAGTTCACTCTCTCTCCCTCTCTCTCTACCGACAACGGAGGTTCTCCGATCACATTCTCTCTCTCTCTCTACAGAGACTCTGTGTATGGAAGTTACCAAAGTGCCATTTAGTTGTTGTATGTATATTGCATCTTTATAATGCATCTCAGCGTATATTGTATGGAATTTACCCATATTGCATCTTTATACTGTTGCTGTATATCGGAACCAGATAGAGTACGCAATTTCATCACCCTTCACACCCAAAAACCATATATCAAAGAAGCTGCCATGAATGGGTAGTTGATATACCCATTTATGAATTGTTGAAATGTTGTTATATATACACCCATTACGGTGTTATGCAGATTTAGTATCCTTTTATGAATTATTGGTACCCATTTAGTTGTTATACATTTAGCTGTTGGTACCCATTTAGCTATTACTTCCATTATGGTTGTCCATTCTTATTTATAATACTAATGTGGAGTGTTTTATTTTTATTTTAAAAATATCCTTCTCAAAAATTATATTTACGATATTTTTCGAAAATATTATAACTGATAATTCCGAGTATTTCGAGATTTTTCCGAATAATAAAATTTCCGAATATTCCGAATCAGCCGAATAGGAAAAAAAAATGATTTTTCGATTTTTATATTTTTCAAATTGAAAAGGATTTTAAAATTCCAAAAATTTTAAATTTTTTTCCGAACACCCCTGTTCCGGTCCGATTCATCGGAAACACACCCCTAGGTGCGTGTGAAGGTTGGTCAAAGCAGCAAACTTAACGCGTCTCGCAATGCCACCCATTTCACATGGACCTCTTTCTCTGTTCACCCAACAAAAGCAGCTTCTGGTGTTCCACAAACAACCCTATAAATTTCAAACTTTCCTTCACTATTTCTCTCACAAATAAACCCTACATTTTCTAAACAAACCTTTCCCCTACTCTGTTAAACTGCCCCTTTGTGGAAATTCCTTTACCCCCAAAAACAATGGCGCAAGTTAGTACCATGATCAACGCCCTCGTACTCGCTTTCGTCGCCGCCATCGCCACTGTCTCGGCGCAAGATAGCGCCATGTCGCCGGCTCCGTCGCCGGACGTCGGAGCGGCGTTTTCTCTGCCGATTTCTACGGCCGTCATCGGAACTTCTCTATTGTTCTCTCTCCTATCTTTCTTTAGGCATTGAGTGTTCGAATCGTGATTTCTGAAGCTTTTTTAATACAGAGAGATGATGAGTTTGTAATTAATTCCGTGTTATGATTGATTCATTTTGTTTATAATATTTATGTGTGAGGAGGTTTACAGCTTTACTGATATATGAGGATTTCATCTTTTGTTGTATACACATGATCAATAAATAAACTTTCATTTTCACTACTTTATGTTGTTGATTTCATGTACTTTTTGCTTTCGTTTTCTCTTACGGATTCGAAGTTACTTTAGAATAGTAGTTAAATTAATTTGATTGACCATATGGTTTGGTTTCTCATGGGGTCCAACCATACTTTCGCAATTTCCGGTTGGATATTAGACCGCTTGTGATTTTAAGTCAAATATATAAATGCAAACCAAACACCTCCGAATTACGTTTTGGTATGTGTGTAAAAAAATTGGAACAACTATACCCTTTAAATTATTTTCGCATTTCAATTTACACCCTAGTATTTTTTGTCTCGATTTACCCATGTAAAAATTGAAATGTTTTAAAATATGTAAGTTATAAAAATAATATTTTTTTATTGAGCTTGTGGTTTCTCGATTAGGAGCATGCAAATACAAATTAAAATATAATTTTAATTCGTATAATTTCTTGCCCTAGTAGTATAAGGTTGTCACTGAAACAGTCTTGGGGGTGAATTGAGTTTGGTGCACGTCAAAATAATGCTTAGTCAGTGGAAGCCACAAATCTTGAATGCGGATTAGTCGAGGTGCACTTAATGCTGGTCTGGACACCATGTGGTATGATACCAAAAAAATTCGTATAATCTCATCTATAAACATGTTAATTATATTAAGGATATATAATAATCACATATCATTAACCATTCGTTACTTGTTATAATTAGGGGCATATACCAAATAGTCCCTCGAATTTTTTTTAATACACGTTTAGTCCAAGCATTTTTATTTTGTACTAAAAAGTCCTTCATGCCAAAAAAGTTTTATCATACCACTGACGCGGACCTTTAAAGATAAGAAAACTTTTTGGTACAAAATAAAAGACTTTGACTAAATGTGTAATAAAATTTTTTGAGAGATTTTTTGGTATTTGATCCTTATAATTAACTCATTTATGATGTATTCTAATATTTTCGCTAATTAGGTAGAACTCTGTTAATAACGTTTCACGTATATATCAATATTTTAACTCTAAAATGCACTCTTGCAGTTAAATCTACTCCCTAATTAGAGCTCCGTATGTTGAGTTAAATCTGCTCCTCTATATTTACGAACTATCCTAATCAAATGCGATTATCATTTATCCTCTTCCTCATTCCAACCTTTCATTTGCCCCTATTTAATTTCTTCTTTCTTCTCCTTTTCCGGATGTTCCCTTGTTATTTCTAATCCATCTGACCTTTCATTTCATTATCGCTTCCAATCCATCTGAGCTTTCAAATATGTATTTCCTCTCTTTAAATGGTATGGTAACCATGTCTGCTGCCGTCATAGAGCTTTACATCAACACTACCCCCAAAACCACCACGAATTTTCATGAACTTTACACCAGCAAGTTGCACTAGAAGGGCTCTATCTTCCACCGTGTTATCCCCGGATTCATGTGGCAGAGAGGAGATTTCACTATCGCGAACCGCACTGGAGGAGAATCAATCTATGGGGCCAACTTTTCTGATGAAAACTTCATCCGGAAGCACACCGGTTTTTACCACGGAGTCAATCTATGGGGCCAACTTTTCTGATGAAAACTTCATTCGGAAGCACACCGGTTTTTACCACGGAATCAATCAATCTATCAATTTTTTAAATCTTCGCCTTCAAGTTCAAATGCTTGTTTTTTTTCTCCTCTTCCATTTAGATACGTAAACCTATACTCATTGAGTAATGATATACTACCCGGGTGTTAACCCCGGGTTAGTACATGGAGAGAATTTTTGTTTTGTTTTGTTTTATTTTTTATTTTTTATGTGATTTATTAGCATTATTTGACTTTTTTTTTATTTAAAAAAAATTGTTTTATTAAAAAATAATATTTTTTATAAACTAAAAAAAATGTATTGTTTAAAAACACTATTTTAATATAAAAATATTTTTTTTTCCTGAAAAAACAGTTTCCAAAAAGAAAAGTTGTTTAAAATAAATATTTTTTTTTACATTTTGAAACAGTTTTAAGAAATACAAAAATTATTTTAAATGTTATAAAATTAAAAAAAAAGTTCAAAAATAACGAGTGCCGCTGGCGCGGACCTTTAAAAACAAGAGAATATTGGGTAAATGGGTATTTGAGGGACTAAATAAGTTGAAAATAATAAAAAACATAATTTTTTATTAGATTAGTTTTTTAATGCCAAAATACAAAAATTATTTTAAATGTTGTAAAATTAAAAGAAAAAGGTTAAAAATAACGAGTGCCGCTGGCGCGGACCTTTAAAAATAAGAGAATATTGGGTAAATGGGTGTTTGAGGGACTAAATAGGTTGAAAATAATTAAAAACATAATTTTTTATTAGATTAGTTTTTTAATGCAATAATACAAAAATTATTTTAAATGTTGTAAAATTTTAAAAAAAGGTTAAAAATAACAAGTGCCGCTGGCGAGGACCTTTAAAAATAAGAGGATATTGGGTAAATGGGTGTTTGAGGGACTAAATAGGTTGAAAATAATTAAAAACATAATTTCTTATTAGATTAATTTTTTAATGCAAAAATACAACAATTATTTTAAATGTTGTAAAATTTAAAAAAAAAAGGTTAAAAATAACGAGTGCCGCTGGCACGGACCTTTAAAAATAAGAGAATATTGGGTAAATGGGTGTTTGAAAGACTAAATAGGTTGAAAATAATTAAAAACATAATTTCTTATTAGATTAGTTTTTTAATGCAAAAATACAACAATTATTTTAAATGTTGTAAAATTAAAAAAAAAATTTAAAAATAATGAGTGTCGCTGGCGCGGACCTTTAAAAATAAGAGAATATTGGGTAAATGGGTGTTTGAGGGTCTAAATGAGTTAAAAAAAATTATTAGATTAGTTTTTTAATGCAGAAATACAAAAATTATTTCAAATGTTGTAAAATAAAAAAAAAGTTTAAAAATAACGGGTGCCGCTAGCGCAGACCTTTAAAAATAAAAGAATATTGAGTAAATGGGTGTCTGAGGGATAAAATGAGTTTTAAAAAAATAATTGAAAAAAACAAATAAACTATTCTAATAAAAAATTATTTTTTATAGTTGTTTTTAACTCATTTTACATGAAAAATCAAAAAAAGAAAAGAAAAGGGCATCCCTGTGCTAGCCCGGGGTTAACACCCGGGTAGCCAAACATTATTCATACTCATTTTATAAACATGTGTATATTTTCATGGGCATTTACTGTTTGGGGTACGTTTGTTTATAATATTTGTTTCCGTATTAGTTCGTTGGGTGTTATTTTAACGGTTTGACTAACAACTCTCTAACGGATGTGTTTTACCCTAAATGCCCTTATATTAAAATACCCTTATACCCTTATTCCATTTTTAAAACCTCAAATATTCTCTCTCTCTCTCTCTCTCTCTCTCTCTCTCTCTCTCTCTCTCTCTCATCCGTCTAAAAAAGAGAGGTTTGTTCGGATGTTTTTTTCCATGGCCGGATTGTTCAAGCTCCGGATTGGTTTGATTTGTTATGAGATTTCAAGATCCGGATGTTTTTTTCCATGTCCGGATTGTTCAAGCTCCGATCGTTTGGTTCGATTTGCTACGGTCGTTTGGTTCGATTTGTTGTTCAAGCTCCGGATTTGTTCTAAGATTTCAGATATTGTTCGATTTGTTGTTTGGTGTTTTGAGATTTGTTTGGTGTTATGAGATTTGTAACAGCTCCGAATTTTTTCGTTTGGCGTTCTCAATTTTTTCATTTCAAAAATATTTTTTTTGTAATATTTTTTAACTAAAATCAGCTTTATTTTTTTTATTTTTATGCTGGAATTTATTTATTTTTATTTACAAATATTATTTTTTTGGATGTTTTGGCTGGAAATTATTTTTTTGGAAGTTGGATGTTTATGTTGGAATTTTTTTTTTGTCGGCCAAATTATTTTGATGGCAGGATTTTTTTTTTGAAATATATTTTGTTTGGAAATATATATTTTAAGCGAAAACAGTTTTTATATATGCTGGAAACATTTTTTTTTCTGAAAATAATTTTTTATGCTGGAAATTATTTTGTTGGCCGGATGCTTTATTTATTTTTTTTACTTTTTTGGGTTGAAATCAGGTTTGTTCCATGGCCATGTGTTTGAAGGTTTGTTCCACGTTGGAATTTTTTTTTTGGAAATATATTTTTTTAGGAAATACATATTTTAAACGAAAACAACTCTATTTTTATCAAGCGAAAAACAGTTATTTTTTTGTGTGGATTTTTTTTTGTGTGGAGAAACTGTCGAATTTATTTTTTTGTGTGGAAAAAATTTTGTTTTGTTAAAAATAATTATATATATATATATATATATATATATATATATATATATATATATAAACAGTTAATATATAAAAATCAATTTAAATATTTTTTTCTTAAAAATATAGAAAAAAGAGTTTATATATTTTTTTTGTTTATATATAAATATTTTTTTTGGGTGGAAATTATTTTTTTCTTAAAAAACGTTAATATTATGCTGGAATTTATATTAATTGGTGAATTTATCTTTTTTTTTCTAAATAATTAAACCTTATGTGTGTATATATAAAGAGTAAGGGCAAAGATATCATTTACCATGTGAGAGACAACTGTTAAAGATGTTAGCAAACGGTCAACTGACGGTTTCCGTTAGTTTTGGACCCAACGAACTAATACGGAAACAAACGTACCCCAAGAACAACATATTATAAACAAACGTACCCCAAACAGTAAATGATCTTATTTTCATTTATACAAATGGATTTATGTATGATTACAATCAGATCTATTTATGGGTTTAGTTGATATTAAATTTCAGTTCAAATATATACATTGATCTATGTTTTTTTGTGGTGTATGGTGATGATTTAAGTTCAGAGTGGTTGGGTTGGTGGTGTGTGCTGACTGAAATTAAAATTTGTATTTAGCCTTTTATGACATGATTTTCATCATAAAAAAATAAAACGGTTTGAAATATTTAACAACAGCGGCTGACATTTGACTCATTGAATAATTATAAGCACATCATATATATTGAACTTTTAAGAAATGACATAGACAAAAGGCGGGTTAGTTGCAATGGGTGTTGATAAATGCACCATTTTATGCTATTTACCACCCCATATTACTTAAAGTTGTTTGTAGAGTGTGCATAGAAAATGGCATTGTGATGTGGGAGAAAATATATGTGCTATAAATAGCATCACTTGCAATCACTCCAGATGATGAAATAGGTTTGAATTCTCTTTAATAATTGTTATATAGGAACATAATTCATTAAAACTCTGAATAATCTTTTCGAAATGGTTCTTAATAATATCTAATGTTTATCACTCCACATAAAATACTTAAAATGATCCTTAAACACTAAAACATTAACTACCACAAGTTCTAAAACCTTATCAGAACCATGTTAAGCCAACTTGAACAGTCCACACGACCAAACATAATTTCACTCTCCAAACATTATTTTTGCTCATTTGTCCAGGTTGACCCAACCTACCTATTTATCCGACCCATTTACCCATTTAAATTTTAAATATATTTAATATATCTTTTAATAGAATTATAAATACCACACTTCTCCTCTTCATTTTGCCACATTTATTTACATTTGTTGCTTCTTTTGTTATCCTTTAGATTATAAATTTATTAAATAAAATATTTATTATACTTGAATTATAATTTGTGTTTTTTTCATTTGACTCGTTAGGCTTAACCCGTTAATCCGTGTAAGCCCGATCCTCCCATTAACCCGACATGTATCAGGTACTGAGTAAGGCTTGAGTCTTGAAAATTTAATTTCGGGTCGGGTCTGCCCGATCCATTAACATCCAATGACCTGTTAGGCCCGATCCGTTAGAGCTCATGGACTAGTTTTAAACGAGTCAGGTTGACTTGGCCCATTGGAGAGGCCTAGGTCCAATGATACTCCAATAAGGTTTTTATAGGACCAACATGAGTATTTAAATATTCAATTCACTTTCTCAATTTCATATTAGATTTTAGACCGCTTGTGATTTTAAGACAAATGCTAGCTTGCAAACTGTGTGTATATTACATTATTTGGTAAAAATATAGCCTAAAAACTATAATAAATAAAACAAGTTACCAATTATAAAAGAAATGGTTCATAATAAGACTACTTATCGAGGGTGAGTAAACTACAAATCTAAAACTTTAGTAACAATCCATACCCTTATATGATCTAGTTAAATTTGTAAATAAATAAAATCAATGTTGAGAGCACCCCGTGCAATCTAATCCCCATCAGCTCCTGAAAGCTCTGCCAGAAGTGGGACACAAAGATCTTATCCCGATCCGAAACAATGTTAAGAGCACCCCATGCAATCTCACTATCTATGATATGAAAAACTGTGCATACTTCCCTGTCGCATAATTAACCCGAACTGATAAGAAATAAGCTACCTTGGTCAACCGATCCACAATGAGCCAGATGGAATCATGACCCCTCTGCGACATCGATAACCCCGTGATGAAATTACTCAACCTTCTCCTCTGACAAGTGGTGCACCTGAAGACAACTCTGTTATGTCCCTCTTTATACTAGCCCACCAATACTGCCTCCTCATATCATAGTACATCTTATCCCTACGAGATGTACCGAAAACCCTGACCCATGCGCCTCCTCCATAACTGCACGCTGTAGGTCCTCGTTATCCGGGAAAATCAACCATCCGTTGAAGCGTAAGCCACCCTCAGCACTGACTAAGTAAGATTTCACTCCACTTACCAATAATTGTTATATCCCCTTTTGATAAGAAGATCCACAACCCTTGCCTTCACAACCCTCGTAATGATCTAGTGTGTGACAGTCATCACTGTTATGTAGGCTTGGACTGTCTCCTCCTTCTAACGAAGTTCAACCCACTTCACCTTCCAAACTTCTATCAATTGCCTTGTAGGTATATGACTCAATCTATCTGCCACCACGCTAGACTTTCCCTAATGGTACTAAATATCAAACTGAATAGGGTGCCTATACACCCTATACCACGTGCACACATGCATAATAATCACTTATGCAACTTACATGTATCCAAAAATTAACCATACAAATTACGCAGGACCATATAGTAAAGGTATACTCAATGACCATACTAATCGTGGCTCAACTCTTCTTAAGATTGCCCCACTTATTTAACCAGCAGTGCAAAAATACCTGAGTGCTCCCGACATTTTACTCTTTGGCTCTGCTGGCTTTAAATCATATAATAGCTCACTGTTTGATGCGTTACATCTTCACACATGTAATGCTTAACATATTAAATCAACGGTTTAAGCCCACTGTCTCTCAACTCCCGACACTTTTTAAGCCTCATGCGTAGGACGTCGTGCAAGCAAAATTTAACAAATGGAACCCCTCCGATACACTATCGCCTAGCTCTGTCGATTATTAAGATTCGTTAGCCCAAGATACAGTACTAGGGCACTACAAAGTGATGTAATCCTATGAACAAACCCCTTCCCTAAAAGCTGCTAAATCTGAACTCTCAACTCCCATATCTCTAAAGGAGTCATACAATACGACGCTCGCACTATCGCCTAGTCCCCAGCACTAAGTCGATCACAAACTCAATCTCCCGACTCGACGGTAATCCCGATATCTCATGAATCACACCAGTAAAGTTCTAAACACGTGAATCGAATCTAACGAGACAATTATACTATCCGAAGTCTCCTACTCGATATAATATAAAAGCATGCTTGACCTTCCCTCAAGACGAGGAATCGCCATAAGAAACCTATCTTTCCCTTTAATAGCAATCATGAAAGTCCTACTATAACAGTCCACCATCGCTCTAACCATAGCTAACCAGTCCATACCCAAGATAACATCATGATCGTACATCTCTAAAATGAGCATATCCTCTACTAAGCATAACCTCCCAATGTCCACACCTACTCCTCTACAGATGGAACGAATGAGAGCCCTGCTACTCAATGGTAAATCTATGGTCATATAATATCTAATGATGTATCCACTAAAGTTGTCTCATGTGAAAATCTAGTGCAAATAAAAGAATGTGACACACTCATATCAAATAATACCCGCCCTATGTGCCCATGTATAGGAAACATACCCTCAATCGCTAACGGCGTTAGCTATAAAATTAGTCCACAAACGTTATATACACACCCAAACTGCAACTGCCCTTACGAAGGCGATAATGCTGAACTACTGGTGGGGCTAGAAGTTGTTGTAACTGTTATTCTGGATAGGCATCCTGCTACTGACCCCTAGCCCTATTTGGGAAAGCGTGTCGCATGTGGACCTGCTCTCCACATACGAAACATTTCCCTATAAAATATGCTTGCCTCTGGCTCTGCTGACCCTAACGAGGCTTCCACTGTCCTTGGCCCTGATAACCACATTCCCCTGGCTCTGCGGAGTATGTTACTGGCCCTGCCTGTATTTATCTGGCCTAAACCTCTTAGCTGAGTCCCCCTACTAGGAACCTTTCTCCTTCTGCTTACCATATTGTGACCGCGCCCTGCTGGAATCTTTACCCCCAGTTTTTCCCTACTAACTGGACTCTCCTTTCCTCTTCTCTCCCCTCATATGAAAATTATGGTCCTGGCATTGGAGCAACACAGTGTTAATGACCTGAGTGTAAGTTCATAACATTGGGTTCCCCAATAACTACTGACGAATCCTCCAAGAAAGTCCATCTTAAATTTGAGAACCCTCTTCTCCTTAGTGTTCACCTCATCTAGCACAAAGTTCACCAGGCACATGAATTCCTCCTCGTACTCGACCACAGTCCAACCCTCTTGTGATGATTCGAGGAATCTCCTCCTCATCTTTGTCTGAACTGCCGACGAAAAGAACTTATGATTAAACCGCACCTAAAAATCCTGATAGTCATCGTATCCCTCTCCTTCGACTTGGTAATCCACTCCCACCACTGAAATGCTGCCCGACTAGCTTGAACGTAGCTAATATTTTCTTTTGAGTGTGACTGCAGTCAATCATACGAAATTCCTCTGGATGTCCTTCTTCCATTAGCTAACTTCTACAACGTCTGCACTCCCCTAAAACTCCGACGGATGTCCCTTTTGAAAGGCCTCTCTAACTCGATCTTAAATTGATGGTACTGGGTGAGCCTGAACTGGTGCTGTCACTGGCGGCTGTTGCTGTGCCTGGGGAAAATGGTATGCTGATGCGGTGATAGCGACATTGACTGCCCAGGCTACAATAGCTGGGACCTATGTTGCGGTCACAGTACCGTGATACCTGTGGCTTCGACTGAGCCTCCTCCTCTATGGCTCTCCTTATGGCACGTGCTGGTCCACCTCTACTGGTATTTGGCATCTGAAACCAAACTAAAATTTTATGAGATTCAATTCAATCATAAGTAATAGCACAAGAAGGTAAACGCGCAATATGAACGAGCAGTCCTAATCATAAGGCTCTATATAAAAGAAAACGCAACGCTGATAATGTAGCAAGTCTGTACAGATCCTAGGGATACTAGAACCTGATGCTCCGATACCAACTATGATAACCCGCCTATTCTAATAGCGGGTGTCCAATCCTCTACAAAAATAAAACAGGAATCTCAGTATGGATGGTTTCATTCTTAATATCACCATCGCAACAAATAATATAAATAATACAAATAAAACCATATACAAAACTGAACAGATAAATAACCATGCATAAATAAATAATAAAATTAAATTGAATAAACCATCGATCACCAAGTAGCAACATCCACTGAATAAAACTGAATAAGAATTAAATACTGAAAAATATCCTAGCATAAATAAACTCTTATCTCAATTACGGATAACACGCCTGACACGACTTAGAATTTGTCTCAACAGTGCGTTTTCTTTAGGCTCAAGTGCAAGCCTGTTGCGTTAGTAATAATCCGACAAGTCGGGATCGTCTCCACAAGGATCAGGAATTGGAAATTGAGAATTATGTAGGAAAATTTATTTATCCTTCAAATGGTTTCTCAAAAGAAAAGAAAAGATGATTGATGGTTGAAATCTCCAATTGATGAAAAAAATAAATTAAACTACGTGAACAAAATCACTATGAATTGTTAGAAATCAGATATGAGTATGGGATAAAATAGGGTGGAGTACAATCCCTCAAACCTTAGTAAATTATCGTATAGAATACTAGAATTGTAAATTGAAATTTTGACTAAATCAAGTCTTTATAGATCCTAAGCATTACATATATGAGGAAACTAGCCCGCATCATATGAAATCAAAGGTAAATACAAAGAGGTGAATAGACAATTATACTTGCATAGTTTTCTTAAACATCCCAAGTACCTAGGGCAAGAGAAATTAAAAGATCGGCTATGTTTGTATAATTTCCATACACGATTTGGTCAATATTTTAATTTACCCCCTATTTTCTACATGGGTAATTTACTTTGGAATGAGTTCATGTACCCCAATCCTTGAAAATTTAGCTAGACATAGTTTTATGAGAAAACAAATTCATAACAATGCATGTAATTGTGGATCTAAGAAACATTGTAAAAACAAAAATTACAAAACAAGTGATAATTGAATTGAAAATAGAATTGAGATAAAATAAGAGAATGGAATTTGATACTTGAAATTTGCACTAGGGAAAAGAAATGATTGAATCCAGAAATACTTCTTGTTCTTACAAACTAGGACTTTTTTAAGAGTATGATATTTGTCTACTAAAAAACTCTCTAAAATCTGACTTTCTCTCTAGAATTCGACTCCCCTTGGAAAGATGTAGGGCTTGGCCTTTTATAGCACCAACTAGCACGAATTGACAGCTAATTGATGGGCTGCGCAAGATATTCCAAGATTTGTACCTCTTGAGCTCCATAATTAATGCCAGAAATTCGAACAGCCGGACCGATCCGGATCCCATCAGATCGGTTCATTTTTCAGTAACCGGATCGGTTCTTTTTTTATTTCCACCGGACCAGTCCGGATACTATCCGATCAGTTCTTTTTTATTTCAACCGAATCGGTCCGGATACTATCGGATCGGTTCTGTTGTCATCGGTTTGGTATCAATCCGGGGTCTACTGGAATGGTGTCATTTCGGATCGGTCCGAGATAAACCGGATTGGTCCGATTTTCTTCAACTTTGACTTTTTCTTTCCATCTTTGACTGGTCATAACTTTTGATCTCGATCTCCGATTTGATTGTAGTTTCTTCCAATGCTCTTGTGAAATAAGGATCTTCAACTTTCCTTTAGGCTTCAAAATGAACTCCATGTGTAAATTTATGCTTTTGCCCTTTGACTTGTCTTCCTTTCTTTTCTTCCTTTCTTCCGGTTTCTTTCTTTCTTTTCTTGCAATAAATACCTGTAAAATCCATAAGAAATACACGAAACTCGGGGTAATCGTTAGAAATAGTCAATGATAATGATATGGGATAAAAACGATTCAATTACTTTATTCGAGATATCAAAATCACTAACTTAAGGGGCTAAATTCAGAAGAATTTATGCTTGGTCAAATCTCCCTAACTTAGAACTTTGCACGTCCCGGGCAATGTAAATGAAGCTACCCCAAGTTTTATTTTTTTAAATTTATTTTGAAATTCCACTTTTGCAGGCATGCGATTGCATTGAGCATATGCAACAAGCCTTTAAACCCCTAGGTTACCCTAGTAGGATGAGTGTTGTCTCGTGAGGGTTTGCAGTGAATGCACCCACAAAATTCTTTATTGACTCAAATAAATATCAAAATACTTAAAAATTGTACAATTTAAACTTTTCAAAAAATAATCACCATAAATTTGTATTCAAATGTCTCAAACCATAGTGTGTGTGTGTGTGTGTGCAAAGCCAGAAATTAAACCTTAAATTTCCACTGATTGAGCATTACGTTACTTTTCGAAAATTCGTTTTGATTTCAAATTCTCACGGAATGCTCTCTCAAACAAATCACTCGGAATGTGGCTAATCTCTCGGTATGCATGATATAAAGAGTAAATATAATGGACACAAATTCATGCATATAAAATTGAAAAGAAGGAAATATATGGTGAAAATACCTCATCATCGGAGTACAGTTGTTAGGAAACGGGAACATCACTTCTAGCTCACACCATTTAATCTCTCATATTATCTTTTTATGTCTTAGCTCTCCATGCAGTAATTAATTTCGCCATTCGAACTCGGTTACGACTTTTCGGGTTAAAAAGTGTAAAGGGTAAAAATTGGAATAAACGGATTGTTTGGAATTGGAAAATGTCCTTATGACGTCCATTTGTGCTTTTTTGAGCATTTGCTCATTTTTCTCTTTCTTTTTCTATTTTCATTTTTTTCTTTTTTTTCTATTTTTCTTTTCTTGCCCCTTTTTTTTTACTACACACTTTGGACTTACTTGATGAATTTCCAATTTTTCTAAATTCCGGGCTATTTGGGTTTTTCGGGTTATCAAACGAAAGGAAAATATTTTATTAGGCTCAAAGTGGGTTGCAAAGGTATAATTTTGTTTTTCATAACTTTTTATGGCTAATATTTTTGGGTTAAACAAAAGAGGGCCTACTTCATTGTCCAAATTGCTAATCACATTATCGCATCTCGAGATTAATTAAGTTTAGAGATATATTTAGCACGAATTTCAAGACAACATTTCACACATTTCCCATAACCGATCATAACAAAGGATTGAGATCATCAACGACTTATTAAAATGCTGAAAATAACTTTGAGTTAATCATAAACTCGAATTGATTTAAAAACTCATAAAAAATTGAAAGGCTCAAAATCTCACTGGGTTTGATCAATCTCCACACTTATTCGTTAAGTCGTCAATTTTCTTTCAATTTCCATCTTCGGTCAATTTTGGCTTAGTGCATTTTGATTGTTAACAATTTGAGACTTTAAATAGAATAAAGGTGATATTTTTGAAAATTTTAAATTCCAATTTTTATTTATTTTGAAGAAAAATATTTTTGACTTTTTCCAATTTTTTTTTTAATTTTTTTTAATATATATATATGCAAAGTTTTGTGAATACGCACTTATCATTCCCCCTAACTTAGTCTTTTGCATTGTCCACAATCAAAAGGACGATAAAGCTAAATAAGACGAAATAAGGAATGCGATAAATAAAACAAGCAAAGTACTATAATAAAACTGTGTAGGACAACACAACTGTGTAAACAAAAGATAAAAACATTGCAACGTAACAGAACATAACATAACCAGAGGGGGATTGGGAAAGGTTCCAACAGGCTGCCTACGGGCCCCTCGTAGGGTCGTCTGGAGCCTGGTGAAGGGTCGGCCCCTCGTAGGGTCGTCTGAGGGGTCGTCCGTCTGGAGGCAATCTTCAATCAGGCCGAGGATATAAACGGGTATATCAGTAATAACAAAAATAATCAGGTCAGTCTTATACTAAAGAATTCCTTTAACAATAATCGAAAAATTATCAGGTCAGTCTTATACCAAGGTTCATGTATTCTATTTAGTCTTACGATTCAGGAGCCAGGTAAATATCGAATATATTATACTGAAATGCACTCAAAATGCAACAATCATATTAGTAATTTGACTATTGGAGGTTAAACTTGTACTATCAAACTGGCAGACATTAAAAATCATAAATTAGTACCCCGAATATCTTAAACCCGGAAGACAAAATATAAACTATAAATTATTACCTGAACAACAAAACGTAAACACCCAATAATCCACTAACAACAAATGATTATTGAACTCATATTGCAAGTGATTTGGGCCAAAAGATTTGTTATGTGAACCCATTTTAAGTCGAATTTGCACGTGCACGTGTGTAGAGAGTGATGGAAAGCAATGTGCATGGTAGCAACTCAAAACCAAAGGCAGCCAAAGTAGACCATAATTAAATAAAAACACATAGATTCCCAATTTAAGACAGAAAATCCATAACTAAGAGCATATTCAGTAGAGTACAAATAATAGCATTTAGGTAATTTTTGTCATTATGATATACTACTTGCCAAAACTCCTAATATGAGTGTTTATCAATTTGTCTATTGATTATCCCCTACCATATAAAGTGTTTTTTCATTAAATTTCAAAAGTGAACGTGTTTGCTCAGTTTGTTTTAGGAATACCCATTACTCCATTAGACAGGGAAAAATTTAACTTAACGTGCACTCGAGGGTTTTTTCGAGACTGCTAGAATCTGATAACAAAAATAAAGTTTTGGCCAAAAACAAAAATGGACATTTATGCTGATGTGAACTACCAGTTTAGCATAATTGTTAAAAATCTATAATCTCTGAAATCACCCCATCTTTGAGGACAAATCTAATGAGTAATGACACATTTATAGACTCATTAATATGAGGACTATTCAAGAATAAAGAGAATCGAACTTTGAAAACTGCAATAAGGATATCTCGAACCTGAATTTGAAACCACCAGATCCTGATCCGTTCAAGAGACGTTAATCAATAATTCATGTAACTTGGTGGGTAAATCATGGAAGAACTTGCATTTCATTGATCATACACCTAAAGTTTAAGAGAGTATTAATCATAATAATGAAGATAATACAAATTAGGAGTAAATAAAATAGGAAAGAAAACATAATACAATAGTAAAGTATGCTAAAAATTTGTGAAAATGATTTGAAAATATAGGTGAGGCTTTTTGGTAAACACCTGGAATGCATACACATGAAAAATATAACCTAAGGCTCAAAGGCAGTCTGTTTTTCACCAAAACAGAGATAGAAATGGGATTAGCATCGTTTTGAATGTTACGAAGGGGACCTGTAATAGCTCCCACAGATGAAGTATCCCCAACCGAAAAGTGTCTGCAGGAGGAGGATTTGGAAACTCGCTTGAAATTATAGGAGCAAACCGTTCGAAATTTTATACGGTAAGAAGATAAGTAGCGACAAGGTCATCGAAGAGAGTGCCAGCGATCTGTACCCCAAATGATTTATATGGACAGTAAGGAACTTCAAATCTGGCCTCATCGTAGCCAATTAATATATCTACATGACCACCATAACTATACGAAAATCATCAAATTTATATGGACAACATAAACAATATATCTTTGTGCATAAATGATAACTTTGTAATCTACTGCTATTGCTGTATACAAAGCCTCTGTAACATAGGTAACAAAAATCATATATCTTTGTGCTTGAAACAATAAAAGTTTGAGATGGAGATCAAATATCTGTGAAACAAATCATATATCTGTGTAACAAATCAAAGAAAGTAAAATTTTGTAAAATACCAAAGAATCTACAACTGAAGTACCATCAAGTCTAATTTTTTAAAATACCAAAAATTTATGTTTACAAATGACTGAGGAGAATCATATTTATTATTGAGAAATATCAGTGTGCAAACAAATTAGTTTGCAAAATCAGTGTGCAAATGTAAACTTAGAATGAGCCTAAGATCGACATATAAAGTTGCAAGTCTCTGAAAAAAATATACAATGGTTTCTTATTCAGTGATGTTGATCTTCTTGATTTGGTTCCTGTTCATGAGAAATGCTTCTCCATGTACAATGGTTTTTGAGAAATAATTTTTTTTATAAGTCTCTGTAAAATGCTTCTCCATTGAAAAAAGTTATAAGTCTTCGATTGCCTATTCAGTGGACAATATAACATATACAGTGTATATGTGTATTGAAACAAATCATATATGCTACATCCACATCTACTCACTGTATTGAAACAAATCATACGTGCCACTAATAAAAGTGTGTGTGTAAGTGTGTATGTGTCTTAAATAAAGCTACCTTGAACACAAAAAAGATGAGAATGCCATGAATCAACAAATACCTATAAATCAAGATGGGAATTCCCCTTTTTTTTCTCAACACCTGATCAGTTTTTCTATGGCTCCCTTTCCATCATCAAGTTGCTTTAGCTTCGCCTTAACGGATTGTTAATCCCTTCGAACTCTATCAAGATCACCACCTATAATTTGAATCAATAAATGACAGATTATAACACCTGAATTGACATAACAATGACCAATATATGAATTTGAATCAATAAAATGACTTAATTAAAAATGCCTAATATGTGCCACTAATAAAAGAGTGTATGTGTCTTAAATGAAGCTACCCTGAACACAAAAAAGATGGAATACCATGAATCAACAAATACCTACCAATCAAGATAGGAATTCCCCTTTTTTTCTCAACACCTGATATGTTTTTCTATGGCTCCCTTTTCATCATCAAGTTGTTTTAGCTTCACCTTGACGGATTATTAATCCATTCGAACTCCATCAAGATCACCACCTATAAAAATAGAACCATAATACCACACCACGTCGAGAGATATATGAATTAAACATATTTACTCCAAATAGCTTGATTAAGCATATCTATGTAAAAACTCATGGCTTATAAAAGGTCCAAATATATATATTTAGCATACATTATTCAAGTTCATGGAATGATAAACATATTTTTTTTAGATAATCTACTCGATAATAAATAGTCAACGAAAGAGAGTAATACATATCATTATATAAGTGAATTGTCTCACAACCTGCTAATACATATCATTAGATCAACCATTGTCTCATAACATGCTATTTTGCAGGTAATTTGGAGTTGGAACAACCCTTTATATTTTCCCTAACATGACTCACATATGGTGAGAGCAATCAACGCCCACTGTTGAGAAATGCAAGGGTTCACGATACTTCAACCTGAGGTATTATTAAACCATAGTGGTCTGCACATATGCAATGGTTTACGATAAATAATCCACTGTTGGTATAGGTTGGGCACTTAATGTCCAATGACTTATTGCTAATATCATAAACAATTTCATTGTTGATAAGAACTGCAACATCAGTGTTAACGCAAAAAGTCTCCGTCTATGCGGCCCAGTCAGAAAAGGACACATGTCATCCTACGTGACAATATTTATACTTGCTCGAAACCTGAGGAAAGTTGGTCGGCACCCGAGGAGAGTTGATCGGCACTCGAGGAGAGTTGGTCGGCATACCAACCAACTCAAGGAAGACCAACAACCCAAGAAGACCAACATTTATATTCATTGTATATAGATGTAAATGTCTGAATGTATAAAGACATTCCATCTCTTGGACTCCCATCACTATAAATGCATGCATTCCCTTGGTCAAAGGGACAGGAGACACGATACACAAGATACACACAATCTGAACTAAGTAATTCTCTACACACCTCTCTTTCTCTCTCTACACCATATTGCGCTATTGTATATCCCTGGGAATAAAAGAACAGTGGAAGTAGGCTTTATTCATAGCCGAACCACTTTAAAAACCTTTGTCTCTTATATGTTTGATATTCTTGTTTATCTTCATCTTCAATCTCATCCTCATCATTTATCTGCTATTGACGCCACTAAAATGGCATAGACCATTTTTTATCTTCAACAGATTGGCACCGTCTGTGGGAATTCGACACAAGAATTCTTTCCATTCTTATTTGAAGAGATGAAGATCATCATCATATGCTAAGTTTTCTCTATCTTTGCTTATAATCAATTACATGTTGTACATACATCTTTTATATTTACGAAATCTGCAAAATATTGCAAATTATGCTTTTCTATTCATAAATTGTTGGATCAATTTATATTCACGAATATGCATAGCCATAATCGTAAATGTTAAGAAAGTTCTATACAGATATATTTTATACAGACATACATGAGATATTTTGATTACATCCCTCGTACTGAATTTATACATGGGTGAAAATCCAAACGTTTTGGTTTCCTTGTTTATCAAATGATCTCTTAACATGGATTCAATCAGATTCACTTTCTCTTTCTTTAAAAAAATTATTTTCTCTGCACAGATGTTAACCATATCATTTCCTTCAATTATGTGGATGATCTGTACACTTAACTTTATTTGTCTACGAATCTGCTTATTTTTTCATTATAATTGATCATTTTGAGATGAATCTGGTAAGAAGTTTTCAGTGACTCCTTGAATACCTAACCCTCCGTGATGATATTTTATCTCTGATTAAAAATTCAAAACCAAAATAACTTTCTCTCTCCCGAATAACTGTTTACCCACCTCCGTGAAAAAAAGGGAATATGAACCGACATAAGTGACCCGACTGGGAAGAAAAAAATGTTCAAATTTAATCCCTTCAATTCCAACATTCTATAGCGAATGAAACTGAGGAAAAAAATTTGAGATCGAAATCCCAACCGTCGGATTTTTATCATTCTTCGATCAAGCTCTCACATATCAACAACACCGACAAAGATCCCCTTCATCGTCGGCAACCTAAAACAAAGTTGTGTTGATAAATATGTTTTAAATATCTTTTTTGGAACACGAAGTCAGCAGTGAAGCGCGTTTAAAATTCTTTGGGTTCATTCGAATTAGAGTTTACAGTAGGTCTGATCAACAATTGGTATTTTCCCCGGTTGTTTCCCCGATCTACATGGCCACAGTACCATAATCTCATTGACTTGGTCAGCGGCTTTCCCCGATATTAATTGGTCGACCAAATTATACTACAACAAGGATCACTTGTTAGTATCAAAGTCCTTTTTAACAGGACTAGATTTATTTTTGATGATCGGAAGAATCTATTATAGGTCGGAGGCATCCAACATTGAACGGACATAACCCGTAAGGTTGGTCGGCGTGGCTACCAGATTTTCTTGCACAAGATTGGAAGCTTCTTGCATCATCTAATGTTAATCGACAATCATCTATTGATAATTTATTGTTGGTCGGTGACCATCCAACCTACTCTTGGTCGTCAACATCCACAGTTGGTTGGCAGCCAGAGATAAAACAAATAAAGATTTCTTTAAGGGTGATGGGTTTCAGACCTCATGTTTGGGACCCAAATTTATTTGACTTCATCAAAATAAAGTTTTACCATTTAAGAAGGACTTTTGGTTTATTACACCAACTTATAAATTGGGTATTTGATATAGTACCCCACATTTATATTTCCACACATTTATATTTCCAAGCTTTATGTGGAGTACCAGCTCTCCACACCTTAAAATCACATGAGAAAAATATTTTTAAAATCAACTTATATTTGGTCTTTTACTTGAAAATAAAATGTCTAGCATTTTTTATAAAAAAATTGCTCACATTAACACACAAAGTATAACATATCATTTCATGTTGTGATATTTTTATTGCCCGGGCAAATACATATTATATATTATTTGGCTGAATAATTTTGCTAATGATAATTTCTATGAGATTCAGTTTCAACAGGTGTTTGGGCAATTTATTAAACTCTATAGGTACAAGATTCAGTGCCGACGAATGCTCGAAAACAATCTTAAGCTTTTGGAAAATATTATCATTGCTCAGCATTATGAAATTTTGCCTCAGCGAGGCACTATTGATTTTATTATTGCTCTGATTTATGCTCAAGCACGAATCATTCTCTATATCCATTCGGATGCATATTATATATTCATCTCAACATGTATCTCGGTAAAATATTTAGTGTTATATATATTCAGTTCCGAATAGATCTGCAACATTTATTATATTTCATCCCCAACGGACAGTTGGTCTGGGTAATTCTTATTTATATTCAGGCCCGACAAAGTATTCAGCCATATTCTTATGTTCTGGAAAATATTATCCTTGTTCGGCATTATGCAATTTTGCCTCGACAGGTCAGCCAAGCACTTTATTATTATTCTGAATCATTCTTTATGTCTATTCGGATGCATATTCTATATTCATCTCAGGATGGAGCTCGGCAAAATATTTATTATCATATATTCATCTCCACGGAAATCTGCATCAGTTATGATATTATCTCTAATAGACCGTTGGCTGGGAAAATTCTTCTCTCTATATATATTCATCAACCACCAACTAAAAGTTGGTCGGCATCAGTAACCACAAACTAAGGTTGGTCGGCATCAACAAACCTAACCAATAATGTTGGCACAACAATCATATAAGGCAAGGTCTGTTTGATTATGAGTTACCTCAAGGGGCATCTAAAACTAAGCAAGAACATGGGATAAATTTTCCATTGCTTAGGCACTTATGGGCAATCTAGATAAGATTGTTACAACTAGGCAGGAGCATGGGATAAATATTCCATTGCCTAAGCACTTAAACTGAGCAGGAACATAGGATAAATATTCCATTGCTCAAGCACTTATGGGTGATCAAAAGATCGCTACGACTAGGCAGGAGCATGGGATCAATATTCCATTGCCTAGGCACACTAAGACAAATAGAAATTGGAAAATCGTCAATTCATATACAAAGATTACACAGAAGATAAATTTCATGATTATATATTATTGTTTGAGGAATGCCTAGGAAATTTATTGTTCTCTAACAATGCAGGATCAATCAATTCCTTATTATTATCTGGATTTCTTATTAAGCCCGGCAGATGGTTGGCACTTTATTTATCTGGATTTCTTATTAGGCCTGGAAGATGGTCGGCATTCTTATTATTTATCTGGATTTCTTATTAAGCCCGAAAAATAGTCGACACTCTCATTATTTATCTGGGTTTCTTAGCACTTCTATATGGATTTCTCACTAGAACGGATATTCGATGCAAATTATATATTATTGGATCATTCTATCAAGTCCTGGCGAATGCTCGGGCATCATCATTATTATTCAGTCTCCTAAGCCCAACTGGGATCCACATGCACCGATCAATGGCACATACCAGAATCAGATTCCTAATTGGAATATATCACATTCTTAATTAGAATGCCCACAAATTCCTAATTAGAATATATCACATTCCTAATTAGAATGCCAGCACATTTCTAATTGGACTATGTGTTGAAAGCAGTTTTACTCAACCAAAATTACTTGGTCGACAAATTATTTCTATCATCACATCAGGACAGTATGGAAATGCAAACATGAAAAGTTCTTGGGAAGTTATTTTTAGGGAACATGTCCTCAGCCTTATCTTTTCTAGCAAGACCAACATACTTTAAGGCCAAGAAAGCATTCAGAGTTCATATTCCACACTTGGGGGCTTCTACTACAGAATTAATTGTTCATTCGGTGGAACATTCTCATAACATTATGCAATATCAGTCGAGCATCAAATTCAACTCCATAAACTTACATGGTCAGGGCCCCGACTAATCATCATTCAGGAGTTATTTTTGCTCAGGAGTTATGTTTTTTAAGTTCAGGTGGTATATTCAGGAGTTAGTTTTGCTATTGAAGTTCATGAGGCATATTCAGGAGTTATTATACACATGTTATTGAAGTTCAGGGGTCATATTCAGCATCTACTACTACTGCTGTCCCGACTAACACTGAAGAAGAAGTTGTACTTATATGTAAATGTTTCAAAGATTGTTACTAGCTCGACACTAATCAGATTGAAGAATTGGGTTCAAAAGCTAACAAATTAGATCAACAAAGAACTAAGAGGAGTAAAGATCAGAAAAATCAAACATGGACAATTAGCACTCAGTTGGTCGGCTAACCAACCAACCAACCAACCAGCACACTTGAAGATTATGACAAGCTACAAGATGCAAACTATGAAGTTACTGCATCCAGATTCCCAGGGGTGATACATAGCACACGTTCGCTTGACGAACAGAGTTCCTTACAAGAAAGATTAACTCCAACGCAACCATCAATCAACCTGAATCATCCGTTGACCAGAATATAGTGTACTTTATGTTGAACAAATCAAGACGGCGGATCAATAATTTCATTATGCACGATCACCGAGCAACATTGCAGAATAAATACTCCATCCTTTCAGTAAACCATCAAGCATGGATCATTAGGGGCTTTTGTTAACTCAAAAATTCTCCATCTATGCGGACCAGTCAGAAAAGGACACCTGTCATCTGAGGAGAGTTTCTCGGCACTTGAGGAGAGTTAGTCGGCACCCAAGGGGAGTTGATCGGCACCCGAGGAGAGTTGGTCGACATACCAACCAACGCACGACATACCAACCAACTCAAGGAAGACCAACCACCCAAGAAGACCAATAATTATATTCATTATATATAGATGTAAATGTCTGAATATATAAAGACATTCCATATCCAAAGATATTTTAAGATATAAAATTATAACGTATAGGTACGCTCAAGAAGGGAGTGAGTTGACACTATTCCTTCTCATATCCAAAGATATTTTAAGATATAAAATTATAATGTAAAGGTAGACACAAACTATCATCCGTAAAAAAAGATTCTAATGATATGTATTAGCAGGTTATGAGATAATTGGCTGATATAATGATATGTATTACTCTCTTTCATTGACTATTTATCACAAAATAATTGATAGACACAACATAATTGATATCATAAAATATAATTACCTTGAATGAGCAAAGGTGAAAACAAAATCTCACAACTATAATGAATTAGTTCGGGCAAAGAATTTCAGATTGATTTCATGGGTCGAATGAAGATTGATTTCAAACTATGAACAAAACCTCATAAATATTATATGTAAGAAAAAACAAAACAAAATCTAAATAATATACTCATTGAGTAGTATAGATAGAGCTGATGAAATTCAGTGTAACTGTCAAAACAGGGAAGGACCGGTGAGCGGCGCAGTTGATGCGTAGTCACCCTTTTTCTGGTGGTCTCATACCGGTTCAGAATATCTGTGAAATATATGCTTCTATATTATATATGCAATCATTTTTTCACTTCTACGGTACTCGATAACCAAATGCTTAACCAATATCACATTAAAAAACAATTGGGAAAACTGAAAGCACTTAACTTTAGTAGAGTAAAATAAACTAACCCACTCCTGCTGTTAGTGGCACTTAACTTTAATACATTATCTTCAATAACTACACAAAATGATAATCCCATAATATGTGGAGCTCAGAGGCTTCCTCTTTTAATGTAGACATAATTTGAGAGGTTTTCGACAACTCTTAAATCGTCTCTGCCTGTAGTATGACCTATGCAAAGTAAACAAAAGTGTATGTGTGAGACGGGAAATTAAGATAATAAAATTTAAAAAAGTGTATGTGTGAAGCTCACGTTTGAAATCAAAACTGATATGTTTCAGCCATAAGAACATGAATATAATAATCTTCCAACTAATAGCAAAATGTTTCATAAATGTTTTCATAAAAACTTCATCATAAATTTTTATGCCATTTCTGCTTCAATAATTGAACGTCCCATTCCTGTGTTTTTTATTTCAAACCCACTAAATCTCGTCGAATAATGTTAGTCGAATCTACAAAATAAAATAAAAATGTAACGATTTAAAAAAAGTGATGTTATAAACAACGCTATTATGAAGGAAACCGTCAACATGCCTTGAGTTTGAACCGAAGATGTAATATAATCACAACAGGAGTATTAAAAAGGCTAACATGGTTTCAAAGTAACTAAGCTTAAACTGTCTCAGTAAGACCCAAGATAGAAACATCATCCATAAAAAAACTCAGCCAAAAAGCCTCGATTTGGAAACTTGAACAAAAAAATCAAGAATATTTACTGAAATAATCAAGGCTGTCTAACAGACCGAAACACACTAATGGTTGTCTAAATCAAATTTGTCAATAGGTACGCATTCATACACGGAACCGTAGGTATTCACAATATAAAGATAGAAAAAAAATGCAAAAATATAGAAAATCTAAGCCAACAGTTGTCATACACAAATAATATATTAATGAAATACACAAAGTTCCAATCAAAGAGAGAATGTATAACTGATTAGGTTTTAATCTAGAAAAAAACATAAACACCAAAGCACAAACAAAAAATTAGATCTACGAAATGTTATTTTGAACTAAAAAAATACAAAGTTCTAATGAGAGAGAGAGAGAATGTGTACCTGATTAGATCTGCAAAAAAATATCTTCGTCATAAAATACCTATTTAGATCTGTAAAAAAAGTAATTAGATCTGAAAAAATCTGTAAATAAGAAATTCATCAAAATAGTACAAATCCCTGGGAATCATTCCATATTTCTAGATCTATATAAGAAATGAACCAAACCCCCTAACATCACATGTTTCTTCCAAAGTAAACCAATCAAATCCATATCAAACTAACAAATAAGAAACCAAAAATGGTTTGTTGACATCACCGATTTGTTGACAAATTAGAAATCAAAATGGGTTTGTTGACAACTAAGAAACCCATATCAAACCCAACACTAACTTCATCGTGATATAATATGCAATCAGTTAAAACAACTTACCCCAAATTGAACCACAAAAGTCTTAGATCTGTTGTCTGTGTGAATGTGTGTACATGTATGTGAGTGCGTGCGTGTGTAAGAGAGTAAGAGAGAGAGAGAGATTACCTGATGGTGTCAACCTTGGAGGCTGATGGAGGCATTATTGGGGCTAACTGGCTGCGGGAAGGTTTGGGAAAAAACTCGAAATCAGTGAGAGGGGAGAATGAAAAGTTGGTGTGAGAAGTGAGAGAGTGTGAGAAGTTGATAAAATAGGCTTTATAAAAGTACCCCCAATTTTTAATTGAAGTTTAAATTTAGCAAGCAAATAAAAGAGGGGGAAATCAAATAATTGAGGGCAAAAGAGGTAGTACAGGAGAAAATAATAAAGATGACATCATCTTTTGTTCTTATGACATACATAAGTTTCCTACTTTATTATATAGATATTAGATAATTTAATTTTAACAATTTTTAATACACATATATATTGTAGCACACAAAATTTCATTATACTTGAAAATTCTATTTGTAATATTTATTTGGTAAAATTAAGATTATCATTCTATAAAAGAAATTACATTTTACGTAGTCCACATATCGACCACAACACAAACTATAATGAAGTAGATAAGCAACTTGCTAGAACACTAATTCCACCCAAATTAACGGTGTTAAGACCCAAAAAATTTGAAGCAATAATCAGGCCTACCTCCTACACAAAGCAGCGCCCAACAAATGAGTAAATTATAACTATACTCCCTAAACTATAATAGGATTTCAGTTTACCCCTTATTATTTTTTTTGGTGTCGTTTTACCCCTTTAAATATTGGGTGGTTTTAAAATGATCAATCCATAACTGTTGGTTTTTGGACGGAAATACAAAAGTTACTTTTAATAATAAGCGAGTTTACGATAGTATCCCTCAAAAGTGTTAAAAAAAGGGGAAAGTACTCTTAGGTCCCTCACAAATAAATTTTAAACACTTAGGTCCACTAATTATGTTCTTGTGAAAGTTCACGCTAGTGGCATAACAAGTGGACTTAATAGTAAATTATCCTTAAATGTTTAAAAATTGTTACCAAGGGACCTAATTGTAAATTGCCCTAAAACAAATCATCAACTCTATCCCACACACACATACGTCGTCCACACCCTTAATTCTCCAACCCATAACCTACAACACTCTCACACAAGACCTTTTTTATGGATGAAAACCAATAAACCATCTCAAAAACCTTTCTTATCAAAATCGAAACCCACCTCAATCTCCACTCCAACCACCAATATCTAAAAATCCTTCAAACCATAATCTCCTCCCTCTCCTTGTCCCCCAAATCACCTCCTTCATCGACACAACCACCTCTGCCTCCTACCGCTCCAAAGGTCGCCTTATCACCACCAGCTCTATCTCCGAAAAAATCCAATTTTACCCCTTACCCAAACCTGCTCCGCCACTTGAAAAGCCACGCCCGACCCATTCACCTCATCAAATACTCAATTATAAAAAAACGTCAGTGGTTTAAATACCTGGCCATAATATTACCCTAAATCTCAAATAATAATTAAAATGTTTCAACACAGTGCACTAAATTTGAAAATATATTCCAAATTATATTTTAACAGTTATAAATAGCAAACAGTGAGAAAAGTAATATTTTTCACAAAATAAGAAAACCCAATAACAAATAATCAATATTTTTTCAACATCCCAATATTTTTAATAACCCAAAAAACTTATATTTTTTAGAATGTAACACTTCAATTTTGAACTAATTTAATAAGTTACTCGATAGTCAATAGATGCTTAGATGTAATATCTACTTAGTAGTAAAAAAACTTATATAATCACCAAATAAAATAATATTTTTAATCATGTAAACTTATTCAACATTTAATATTGACCATTAAAGTATAGTGTTACTGTTACATTTAACATTAACCGTTAAATTTATTTAATCATTTAACAAATATATGTGACAACCCGTCTACCCTATTACCGGACGACCAATGCCTATTAAAATAAAACATGAATCTTAGTATAATTTCATTCTCAGTATCACTGTCGCAACAAATAATATAAATAATACGAATAAAACCATACACTAAAATGAACAGATAAATCACCATGCATAAATAAATAATAAAAATGAACCAAATAAACCATCGATCACCAAGCAGCAACATCCACTAAATAAAACTGAGTAAGAACTGAGTAATGAAAAATAAACTCATATCTCAACTACGGGCAACACGCCCAAAATGAAATACTACAATGAAATAATCCTATCTAGATAGAATGAGTTGAGGTGTCTAAATCAATCCTGTAGCGTCCACAGCTACCGCAATGGTAAGAAAAGATCTATCCATGCGGTCCTGACTGCTGCTGCTGTTGCACACGAGTTTTAAAAAAAAAAAACAATTTGTCCATGGGTCAAAGCCTGAAAATTTTTAAAATATATTGCAAGTAATTAATTGTTTTAAATAGATAAAACTTGTAGTATTCGTCGACTCAACTATAGGTCATTAACGTATAAGCTTCATAGACACTTACTTAGGCGATTATCGGATACCTCTATTCGTCCCTGATTATAAGAAAAGCTCCTTTATCACAAGTTTGATATTTTACTGTTATAAAGCCATGCCTTTCGACCTTAATAATGATAAAGTAGCATACTAGTGCCTCGTGAGCAAGATTTTTAAAAAGCAGATCGATCCAACTACAGAGGTTTACATTAATTAATTGCTCATCAAGAGCAAACATTCTTCTGACCACATCAGAGATCTCTCCAACACCTTCAAAAGTATCATAAACTATACGATGACGATAAATGCCTTTCCAAGTATGCCTTCAAAGTCAAGTACGATAAGTTTTTGGAATACCTGGTAACGCAAAGAGGGATTGATGCCAATCCAGACCAAATTAAGTCCTTTCAAGACATAAAGAAGCTGACTAGTTTAAGTCCTCAATAGTGGAATCGTTGGTAACATAAACCACTGTTGCAGAAAAAATAAAGAAAAGTTAACAAGACGATTATATAAGAGGAGGAACTTTACTTATAGAGAGACAAGTGATATGAGGAATTATGGGAGGATACTTGAAGCTTTTGAATATGCTTTACAAATGAAATGAAGGGACAAGAAGTGATTTGGGTTATTTTGGAGGCAACTATCAAAACCACAATTCTTAAAACCTAAGACATAATTAAGCATGATTTTTTTGTGGCTTTACAACCAAAAAAGGACGTCATTTAATCAACCATACGTAAAGGCTATTTTACCCTCTGACCAGGGAAAGATTTTGCACCGTAAGCGATGAAAGTTTTGGGGGCAAGTGTGGGATCCGTAAATTTATGACTCACAAAGGCACATGGGATACACATTCCTGTAAAAAACGGGAATCAACATAATGATTTCATTTTAAATAACTTCCCAGATTAACACGTAATAAGACATAGTGGTAAGGATACGTTCAAACAAAGCTTATCACCATGAGATGATAAGTGATAAGGGGAGATTCTAATATTTTGGGGACACTAGTATTTAGCATTATAAATAAGTGTAGAGTATAACTATACTTACACAATTTCATACCCATTTTCCACACCCACCGACTAAGACAAATAAAGCATGGCCCACCAAAAAAGCAAGCTTAAACTTAAAAAAAAAAAACTGACCTGTATCAAGTTCCATCTTTCCTTTGTGGCGCCAATACACATTTTCTTTGTGGCACCAAACCTCACACGGTAAACAAAACCCACATGTGCCAATTTTTTATCAAATTTTTTGGCCATATTCTCCGGCAAAATTTTCGGCAATACACACTCACACACACACACACACACACACACACATATATATATATATATATATATATATATATAGAGAGAGAGAGAGAGAGGTTCTTAAGTGAACCAAAATAATGAACTTCTTAATGAACATAATAAGACATTAAAAAATGACCCTTAACTCCTTGTTGTAATTAGTCCGCCCCAGCTAATACACACATACGAACACATTACAAACATTACACCCCCCAAAAAAAATCTTTGACTTAATTCTACAGCTCTAGCCATAGCCAACCTCTCACCCCATTACAAATCTGACCCTTAAACCAATAATTTTGATTGGCGACGTCAAACCCTTACTCTCTTACCCGGATAGACACGTATCTGTTGCTATACCTGGATCCACACCACTTCTCCCTCATCCATGAGCCTGAAATTTGGCCATCCTCAAAGCTCCAACCAAACTCCTACCGGGCCCAGTCTCTATAACTCGACCTGCACGTCGGCACCCAAAAAAACCCGTCTCGAGCCAGAAATCCGAACTGCTTCAATACCCGAGACTCCTACCTCCGGCCAAAACCTAATAAAAATCGACCCATACTCACATACCCCCCTCTGATATGACCAACTCTAACCCACTGTCTAATTGACTCTACTTACGGTGAACCACCTGCTCGATCCACCATAACCCATAACAAACCCATCAATCCGTCAACCCTGTCACAAATACAAAACATGGAGTCACCCTCACAAGAAACTTCTCAAAGAATTTAGTCAAATAATATTTCAGTTTAAAATTATCGTGTATATATGTCGTTCTCCGACAGGTTAGATGTTGCCGGCGACAGATGGGTGCGAGCTCGGGTATAGCAGGTTGGTTGTTGGACGTGGAAGTGGAGATCCCTTATCGCTAGCACGGATCAATTACAACAAAGAATTAAAATAGATGGGGTTATTTTTCAATGTCTTATTATGTTCATTAAAAATTTTATTATTTTGATTCACTTAAAAACCTCTTTATCTCTCTCTTTACACACACACACACACACACACACACACACACTAGGGTATGCTTGTGCCTGAAGGCATGCTGATAATCACAAAACGACAAATTTTTAAAATACATAATTGCAAAAAGGCACAAATTTCGTTCCCCAACAAAACAAAATGTAATTTTTAAAAAATTGGCCATAATCTCCTTTATTTTTAGGACTATCCACCCTGCTTGAGAAATAACAAATAGTCCAACAACATTCAAATAGTCTAAATTCATCAAATAGACTCACATATAACATGAAATATACAATATTCTTCAATTGAATTCACACTGTGTCTCAAATTAATGAAGTGTCAATATAAAAAAAAGGGCATAATCTCCTTTATTTATTAAACTATCCACCCTGCTTAAGGGGTAACAACCAACCATACAAATTCAAAATGTCCAAATTCATCAAACAAATATTTCAACGAAACAAACTTCTTTAAAAAAAATCACATATATGTTAATTGAGGTTGTCCCACGTGTTCCACTGTAATGATTGTCCGTAGTTTTCAAAATGCAACCTGATACCAAACAAAAAATATAGTTAGTCAATTGAAATAGCTAGTCAAATATAATATAAACCATGTTAATTATTAATTATATACCAAATACACTATATCGCTAACATGACGCTAGAGAGTTCCCAAAAGAGGGACTTTGTAACAAAATACATAGTTTATGGTCGTTCGTTATGTGAGACCTTACCTACTAAGGATTTATAAAATCTGAGTGATCAACATTTAAAGTAACTCATACATCTACACACCAAATAGTGACGCAACTATAAAATAACTGTTGATACCAAATTTAGTCTGCTGACATGGACCATTCACTAAAAGACACGTGTAAACCTACATGGCAATTGCAAGCGCCCCAATGAACTAAGGGCTCCGAGCAACTTAAGCGTACCGAGCTATTCAGGCGGTCTGAGCTACTTAACGTACAGAGCACTCAAATCAAGGGAATAAAAAAGACGACTGCGCATTAAATGCTCATTATTATCGTACAGATGTATAAGTCTACTAGATAACAGTGCATTGTCCTTTCACATGTACAGCCTCAAGGCTTTAAATACATTGTAACCTCCTCATTAGAAGGGGACTCTGGATCTCTTGGTAAACCGGTTATCGAGAGTCCAGGCAAACAGTTAGCAATACAAAAACAGTGGACGTAGGCCATCCTCCAAAGGCTGAACCACTTTAAAAATCCTTTGTCTTATATTTATTTATTCATTTTATCTGTGATTAAAATAATTAGATCGAATCTAGTTTTTTACATCAACAGATTGGCGCCGTCTGTGGGAAACGACCGTAATTAACATTTTTCACCAAAACAATTCATTATCAATGGTCGATAATCCGGAATCTAGTAATCGAAACGTTGGGATCCCTCCAAACCCTTCTATTCCCCAAAATGTTCAAGATCTAGCTGGTATAATGGCTAATCTGGCCCAAAACTAGACGGCCATGCAAGAAACCATGCAACAACTTATACAAACTGTTCAAGGCGGAATGCCGACTCAATCAGGACAACAAAGTGTTCAGAGAAATACCTGTTTACCCTCTTCATGAACTAGGTGAATGTTATTCCCAGAGGAATCTCGATCCAGACGCACCGACTCATATCGTAGTGAGAGATCTAATGATCCTTCTTATTAGCCTGGTCGGACTTCCTCAGTACGAGCTACAGACTCTCAGCAAAACGTCATTTTATCTCCAGAAAGGACCAGTGCTCTTGAAAGGTTGAGTAGATTCTCTCATTTTGATCGTTTGGGCCCTAGGAGGAATAGAAGTCCCCTTAGGGTTGTGTCGAGGAACTCTCAACGACCATCCGATCTAAGGGAAGGCTCTGCACAATCACGACCAACTGCTCGTAATGAAAGATCCCAAGAGGCAAATTCAACGTGATCAATTGCTCGAACCAATAGGCCCGAGGAGGGAAACGATGGATGGAAGGGCTCTATTTAGAGGTTGGAAGACAGATTAGGGGAAATGGCTAAGGCCAAGAATCCTCTACAAAGAACTTTTGTCCAAGGGACACCATTTGTATAGGCAATTGTGGATTTTTCCACACCATCAAAATTCAAAGCTCCTATGGTGACGCCTAAATATGATGGAAAAACTAACCCTGTCCTTCATATAGAACAATACCAAGCTGCTGTCGATATCTATGCAGTTCCAGATGAGATGAGATGCAGGGAATTTTCAGGAACTCTTATCGGATCTGCTCAGATATGGTACAACAACCTTCCTCGGGGGAAAATTGTGACTTTCTTTCAACTAGCAGAACTCTTTATTGGGAACTTCTGTTTTGGAGCGAAACCAGTCAAACGAGTAGCACACTTACTGAGTGTTAAACAAAAGACAGGTGAAAGCACCAGGGACTATATTACTCGTTTCAATAACGAGAAAGTTGAGGTAATTGATTACGAGGAGAAAACAATAATTACTACTCTGATGAGTGGACTATTGCCGGATAAATTATACTACACTTTAGCTAAGGATCCGCCTAGGACCATGGCTGAACTAATGGCAAAAGCAGCCAAAATCATGAATGCCGAGGAGGCCATGGCTATGAAGAAGAATGCAGATACTAAGGAAACTAAGGTCGAGGCTGACAAGACTGAGAAAAAGGATCAAAAGAATAATGGTGGCAACAGACAGTCGAAAGCAAAGCAAGCACTGGAACCGTTGAAGAAATTTGGAAATTATACTACTTTGAAGGTAGATATAAACCACATTCTGGAAGAGATCAAGAACAGCGAGGAGCTAAACTGGCCAGAAAAAATGAAGGTTGATCCTGACAAGAGGAATAAGTGCAAATATTGTGAGTTCCATAAAGACCATGGTCACACTACTAAGCATTGCATAGATCTCCATAATGAAATTGAAGAACTCATCAAGAGGGGAAAATTGACCAAGTATGTTGATCACCGAAATGGTGAAAAGACCAACGATCGAAGAAGGCAAAGATATAAATCTCCTCGTCGAGCAAAAGAAGACATGAAGAGAAGTCACGAAGAAGATCAAGAAGATGACCAAGATGACCCCGATCTCCCCAAAAGACCAAGGCATCCAGAACGTGAGGTATTTTCAATCCATTTTGGATCATTTGAATGTAATGTTATTACAGGTGGAGATGCAGGAGGTGGGGACATGACTGCAGAGAGGAAAGCTTACCTCAATGAGGCTCAAGCTTGCTCGTACATTCAGCGAATAAATCTGGCTGAAGATGATTGCCCGAGGAAGGTGAATAAAGATAAATTGGTCATTGGTTTTTCTAAGAACGACCTGACAGGTGTGTTATATCCTCATGATGACCCATTAGTGATCAAGATGAGAATGAAAGAAGTGGTGATTTCACGAGTACTGGTAGATAATGGTAGTTCGGCAGATATCATGTTATATCCATGCTTTGACAGTTTGAATATGAAGCTATCCCAGTTGGAGCCATATCATAGGTCCCTCCTTGGTTTTACTGGCAAGAAGGTTTTTCCGCTTAGGACGATCAAGTTGGATATGCTTATTGGTACATGGCCTGCTTGTCGAACAGAAAGAGTACGTTTTTTTGTAATGGATAAAAATGTCCAATCAGCTTACAATATCATCATGGGAAGGGTAAGTCTGAAGAAGTTCGAGGCGGTACCATCTACTGTACATCAATGTTTAAAATTTCCAACCAATTTTAGAGTGGGAGTTATGAAAGGCGACCAGAAAGTAGCTCGGGAATGCTACTATTCATCTGCCGAGCAGGAGGAACATGAGGAATCCAGAAAGAAGACTACTACCTATCAAGTAGATGAAATAGAAGATGTAGAGATTGAAACGTGTCTCAGCTCGTGAAGGGACAGGTCATGGAGGCTACTGAAAATATCATTCTGGACGACGAGCATCCAAAACGAACAACTCAAATTAGTGCATCACTAGAGGTATCGATAAAATAGAAATTGATAGCATTTCTAAGGTGTAGAAAGCAGACCTTTGCATGGAGTCATGAAGACATGCCAGGGATAGATCCGAATTTCTTGTGTCACGAGCTCAATGTGAACAAGGAAATCAAGCCAGTAAAATAGCGAAGAAGAGTGTTCAGTCCTGAGAAGAACCAAGCTATACAGGAAGAAGTAGAAAAACTACAAAAAGCCTCTTTTATTGAGGATGTCAAATATCCTGATTGGCTAACAAATGTGGCGATGGTAAAGAAGAAAAATAACAAGTGGAGGATGTGTTTGGACTTCACTGATCTTAATAAAGCATGCCCAAAGGATAATTTTCCCTTTCCCCCAAATCGATAAACTGGTGGATGCTACCTCGGGGCATGAATTGTTGAGTTTCATGTATGCTTATTCTGGTTGCAACCAGATTAAGATGAAGCCTGAGGACAGGGAGAGAACCTCTTTTATCACCCCAAAGGGAACTTATTGCTATAATGTTATGCCTTTTGGACTTAAAAATGCAGGTGCAACATATCAGCGGTGATGAACAAGGTGTTTGCGGAGCAAATCAGTCATAACATGGAGGTTTATGTTGACGATATGCTGACAAAGAGTAAGAAAGCTGCTGATCATCTCGTTGACCTAGGTCAGACCTTTGATCAACTAGAGAAGTATCAAATGAAATTGAATCCTACCAAATGCATATTCGGAGTACGAGAAGGTATGTTTCTCGGATATATTGTTAACCAACGAGGAATTGAGGCGAACCCTGAAAAGATCAAGGCTCTATTGGAGCTGCGATCTCCAACCACAAAGAAGGAAGTGCAAAGCCTCACAGGGCAAGTTGCAGCACTTAATAAATTTATGTCACGAGCAACAAACAGATGTCTCCCATTCTTCAAAACACTCCGAAAAACTTTTGAGTGGAATGATGAATGCGAGGAGGCCTTTCAAGAGTTGAAGAAGTATCTGGGGACACCTCCACTATTATCTAGACCAGTGATGGGAGAAAGACTACACTTGTACCTGGTAGTTTTAGAAAACGTAGTGAGCTCGGCGTTGATAAGAGTGGAGGACGGAGTATAAAAACCAATCTATTACACCAGCAAAGCCTTTCGAGGAGCAGAAATCAGATATCCAAGGCTGGAGAAGTTGGCGCTAGCACTGATTGAAGCAAGCAGAAGGATGAGGCCATACTTCTAAGCCCATACTATAGTGGTGTACACTGATATGCCATTAAGACAAGCTCTGCATAAACCGGAGAAATCGGGAAGATTAATATACTGGGCAGTAGAACTTAGTGAATATGATATAATTTATGAGCCTAGATCGTCGCTCAAAGGGCATGTAGTAGCAGATTTATCACAGAATTTACTCAGGAGGATTCCTCCGACGAGCAGGAGTTGAATACAGACCAACCGGTGGATGTTACAGGATCATCAAATTTAAACCCCGACCAACTTACGTCGGTGGACGAGCAGCGAGAAGTACTAGAGGAGGACAAAAAGAAGCATCAAATATTCCACCGAGGAACTCTGTCTGACCAAGAGTTTGATAATGAGGTACCTGTGTGGAATCTATATGTAGATGGCTCTTCGTGCTCTACAGACAGTGGAGCAGGGATTATTTTAAACAATCCAGATGAGGTTGATGTGGAATATGCTCTACGCTTTCAATTTAAGGCTTCTAATAATGAGGCCGAATATAAAGCAATGATCGTGGGTCTAAGCCTAGCCAAAACCATGAACGCTGAGCAAGTCGTTGTGTTCAGTGACTCCCAGTTAATCGTAAATCAAATTCTGGGAGTGTATGCAGCAAAAGGAGAATTAAGAATCAAGTATCATGCGAAAGCAATGGAGGTTGTATCGAGTTTTACTGCAATTCAGTTGATCAGAATACCGAGATTGGAGAATGCAAGAGCAGACTCCCTAGCTCGGTTAGCATCGGCCACACGCACCGAGCTACGAAGAATAATCCTAATAGAAATCCTGGTTGGTCGGAGCATTGACAAAGATCTAACGATAAACTTCATCGCCCTTGACTTGGTACCATCTTGGATGGACCCCATCAGGGCCTATATTGAAGAGGGGGATTTACCAACTGATAAGCTCACAGCCAAAAAACTGAAGTTTAAAGCTGCTCGTTATGTACTGACTAGTGGCATTTTATATAGACGAGGAATTATAGCAGGGCTACAAAGATGTGTCCATCCCTCCGAAGTGAAAGATTTGATTGAAGAGGTTCATGAAGGGTCCTGTGGAGCTCATGTAGCAGGTTGGACGCTTTTGCAAATAATAACAACACAGGGGTATTACTGGCCAACGATGAGAGCTGATTGCATAACTTATGCTAAGAAGTGCGACAAATGCCAGCGCTTCTCATCCATCCGAAGAACTCCCCAAGCATTGTTAACACCCATAACGTCCCCTTGGCCATTTTCCATGTGGGGGATAGACTTGGTCGGGCCACTTCCAACGACCAGGGGAAGATTCAAATACCTTGTGGTTGTTGTGGATTATTTTACAAAATGGGTGGAAGTTGAGCCTCTCATTGATATGACATAAGACAAATTCTATCAATTTATTTGGAAGAATACTATTTACAGATATGGTCTCCCACATGCATTCATTACTAACCATGGAACACAGTTTGACAACGAGGAGTTTGCTGCGTATTGTCATCAATCCAATGTACTGAAGATCGACTCTGCACCAGGACATCCCCAAAGCAATGGGCAAACTGAGGTGACAAATAGAACGCTGCTGAATGGTTTGAAGAAATGATTAGATGATGAAAAAGGAAATTGGATTAACGAGCTACATTCTGTGCTGTGGGCTTATCGTACCACACCACGAGCAGCAACGGGAGAGTCTCTATACATGCTGGCATTTGGAAGTGAAGCTGTCATATCTGCTGAATTGGGTCTACCCACAGATAGGGTGCTTAATTTCAATTCTCCTGTCAGTGATTTAATGAGAAGATTAGACCTAGATATGCTCGAAGAAGTCAGGGAAGAAGCAGCGATCAGGAATGCAGCATATCAACAATGAACAGCTTTGTTCTATAACAAAAGAGTGAAGAAGTGTGATTTGAAGGAAGGGGATTATGTGCTGAAGAAAGTGATCCAAAAGAATAACAACCTGGAAGCCAACTGGCATGGACCCTACAGAGTAACAGAAGTTGTTCGTCCAGGGACATACAGGATTGAAACCTTGGAAGGAGAAGAGTTTAAGAATGCATGGAATGCAGAGCATCTGCTCAAATATTATTAGTAATTGAAATTCCTATGTAATACAATTTCTTTAGTATAAATAAAGTTTTGTTTAATCCAGTTTCTCTCTTTGTTGAAATTTTTCGGAATATTAGTGCTACACACTACACAGCAATTACCACCAACTCCGGGAATCAATTACCACCAACTCCGGTTGGTCGGAAATCAATTACCACTAACTCCAGTTGGTCGACAAATCAATTACCACCAACTCCGATTGGTCGGGAACTAATTACCACCAACTTCAGTTGGTCAACAAATCAATTACCACCTACTCCGGTTGGTCGGAAATCAATTACCACCAACTCCGGTTGGTCAGAAATCAATTACCACCAACTCCGATTGGCCGGAAAATTAATTACCACCAACTCCGGTTGGTCGAAAAATTAATTACCATCAACTCCAGTTGGTCGGCAAATCAATTACCACCAACTCCGGTTGGTCGGGAACTAATTACCACCAACTCCGGTTGGTCGGCAAATCAATTACCACCAACTCTGGTTGGTTGGGAATCAATTACCACCAACTCCGATTGGTTGGGAACTAATTACCACCAACTCCGATTGGTCGGCAAATCAATTACCACCAACTCCGGTTGGTCGGGAATCAATTACCACTAAGTCCGATTGGTTAGGAATCAATTACCACCAACTCCGGTTGGTCGGGAACTAATTACCACTAACTCCGGTTGGTCGGCAAATCAATTACCACCAACTTCGGTTGGTCGGGAACTAATTACCAACTCCAGTTGGTCGAAAAATCAATTACAATCAAATCCAGTTGGTTAGTATCAAACTAAGTAGGAACATGGGATGCAAATCATTCCATTACTTAGGCCCAAAGAGTGACAAGTCACTATAATCAAACAATAAATAGGACAAGTTCCATTATCCAAAAGTAAAACAGAATGTATATATATTCACAAACAAACAAATAAGGACATTCTACAAATTATTTAGAAGAAAATAAAATGGCAAAAGACTAAAAATTTCTTCATTCAAATCAAGTAGAATTACATATGCTGTGAAAAATATACTTCATGACATAAAAAATCCTATTCTATTAGTTTTTTCCCTTCTGCCTTTGAAACAGGTTCTACTCCAGCAGGAGGATCATCTAAAGCATAAGGAGAATTTATAAAATTTACATCTCTCATCATTCTAACATTCATTACAAAGGGTCGATCAAGCAAGTGCTCCGGGCGAGATATCTCGAAGTTTGCATGAAGACTGTAATCGCCAAGATACTTGGATATCAAGCATTGAGGAATTGTACAAGCAGGAATCTAACTCATATCAAGCTTAAAAGGAGGCAAGGGCAAATCAAGCACACCGAGATCATAATAATCCCATAAGTAGTGGCCCTGCTCCAATTTTAGCACACACAATGCATTCAACCACCCTTGCTTGTACCCCTCGTTATTCGACTGCTGGATCCGAGCATCAAGATGGTAAGGGCTTCATTATATCCAGCCATCCAAAACTCCCTGGGTTGTTTATGGAACTGATAAGTTAATCTCTCCAGTTGCTCATGGAGCCTCTTCACAAGGTTTTCTTTATTTTCGAGAACAGAATTCTGATTAAAGAGTTGTTCGGTAAAATTTAGAATTTTCTTAGACATTTCTACCAAGGCTTGATTCTTCGCCATCAACTGGACGGCTTGGTTCTCTAAAGTTGATTGAGTTCTCACTTCTTCAATAGTGATCCGACCAGCCCTTGATCGTCCACGAGAAGATCTTGCTCTGCCACGAGTAGATGTAGAAGGTCCAGCTCGCTTCAAAGTCTCTAACTAATCCCTTAAGTTAGCATTTTCTACTTCCAAAAATGAAAAACCTTCATCATTTACTGGGACCAAGGCGCTATAAGAAGATGCAGCAGATTTGAGTTGTTTTATCTCTTCTTGCAAAGACATATTCTCCTGCTCCAACAACTTAGCGATATGTCGGTGCTCTTTAACTTCAAGCTTCTGAACACTCTCTTTCTTCTCATGAGCAGAGATAAATTTATCATACCCTTTTTCAACACTCAATTGCTGATATTTCTTCTCGTATCCTTGATGCAAAAGTGTGGAGGACTCTTTATACTACTGCTGAAGTTCCTCGATTGTTCCTTAGAGATCTTCAATCATCTCATAGTAGGCCACATTATTGGCAACAACACAATCGAGTAAGCATTTCAGGTATTAGTAAGCTTCGACTGCTCGTTCAGAAGTATCTGGACTAAGGATATCAATGATTTGAGCCTCATTAAGATCTGCATGACCAACTTTAAAATAGTCATTGCATTTCTTCATCAATTCTGTGTCATGAGCTGATAAGAGCTCCATCCTGACCATAAACTGGCAAAGAGAAGAAATAAAAAGAATCAATAATGACACAGACAGAGCAAGTAAAAGAGAAATTCCAGGTGAACAAACAAAGTTCGAATTTTATTTCATCATAAGACAAAATACAAAGTCTGAGGTTACATTCAAGAGAACAACAAAATAAAAGCCCAAACAACTTTACACCTTCTCCTTGTTTCCTACGACTTTCTCAGAAGGTTTGGAGGAAGTGATTGGTTGCTCAGAGGATAAAGGTAGCTGCTCGGTAGAAGTGCTGGTGGGTAGGAGTTGCTCGGAGCAAGTTTGAACAACTGGTACAGAAGAGACCTGATTTCCAATCATCGTAGAAGATTCGTCTGAAGCAACTTCATCCTCTTCTTCTTCTCCAAGAGAGGGAGGAGGGCCATGAATGTGCTATTGGAATAACTCAGAATTCTCAGCAACTTTCAGCTCCTCCAAGGCTATAACCCATCCATCCCTAAAATATTTGAGGCTGGCATACTCCATTTGAGAAGACATGGCAGCCAGGCCCTTGTTCCAGCCTTTGTCCCAACCAACACTGAATGATTTTTTAACTGTATTTTTCCTTTTTGCCTTCTCTGAGGAGGTCCTTTCCCTAAAGAGCTCCTCGGCAGCCTTCAACTTCTTTTCCACCTTCGTTTTCTGTCGCTTGACATCTTGAAGTTTAACAACTTCCTCTTCAGCAGACTTGAGCTTAACTTCGAGCTCCTTGTTGCTCTATTCAAAATTTTTATTGCTCTTCTCAGACCCCTTCAACTTCTTCTTTAATTCCTTGGAGGCATTCACAGCTTGATTTCTGTCCAACTCAATGGAATTGAATTGGTTCTCCCAAGTAACTTTATCTTCCTCGTACTTTTGACGAGAATCTTTTAAAGATTGGGTCAGCCCAACAAAAGCTTCCTCTACTCCTCCCGAGGAGCTTGAAGCCTTGATAGCTTCATCCTTCTTCACAATGCTGTTGAAACACGTTACCAGCTGAAAAAATAAATAACTTTGAGTCAATACATGAACATAATATTAGAAAGTGAAAGACTCGGGATAACAATACTTACTGAGGCAATGTGTTGAGCAACCAGGGTAGTGATTCTCTCACAAGAAAGAGTGTCTTCAATGCCTTGGACTTCTGCGATAGTCCAGGATTTCACTAAGACCATAGTAGAGCTCGGAGATACAAAATTTGAAACACTACCTTCAATATTTAAAGGTTGAGAGATAGGTACAGCAGGTCTCTCAGAAGAGCATTTCTTTAATCTCCTCAGAGGAGCAGGAGCATTTTCAACTAAAGACGTTGTCTTTATTGGTGATATGACAATAACCTCGCTCGGAGGAGAGATAGCAACAGTCTTGCTCGGGACCACATGGGGCTTTTCGACAACCTTCTTGGCAGCAGCAGGAGGGGGTACATTAATGGTTTTTGTCCCTTCTTCTGGGACATCTTATTTACTTTTCTTTGCCTCTACAGCAGTAGAGGCAGACTTATTAAAAAAGGCAGGAGCTCTTCTTTTCTTCATTAGATCACTGATGGGAATACTTGACTCAGAGGAAGAACCTTCCACACTAGTCTCAGAGGCTGGTACTTGGTCAAGGTTAACTACCACCGGACGAGGATGAGCAGTGAAAGATGAAGTATAACTCTTGTATTGCAATAAGTAAGAAGCAGATCTAATATGTTCCTCGGCAACAGACTGATGCAAATCCTAGATGAGTTTTAAATGCTTTAAGTTAACATCAGCCTCTTTTGGAGGTTTTCTTTTACTGTCAATTGTAACAAACAAAAACAAATGTCAGCAATGCATTTTATCAAACACAAAGAAAATAAGATTTCAAAAAATAAAAACAACCTATTCCATTGCCATAAGGGGGACACCTGGGACCTTGATATAAATTATCTCCATTTAATGGAGGGTGTTGCCAATTTTTCATAACAACCCCATGCTCAAAATAATCCCTATTGGCATCAGGTAGATTGATAACTAAAGCTCTATTCAAAAACCTAGTTTTTAAATAGAATGTGGTATTACTGACAACCTATCTGTAGCAGTACATAATCTCTGGAATCCCTAAATGGGTTCCATGAAATTGATTCAATCTATGTACGTCATTAACTATCCTCCAGGTATTTGGAGCTATTCTTGCAGGTACAACGTCAAAATATTGGCAGAACTCCAAACACAGGGGATTTGGAGGAAAAGAAAAGCCACATTCGACCACAAAAAGACTTGGGAACCAATGTCCCTCAGCCAAAGAAAAATAATCAGAAGGTTCAGAAAGTTCTTCCAAAATAACCCACGAAGGGATTGAAAATTCAGATCGAAATTTGTCCAGCGACTCAACAAGATAAACCATGATGAACAAAGTAAATAAAAGAAAGGGAAGAAAATCTTACAGAGAAAGAGAGATCATTGTAACCTCCTCATTAGAAGGGGACTCTGGATCTCTTGGTAAGCCGGTTATCGAGAGTTCCAGGCAAACAGTTAGCAAAACAAAAACAGTGGACGTAGGCCATTCTCCAAAGGCTGAACCACTTTAAAAATCATTTGTCTTATATTTATTTATTCATTTTATCTGTGATTAAAATAATTAGATCGAATCTAGTTTTTTACATCAACAATAACAATGACATGGAAACATATACATATTGCGACAAAGGTTTGATAGTTAAGGTTATTATCAATGTAATGGTGGTTCGTTGTTTGGATAATAATATCTTAAAACATTTAATGATGCATCATCTATGAATAAATAATGGTCTTAGAAGGACCTAATTCCATACATATGATGGCGAACGAAGAACACAATTGAAAATTAGAGAAAGAGAGAGGTACCGTAATGAGAGATGCATTGATGATTATGATTGAGGTCTCCAATTCTTGTTGGTCTCTCTTATGACTCTCAACAATCCCCCCCCCCCAGTAGGGAAATTCTCCGCCAAGTACCCAAGAACCTTTTGGCAATACGCAAGATATATAATCTAGGAATCAACTCCAATATTATTTATCAACAAAAAAACCAAATTATCAACGTGATAGTAGGCATTATCAATAGAAAAAACAACTCAAAAGTATTTAAGTAGGCATTATGAACATAGCTACTCAACTAATACATAAAATATATATTCATTAATCAAACCTAATAGTGCTTAAAGATTAAGTTATTGCAAATCGAAAGCAATGTGTATATCAGTAGAGAAAGCAAGTTGCAATATAAAGAAAGGGTAAACAAATAAACAAATTTACGCTAACTACATAAAATGTAGTGCATCAAATGTGCACTGATATACATTAAATGCAATATTGTACATCAATGCAGTGCATCAAATGCACTATGATACATCAATGTAGAGAATATGCCGCTGACTTATTACACACAAAAAAAGAAAAATGAGGCAGAAGTGTTGATACTATGTAAGCCTTGATCCCTACGAAGATGAACAATATTCACGAAGCAACCCCAAACACAAATAAAAAATTAAATGAACATTAGACTTTGAACAAAAAACTTACCAGGTATAATAATTGTTTATGCTCCAATATAAATCAAAACGTGAATCTTACCTGACATTAAAGCTTACCTGACATTAAAACAGGTATAATACATAATCACGTTTTGAGCTTTAATTAGTAAAGCTTTGATTACCTGACATTAAACGTGAAGCTTACCTGGTATAATACCTGACATTAAATTAGTAAAGCTTTAATTAGTAAGTCTCTAATATCAAGTATTATACCACTTTAATTAAAGTTTTAATAACTGTTTTACTACCTGTTATAATACATGTTTAATTAAAGTTTTAATAGCTTTACTAATACCTGTTATAAACCTGTTTAATGTGAGGTATTAGTAAATCTTTAATTAGTAAATTAGTAAAGCTTTAATTAGTAAGTTTTAATTAGTAATCTTTAATTAGTAAATCTCAGTGAAGAAACAGGTATTAATCATGAAGCTTACCTGACATTAAAGCTTTAATGTATAATTAGTAAGCTTTAATTCAAATCTCAGTGAAGAAACGTGAAGCGCCATTAAAGCTTACCTGATCACGTTTTGAGCAACACTTGAAAACAGGTGTAGATTTTTGCTTACCTGACATTAAAAGGGAAAAGATCTATGCCATTACCAAATGGGAAATCAAAAATCAAAATCAAAATGTGAAAATAGCACTAGCAGATCTGTTTTTAAAAAATAGATCAAACTTTTTTTTAAAATATAAACTCGATCAATAACAGATATGACATTCTCTTGTGTTTACACCGATACTTTGACCTTCTCTTGCGCTTCATAATCTGGCATCCCAACCCGACCGGATTCCCTTGATTCCAGTCCATCCGAGCACATCTCCATACTTGCCACTTTGCAAATGTCAGTAATTAGTTTGAATCCCAGACCGCCTCCATCTAATGGAGCACAAAGCTTGTTCCATTTTAACCAGTGATGCTTGATCCAAATTTTTTTTCTTGAACCCCATAAAAAGTTGGCCATAATCCCCCTCGGCGATTGAGACACAAAAAATTGAATGTAATTAATGAATGATTTATTTATTTGATAACATTAAATAATACATAACATAACCCCCAATTTATGCATGATTCTATTTTTTATCATCGTATCAAATAAATAAACAAAAAATTTCCTCGAACCTTCAATTTACATTCAAATCATCATGTCTCATCACAACTTCTAGAAAAGAGTGAAAACCCGCCTTGATTGAACTAAAATCATCGTATCTCAATTAAAAAATGGATTCATGTGGTTTACTAAATTAAAAAAAAAAGTTATTAAAAATACACAAACTAAATAATGACAGTTATAATTAAATCATTAGAGAAGGACACACTTTAAACTTTACTTGCCTTCAAATGAACACAATGGTATGTTTTGGGCTCACACGACACTTGCACATCATATTTAAGGGTGTTCAAAGGGTGGGCAATGGATTTAGTCGGTTAAAAATAATAGACGTGGCCAGTTTCTCCTCACTGAAATTTTATCAAACATGTGAAGGTCAATAACATTAGTACACCATTATTACACATAATATTCAACATTTAATCCCCAAGAATCAGAGTGTTTTGCACCAAATACTTACCTTTATAATCATATCAAGAGAACGCAATCTCATTCTCTATTTTTAGACATCTTTAGCCTTGCACCTCTACACCTCTGAAAATAATTTCAAACATAATTTATGCACTGTTAAAAAATAAAGATTTATCGAATACAAATTTCCCCAGCTACCTTAAAATGTGGTTGAATTCAAGGCGTAGTTCACATAGAAAAGGAATACAAATGTATACTGAAACCATAATGTATATTGCATACTGAAACCATAATGTATATTGCATACTGAAAAACACCAAACTAAAAATATAAGTCATAATAATTCTTTGCATACTGAAACCATAATGTATATTGCAAAAGCTCAAAGCCGAACAATAAATTTACAAACCCTTAGTTGTCATGAACTCAACGTAGTGAAGATCTAGAGATGATGAGCTGGATCTAAGTAACATGTGAAAATAAAAGACAGTAAGACTGACATTAGAAAGCACGTGATTTGGGGAATGATTTAAATTAAATTTTTCACTTTTTATTTGAAGTATGGACATTTTCAACTACAGCTGCGCTGCCTCGGTTGTGTAGCATTGACCCAAAACTCAGTTGTCCTGCAATGCTGATTTAGGAATAGCCTAACCTTCAACCTTAATGTGCCCAGTTTGACTGCTCTGACTGCTCTTTCCTTCACCTTCAACCTTATATTTTATCATGCCAAGTTAAAAGTGTTGTAAGTTTCAATAAATAAGGGGTGGGAGATTGATTTGTGTTCAAGAATTGCAATTTTGAGTTAAACGGTACCAACAAATCAAATTAGATACATGCATATTTTACTCAAGAAGGGAGATTTACTCTGCAACCACAAACTTTCAATGGATCTTCAATTTGATAATTATGTATGCATGCATATTTTACTCAAGAACTCTATATCATAGTCTACCCTTGATGATGTGAAAGATATAATCAAGATAACCACAAAATCCATACGATATCCATAACTTTTCTATTCGGTAAACTAACATGTGACTATAAAATGTAAGAAATAGAGTAATACCCACTACTAATTGTTTATGGAAATGAGAATTCAAAGAGCAGTAGAAAACTCACCACAAAAACTCCTGCATAAAAATGGGCGTGCATTATAGAAACTCATGCTTGAAAACTCACCATAAGAACTTCTGTCTAAAAAAATCCTGCCTAAAAAGGCTATTTAGTGCATAGAAAAACAATTAAATGTAACAGATACCAACTAATAAGTAATTCAAAATAGAGTTAAGTATAGTCGGTTCAATGTAACGATCAACTGCACTTTGTTTACCAATATACAGTTCAAATTTGCTTGAGAGAATGCTTCATATACAGTAACTTTTAATGCAACAATAAGGAACTACCTATAGGCTATATTATAGCTACAATAAAAATATCCAACTGCTTATTGTAGTTCCAATAAATTAAAATGGACAACCAATTGAAGAGAATTAATATTATTTTTGGTTTATCCAACTAAGTTTTATAATACATATTATGATTCAGTTTTTTGGCACAGTTGACTGAGTTAGGTATCCTCTATTGATTATTTTTGTTTAGCCAACTAAGTTTTAGAATATATATTATGATTCTATTTTTTGGCACAGTTGACTGAGTTATAATACTTTATTAAGTTGTCTCTATGTTATTTTTCTTGGAAATCTTCTTTTGAGAACATGCCACTTCATTCTGATAACGGATAGGAGTATGAATCTTCACTCATAGTACCATAGCACGTGACTTAGCTAGACTTTTTTGGCTTGATTCTGGGATTGGGAATTCTTCAGCTACTTGAGCATTTGTCGTTTCTTATTTCTTTGGAAAATAAATTAGCTAATCTTCAACTTTAATTTCTTGTTGGTTTGAATCTCCTTGAAGAATATATACGATGTCTTGATTGTGAACATTATTATTATTGATAGAGCTATCATAGTAATTTATGTTGATTTCCATCTGGACTTTTAAAGGTTCTTTACATTTGAATGTAATCTTTTGTTGGATGTCCTCATGGATTGTTTATTTTGTAAACTTCTCGAACAAAAAATCGACTTCAATGTGACCTTGCTTTTTACAAAAAAATACAATATTGTGGTTGTTTTTCAATATTTAACATATTGCCAAATAACATTACCCTCATCTTTGTCTAAAATCCGAACTCTATTAGAAGGTTCTTTGAAAAGATCCATCTTTACAAACACACATGCTAACTTAGGTCTGGAAACAGAGGTTGCAGCAGCATCCAACTTTAAATAAGTGCCCATTGCATTAGAGATAGAGAAATAATTTCTTTATTGTAGAGGTGAACATGTAAATAGGCTATGTGATCCAAACCGGACCCGTTGTCTAAACAGCTTCCTATCAATATTAAAGCAACAATAACTATTAGTAATCCGACGATTAGTTTGAGAAAGTCACTTGTCTGGGCATAACAAATTTGAGAAAGTCACTTGTTCCAGAGTGAGGGTGAAAGCTATACTCCCAATGGTGACGGTAATGTTTGGCATGTTCGAAACACTATTGCAGTTGATTACCAATTCTCCCATTGGACTTGGTAAGCTCTCAAAAAGCTGTTAAAAGTAAGAATCTCATACTCAATACAACATTCAACTGCCATTTTTGGGCATTTAAATTAAGGATATAATAAATGATAAATCACATGATTAGCATAATTTAGCACCATATCCATTATATCCTTCTGTTTCAGCTGGTTTTGGACCCAAATGATGGCCTGTTCACAGGTAGTGTGCATTATACGATCCGCACCATTCACCCTTTCAACTATTGTTTTTATATCAGAAATGTAAGGATTATCAACTCAAGATTAGTTATGCTGAAATTCTTAGAAAAAATATCTATAATTATATCAAATTAGAGACATTTCATTAGTAAATATTATTAAATACACCACTCTGTGTCGCAAATTTGGGTCATCCTAGCATTATTGTGTGTACAAAATTAAGTGAATCTAATACATTAAACATTTGTTGTAAATATCACCCCAACTAATACTGCATATATCTTTTCTACAAAATACGTATGACACACATGTGCATATATGATGTATATCTTTTCAGCTGCAAAATCTAAACTCAATTCTAATGAACAAAATGAGATGAATATAGTACCTCAAAGTCCTCTTTTTCAGAATTGTCCCACTCAACAATCTCAATCTCACCAATGTTTGCCAATGCCTGCCAATGCCCCACTGAAACGATCCAACTATAGCTGCACAGCCTGCCAATGCCCCACTGATATAAGAAAGGTATGGACTTGAATGAATGTGATCTCCTGAATCAAGAGACAAATAAAAAGGCCATGGCATGCGAGAAGCCAATAATATGATATTCATTCAATCTAACAATCATCAAACCATAGAAGTACTAATGCTTTCTAATAAGTGACAAAAGATAGAGAAGAAATCAAGAACGGTGGGTTGTTTACTGTATTCTCTACATAGAAGCTGGGACAGTGGGATAAATATGTACAAACTAATAAAAAGCCAAAGTCATTTACAATGCAAAGAAATATAAAACATAAAACATCCAAACTAAAACATCCAACCTAATAATCTTCTAGAATATGATTGACAACCCTTAATCTACTAATCTAAAACAAAAGTTTAGCTTGCTAACTAAACAAGTATTCCATGATAAAATTAGGATAAGAAATCCCATCGATCTAATCAAATCTTAGAAGTAATAGCATTCAATACAGTTAAAAGTAATAAACACCCAAACTAAAAAACCAAATCAATATAATAGTACTAATTAAAAACATAAGATAAATTTGTTACCACTTAAAAGTAAGCAACTTCATATTTGACCAATGTATAGAGTAAAGGAAAAAACTTTATATTAGACACAACCTTTTATACAAACCATAAAAACATCCTTAACGAACCCAAACATCTCCGAAGCATGACCACACCCGAGGCAATGAAATTTCATCTCCGGCTTTATTAGATTCCTCTAGGTCCCACAATTTGCGTGGAACCAAACTGAGTTAGTAAGAGGTTATTTAATGCATGAAATAATTAAGTTTTTAAATCATAAACAATCTATTTAAGCAAGTAGGATACACATAAATCAGTTATAAATACATATAAAAATAACAACAGCTATACTTGAGGGCGTCATTGAATAAATTATTGCATAGGAAATTAGGTTAAAAAATAGGGTTATTCGTATTTTGGGTCCAGAATTATCAATACTCATTCATCATGCATACTCATTCATCATGATCACCTCGTTGAGAAGGTTTATTGATGTCGGGAACTCCCATGTATGGAATTTTTACCGTTTCTCCAGGTTGAATACCAGAAGGAATCTGAAGATTTCTCAAGCCCTCAACAATTTCCACCTTGATAACAGTCCGTAGTATTGCTTCTGATAATAGTCTCTAGTGGCCTATGACAGCTGGAAGGTGTTATGAATAATGGGGCTTTGAATCAATACACAACACTAATGCTCATAGCCGAACTGAGAAAATTAATCCTATCCAACTGGAGTTAACAACCATGAGTTGTGAAGTGTTTTCAGAGAATTTTTTTTGTAAAACTTACCACTTTAAAATAGATTACTCACTCAGTGTTCAAGATCCATTGGTTAAAAGCCAAGTACATAAACAAACTAACACGTGCGCACACAAAGATGATTTAATTTGGTATTTAAGTCTCCATGTCTCCAACATGTTCCAAACACCATTTCAGCACATATGAAGACAACAATTGTCATTCGGTTATTTCATCGAACACTGTTTATGTAATCATATAGAAGAAAATCCAACAAAAAATTATCACATAAAACATTAAGATAAATAAAATCAAATTTCATCATTAACATTAACATATGCAACTATTAAGATTAACATACGATAAATTTCATCATTAACATTGACATACGATAAATATTTGAACACGCTAAACATCACAGTAGTAGCTCCTCATTCTATATAAAAAGTGTTCAAGCTTAGAAATTGTAACTATACTAACATTTAGGGTTGGATTGTATACTTGAAAGATAAAAATACATATTTGTGAGATCAAATATTCTGGGGTAAATTGGATCTGCAAAAGAAAAAAAAAACGGAACAACCATTAATTTCAAAACGAACCCCAAATTTGAAACACAAACATATATAATCTCAAAAACCTAAATTTGAAATATATCTACATAAGAATCATACCAAGGGTCAATAAGGAAATAAATGTAGATATATTAAATATTGAGAATGAGATATCGTACCAGTTAGCTTCCAGGTGATCCGTAAAAAAACCATGTTGGATCTAAAATTAGATCTGTAAAGAAACCCATGTTAAATCTAAAAATTAAAACTCCACATTAAAAATTAAAACCCTAAAACACAGAATACTTGAACCCCATACGTGGTGAGAGCGGAAACGCAAGTAGATACTATCTCCTTGGAGCTCGGAGGGTGAGGGTTAGGGTTAGGGTGAAGGACAGGGTGAGGGAGTACGGTGAGTTTGGGGTGGAGAGGAGAGGAGGCACCGGCGTGGAGAGGAGGTGGGGGAGGTTGATTCGGGTGGAAAAACAGGGGAGAGAGGATATTAGAGAGAGAGATCGGGGAGTGAGGGTTTGTGATGAGAGTGGATTGTAGGTGTGTTTATAATTACACCCCTCAATTTGAATTTTAAAGAAATTGGTGAAACAAATTAGTGTGTGTCAAAAGAGGGGGAAACCAAAATTTCTAAGGGCAAAATAGGCATTGCAGGATAAAATCATATTGATGACATCATCTTTTAATCTTATGACATACATAAGTTTTCTACTTTATTATATAGATATATAGATATATATAATAAAGGAGGAGGGGTGTTTTGCCACATCATTAGATTTTAAATACAAAACCTATATAAACAAGTTTTATATCTATCTTTGTCAAGTGATGGTTCAGAATAATTCTTAAAGATTTGAATCTAATGGTTGTGAATGCTTTGACAGTGAGAAGATTTTTTACACCTTACATCACAAGGCTCAAGAGGGCCTCCATACCTCCATTATCTCTTTGTCTCTATATATATACCTCATTTTTCAAATCCAAATCTCCCCCTTCGAGTTCCTCAGTGTCCGCCTCCATCCACATAGGGAGGTATGCTTCCATGATTACCTTCCTCTCTCACCATACCACATCGGGGGTCAATGTTCATTCATAACCATCGTTTTGCAGATATAACATTTTTTATGTTCTAAGTGTTTTTATTTTGTGATTTTAGAGGCCGAGAATGCCGGTATTCTATGGCAGTGGAGACGTGGGTGCCGACAAAGTCGGCGGTGCCGATGACGAGTACACAAATGTGGTGGGAAGGTTCGTGGTGGTTTTATAAGTGGAGGCACTTGGGAAAACCCAGTACCAACCGACCACGTTCACCCCTCACATTTTTGGTTATTTTGTAAGGTTTGAATTTTGACCTCGACTATTGCTCCTTTGTATGTATATGGTTCATCTTTTCATATATGGTTCATCTTTTTAGTTGTTTCATCTTTTTAGGTTAGCATATGCTGATTTCTTTGGACTAACCCACAAAATCCTCCTTATCTCAGTGTGTTTAAGCTTCTCTCTCACATTTATTGTTATGATATCATGTATTGTTATGATTTCACATTTATTATTTTAATATATATATATATATGATTTTTCATTCCAGATTTATTATTATGACAAATCTGCTTTATTTTTTCCCACAAATCTCATTTGGTATTTTTTTTATGCAGGGTATGTGACAAATCTCATTTCCTGTAGGGTGTGTTAGAGATCTCAAACCTAACGATTCAACCGGATCTTCGGTTTATGTCCTAGACATACGCACTTTATAGCTGGTAGTTCTACCGCTTTATGTCTACGACTGTGCTTACTTTTGACCACCTTTGTAATGTTCTGTTGATCATTTTATAGATATTTAAGCTAAAGGATTTTCAGATTTGGGAAATTTAGTTTCTATTTTTACTTTTGGTTTTAAAAAAATTAGTTTGTAAATGAATTTGTACTACAAATTTGGTTTTTAAAAATTTATTTTGTAAAGAATCCCTCTTCGGCTTCAATATACATTTGTAGCTCCCCTAAGAATGAGGTATGTTTCTTTTATTTTATTTTAAATGGACATGTTTTTATTTTAGTTCAAATGAGTGGCTATTGGTGCTTGAGAATCAATTAAACGTGCTATTATAATGACGAGCTATTAAAACGTAAGTGTGACGCAAGTATTTGATTGGCACAACTTGCATCGTTGGCTTACGTTTTCACGGTAAGTGGTAAGTGTTGACACCAAAATTAGTATGCTGATGTGGATGAATAATAAGAAGACACGTGTCAATCTACGTGGCACAATAGCAACGAGGAAGATTGTTTCCCGACCAACATACTCACTCCGAGGAACACCAACCCTCCGAGGAACTCTTATCCTCCGAAGAACTTCAATGCTCCGAGGAACTTTTGGACGACGAGCAACTAAGGCGGTTCGAGCTGCACCTCGACCACAACATTAATTGCCAGATAATCAACAGTTCAATTATTCATTGAATGCTTATCATCTTGACGCGTACGTTTGAAGAACATTAAATGAATTACCCTTTCATATGTGTATCACTTAATGTAACACCCTTTCATGTACAGCCTAAGGTCTATAAATACCTTGTATCACCCTCATCCAAGGGGAGGGGAATTTTTGATAGCACCTGTAATCGAGAATTCCCAAACACTCAACAATAACATAACAGTGGGTGTAGGCCATTCATATAAGGCTGAACCACTTTAAAATCTTTTGTCTTATTTATTTATCTGTGATTAAATAATTAGAGTAATCTAGTTTTTACATCAACAGATTGGCGCCGTCTGTGGGAACGATTTGTTATTATTGTTTTTCACCAAAAATCATTCATCACCAATGGCGGATAACCCAGAATCTAGCAATCGAAACGCTGGAAATGCTGGAAATCCTCCAAATCCCTCTGCACCTCCAGATCTGGCCGGGATTATGACAAATCTGGCTCAAGGACAAACCTCCATGCAAGAGACGATGCGACAACTCATACAAACTCTTCATGGCGGAGCACCTACACAGTCAGGGCATCGAAGTGGTCAGAGGCAAACCTATTTACTTTCTTCACGATCCAGGCATACTGAACCATATCGTAATGAGGAATCTGATGATTTCTCTTATCAACCTGGGCAAACTTCGTCAATACGGGTTACAGATACTGAACAACGTGTCACCCTTTCCCCAGAAAGGGCCAGCGCATTGGAAAGGTTAAGTAGGGCCTCTCCTTTCAGCCGATTAGGCCCTAGGAGGAATAAGAGTCCACCTAAGACCATGTCGAGGAATTTTCGACAACCATCAGATCTAAGAGAAGGATCAGCACAGTCACGGCCAGCTGCTCGTCAAGATAGATCTCAAGAGGCTACTTCAGAACGATCAATTGCTCGATCCAATAGGCCCGAGGAAGGAAATGAAGCGTGGAAAGGATCTCTTCAGCGGTTGGAAGATAGACTGGGAGAAATGGCTAAGGCGAAGAATCCCCTACAACGAACTTTTGTTCAAGGGACACCTTTTGTCCAGGCCATTGTAAATTTTCCAACACCGTCAAAATTTAAAGCCCCTGTGGTGACACCCAAATACGATGGAAAGACAGATCCTGTTCTTCACATAGAGCAATATCAAGCTGCTGCCGACATCTATGTTGTCCCCGACGAGATGAGATGTAGGGAATTCTCAGGAACTCTTACTGGATCTGCCCAGATATGGTACAACAATCTTCCTCGGGGTAAGATTTCAACTTTCTTTCAATTGGCCGAGTTGTTCATCGACAATTTCTGTTTTGGAGCAAAGCCAGTAAAAAGAGTAGCACACTTGTTAAGTGTTAGACAAAAATCTGGTGAGAGCACTAGAGATTACATAACTCGTTTCAATAACGAGAAGCTGGAAGTCATAGATTATGAGGAAAAGACAACAATTACCGCCTTGATGAGTGGGTTGTTGCCTAATAAGTTGTATTACACTTTGGCAAAAGATCCACCTAAAACTATGTCAGAGTTGATGGCAAAAGCAGCCAAAATCATGAATGTCGAATAAGCTATGGCTGCAAAGAAGAATATGGATAAAGACCCCAAGGTGGACGTCGACAAGTCTAAAAATAAAGAGCATAAGGGCAATGGCGGTGACAAGCATTCCAGAAATAATAAGTCGTCATGGGAAGTCCTGAAGAAATTCGATAATTATACTCCCTTAAAAATGGGTATTAATCATGTCTTGGAAGAAATCAAGAATAGCGAGGAGGTAAAATGGCCAAAGAAACTGAGGTCAGACCCTGATGCGAGGAATAGGGATAAATATTGCGAGTTCCACAAGGATCATGGCCATATGACTAAAAATTGCATAGCTCTTCAGAACGAGATTGAAACACTCATCCAAAGAGGAAAGCTAGCAAAATATGTTGATCAGGGAGGTGAAAGAAGAAATAATGATCGAACTAGAGAGAGATCTAGATCTCCTCGTCGAGCAGAGGAGAAAAAGAAGAGAGAACATGAAGATGTTGCCGAGGATGACCCCGATCTTCCCAAAAAACCAAGGCAACCAGAACGAGAGGTATCTTCTATACGTTTTGGGGCATTTGATTGTAATGTTATTACAGGAGGAGGAGACCTTACTGCAGAAAGAAAAGCTTACCTCGGAGAGGCACAAGCTTGTTCGTACATTCAGCGAATAAATTTGGCAAAGGAGGATCGTCCGAGGAAGGTAAACAAAGAGAAGTTGGTCATTGGCTTTTCAAAAAATGACCTGGCAGGTGTTCTTTACCCTCACGACGACCCTTTGGTGATCAAAATGAGGACAAAAGAAGTAGTGATTTCAAGGGTGCTGGTAGACAATGGTAGTTCAGCAGACATCATGTACTATTCATGCTTTGACAGCTTGAATTTAAAATTATCTCAATTGAACCTTATCACAGACCTCTTTTGGGTTTTGCTGGCGAGAAAGTTTTTCCACTTGGGACGATCAAGTTGGACATATTCATTGGAACTTGGCCTGCTTGTCGAACAGAGAGAATACGCTTCTTTGTGGTGGATAAGAATGTGCAGTCAGCCTACAACATCATCATGGGAAGAGTTGGCTTGAAGAAGTTCGAAGCAGTTCCATCTACAGTACATCAATGCTTAAAATTCCCAACAAATTTTGGAGTAGGAGTTGTGAAAGGTGATCAGAAAGTAGCTCGGGAATGCTATTATTCATCTTCCGAGCAAGAGGAGCTTGAAGATTCAAGAAAAAAGACTACTACCTACCAGGTGGATGAAGGTACAGAAATTGAAACACTGGATCCTCGAGATGAATCCCAACTTGTAAAAGGACAGGTGGTGGAATCTATAGAAAATATTATTCTGGACGACGAGCACCCTGAACGAGTAACCCAGATAGGTTCAACGTTGGATGCTTCAATAAAACAGGAGTTGATAACTTTCTTGAGAAACAGGAAGAAAAATTTTGCATGGAGTCATGAAGACATGCCAGGAATAGATCCAAACTTCTTATGTTATGAGCTCAATGTGAATAAGGAGATCAAGCCTGTAAAGCAGAGAAGAAGGGTATTTAGCCCCGAAAAGAATCAGGCTATACAAGAGGAGGTCGAGAAGCTCCAAAAAGCCCAATTCATTGAAGACGTGAAGTATCCAGACTGGTTGGCAAACGTGGTGATGGTAAAAAAGAAAAACAATAAATGGAGAATGTGTGTTGATTTCACCGATCTTAACAAGGCATGCCCAAAGGATCATTTTCCATTGCCCAGAATTGATCAACTAGTGGATGCTACCTCGGGACACGAGCTGCTCAGCTTCATGGATGCTTACTCTGGCTACAATCAGATCAAAATGAAACCCGAAGACAGGGAAAGTACTTCTTTTATTACCCCTAGGGGAACTTATTGCTATAATGTTATGCCTTTTGGTTTGAAAAATGCAGGAGAAATATACCAGCGGCTGATGAACAAGGTTTTCACCGAACAAATCAGTCGCAACATGGAAGTCTATGTCGATGATATGCTGACAAAGAGCAAGAAAGCTGCTGATCATCTAGTTGACTTAGCTCAGACCTTTGATCAACTGGATAAATACCAAATGAAGCTCAACCCGATGAAGTGTACATTTGGAGTACGAGAAGGGATGTTCCTCGGATACATCGTCAACCAGCGAGGCATTGAGGCGAATCCAGAAAAGATCAAAGCTCTTTTAGGGTTGCGATCTCCAACGACGAAGAAAGAGGTGCAGAATCTTACAGGACGAGTTGCAGCGCTCAATAGATTTGTATCTCGAGCAACTGATAGGTGCCTTCCATTCTTCAAAACACTCCGAAAAACTTTCGAGTGGAATGATGAATGTGAAAAAGCCTTTCAAGACTTGAAGAAATATCTGGGAACACCTCCATTGCTGTCCAGACCAGTGATGGGCGAAAAGTTGTACTTATATCTGGCCGTATCGGAGAATGCAGTCAGCTCGACACTGATCAGATTGGAGAATGGAGTCCAGAAGCCAATTTATTACACAAGTAAGGCTTTCCTAGGTGCAGAGATCAGGTACCCGAAGTTGGAAAAATTGGCATTGGCATTAATTGAAGCAAGTAGAAGAATGAGGCCATATTTCCAGGCCCATACCATCGTCGTGTATACCGACATGCCGTTACGACAAGCCCTTCATAAACCAGAAAAATCAAGGAGACTGATGTATTGGGCAATAGAGCTCGGTGAATATGATATTGTGTATGAACCTAGATCATCACTAAAAGGGCAGGCCGTAGCAGATTTTATAGCAGAATTTACTTATCCTGATACCCCCGAGGAGCAAAAGTTACTCGCTGATCGACCTGTGGATGTTACAGGATCAACAAACATGAGCCCAGACCAACTCCGGTTGGTAAAAGGACGAATGGATGTTAAAAAATCAATAGACATAAGCTCAGACCAACCTCGGTTGGAAAAATAACTTGTGGATGTAGAAGGATCATCAACTTCGAACTCAGACCAGCTCCGGTTGGTAAAAGAGCGAGAAGAGATGGTCGACGAGGAGCGAAAAGTACCAGGGGAGGATGAAAGGAAGCAACAAATATTTCACCGAGGAACTCTATCAGATAAGGAATTTGAAGACGGGTTACCCATATGGAGATTATATGTAGATGGCTCATCTTGCACAGCAGGTTGTGGGGCAGGAATTATTTTGAACACCCCAGACGAGATTGACATGGAATATGCCTTACGATTCCAATTCAAAGCCTCCAATAATGAAGCTGAGTATGAGGCCATGATAGCAGGTCTTAATTTAGCAAAGATTATGGAAGCGCAACAAGTGATGGTATTCAGTGATTCTCAATTGATTGTGAATCAGATGATGGGAACATATGCAGTTAAAGGAGAATTAATGGTCAAGTATCATGCCAAGGTAATGGAGTTATTGGTAGAATTTGATGCGATTCAGTTAATCAAAATACCAAGAATAGAGAATGCACGAGCAGACGCACTGGCCCGACTAGCATCAGCTACTCGTACCGAGTTGCGAAGAACAATACCAATTGAAGTATTAGAAAGTCGGAGCATAGATGAAAACCTGACGATGAATATTATCACCCTTGATTTAGGACCATCTTGGATGGATCCCATCAGGGCATATGTTGAAGAAGGAGAATTACCGAAAGATAAGCTCGCTGCCAAGAAATTGAAGTATAAAGCTGCTCGGTATGTATTAACTAATGGTATTTTGTATAGACGAGGAATTATGGCAGGTTTGCAAAGATGTGTACATCCTTCCGAGGTGAAAGAATTAATTGAAGAAATCCATGAAGGGTCCTGTGGAGCTCATGTAGCAGGTCGAACACTTTTGCAAAGGGTGATGACTCAAGGATACTACTGGTCGACGATGAGGGCTGATTGTATAGCCTATGCTAAGAAATGTGACAAGTGCCAACGTTTTTCCTCCATCCGACGAACTCCACAAGCATTGTTGACACCCATAACTTCCCCTTGGCCATTTGCCATGTGGGGAATTGATTTGGTTGTACCATTGCCGACCACCCGAGGAAGATTCAAGTACCTCGTCGTCGCAGTGGATTATTTTACTAAGTGGGTAGAAGCTGAACCCCTTATCGATATGACGTACGAGAAGGTATACCAGTTCATTTGGAAGAATATCATCTGTTGATATGGTCTCCCTCATGCCTTCATCACAGACCATGGAACACAATTCGACAACGAGGAGTTTGCTGCCTATTGTCAACAATCAAACATCTTGAAGATCCATTCAGCACCAGGTCATCCTCAAAGCAATGAGCAGACAGAGGTGACAAACAGAACACTGCTAAATGGTTTGAAGAAGAGGCTAAGTGAAGCTAAAGCTAATTGGATTAACGAGCTACAGTCAGTTTTGTGGGCTTACCGAACAACTCCCCGAGCAGCAACGGGAGAATCCCCATACATGCTAGCATTTGGAAGTGAGGCAGTAATACCTACCGAGTTGGGTCTTCCGACACACAGAGTGCTGAATTTCAATTCCCCAGTCAGCGACTTAATGAGAAGACTGGATTTGGATATGCTCGAGGAGGTTAGAGAAGAGGCAGCCATTAGGAATGCTGCTTACCAACAACGCACAGCTCTGTTCTATAACAAGAGGGTGAAGAAATGCGACTTAAAAGAAGGGGATTATGTGCTAAAGAAGGTCATTCAGAAGCACAATAAGCTGGAAGCAAACTGGCATGGACCTTGCCGAGTTACAGAAGTTGTTCGACCAGGGACTTACATAATAGCAACTCTAGAAGGAGAGGAATTTAAGAATGCATGGAATGCTGAACACCTACGCAAGTATTATCAGTAATGTAAAATGTAAAGCAGTTCCTTCATTATGAATAAAACGATGATGTTTCACCATCTTCTTCCTTTTATTACAAGTTTTTCGGGGAATACTAGTGTGATACGCTACACTGATAGTTCGAGCGTGATCAACTTCGGTTGGTAAAATAGCGAGAACAAATTATACTCCTTTGGTTAGGAGGCGTACACTTGCGTGATCAACTTCGGTTGGTAAAAGAGCTTGTGGACAAGATAGTTCGAAAGAACCTGATAGTTCGAGCGTGATCAACTTCGGTTGGTAAAATAGCGAGAACAAATTATACTCCTTTGGTTAGGAGGCGTACACTTGGTGATCAACTTCGGTTGGTAAAAGAGCTTGTGGACAAGATAGTTCGAAAGAACCTGATAGTTCGAGCGTGATCAACTTCGATTGGTAAAATAGCGAGAACAAATTATACTCCTTTGGTTAGGAGGCGTACACTTGCGTGATCAACTTCGGTTGGTAAAAGAGCTTGTGGACAAGATAGTTCGAAAGAGCCTGATAGTTCGAGCGTGACCAACTCCGGTTGGTAAAAGAGCGAGAACACCATACTCCTTTGGTTAGGAGGCATACACTAGCGTGATCAACTCCGGTTGGTAAAATAACTAGTGGACATAATAGTTCGAACCCATGACCAACTCCGGTTGGTAAAAGGATAAGAACAACATTCTTAAAAATGCCAATTTTGGCTGGTTAAGAAACAAAATATGCCAACTTATGTTGGTCGGAAGGTAAAACTATTCCTGAAAATACAAAAAAATTCCAAACTGAACCAAGTATAGTTGGTCGGTGATCAAAACCCACTAACTGTAGTTGGTCGACGAGGATAAATTATCGACCTTGGTTGGTCGGACACATTTTATGAAAAAATTTACCAAGTATGGTTGTTCGGGGATAAAAATCCACTAACTGTATTTGATAGACGAGCAGAAAATATTTTAAATTGAACCAAGTATGGCTGGTCGGGGATAAAAACCCATCAACTGTAGTTGGTCGACAAACACAATTTAACAACCTTGGTTGGTTGGAAACATTTTAAACATTTTATACTCATTACTTTATTATTAAGTGATTGAGCAACATTGATACTTGTAAACTTTTTTGGATGATGAACAGCACAATATTGTTATCTTTTTAACAGATACATATGCACAAATGTAAAAGTGTTAGACAAGTACAAAAGAATAGCAATACAGATTTGTAAACAGAAAATGAAAGTCTTTCATTAAAATTCAAAATAAATTACAAGTTACATATATGTGCTAACTATTACATTGAAAATCCTATTCTATTGGTTTTTTCCCTTCAGCCTTCGATACAGGTTCCTCGCCAGCAGGAGGATCATTTAATGTCTGAGGAGAATTGATAAAATTCAAGTCCTTCAACATTCTGACATTCATTACTGAAGGAGTATCCAAGAGATGCTCGGGCCGAGATACGTCAATTTGAGAATGAAGGTTATAGTCACCAAGATAATTCGCAATCAAGCTCCGAGGAATGGCCCGAGCTGGTATCCATTCCATGTCCAACTTGAAAGGTGGCACATGCAAGTCAAGCACTCCAGGCTCGTAGTAGTATCACAAAAAATGTCCTTGCTCGAGCTTTAATACACATAAGGCATTCATCCAGCCTTGTTTATAACCCTCATTATTGGCATTCTGGATACGAGCATCTAAATGAACTAGAGCTTCGTTGTATCCATCCATCCAAAATTCCCTGGGCTGTTTATGGAATTGGAAGGTTAATCTATCCAATTGTTCATGAAGGTTTTTAGCAAAAAAGGTCCTTGGTATGTAAAGCTGACTTCGTTGCAGTAAGTTGATCTTCCAAAGTCAGGATTTTCTTGGACATTTCAGACAAAGACCGATCTTTTGCGTTCAACTGGTAATCTTGAGTTTCTAATGTTGACAGAGTACGAGCTTCTTCAATACTACGAGGAGTTCTTGATCGTCCCCGAGCAGCTGAAATGCTTCGTTCCTCGTTAACATCCTGGGCAGCTCTTCCTCGCCATGAGAACCTCTTCCTCGTCCCCGAACAGTAGCAGAAACACCAGACTTTCTTAAAGTATCCAATTCTTGCCTTAATTTGGCGTTCTCAACTTCTAAGAATGAGAATCCTTCATCGGTGACCGGTACCAAGGCAGTGGAGGATGAAGCTGCAGACTCATACTGTGCCAACTTTTTCTGCAAATTATTGTTCTCTTGTTCCAGCAGCTCGGCGATCTGTCTGCAGGCCTCAACTTCACCTTTTAGGGTTCTCTCCCTGACATCGTATCCAGCAATGATCTTTTTGTGGCCTGTCTCGGAAGAAAGCTGTTGATACCTATTCTCATACTCCTTGTGCAACAAGGCAGTTGATTCATTGTGCTGATTCTGAAGATCTTCTAGGGTACAATGAAGCTCCTCGATCAATTCGTAGTATGCCACATTATGGGACACAGCTCGATCAAGTAAATCTTTCAGGTACTGATAAGCCTCAACTGCTTGCTCTGAAGCATCATGGCCAAGAATGTCGGCAATTTCTGATACACTCCGGTCTGTATGACCAGCCTTATAATATTCACGGCATTGCTGCATCAGCTTTGTATCATGGGCAGATATCAGTTCCATTCTAGACATAAACTAATAAAGAGGAGAAGGCAAGAGTTAATAAATAAAAATAGACAGAGCATCAACAATGTAGAGGAACAAAAAGATGTGATTTTATTACATCATCAACAAGATTACATCATTTGGAATACAAAAGTACAATTAAGAAGAAAAATAGAAAGATAGTACCGAACAACTTCACACCTTTTCCTTGTCTCCCAAGACTTTCTCGGGAGGCTGGGACGAGGAGCTTGGTTGCTCGGTGGGAACACTGATTTGATTAGTAGAAGCTGGGACTTGTTCTAGAGGAGTAGGCAAGGAAGAAATCTCCTCGGTGGCTGTCTGGTTGGGTGGTGGAACAAGGACTTGATCACCCATTGTCATTGAAGATTCTTCAGATGCAGCTTCGTCCTCATCTTCGTCTTCAATAACTGGAGGAGGACCAGGGAGATGTTGTTGAAATAGCTCGGAGTCCTCACTCACCTTCAGTTCCTCTAAGGCAGCAACCCAACCATCATGGAAGTATTTCAAACTTCCATACTTCACCTGGGTCATCATCGCTGCTACCCCCCTGTCCCATCCTTTGTTCCAACCAGTTCGAAAGGACTTCTTCACAGCTGTTTTTCTCTTCATTTTTTCCGAGGAGAGCTTCTCAGACATAAGATTCTCGGTGGCCTTCAATTTGGTCTCCACCTCCGCCTTCTGACGATTTACTTCTCACAGGAGGGTCAGCTCTTCTTCAGCTGATTTCAATTTATTCTCAAGCTCCCCAAAGCCTGAAAGTTTCTCGGCATAGTCTTTATTCTCTCTCTCCAAGTCCTTCACCTTATTACCCAGTTGTACCTTCTCTGCATCAGACGCAGCCAACTTCTTCTCCCATTCAATTTTATCCTCGTCATACTTCTGACGGGATTCACTCACAGATTTGATAGCTTTCTCCAGTGCTCCTTCCACAGTGGACGAGGAGCAAGAAGCTTTGATCGCTTCATCCTTTTTAAGGATTATATTGAAACAGCTCGTCAACTGTAATCAGAAAAGGGAAACGACATCAGAAACAAATATGGGAAATAACAAAGGAAAATATGAAAAACTCAGAGTATAGATACTTACTGAAGCAAGATGACGAGCAGCCAGAGAAGTAACCATATCCCGAGTAAGGTCTTCTTCAATACCTTGCACCTCGGGAATGGGTGAAAACTTTACCAAGCTCATCGTAGAGCTCGGAGGAACCGTGATTGGAACACCATCTCCACCAGCTGGGAGCTGGGGAATGGCTCCAGAAATACTGACCGAGGAGGATTTCCTCAATCTCCTCGGTGCCTTTTCAACAACCTCAACCAAAGAAGAACTTTTGGTTGGTGAGATAGTGATTACTTCAACAGGTGCATCCTTCTGCATAGGAGCCACTGGGGGCTTCTCGACAGCCTTTTGAGACGCAGCAGGAGGGGTGGCATCTTTATTCTTTGTCCCTTTTTGGACATCAACCTTATTTTTCTTCCCATCTCCAGCAGAGGAAGTCTCCTCGAAGAGAGCGGGAACTCTTCTTTTGCCCATTTTTTGGCTCAAAGGAATATGAGATTCTGGATCAGAGTCTTCAGGAATTTGCACTGGATCACTGATGCTGACCACAGGATGAGCAGTAAAGGACGACGTATAGCTCCTATACTGCAACAAGTATGAAGCAGACCTGATGTACTCGTCTGCAACTTTCTGATGCAAACTCCAGATATGTTTCAATTGCCTTATATTAACTTCTGATTCTTTGGGAGTTTTTCTCTTGCTGTCAACTGCAAACAAAAATAAATTGAAATGTCAATCATGCATTTATTCAAACATGATGAAATCATAATTTCAAAAATAAAATAAAATGAAAATAACCTATCCCATTGCCATATGGGGGGCATTTGGGACCTTCATACACGTCGTCTCCGACTGAAGGAGCCTGTTGCCAATTTTTGAAAACTAATCCATGTTCAAAATAATCCCTGTTAGCATCAGGGAGGTTGACTACTAAAGCCCTATTCAAAAATCTGGTTTTTAAATAATAAATATTATCTAAAACAGCCCATCTATAGCAATACATAATCTCAGGAATTCCTATACGAGTTCCATGAGTTTGATTTAACTTATGCACCCCATTAACTATTCTCCATGTATTGGGGGCTACTTTTGCAGGAACAACATCGAAATGTTGACAGAATTCTAAGCATAAAGGGTTAGGTGGAAAAGAAAATCCACACTCAGCGATAAAGAGGCTGGGGAACCAATGCCCCTCAGCCAAACGAAAATAGTCAAAGGGCTCAGGAAGATTCTCCAAAGTTACCCAAGACGGAATGGAATAATCAGAACGGAATTTTTCAATAGATTCAATAATATAAACCATGGTGAATAAAAGGGGAAAGAAGAGGATCTTACAGGAAGAATGGAGATCTGTTGACAACGAACGAAAACAAGGATGAACGCACAAGAGAAAGAAAAGCTATGGAGAATTCGAAAACAAGAAAATTGGAAAAGGTAGAGGACGGTATGATTGCTTGGGAAGTTTAAATACTTTGCCTTGGGAACCAGCGAAAGAAATGATTACATAAAAGAAACTATTGCGCTACCGGCGGCTAAAAGAAAAAAAAGTGCACGAAGATCGAAGCGCTTATGAAAAGGCAAAAAGGCGGATTCTGCGAATTTGGAAGGAAGTTCAAATACAAAGAAAATGCTCCTAAAACCCAGGGAAGTCATTTAATATTGCCATATACCAAGAAAGAATGTTCCATACTCCTCAAAGTTCGAAATATGAAACATTGGGGGCTTCTGTTGACACCAAAATTAGTATGCTGATGTGGATGAATAATAAGAAGACACGTGTCAATCTACGTGGCACAATAGCAACGAGGAAGATTGTTTCCCCGACCAACATACTCACTCCGAGGAACACCAACCCTCCGAGGAACTCTTATCCTCCGAAGAACTTCAATGCTCCGAGGAACTTTTGGACGACGAGCAACTAAGGCGGTTCGAGCTGCACCTCGACCACATCATTAATTGCCAGATAATCAACAGTTCAACTATTCATTGAATGCTTATCATCTTGACGCGCACGTTTGAAGAACATTAAATGAATTACCCTTTCATATGTGTATCATTTAATGTAACACCCTTTCATGTACAGCCTAAGGGCTATAAATACCTTGTATCACCCTCATCCAAGGGGAGGGGAATTTTTGATAGCACTTGTAATCGAGAATTCCCAAACACTCAACAATAACATAACAGTGGATGTAGGCATTCATATAAGGCTGAACCACTTTAAAATCTTTTGTCTTATTTATTTATCTGTGATTAAATAATTAGAGTAATCTAGTTTTTTACATCAACAGTAAGCTTAAATATGTTCTTTGTCCTGATCATTATTATTTTCACCGTAAATAGTATGTTCGTCTCCATCACTTTTTTTGCATATCTAAGAAGGCATTGATCATCTCTCTTGGTAAGTGGTAAGCTTAAATGTATTCTTTGTCTCCCACCCTCCTCTCTCTCACTAACACATATTAGGTATTTTCCTTCTCAAATATTATTAACGTCTCACACTCTCGGGTCTGTTTTTTCCTTCTAAAATATTATTAAGGTTTTTTATTGGATGAATTTTTTGTACACATTGCATGTTCAAAATGAATGAAGGCAAACCATTAGTTTCAGGATGGAGCTTGGGAGTTATTTCCCTACCAATTTTTGGGGTCAAAATTCAGAGGTAATCTATGATTTTGTTCATTATAATTTATATATTTTTTTTCTTCTTATTTTCTTGCTCTTTATTGTTCATGTCTAAAAACTAATTTGTGTGTGTTATAATATTTACAGTGAAAGACCAATTTTTGGGGTCAAAATTCAAAGGTAATATTGTTCATGTCAAGATTATAGATTCGATTGAAAACCCTTAATATCTAATATTTTGGACTTTTAAGTTTCTCCCTTTGGGAGACTTGGATTTTGTGTGTGCTCTAATATTTACAGTGAAGACATGTTTGGATTATTGCACTATGGAGAATTTGTGAGGCCACTTTCGTCATTAATTTGATGGTTGTGTTAAGTAACTTTGAAGATTCATGAAGAATAAGTAAATTCCTCCCATCACGTTTTTACGAGTTTTTTGTTCTAATTACGATTTCATTTTTTATTAATCTGAAAGTGCAAACAGTTTCTTCCAATAATTATGATTCCTTAGTTTTATATGCTCTGGTGGATAAGTCTAAGCATAATTTTGTTTTAATTTTTTTATAACAAAAAAATCTGAAGAAATCAAGCCAATCAAACAAAGCACTTTCAATTTACTAATAGTTCACCACTTTGGACAATTTTGATATAACGTGCGAATACATTTGGTAAGCCCAAATTGGTTCAGTGAAACTCATCTCTCCAATTATACCGTCTAAAACTCTTCTTGATTTAATTTTGGTAACAATATTAATTATAGAGCTCAAGTTCAAGTTCATAACTTTTTCCAGAGATTCCTCTATTTTTTTCCTATTGTACTCTCTCAATTTCAGTCGGCAACACCGAGGAAGATGTGGAAAAGGAGTTGTAGAGCCTCTGCTTATTATAAGAATATCTTGATCATGGCATATTGTTGTATTGACTTGAGGGTGTAGCTCCATCTACAGGACCCTTTATCTCTCAAAGCCTCAACTGCTCCAATGCTAGCTGCTACAATCCAAGTTCTTTTTGTTGTACTCATGCTTTTGCTGACAGTAAAAAAATTATATACAAGAATGGATAACAAGCTCAGGAGAACACAAGTTTTTTGTTGGAGTGTAGGCTTGGTTTTATATTTATATATACAAGAATTTTGTTCTAATTGTTTGTCTTTTGGTTCAAATTTTTGGGGTACTTTTTTGGTTATTAATTCAGATATGGGGTTTTGCTCTTGATTTTTGGTTTCCCTCCCTCTCTAAAAATATTTCCATTCCTTTAGATGCATATTTACCCATTGAGTTTTCAAAGTAAGTGTGATACATTAGATAATCTAAATATGGTGTATTTTATGAGGTATCTCCTTTTTACGTTTTTTTCTCCTCGAACATTTACTTAATAGAGAATCAACAAGGAGGAAGCAAGATTTACCTAGTGCGTTATCTTATTATATACATAAGTTGTTTTTATTATTCTATTTCCATCATTGCATTATGTTATGTTAAATTCATTTTCATCATAATTTAATTCTTAGTGTTTAGAGAATTCATTTTACAATGTAATTTTTGCTGAGAATTTTGCAAACATAAAAGACTTAAAAGAATCATTGAATTTTATCTATTTGTTCTCTATTTTACAACTAATTGACAAATTATTTTGACAACTAATTTGCACAGTTGTCTCTCCTTTACAACTAATTTTCACAGTTGTCTTCATGGTGACACATCCCACAGTTGCCCGTTTATGAGGAGAAAATGATGAAAAAGATGTATTTTAATTGTATTCTTTGGTGGTAGAACATAGCATCTACTGTTTTTTGTACTCACAGTATATGGAAGCAAAGGATTTTTTTTTAAAATTTGGATATGTAATTATTAAGTATTATGACGTTCAAGGATTTGTAATGAGTTCAGTGAAATACCTTTGTTTTCATTATATACCTAATATTTCATAGAATATGTAATGGGTCCATTTAATTTACTTTACTTTTATGTTTATGGCGTGGATTGTTTTATGTTTATTTATATTTTTTCTTATGCACCATAATCAAGTTTTAAAATACTGGAATTGGAGATTTTACTAATTTTGATACTAGAGTTTTAAGACCTATAAATAAAAAAAATAGTTGGAATTGCGATCCAACCCAATTTGCACCCTTAACCATAAATTTGGGTTGGTTCAATTCTAGCAGGAAGTCACTTTTGAATGGTTCAAATAGTGAATAACTTACAATTTTTTACGTTATTATGTTAATTTATACAAAGTACCAACTCCCTTACATCACTAACACGTGTAAACATTTTGGAATGAATATAACACGTTCCTGCCAATTTTGAATCAATGTGCTGATTTACCTTCCGTGTTTGAAATTTTTTACTACTCTATAATGATTAAAAATAATAAATTTGTGGAATAATAAATCATTAAAATATTTTTTTCATGCCATCGGCATGGGTACACCCCTGTATATATATATATATAAAATAATAATGCTCTTGGGCGGACTAGTCTACATTTTAAGAGTGCGGGCTGAACATGTGTCACCTGACGGTGATCCTAAAAATTATCGGCTAAATTATAGGCATACTCTCTTTCTTCTTCGGGCTCATCGTCAGGTGACATATGTCTGATCCGCACTCTTAAAATGCGGACTCGTCTGCACAAGAGCAATATTATATATATATATATATATATATATATATATATATATATATATATATATATATATATATATATATATATATCACTAATTTTGTAGCTCCAATAAATTTGTAAACGAGAACTGTGATTAATATTAATTTACTATTGAAATGAGTGGTATTAATTTACTATTAAATCTCTAAATAAGCACTATTATTGGTATATTTTGTTATTAATGTCATTGGTATTTTTGTTCTTACTCTTGTAATACCCCGTAAATCTGCGTATTTAGAATTTAATTAATTTAGTAATTAAATAGGAAAATACGTTTAATTTAAATTACATGAGTAGAGTAATTTAATATTATTATATATTTAAATTACGCGAGTAGAGTAATTTAATGTGATTTAATATTTAAATTACGTGAGTGAAGTAATTTAATGAGATGAAATTTTAGTTATGATTATTAAGTGATCAAATAATAATCGTGGTATTCAAATATTAATCGAGAGATAAAGACTGATTAATATATTATTTAAATTTACTAAGAGTGAATAGTAAATATTGACAGTTAAATATGATATACGTCATAGCGAGTGATATGAGCGTATTTTATGTTATCTCACCGAGAGTTGCGCATTAGACTATGGTGAGGTGGGAAATGAGAAATATATTTTAGGTGATTCAAATGATAATTTAGAGGTCACAAATGAGTCCGGAAGGGCGAATTAGTCAAAATGGTATACCCGAAAATCTTAATTGAGTCACGGGTTGATTTTGGACCAAATCGGTACCTTTGGAGGGTAATTTGATCATTTCAAAAATAGAGGTTAAAGGACCTACGAAAATAAGAGCCTTATATCTGATGATTATAAACGGGGGGCTAGGGTTCTTAACACAAAAAGCTTAGAGAGGAAGGAAGAGAGGAACCATTCTTAAAAGCTTAAGGAGGATTCTTGAAGGTTTGAAAGAGTTCTTGCATACGAAGCACCTAAGGAGTGAAGATTTGAAGAGGGAAACATCAAATCATCATCCTCACCCACGAAATCAGACCCTACAGTGAATAAGGCAAATGTTTATTGCAATTAATTGAAGTTATAATACCCATGTAATTGGGGTTTCAATCATATGATGATATTGATGAATTCTTGAGAAGAAAACTTTAATTAAATATATGTTGGGTAGGAAATTGCATGTAGAATGATTTGAAATCTGTAGAGATATTGATATTGGAAGATATGGGTTATATTCCACGAAATAAATTTGGGTATTGATGAACAATCATGGATGAATATGAAAACTTAGGGTTTTAGAGGATAGAAAGAATAAATCCCTTCTTGCATGATTATTGTAATGTTTTGAGAGAAGAATTACGTTAGAATCTGTCCTAATGCATGTAGAAATGGTTAAGAATGTTTAGTTGCAACCTTGGTGTAGAGTAATGGAGGTTGGTACTAGATCATGGGCGAAAAACGCATAAACGGACGAGGCTGGGAAATTGCAGAAAAGGGGATCGATTCGTTTTTAAAAAAAAGGATCGACCCGATAAAAAAGGGGATCGATCCGATTTTAAAAAAAAGGATCGATCCGGTATTTGGTCAGGTTCCCAGAAAATCTATTTTTCCCCTTTTTGACTTATTTCTTCTAACCGATTATCGTGTAAACTTTAGAACCTTACTAAGGGATTTCGGAGGAATTATTAATACTCCAGTAGGCCTGATTAGGATTTATAGATTTGTCTTAGCAACGGAAGTAAAACGGGAATCAATTGGGATAAATTTGTATCGTAAATTATCGGGTAGTGAAATAATAATTTACGGGAACTTCGGATGGACGATAAGTATACCAGTAGAGTAAGTTAGGCTTTGCTATTGAAAATACAAAGGGGTTAACTATGTCCCTTAGAGTTGGGAGAATACTCGAGAAGATGCGATAACGAGAGAAATCGTAAAATAAACTGTAAGGTGAGTATTAGAGAAATATACTACGTACTAATGTGAACGATTAGGTTGTGTGAATACCTATAAATTATGTACTTAGGTTGTATGGAATACCTACAGTACTTATATAGTATTAGAGCCGATGATTAGACCGGGCCAATACTTTTATATAATATTTACTATTGGAGTTGATGATTATACTGGGCCAATGTAAATGAAAGGAGAATTGGAGTCGATGATTAGATCGGACCAATAATCCGTATAGTGTATATTGTGAGTGAAATATACACTATATTAATAATCTACTTGAGTGAGATAGTAGATATTTAGATGATGTGCATACATCTAAAATTTAAATTGAGAGAATTGGAGTCGATGATTAGACAGGGCCAATGATCCTTATAGTCTATATTGTGTGTGAAATATATACTATATGAACAATTTACTAGGGCGAAGTAGTAGATAATTAGATAACGTGTATACATCTAAAAAGTAAATTAAGTGGAGAAAAACTCAATTGGAAAGTTATAATATTAGATAGTGAACATCTAATTAATAAGATTAACTGGTTAGACTTAACTTCCAAAATAAGGAACTAATATATGTGAAATGTTACACGGGAATTAACTCACATATGGGGAGTGATAATAAAATTTAATACTGTATGAGCAGTACGGGAACTTAGACATGTAGGTAAGTTCAGATGACTAAAATAGTCTAAATAGCTTGGGTAGTGTAGCTAAATAGGCTAGTATGGAACTTTAGGCGTGCACTATAGATGAGAGGTGAGGACACTCAAGGGAGTGTGCGTAAACCTAACATGTGTAATCAATAACTAATCTTTACTGCAATAAATTACTTGCTAAATATTTTCAAAACATTTTGAGTACGAACTCTTGCTATGTAAAATATTTTTCAAAACCTTTTAGGTGTCCAGCCACACTACACCAAAAATGCTAATCTGGCACGCTTGGACAAGAAAAATCTGGCACGGTTTAAAACTGTGCCAAAATCTGGCACAGTTTATCAATAATTTGGCACAGTTTTAAACCATGCCAGAATTTGGCACAGTTTAAAACTGTGCCAAAAATGTATCAAATCTGAAAAGTTAACTAAAGCAAGCCAATACTAAAATTAATATCACTTTTCGTTTGGAGCTATTTAGACGTTTACCCCGTTTCCTCTCCCGCTCACTCTCTTCCAATCTCGTCTCTCTCTCCTGCTGCTACACAGATCGCGGAACCACCACCACCATCTTCATCCACGAACACCACCATCTTCCCGCTACATAGATCGACGAAGATCTCATACCCAATCAAGGTTATGCATTTTTTTCTGTCAAGGTCCGATTGGGGTTGTGGTTGCACCCCTTGTGTCGAACGACGAACCTCTCTCCTTTTTTTTCTGTCGAACTTGATGATGTTCAATTTATCCAAGATCGAAGATTTGATTGGGATTGTGGTTCCACCCCTTGTGTGGCCATCGCTGCTTGCTGCTAACCTTCCGCGCAAGTACTTTTTTTAGGTTATGCGTTTTTTGTCTGAGGTTTTGAAATTGGTGCTATACAGATTTTTTAGGTTATATTTGTTGCTACACAATTTTTTTTTAGGTTATGCTTGTTGCTACACACATCTAGACTTTTTTAGGTTATGCTTGCTGCTACATAGATTTTTTTTCTTCATTTAGAGTATTTTTTTCTCAATGTGAATAATAAACAATAGTTTGTTGGGGCTGGATTTTGTTTAGATTTTCTTAGCCTGCTAAGGAAAACTTTTGACATTGATGATTCTATTGTAAATTTTACCATGATTTGAGGACACATATGTTTCAAGGGTTGATGGAGTTTCAAGTATTAGTGGAAATTTATCATGATTGGGGTTCAAGTATTATGAGTTATCACTTCACTACTTTTTTAAGTGATAATTTCTTAGTTTTGTTAATCGTCTTGTTGTTACTAAAAAGTCATTTTTTAAGTTACATTGTTTCACGTAAGTTGAACCACATGTGTTTGACAAAATGTGCCGCTTCAAAGGTACGGATACTCTTTTTGTTCGGATCTTGAACTGAGGCTTGCATAGATGCAATCTTGGTAAGAAATTGTCATGTCTTTTATGTTTTGGATATCTATATTTGGTGTTGATGTTTGCATAGTTGCAAGTTCGAATTTGGATCTTCAATGAATTTAAGGTATTCTTTTACTGATTTGAATATCATGTATGGGAAGGATAGTGAATATTCTAATGTGTATAATTGTAGCAATAGATTCCTGTTTTAATACATGCCTAAAGAGTTTCATTTCAGGCATAACATAGTCGGATCCAAATTTTTGGTGTGGTTTGGGTGGTAATCTAGAGAGAGCATCAAGAAAATTAACTTTGTTTACATTCTGCCCCTCATAAATTATTTACTGGTAATGTAAATTTAGTTATTAAATTAGATGTTGAGTGTCTACATTTAAAATGCATCTCTTTTTAAAAAAAGTAATTTATTTTTTATAGCCCTAGCTAACAACTGGTAAAGACTTATATTCAAATCATGTGTATTTTTAATTGTAGCTGTAGAAATTTATTATTTATAGTCATGGTGAGAATTTGTTGGTAACTCATTTATCTGACATTCTAAAAAGGCAGATATTAACATTTTTTCAACGATGGCTTGTCTTTAGCTAACAACACTGTCTTAAAGCAATGATGTCTTGGACTATTTGAGATCATTCGGCATCCTCATTTAGTGAAGGTCCTTGATTATTTTACTATCAGTGCGCTTTAACTCCAATTTATATTTCTCAAAAATCTTTTGTTATGCATACTAAATCGATAGTAAAAAACATTCCCAAGTATGCTCCAGCACAGTTCTACATTGACAATGTGTTGCCTCGGATCAAGGAGTAAAAGATAATGTCCCTAAAATCTTTTGTTGATCCCCTTTAAGACATCCTTGCTCCAAGGATGGAATTTAAAACAATCGACTACCACCTGGCTCAAACACAATCAATAGAAAATTTCCTTATTTTTTATGTGGTCGAGTCATTTTATCAAACAATATGTATGGCTCATCCATCTTTACTATCTGGGGGTGGGGAGGTGGGGTGGGGGTGGGGGCATTACGAGAAATGAAATAATATGTGATTCATTTTGATAATTGGTTGCCTACTCAGACTGTAAGCTTTATGCTAATTCGTTAATTGGAGTTGATGTTGCATCAAGTTTGTACTATGCGTCAAGGGGAAAAGCGAGGAAGTATCTGAGGTGGGATGACTATATAATGATAGCAACAACAAAGGTGGTAAGCTATGATCTATTATGACATAGTAAAAGTTAAAACACAGGCATTATAACATAAATTTTGTCAATGGATTTTGAGTAATATCTTAATAGCAATTTTCATCGTGCTTGGTGACAAACAGACTACATGTGTGTTATTTGAGTAATACAATATTATGCATATTAGACATGTTTTACCCGCATCATCAACTAGTATGGTTATATTCTTTCATTCATTGATTTTGAATTCAGGAGCATGAAACTGATGTGAAACCTAGCATCGTGGAATTCTTCAAGACATCTCATTAGAGTAAGAGAAAGGGTAATTTGATGAATGATAAGTGCAAGGATACACATGTATGTTTCAGTTCTTTCCCCCTTTTATAATTTTTGTATTTTATAAGACAAACCTTTTAAGATAAGTCTTCTGACACTTCAACGGTCATAGCACAGACTCGATCTCATAATGAAGAGCTGAGAAACTTGAAAGATAAGATATCGTCTCATGAACAACTAAATGCCGCTCAGAATAAAAGATTTGAGAATTTGCAGACATTTTTGGACCAAAATGGGAGACTTTCAAGAAGTCATGGCACGAAGAGTTCATCCGGTGACTATCTAAATGCAAATGAAATCTGGTTAGTCTCAAATTCTCTTAAAATTTGTAGTAGCATTAAATAGAAAAATGGTCTGAAATAGCGACAAGTAGCCAAACGTAAAATGATTAACTTAATGAGCTTATTTAGTTAAATTGGTGGAAGGGATTTGCTGGTGGTTTGGTTTTGGAATTTGATGCTGCTGTTGAGTTTATTTCAAATGTTAAAACGGGTTGGATTTAATGAATAAACAAACGAAACTATGTCAAAATTTTCTAAAATCAATAAACGTTCTAAATTGATTAAAAACATGTAGTTAGAGGATGAAAACTCAAACCAGCCCCCGAACGGCCCCGTAAGAGACACGAACACCTCACATGGGACTAATGTAGCTTGTAGGAACAGACCGCGTAGTCCCGGGCCTCCCGGTTTGAGAGTATGACGATAATTTATAAAAATCTCACTTAGACTTAAAAACATGTCGTTAAAGGGTGAAAACCCAAACCAACCCTCAAACGACCCCGTAGGAGGCACCAACACCTCGCACGGGACCAATGTAACTTACAGGAACTGACTGCGTAGTCCCGGGTCTCCCGGTTTGAGAGTATGATGATAATTTACAAAAATCACACGTAGACTTAAAAACATGCCGATAAGGGTGAAAACCCAAATCAGCCCCCAAACGACCCCGTAGGAGGCACGAACACCTCGCACGGGATCAATGTAACTTGTAGGAACTGACTGCGTAATCCCGGGTCTCCCGGTTTGAGAGTATGACGATAATTTATAAAAATCTCACTTAGACTTAAAAACATGCCGTTAGAGGGTGAAAATCCAAATTAGCCCCCAAACGACCCCGTAAGAGGCACGAACACCTCGCACGGGACCAATGTAACTTATAGGAACTGACCGCGTAGTCCCGGGTCTCCCGGTTTGAGAATATGACGATAATTTGCTAAAATCAACACTTAAACTTAAAAATAAGCCGTTAAAGGGTGAAAATCCAAACCAGTCCCCAAACGACCCCGTAGGAGGCACGAACACCTCGCACGGGACCAATGTAACTTGTAGGAACTGACCGCGTAGTCCCGGGTCTCCCAGTTTGAGAATATGATGATAATTTGCAAAAATCAACACTTAAACTTAAAAATAAGTCGTTAAAGGGTGAAAATCCAAACCAGCTCCCAAACGACCCCGTAGGAGGCACGAACACCTCGCACGGGACCAATGTAACTCGTAGGAACTGATCGCGTAGTCTCGAGTCACCCGATTTGAGAGTATGCCGATAATTTGCAAAAATCACACTTAGAGTTAAAAACATGTCGTTAAAGGGTGAAAACTCAAACCAACCCCCAAACGATCCCGTAGGAGGCACGAACACCTCGAACCGGACCAATGTAACTTGTAGGAACTGACTGCGTGGTCTCGGGTCTCCCGGTTTGAGAGTATGACGATAATTTGCAAAAATCGCACTTAGAATTAAAAACAGGCCGTTAAAGGGTGAAAACCCAAATCAGACGCCAAACGACCCCGTAGGAGACACGAACACCTTGCAGGGGACCAATGTAACTTGTAGGAACTGACCGCGTAGTCCCGAGTCTCCCGGTTTGTGAGTATGACGATAATTTGCAAAAATTACACTAAGTTAAAAACAAGCCGTCAAAGGGTGAAAACCCAAACTAACCCCCAAACGACCCCGTAGGAGGCACGAACACCTTGTACGGGACCAATGTAACTTATAGGAACTGATCGCATAGTCTCGGGTCTCCCGATTTGAGAGTATGACGATAATTTTTAAAAGTCACACTTAGAGTTAAAAACATGTCGTTAAAGGGTGAAAACCCAAACCAGCCCCCAAACGTCCCCGTAGGAGGCACGAACACCTCGCACGGGACCAATGTAACTTGTTGGAACTGATCGCATAGTCCCGGGTCTCCCGATTTGTGAGTATGACGATAATTTCCACTCATATATGTAATTTTTTTTTTGAGTAATTTTTTTGGTAAATTATTGGGTTACTAATATCGTATCTTTTTATTATTCTATTTTTTTTGCAGGATAACAATTTATCGTTTGCTTTTTTCACGTGGAACACACAAAGAACTCAATGGTTTACAACAAGGGGTTTATTAATGATTCCATTTTTTTGTGTCATGACCGTACGATATTTTGTTGTTTTATTATTGACTTTTATGGCCATGGGGCTTTTGTAAGTTAATTGTTATATTTTGTGGCCGTGCGGGCTTTATGTTAGGCAGGTTTTGTATTGACAGGTTTTGGAATGTCCAAAAAATAGAGGAAACTCTGCCCAATTTTTTTTTGGGCCTGTGAGCTGTTAAAGACTTGTAATATTTTGAAATTTGTATGTACATTAGTTTATTAATAACGTGCAATATTATTAATTTGTGAATTTTGTGCTTTCAAATAATTTTTTTTTAAATAAAAAAATTGGCATAGTTCAAAACCGTGGCAAAAGTGTATCATATTTTGGCACGGTTTTGAACTGTGCCAAATTTTTTTCAACTGTGTTGAATCTGGCACAGTTAAAAACTGTGCCAAAAGTGTGCCAGAAATATCAAATTCTGGCACGGTTTAAAAGTGTGCCTGAAGTGTTCCTGTTTGGCTGAATTTGGCACAGTTAAAAACTGTGCCAAAAGTGTGCCATAAATATCAAATTCTGGCACGGTTTAAAAGTGTGCCAGAAGTGTTCCTGTTTGGCTGAATCTGGCAAACTTTTGAGCCGTGCCAGAAAAAAAATTCCCATTTTGGAACACCTGATTCTGGCGCAGTTCAAAACAGTGCCAAATTTGATCTGGCACAGTTTTAAACTGTGCCAAAATCCTATTTTTGGTGTAGTGCCACAGGGACGCCAAGCGTGACTTCGTTCCAGGGACTTCGTAGCTGCAGCATAGGTGGATGTTGCAGGGCTTTGATTAGACGTCTCTTTCACTTTCTGATCTAGTGTAGGATTTCAGATTTCAGCATGGACATGTTGTCCCTCAGTACTTTCATTTTTTGGAGTCTGTTATTGGTTTGTTTTTGGGCCGATGGGTTATTCGACAATACTTTGTTTGATCTTAGTTGTTATATTGAGACTCTTATGTTGGTATTTGATTTATATATTGTTCCGCATGTTGTTGTATGTTCAATTTATGTTAAAATTTGGTAACTGCATAATTTTTCACTTAGGTTGTTAGTAATTAAAAAGTTTTCGACAGTGATGCTAAGAATGAACCAGATGAGAAACCTCATCCAATGTTTAATTAGGCGAGGTGTCACAGATGGTATCAGAGCATCAGGTTCTAGTGTTCATAGGATCTGTACGGCTTACTACATTAACAGCGTATCGTTTAATTGGTATAAAGTCCTATTTTAGGATTGTTGTATTCATCTACGTACGTGGCCTACGTTCTCCTGCTAGTAAGTAGATGATGTGATTCATATACGAGTTCGATTTCACTTAGTACATTGAACTATTTAAGACGACCAGTGAAGGCATTTGAAGGACTGCAAGAGGGAACGGTTCAGTATGAGTCATGAACTATTCGGGTAATGGCAATCGAGTGGAGATCACGATAAATACCGTTCAGTAGATGACGAGCTGATTAATCACTTGGTGATGGTAGTGTCCCAAACACCGTTATAGAGAACGAGGATACAATTTTAGACTTCCCCAGAGTTGTAAGTGGGGAGATAGAGTTGAGGGAAAACTCTTCCAAAAGTGTCACCTATAAGAAAATGGGATAGAGATGATAGGTGATAGACAAAGGGATGGAAGAAATCCAAAGTATATTGCTCATAGGAGCAGCACTGTAGTAACGTGAGTTAGGTACCCCACATAGGGATGTATATATAGAACGAATTGAAGAATTTTGGAGAGAACCTGAGGGATCTTTGGAAAGGGCCACCCATTGGAATTTGTGTAAAAACGGATGTTATATGTGTCAACCAAATGGATAGAGAACATCCATAGACAGTGACATATGGTCGGGTGTAGAAATACCGGGAAGTGAATATTTGTAAAATTTTCTTAGCTCAGGGGAACAACATAGTGATAGTGGGGGAAAACAGTCACCACATTTATAAAGAGGCATATTATGCCCCTATAGGAATCCTAGGTACAGTTTGACCGTAAGTTCTTTCTTTTCTTTTTGTTCAGAAAGGGATGCGAAAGAAATTTCTGAACTTATCACATGAGGGTCAAACAGAGGCCGATTGTGAGAAAGAATTTATATTATTTGGCGGACGTTGTAACCGATGAGGTAGTTACAATGGATAAAAGAGTCCATAGTGGAATAATGGGCTCATAAGTAGCCATCGCCAACATTTATGAGAACAATTGTGCTTGTTTGATTAATGTAAATGGCGACAATGTCGTACTTTTACAAGATAATATTAGCACTTCCATGAGAAGGGAGTTAAGAATGTTGAAGAATTCAGTGTGGGAGTAATACTGAATATAATGGTATTAATGAGACACCACATGGAAAGACACATAAGGGAACTCATTTAAATGATTCAAATAATTGGATTTATGCCGAGTGATGATGGATTCAGTTGGGACTGGTAAGGCTAGAAATGTGCTCCTTAGGGACATCAGAGCTAAGGGAACAACAAGTGTAGCCATCTGATATGAGGATACCAAGGTTCGAGAGAAGGACAACTTTAATACGACCAGTGTGGCCATAGATAGAAGGATTCTATTAGGAAATATTTCGTGGAAAGCAGGACCACACGCCTTGACTCCACCCGAAGTGAGAAAAGGAACTACAACATGCTGCCTGGTAGGGACAATGATTAAAATAGTTATTGGTTCAGTGTGAATAAGCGTGTTATGTCTGGGAACCATTTAAATAGTCAGGTGATGAGCAAGGTAGAAAAATGAGTTTTATCCTCGGGCGAAAGAGGTAAATTTGGTGTGACGCGAGCGAGTTAAGGTATTTTATTTAGACGAGATTTTCTTGAGATATTAGTATGTTGTAGTGGAGTTATCTGTGGTTTCATCCGTAGGGGAGAGGGTGTAGACCAAATGGTGATACTTTATATAAATTACTCGTTATAGTGATGTATTATACGAGGTTGATGTTATCCTGCGTATGGACTGGTAAACGTGAATTTGGAGAGTAGAGATGTCGCATTATAGTTGATCCCGGTGCGTAGGGACTTTACTGATGTGATCCAGAGTATAAAGGATGTAATGTCAAGCGGAGAAATTGATCTTAGTATTAGGATCTTTAGTGTTAATGACTAGTGATATTTCGGTATCAGTGATATATAACTCGTTGAGAGACGTGGGAGTGAGATGTATATTTACATGTCGGTGATAGCATTTGAGTGTCTCGATTATTCATTTAAGGCTTATAAAACTCGATTCTGGATAATGCTAGTGATGGTAAATTGGGAGGAAGTCCTTGCTTGGGTTTCATTGCGGGAGGAGACATGCATGAACCTTAATAAACGTCGGGAGAAGAGAGACGTGTATGGATGCCAGGGCATCGGTGATGAATATAAATCCTCAAACATGTTGAGGAAACACTATGAGCGGAGAGTTATTATACGGTATAAGGTAAGTGGAGCCGGTAGTACCTAAAAAAATCCCTGAAATTTTTATCACCGGGAGTTAATGGGTGGGACAATCTTGAGGAGAATTAATTACGAATTATGGGTGATTGAGAATACCCAAGTTCTATAACCAAGCCGAAATTACGAGGCCAATTTTAACAAAAGTGTATTACATTTGGGACGTTTGCGGTGTTTGTGCAAGTACGCCGAATTAGAGGGTGTATGGGCGCCCTGATTAGTTGGATTTACAAAACTCGTCCGAGATACAAAGGGCATGGGAATTATGCATCAGAATATGCCTAAGGGACAATTATCAATTAAAGTTTAAATGGTATGATGGATTGAACGTCGTATGAGAAAGACGATAATCCAAGTATATATGTGCAACAAGAGCTAGCACACCCGAGATGGGTTGAAAGGCTGTGGGAAGCCATTTAAAAAGATATCTTTTGATAAAGAGGATAATAAATTGTTGTAAGAAAGTAGAGCGGAGCCTTACTCAAATGAATAATTGAAGAGTGGCTTGCGCACTACTAGAATGTTAGTATACTCCGGGGAAAGGAGTGTATATATGTGAGATATTATAAGTGGGAATTGATGTTGGTTGAGACCTTGTGAGATTGTCTCCAGTTACATCACTCAGGGATAGAAAAAGGTTAACTGCGTTTCCCAGTAATGAAATGGGTAAGAAGACTATAAAATTTCATTGGTGGGATGCCAAGTCGTGACAAGGTCAAGACTTTCCTAGAATTTGTGGAATGAATTGATCGAGATGAAGAAATATTTTCTTTCCTTAAAAGGAAGGATTACACCGGTGCAAATTGTCGCCCAATATTATCGTGAATCAAGATGAGATCCTGAAATCTCACCTCTGATAGGGATTATCAGGAAGTGATGGGGACGAAATTTGTTTTGGGCCTTTTTATTAACTATAGTCGATAGTTAGACGAGAGGTGGTTTATTATGCGGGTTAATGCCAGTAGTGTGTTTGGTGACTTGAAGGGTAATTAAGGAGAGAAATTACCATTAATAAAGTTGTGTGTAATAACTCGTACCTGATCATCATGCACAAGGTACTTTTGAGGTTTTTTCGTGGTAAGCCTCATCATTTACTCTTCGGGTGATCCAAAGGGAGAGGATAACTAGACTTTCGATCGCACGTGATTTAGAGTCCGTTAGAAAAAGTGGAGTAACCCCAAACTTAATTGGATAATGTTTGAATGTCGTAAGACGTACGTTGCCATGAATCGATGTTTCGAGGATAAATATGAGTTGTTATATGTCCTTGTGGTTTCTCTCAGGATGGGAGTTGTGTGTTAGGGTGGATACGGGAAGCTGCTACTTAGTGATATGTGGCCTTCCATTAGTATTGAAGAGATATAGCTAGGGAAATGTAGGCTTGTCTTATCAGAATGTCATGGTAGAGGCACAATGTGTGATGTGCCATTTTTTGAGATGAGACCTTATGACTAATGGAGCGTATCAGTACGCAGTGAGTTGAGAAAGCTTGCAGGTAAACTGAGGCTATAGTGACTAAGACTTTTGATAGGTGGATACCACTAGCGAGTGTATAGTGGAGTGACCCTTATGTTATCATGATTTGAATTTGGGTACTATACGATGTCGTGATATTAAAGATCCTAAGTTTTAGTACCGGTCTTGTCCTAATTTCAAGGATGAAATTCGTTTATAAGGGGGGAAGTATATAATACCCCGTATTTCTACGTATTTAGAATTTAATTAGTTGAGTAATTAAATAGGAAAATACGTTTAATTTAAATTACGTGAGTAGAGTAATTTAATATTAGTTTATATTTAAATTACGTGAGTAGAGTAATTTAATGTGATTTAATATTTAAATTACGTGAGTGAAGTAATTTAATGAGATGAAATTTTAGTTATGATTATTAAGTGATCGAATAATAATCGTGGTATTAAAATATTAATCGAGAGATAGAGACTGATTAATGTACGATTTAAATTTACTAAGAGTGAATAGTAAATATTGACAGTTAAATATGATATATAGTGAGTGATATGGGCGTATTTTATGTTATCTCACTGAGAGTTGCGCATTAGACTATCGCTAGGTGGGAAATGAGAAATATATTTTAGGTGATTCGAATGATAATTTAGAGGTCACGGATGAGTCCGGAAGGAGCAAAGTAGTCAAAATGGCATACCCGAAAATGTTAATTGAGTCACGGGTCGATTTTGGACCAAACCGACACCTTTGGAGGGTAATTTGGTCATTTTAAATATAGAGGTTAAAGGACCTACGACAATAAGAGCCCTATATCTGATGATTATAAACGGGGGCTAGGGTTCTTAACACAAAAAGCTTAAAGAGGCCATTAGAAGGAAGAGAGGAACCATTCATAAAAGCTTAAGGAGGACTCTTGAAGGTTTGAAAGGGTTCTTGCATACGAAGCACCTAAGGAGTGAAGATTTGAGGAGGGAAACATCAAATCATCATCCTTACCCACGAAATCAGACCGTACAGTGAATAAGGAAAGTGTTTATTGCAATTAATTGAAGTTATAATACCCATGTAATTGGGGTTTCAATCATATGATGATATTGATGAATTTTTTAGAAGAAAACTTTAATTAAATGCATGTTGGGTAGGAAATTTCATGTAGAATGATTTGAAATCTGTAGAGATATTGATATTGGAAGATATGGGTTGTATTCCACGAAATAAATCTGGGTATTGATGAACAATCACGGATGAGTTTGAAAACTTAGGGTTTTAGAGGATAGAAATAATAAATCCCTTATTGCATGATTATTGTAATGTTTTGAGAAAAGAATTACATTAGAATCTGTCCTAATGCATGTAGAAATGGTTAGGAATGTTTAGTTAAAACCTTGGTGTAGAGTAATGGAGGTTGGTACTAGATCATGGGCGAAAAACGCATGAACGGACGAGGCCGGTGAATTGCAGAAAAGGGGATTGATCCGATTTTAAAAAAAAATGATCGATCCGGTATTTGGTCAGGTTCCCAAAAAATATATTTCCCCCCTTTTTAACTTAGTTCTTCTAACCGATTATCGTGTAAACTTTAGAACCTTACTAAGGGATTTTGAGGAAATTATTAATACTAAAGTAGGCCTGATTAGGATTTGTAGATCTTTCTTAGTAACGGAAGAAAGACGACAATCAATTGGGATACATTTGGGTCGTAAATTATCGGGTAGTGAAAAAATAATTTAAGGGAACTTCGGATGGACGATAAGTATACCAGTAGAGTAAGTTAGGCTTTGCTACTGAAAATACAAAGGGGTTATGTCCCTTAGAGTTGGGAGAATACTCGAGAAGATGCGATAACAAGAGAAATCGTAAAATAAACTGTACGGTGAGTATTAGAGATATATACTACGTACTAATGTGAACGATTAGGTTGTGTGAATACCTATAAATTATCTACTTAGGTTGTGTGAAATACCTACAGTACTTATATAGTATTGGAGTCGATGATTAGACCGGGCCAATACTTTCATATAACATTTACCATTGGAGTTGATGATTAGACTGGGCCAATGTAAATGAAAGGAGAATTGGAGACGATGATTAGACCAGACCAATAATTCGTATAGTGTATATTGGAGTGTATATTGGAGTGTGCGTAAACCTAACATGTGTAATCAATAACTAATCTTTACCTGCTAAATATTTTCAAAACGTTTTGAGTACTCACTCTTGCTATGTAAAATATTTTTCAAAACCTTTTAGGTATCCAGCCATAGGAACGCCAAGCGTAACTTCATTCGAGGAACTTCATAGTTGCAGCATAGATGGATGTTGCAGGGCTTTGATTAGATGCCTCTTTCACTTTCTAATCTAGTGTAGGATTTCAGATTTCAGTACGGACATATTGTCCCTCAGTACTTTCATTTTTTGGAGTTTGTTATTAGTTTGTTTTTGCCGATGGGTTATTCGGCAATACTTTGTTTGATCTTAGTTGTTATATTCAGACTCTTATGTTGGTATTTGATTTATATATTGTTCCGCATGTTGTTGTATGTTAAATGATGTTAAAATTTGGCAACCGCATAATTTTTCACTTAGGTGGTTAGTAATTAAAAAGTTTTCGACAGTGATGCTAAGAATAAACCAGATGAGAAACCTATTTTAATTTAATAAAGGATTGATCACCCATTGTTTAATTAGGCGGGGTGTCACAGCTGTTATGAAGAAAATTGTAGGACCGCAAATGATATCGTTCGGTGATGAAATGGATGATGTTTTTGTTAATGATGATGAATTTGAAAAAGAAATAGTTACGGCCTATAAAATAAGAGATCCTGAAGTCGGAATGGAGTTTGATACATTTGAACTATTTTTTTATTACTGTTGGGGAAAAATAAATCTACATTAATAGCATGACATGTGGCGCGCACACCGGTCAAGATGGCGATCAGCATACGCTTCAAGAAGATAAGGACGACTAGAGTCCTTAATAAAGTAGGAGACCGAGAATCACTATTTTATTTAAATCAAACTCTACAAGGATAGGATTATCCAATTGTAACCCCTAACTCTATGTAAAGGGGTCACCCACCATTTGTTTTTTTTTTTTTTTTGGGGGGGGGGGGCTCAGATGCTAAAGAAACACTCTTGTAAATTCTCTTTTCATTATAGTAAAACACTATTGACGCCCCGTAGACGTACGCCATTGATGGTCGACCCACGTAAATCTTCGTCTCTTTCTCATTTATGTTTATATTGCATCACGATGGTTTGGTACCCCTCTACGAGTAGATTTTTTGCACCCACAATTGACATCGTCTGTGAAAAACAACACAAAAAATCGTTCCTTCTTGTTGACGAGACGGAGATTTACGTTGCAACGCAATGACTTACACGCACGCAACCTCATCAAGAACTAAGTTTTTTTTCTTTCTTTCCATGTAAATAATTATATTTTATGCACATACCTTTTCGTACAATCATGATTCTCATACGTTTATATTCATAAATATTGTGTTGAATTCTCATTTACGAATTTGCATAACATTGAGTTTCATAATCATGAGTCTTGTACGAGTCCTTAAAAATATGTGCTCTCTTAAAATTTTGCTGGGAAAACACATATATTTACTGGGTTACAGTATATCTTGATTCCCATATGCCAGATTCTTTGGCACGAGATATGACAAGTTGTTGGAAATGGTCGATTTTGGCCATAATCACCAACCCATTGAGTTAGCATCCAATTTCGTTGTGGAAATCAAACCATCCGTCGTTATGTGACACGAGTGATTTTAATACCCTCATCACTATTGGGTCTTTGTGAGAAGACATCAGAAAACCCTTCCCTCAACCTGGGACTTGGGGCTATCATTTAGATGAACACTAAGAAATCTTCTGATCATCTTCGTCACGCGATCTCCTCTTAGAGTGAGGCCGAAAAGCCAACCAAACATAAGAAATCCAACCGATGACCCAAAGACTGACCGGTTTCTATATCGGTTCTGATGGATTTTCAGAGCCTCACAATATGTTTGCGAAAGATTCCTCATAACGATCTATACAAAATGGATTCATGTACAAGTTAATGGCAAACCTAGGAGACATCCCAATGGCCAGAGGTCGGTCAACACAAGATCGACTTTTATGTGCAATGGACAGAAAAAAATGACAACATCAAACTGACCACTTTGTTGGTCGTCGATCAGCATGCGAGGATGAGGAACATAAGTTTTCTGGTCGTTAATTTGGTAGTCAATCTCAGTGAAGTCGATCAGGTCGTCGCCGATCCACCATTATCTAGCTGGCGGTAAGTATTTGAGGCTGCATCAGCACGCTCTGTGTTTTAATGAACGCATTTGAAATTTATTTGGGGCACGAGTCCAGCTGGGATTTAAGAACTCTTTGGAGTTGTTAAAATTAACATTTGATATTTTTTCTTACTTTACAACTTTACGTAGCTTCGTGAGGAAACAAATTTTTGAAATCAACCTATATTTGAGTATTTACTTGGAGTTCAAATAATTTTGCAAAAATTTTGAATTAAATTCTATGTTTTACATATTTGACAAATTTTGCATTATTCTGTTCTCTCTCTCTGAAAAAATAAGAGGGGTCTCATTATACCATGATTTTCATTTAATGCACCATGATATTCATTGGTCCATTAAATATGCTCGTGATTTTTATTATCACAGATTAGATCCAACAATGATCTGAGATTACATTTTTTATTCGACTTTATAATTATTTTGTTCACATAAATGACGGGGCACACTTCTAGAGTACTCATGTTATTTATTCGATCACTTAATTTTGAATATTGTCATCTATCTACATCAATTTAATCTCGACAAAAGGAGATTATTGGCTATAAATGATGGGTGGCCGGTACAAGTATTTAGCGCAGCCCCGACAGATGGTCGGGCACGGTCATCTCAGGGAGATTTTATCATAAAAATTATTGAATCATTTATTACAATCATTCGATTCTATGAATTGTTTCCTCGGTAAACGGCTGAGAAGGTGCATATAATATATTCTTTAGCCGAATGAATTAATCTCATTAATTTAACCTCAACAGATGGTCAGACAACTTATTAACTTCCACATGTACAAGATTCAGTCCCAATAAATGCTCGACCACAATCTTAAGCTCTTGTAAATATTATTAATGCTCCGACAGATGCTCGAGCATGGATCACTCGCTATATCTACTCAGTATTATACAACTTTGCCTCGACGAACTAGCCATACACCATTTATCCTATTAGCGCTCCAATGGATGTTCGAGCATGCTACAACACTTTAGACCCGACGAATATTTGGGCAAGATTATTTGTTATAACCAATGGATGCTCGGGCATTGATATTTTTTCAACTTCAATATATTTGACTCCATGATTCTTAACCTGAAAGATGGTCAGACATATTCAAAATTCACCTCGGCAGATAATCGATAAAATATTTATTATCGTATATTTAGTCTTGAAGATATCTGCCACACAAGTTGTATTTTATTCCCAACAGATAGTTGGTCGGAATAATCCTTATCTATATTCAGTCCCGACAAATGATCGTCATAGTTGATTGATGATCAACCTTACATTTATTATTGTTATTCAACCTTAATGTATGGTTTGGAAATCTATTTTTCTCTAACAATGCATGATTATTCGTAATATCTACCCGGTTCTTTAAAATTTTGCCTCGACGGATGCTCAGGCACTATTTATTTTCTTCAAAACTCCCCGACGGATGGTCGGCACTTTAATTATTTGTTTAGATTTCTCACCAGCTTCGATGGATAGTCGATGCAATTTATATTATGTGATCATCACAATTAAACACCAATGGACCGTTGGGCATTATCATTATTATTTGATTCAACCTCGACTAATCATTGCATGTTCATTCGTTAATCAACATTATATTATCTATTGCAATACAGTTCAGATGCTTGAGCATGCTTTTTATTTGATCCTCTCATTTCAGTTGCTCCATATAAGTGGCATTATATTGCAACAGAGTCCCAATGGATAGTTGGGCATCATCATTATCTAATCTTCTTATCTTATCCCCGATGGATGGTCGGGCGTGATAATCATTAGATCATCTTATTTCAGCACCCGACAAATGGTCAACATTACTCGCAACAAAGTCCCAACGGATGGTCGGGCATTATTATTTAGTCTTCTCTTCACAGACCCGACTGGGGGCTCTGTAATGCCGACTTGTGAATGAATTCACTACAAAATTAGTCAAGCAAGAAAGGAAATTAGACATCAAGCTAAAAAAACCATAAGATGTGTTTCCAGTGACGATGGGTTTAAAAAGTCCTAACTAATGACAGGCATTCAAGCAAGCCTCATCTTACGAGTGCTTCACAGGCTTGTAGTCTGCCTCTCCAATTAGACCACATAAAAATTCTAATACATGGAGATACCCTAGACTAGGTGGACGCCCGAGTGAGCCTTGGCGCATGAGTGCTTCACAAGCCTATGGTCGGCCTTTCCAATTATACCATGTAAAAATCCTAATATAGGGAGATACCCTAGACTAGGTGCACGTTCGAGAGAGCCTCGATGCATAAGTGCTTCACAAGCTTATGGTCGGCTTCTCCAGTTGGACCATGTAAAAATCATAATACAAGGGAGATATCCTAGACTAGGTGCATGCCCGAGCGAGCCTCGGCGCATGAGTGATTCATAGGCCTGTGGTCGGCCTCTCCAATTGGACCATGTGAATATCCTAATAGGGTGATACCCTAAACTAGGTACACTCCTAAGAGAGCCTCGATTCATAAGAGCTTAATAGGACTATGGTCGGCCTCACCAATTGGACCATACAAAATCAAAATACAGGAAGATACCCTAAACTTGGTGCACGACCGAGCAAGCCTCGGTGCACGAATGCTTAACAGGCCTCTGGCTAGCCTCTCGAATTGGAACATACAATTAAATAAAATAATGAACTACGATTGACCTGATCCCATGAGGGTACGTAGGTAGCTCGACACGCTCGAGTCTGGTTCCCATATCGATTGAACAACTCTCAACTCAAGAAAAGAATTCCTCTAAGACCTTACAAAGGCAAACAGATCAACCAGAGAAAGGCTTAAAAGTTGAACGACAATTCAAAGAATGTCAGTCCAATTCACATCGACAACTACACACATTTGAAGAGATTATTGACCGACTCCCAGATCATCTCAAAATCAACTTAGCTGAACTGTGACATGTGGGACTATTGTGGGTGGAAAAATACACCTACATTAATAGCATGACACGTGGTGATCACACCGGTTAAGATGGCAAGCAGCATATGCTCCAACAAGAAAGGACAACTAGAGTCTTTGATAAAGTAGAAGATCGAGGATCACTATTTTATTTAAATCAAACTCTACAAGGATAGGACTTATCCAATTATATTTCCTAACTCTATATAAAGGGGACACCCTCCATTGGGGGAAGGGGGGATTGGAGGCTAGAGAAACACTCATGTAAATTCTCTCATCATTATAGTAAAACACTATTGCCCCGTGGGCGTAGGCCATTGATGGTCAAACCACGTAAATCTTTGTCTCTTTCTCATTTATTTTTATATTTGCATCGTGATGCTCTGGATCGGCCTTAAGTCCTTATTTATTTATCATAGTCTTGGATGAGATTACTAAGGACATATAAGAAGATACCCCATGGTGTATGTTATTTGCGGATGGCATAGTTTTAGTAGACACTTCAAATGAAAGCTTAGCGATGAGAGTAAATACTTGGAGAAAAGCGTTAGAATCTAAGGGTTTAAGAATAAGTAAAAATAAAACAGAATTTAGGGAATGTCAATTTAATAATAAGTGATATACCAAAATATACCCTCGGCCTGGCCGAGGGTAGCCTCGTCTAGTACGAGGGCTCAGTTCCACTGTTACTCCCCGGGGCTCATACTGAAGACAGGGGTTCGACAGGCCGACCCCACCATGGGCAATACAAGTATGCTGGATGACCCAAATCAGCCCAAGCCCATGAAGATTGAAGCCTCGGTTTGAGGACAGTTCAGACAACCATACGACCGACCGACCCTATGTAGGCCGATAATACAAATGTCCTACGTTCAGCAATCAAGGCTTTCACAACATTAGCATCAACCTCGGCTTGTCACTATAAGCGGAGGGTGACATCATCATGGTGCGTGATTCAGGAGATGCGTGGAACAGTGCGCGTGAGACTCATGTAGCACGTGAACTAAATCGTTATAACAAGATCATTCCCTCACGTGAGGGAATATTATGTCATCATTGCCTACAAGTGGCTCAGTCAGGTGTCAACAGGGGATTGGCTAGATCACTATTCACATGTTCAATGCATGCTTGGGGAGTATACTACACCCCCAAGCCCTATATATACTTATCTCCTTCAACCTTGTGAGGGGATCGATAATTGAAACCCTAGATAAAACTCTGTTTATACACACAGTAGAGAGAGAAAGCTTATGTGCATTGTATTTAAGGCCATTAGTGCCCATATTTAGTGGATCACACACTCACAGTGGATGTAGGCCTGATTGGCTGAACCACTATACATCATTGTCTTCATTCCTCTTCTACTCACCTCCTTGTATACATATATTTATATATATAACTCTATTGTTTCCATTGTTACTATTGTTTGAGCACTATCACCTCATTATCTACTGGTGCTGATTCTTAGCATCATCAGTTGGGCACCGTCTGTGGGAACGAGAAGCTATCTCTTCCTTTTTACAGCTTGACCTCACCGGAGAAGCTAGTGGTGAACAAGTTCTCCCCCTTTGTGTGGAGTTGTTTCACCATTGAAAGAGATCCATTAAGGTTCTTAATCTCTTTTGATCATCTAGCTCATCACAGCTCAAACATACGGCACCGGAGTTACCAACACCGCCTCCTCCACCGGCTAGTGGAGTAGGACCTAGTTCCAGACATGTACCACCTCAGTCTGAGATGGCTGAGGTGGCTGCCGCCTTGAAGTCTTTGGCAGCAAGCCAGCAGGTTATACAAGAAAAATTTGCAGATCTTAGCCAAAACATACTGAGACCACCAGGAGTCTCACCGGAAATGATTACTCCGGCAGTTGCATCAGGACAACATGAGGCCAAGGGACCACCCTAGGCACCGCGCAAAGACTTTCTACCTCCATAACGGCGGAGGGATGTTGCTGACCCCAGGCGTTTACGCCTGGGGAGGCAAGGAAACCCTTGCCTGGAGGATAGGTATGATGATGTGGAAGTGGAAGAGGCTCCAATAGATTGCTAGGAACCGTATGAGGTTTTCAACAATATTGTACGACCTATCCAGGAGAGCCGAGGGAGGTGTAGGAGGCAAAATCCTGATGGTCGTCCGAGAGGCTCAACTTTTGACCGTCTGAGCAGGGGGTCGGCTTTTGAGAGGCTGGGCCTAGTCAATGACCTGAGGGAAAGATTGTCCAGATCGAGAAGTCTCGTAATGTCTAGAAGATAGGAAGTAGATGGCCGACCCTACGAGGGTTGACCCCCCATGGACGAGACAACAGTCATGGAGAAGTAAATAGTCGGCGAAGGTCGGCTGCAGCAGAGCCCTCAGTTCATCCCAGAGAAGCGGTCGGGGATAACATCGGCCACGTCGACCTTGTGAGGCCATGGAATGACTCGATTCAGAGGCTGGAGGATAAAATTGGTGATATCCTGAAAAATCGAGACCCTCTTCAAAGAGGATATTCCATGGGCTCACCCTTTGTGGCGCAAATAGTCAACTTCCCAATATCGGCCAAGAATAAGCCACCTGTGGTCACCCCAAGGTATGACGAGAGTACCAACCCAGTCCATCATATTGAGATGTACTAATCAGCGGTAGGCATATACTCTATCTCAGATGAGATGAGATGTCGGGCCTTTTCTAGCACTTTAATCAGGGTCGTACATGTCTGATATACCTCTCTTCTGAAGAACTCCATTGAAAGCTTTACTTTGCTCTGATGAAAAATGGCATTTGTCGGTTGTAAACTTGGAACATAATCAAAGGGTGAGCCCCGAAAAAGTAAGATATTACAAAAATAATCGAGTCATAAGTTCTTTTGTTAAACGGCTTCACATGAATGACAAATCGGGTATTCGACCATGAAGAATTTTACTTCATTGGCAATTGAAGTGGGTGGACATGAGAATTTTCCATTTTTAGATAAAGATTGCTAAAATTTTATTAATAAGGTGAGGCGGTTAAGACTCGGGGAAGGTGATGTTATGGCTCTTCAAAACTACTTCGTAAAAATGCACTCCAATAATGCCAATTTTTTCATATGATAGATTTTAATGTCGAGTGTAAGATAAAAAAATGTATTTTGGGTAGATGCACGGAGTAGGGCTGCATATGAAGAGTTTGGGGATACTATCACATCTAATACAACGTACTTAACAAATAAATATGATGTGCCATTTGTTCCATTTATCGGTGTAAATCATCATGGTCATTCAACATTATTGGGGTGTGTATTAATATCTAATAAGGATGTTAAGACATTCACTTGGATTTTTAAAGAATGGCTAACATGTATGAATGACCGTCCTCCTTCCGTAATTATTACCGACCAAGACAAGACAATGAAAAAAGCTATTGAGGTTGTCTTCCCAGATACACGACATAGATGGTACTTGTGGCACAAAATGAAAAAATTGCGAGGTTATAATCAATATGAATAAATGAAGTAAGCAATACAAAATGTCGTTTATGATTCATTGACACCCGTGGAATTTGAAGAACGTTGGAAGATATTCATTAAAAAATTTCAACTCCATGATAATGAGTGGTTGAGTGGCTTATATGAAGAGAAGAATCGTCGGGTCCCTATGATTAGGCATAAATTCTTCCTAATTTATCCCTTGATTTAGTTATTTTTAGCACCTCGAACAACGTAATTGAGTTGACTTTATCTCATAATCCTGTTACTGACTGATCCTAATGAGTACATCGAGTTTCTGGTATTTCGTAGTGATTTTACAGGTATTTGATGTTAAGAAACGAAAGAAGGAAATCGGGAGAATCAAGAAAGAAAGAAGGAAAGTAAAAAGGGCAAAAGCGGAATTTCCACCCGGAATTCGGATGAGGTACCTAAAGAGAAGTTGAAGAGATCTCATTCATAAGCACATAGGAAGAAACGACACCTCAATCGGAGTCCCGGAACAAAAGATGTGAGCAGTCAAAGTTGAGCCAAAAAGTCAAATAGCCGGACCGGTCCGCCCCTACCCCGGACCGGTCCGCTTTGCCAAACTCCAGGAGACCCCGGATCACAAGCAAACCGAAGAAGGCAAAAATAAAAGAACCGGTAAGCCCTCGGATCGGTCCGCCCCAAAATAAAAAGAACCGATCCGCCTTGGAGGCAGACCGGTCCGCCTAAGGCCCGGACCGGTCCGGCCCTCGAGATTTGCAAATCTTAGAAGAGTCCTAGTGCAGCTGCAATTCCTAAATTCATGGAGGGTATAAAAATCCGATTTATTATTGTTATGAGGACGAATTATTTTTTAGAGGATAATAGTTAGTTTTTCTTTTTTCTCCAGAAACCCTAGTTTAGCTACAATTACCAGTTTTAATTCAAAGATTGAAGATTTATTCAGAGTTTATTTGATTACCAGTATAATTAATTGTTGCAATTACTGCTTGGGTGAGATTAGTGAGTTGTTCTTCTTTTCAATTTCATTCTACTTTAATTCACAAGTTTCCTTAGATTAATTATGAATTCCTGCACATCAATCACTGTTTCCATCACTTCCATCATGCTAGGCTAGATTTTCTAAGGTCAGGGTACATGAAACCAACGCGATGTGTTAATTGTACGTGTATAACATTAATCCTCTGAATTTAGTGATTAATACGACCGTATCGCGTAGGAGCATAACAATTGTAGATCTTTATATCTCGGTTGACCTTTGGGTAACCGTGATGGTTTAGAATGCAATTCGAGTGTCTCTATCGCGATACTGATTTACTCGTCCTCAGATTAAGTATGACGCGGGCTTGAACCTCATATACGTAATGCTTGGGAGTACTAAATTCTGGGTCAAATTAATCAGTTAAATTTATGATTAATATTATAACTGCAGTACACTAGGTGTTGATACCAAATTTAGTCTGCTGACATGACCCAATTGAATGAAGACACGTGGCAATCTACATGGCAACAACAAATACTTCCGAGGAACTCAGACGCTCCGAGGAACCATACTACAACGAGGAACACTGCTTCCCCAAGGAACTCACACGCTCCGAGGAACAAGACTACAACGAGGAACACTGCTTCCCCGAGAAACTCACACGCTCCGAGGAACAAGAACTCTCCGAGGAACTCTTGAGTACCGAGAAGCTTAGGCAGTCCAAGTAACTCAGGTGGTCCGAGCTGCACCTCGAACAAAGCATTAATAGCTGGATAACCAACAGTTTGACTGTTCATTAAATGCTTATCATTCAGACGTATACGCTTAATGGGGCATTGAATGTATTACCCTTTCATATGTACATCATTTAATGTATTACCCTTTCACATTACAGCCTCAGGGCTATAAATACATTGTACAATCCTCATTGTAAGGGGACCGGGAATTTCTTGATAGAACTTGTAATCGAGAATTCCCAAACACTCAGCAATAACATAACAGTGGACGTAGGCCATTCTTATAAGGTTGAACCACTTTAAAAACTCTTTATCTCATTTATTTATCTGTGATTAAATAATTAGATATAATCTAATTTTTTACATCAACAGATTGGCGCCGTCTGTGGGAAACGACTGGTAATATCGTTTTTCATCAAAAACATTTCATCACAAATGGCTGATATTCCAGAATCTAGCAATCGAAACGCTGAAAACCCTCCAAATCCATCTGCTCCGCCAAACATTCCAGATCTGGCTGGAATAATGACAAATCTGGCTCAGGGCCAGACCGTCATGCAAGAAACAATGCGACAACTCATCCAAACCCTCAATGGCGGTGCATCGACCCATTCAGGACCACGAAGTATTCAAAGAAATATCCGTGCACCTTCTTCGCGTACTAGGCGTACTGATTCATATCGCAATGAGGAGTCTGAAGATTTTTCTTATCAACCTGGACGAACTTTGTCAGTGCGAGCCACATATACTGAACAACGTGTCACTCTTTCTCCAGAAAGGACTAGTGCGTTAGAGAGGTTAAGCAGGGTATCTCCTTTCGATCGATTAGGTCCTAGGAGGAGCAAAAGTCCTCCTAGAGCCCCATCGAGGAGTTTTCGACGACCATCAGACTTAAGGGAAGGATCTGCCCAGTCACGACCAGCTGCTCGTCAAGATAAATCCCAGGAAACCACATCAACGCGATCAGTTGCTCGAACTAACAGGCCCGAGGAAGGAAATGATGCATGGAAAGGCTCTATTCAGAGGCTGGAGGATAAATTAGGGGAAATGGCTAAAGCCAAGAACCCTCTACAACGAATCTTTGTTCGAGGAACACCTTTTGTCCAGGCCATTGTAGATTTTCCAACACCATCAAAGTTCAAAGCACCTGTTGTGACCCCCAAATATGATGGAAAGAGTGACCCTGTCCTTCATATAGAGCATTACCAAGCTGCAGCCGACATCTATGCTGTTCCAGATGAGATGAGATGTAGAGCATTCTCGGGAACTCTTGCCGCATCTGCTCAAATATGGTATAATAATCTTCCTCGGGGTAAGATCTCAACTTTTCTTCAACTGGCCGAGTTATTCATTGGGAATTTCTGTTTTGGGGCAAAGCCAGTTAAACGAGTAGCGCGTTTGTTAAGTGTTAGACAAAAAGCTGGTGAGAGTACCAGAGATTATATAACTCGTTTTAACGAGAAACTGGAAGTCATTGATTATGAGGAGAAGACAGCGATTACCGCCTTGATGAGTGGACTACTGCCAAACAAGTTGTACTACACTTTAGCCAAAGATCCACCTAGAACCATGTCAGATCTGATGGGAAAAGTGTCCAAGATTATGAATGCTGAGGAGGCTATGGCTGCAAAGAAGAATATGGATGCCAAAGAAACCAAGGTGGAAGGTGAAAGAGTTAAGAAGAAAGAGCATAAGAACAATGGTAATGACAAACATTCAAAAATTAGGTCGGTATGGGACGTAATGAAGAAATTTGATAATTATACTCCTTTGAAGAAGGATATCAACCATGTTTTAGAAGAAATCAAGAACAACGAGGAATTGAACTGGCCAGAGATAATGAAGGCAGACCCTGACAAGAGGAATAAGGCGAAGTATTCCGAGTTTCATAAAGATCATGGCCATTGACAAAAAATTGCATAGCTCTTCAAAATGAGATTGAAACACTCATCAGACGAGGAAAGCTGTCAAAGTATGTTGATCGTGGAAACGAAAGAAGAAACAATGACCGAATAAGAGAGAGGTCTAGATCTCCTCGTCGAGCAGAGGAGAACAAGAAAAGAAACCATGAAGTAGATCCAGAAGACGACCCCGATCTTCCCAAGAGACCAAGGCAACCAGAACGTGAGGTATTTTCAATACGCTTTGGGACATTTGACTGTAATGTTATAGCAGGTGGAGATGCAGGAGGAGAAGACCTTACTGCAGAAAGAAAAGCTTACCTCTGTGAGGCTCAAGCTTACTCGTACATTCAGTGAATAAATCTAGCTGACGAGGATCGCCCGAGAAAGGTGAATAAAGAGAAATTGGTCATTGGTTTCTCAAAGAATGACCTCGCAGGTATTCTATATCCTCATGATGACCCATTAGTGATCAAAATGAGGATGAAGGAGGTTATGATTTCAAGAGTACTGGTCGACAATGGTATCTCGGCAAACATCATGTTCTACTCGTGCTTCGATAGTTTAAATCTAAAGCTATCTCAACTGGAGCCTTATCACAGACCCCTTCTCGGTTTTGCTGGCGAGAAAGTATTTCCACTTGGGACGATCAAGTTGGATATATTCATTGGTACGTGGCCTGCTTGTCGAACAGAAGGAATACGCTTCTTTGTGATGGATAAGAATGTTCAATCATCATACAATATCATCATGGGAAGAGTAGGATTGAAGAATTTCGAGGCTGTACCATCTACAGTGCATCAATGCCTAAAATTTCCAACAAATTTTGGAGTAGAAGTTGTGAAAGGTGATCAGAAAGTAGCTCGGGAATGCTATTATTCATCCGCCGAGCAAGAAGAACTGGAGGAATCAAGGAAAAAGACTACTACCTATCAAGTGGATGAAGGTGCAGAGATTGAAACATTGGATCCTAGAGATGAGTCTCAACTTGTGAAGGGTCAAGTGGTGGAAGCTACTGAAAACATCATTCTGGACGACGAGCACCCTGAGCGAACTACTCAAGTAGGTTCGTCGTTGGAAGCCTCACTAAAACAGGAATTGATAACTTTCCTAAGAAGCAGAAAGCAAACTTTTGCATGGAGTCATGAGGATATGCCTGGGATAGACCCAAATTTCTTATGTCACGAGCTCAATGTGAATAAGGAGATTAAGCCTGTGAAGCAGAGAAGAAGAGTATTTAATCCCGAGAAGAATCAAGCTATACAGGAGGAAGTCGAGAAGCTCCAGAAGGCTTGTTTTATTGAAGATGTTAAATATCCAGACTGGTTAGCAAATGTGGTGATGGTGAAAAAGAAGAACAACAAGTGGAGGACGTGTGTAGACTTCACCGACCTCAACAAAGCATGCCCAAAGGATCACTTTCCATTGCCCCGAATTGATCACCTGGTGGATGCTACCTTGGGACACGAGCTACTGAGCTTCATGGATGCTTATTCTGGTTACAATCAGATTAAAATGAAACCCGAAGACAGGGAGAGTACTTATTTCATTACCCCTAGGGGAACTTATTATTATAATGTTATGCCTTTTAGTTTGAAAAATGCAGGTGCGACATATCAGCGGCTGATGAACAAGGTCTTTGCTGGACAAATCAGTCGCAATATGGAAGTCTATGTTGACGATATGCTGATAAAGAGCAAGAAAGCCGCCGATCATCTAGTTGACTTAAGTCAGACTTTTGATCAACTGGATAAATATCAAATGAAGATGAACCCGACGAAGTGTATATTTGGAGTACGAGAAGGCATGTTTCTCGGGTACATTGTCAATCAACGAGGCATTGAGGCAAATCCTGAAAAGATCAAAGCTCTATTAGGGCTGCGATCTCCAACGACGAAGAAGGAAGTACAGAGTCTTACAGGACGAGTAGCAGTACTCAACAGATTTGTGTCACGAGCAACTGATAGATGCCTCCCATTCTTCAAGACACTCCGAAAGACTTTTGAGTGGAATGATGAATGTGAGAAGGCTTTTCAAGACTTGAAGAAATACTTGGGAGCACCTCCACTGTTATCCAGGCCAGTGATGGGAGAAAAATTATACTTATATCTTGCAGTGTCCGAGAATGAAGTTAGCTCGGTGTTGATCAGAGTGGAGAATGGAGTGCAAAAACCAATTTATTATACGAGTAAGGCCTTCCGAGGAGCAGAGATCAGATATCTAAGGCTGGAAAAGTTAGCACTGGCGCTGATTGAGGCGAGTAGGAGAATGAGACCATACTTTCAGGCTCATACTATAATCGTATATACTGATATGCCGTTGAGGCAAGCCCATCATAAACCAGAAAAATCAGGGAGATTGATGTACTGGGCAATAGAGCTCGGTGAATACGATATAGTCTATGAACCTAGATCATCGCTTAAAGGGCAAGCTGTAGTGAATTTTATAGCAGAGTTCACCTATCCTAATACCCCCGAGGAGCAAAAGTTGCACGCTGATCAACTTGTGGACGTTACAGGATCATCAAACACAAGCTCAGACCAACTTAGGTTGGTAAAAGGGCAAGTGGATGTTACAGGATCATCAAATTCGAGCTCAGACCAACTCCGATTGGTAAAAGGGCAAGAAAAGATGATCGACGAAGAGCAAGAAATATCAGGGGAGAATGAAAGGAAGCAACAAATATTTCACCAAGGAACTCTATCATATCAAAAGTTTGAAGACGAGTTACCTATATGGAGGTTATATGTAGATGGCTCATCTTGCACAACAGGCTGTGGGGCGGGAATAGTTTTGAACAGCCCGGACGAGGTCGACATGGAATACGCCCTACGATTCCAATTCAAAGCTTCCAATAATGAGGATGAGGATGAGGCCATGATTGCAGGTCTTAATTTGGCAAAAATTATGGAGGCGCAGCAGGTTATTGTCTTCAGTGATTCTCAATTGATTGTAAATCAAATGTTGGGAGTATATGCAGTTAGAGGAGAATTAATGATCAGATATCATGCAAAGGCAAAGGAGCTGGTGTCAGAATTTGCTGCTATTCAGCTGGTCAGAATACCAAGAATGGAGAATGCGAGAGCAGACGCCCTAGCCCGATTAGCATCAGCTACTCGTACCGAGCTACGAAGAATAATCCCAATTAAAGTTTTAGCTGGTCGGAGTATAGATGAAGATCTGATGACGAATTTTATTACCCTTGATTTAGGACCATCTTGGATGGATCCCATCAGGGCATATATTGAGGAGGGAGAATTACCAATTGACAAGCTCGCAGCCAAGAAATTGAAGTTTAAAGCTGCTCGGTATGTATTAACTAACGGTATTCTATATAGACGAGGAATTATGGCAGGTTTGCAAAGATGTGTACATCCCTCCGAGGTGAAAGAATTGATTAAAGAGATCCATGAAGGGTCCTGTGGAGCCCATGTAGCAGGTCGGACGCTTTTGCAAAGGGTGATGACGCAGGGATACTACTGGCCGACGATGAGGGATGATTGTATAGCCTATGCCAAGAAATGTGACAAGTGACAATGCTTTTCCTCCATCCGAAGAACTCCACAAGCATTGTTGACACCCATAACTTCCCCTTGGCCATTTACCATGTGGAGAATAGATTTGGTCGGGCCACTGCCAACGACCAGAGGAAGGTTCAAATACCTCGTCGTCGCAGTGGATTATTTTACTAAGTGGGTAGAAGCTGAGCCTCTCATTGATATGACGTACGACAAGGTGTACCAATTTTTTTGGAAGAACATCATTTGTCGATATGGTCTCCCTCATGCTTTCATCAGAGACCATGGAACACAATTTGATAACGAGGAGTTCGCTGCCTATTGTCATCAGTCAAATATTTTGAAGGTCCACTCAGCACCAGACCATCCTCAAAGAAATGGACAAACTGAAGTGACAAACAGAACGTTGTTGAATGGATTGAAGAAAAGACTAGATGATGCGAAAGAAAATTGGATCAACGAGTTACAATCAGTACTATGGGCTTACCGAACTACTCCCCGAGTAGCAACAGGAGAATCACCATATATGTTGGCGTTTGGAAGTGAAGCTGTTATACCTGCCGAGTTGGGCCTCCCAACACACAGGGTACTGAATTTCAATTCCCCTGTCAGCGACTTAATGAGAAGATTGGATTTAGACATGCTCGAGGAAGTTAGAGAAGAAGCAGCCATCAGGAATGCTGCATACCAACAACGAACAACTTTGTTCTACAACAAGAGAGTGAAGAAGTGCGACCTGAAAGAAGGAGACTATGTGCTGAAGAAAGTGATTCAAAAGCACAACAAACTGGAGGCAAACTGGCATGGACCATACCGAGTTACAGAAGTTGTTCGACCAGGAACTTACCGAATAGCAACTTTAGAAGGGGAGGAGTTTAAGAATGCATGGAACGCAGAGCACCTGCGCAAATATTATCAGTGATGGATATTCTCTCCTTTTATTGAAAGTTTTACGGGGAATACTAGTGCTACACACTACTCGGCAAAACTCGGCAAAACTCGGATTACTCAAATTTATTCTCGAAAACGCCAACTAAGGTTGGTCGAGCTACTTATATTCCTCCGGGAAGTAAAGCTACCTATATTCCTCCGGGAAGTAAAGCTATTTGTATTCCTCCGGGAAGTAAAGCTACTTGTATTCCTTCGGGAAGTAAAGCTACTTGTATTCCTCCGGGAAGTAAAACTTGTATTCCTACGGGAAGTAAAACTAAATGTTCCTATGTTCCTCGGGAAATAAAAGTATTCCTAAAAATGCCAACTTATGTCGGTTAAGAAGTAAATATATTCTCGAAAATGCCAACTTATGTTGGTTAGGAAGTAAATATATTCTCGAAAATGCCAACTTGAGTTGGTCGTGCCAAAGTTGCTCGTTAAGAAAAAAATCTACTAACTATGGCTGGTCGGGGATAAAAACCCACTATCTGTAGTTGGTCGACAAGGAAAATTTACCGACCTTGGTTGGTCGGAAACATTTTATGAAGACGAGAAAGTGATCGAGCAACATTTTTTATACTCGTAACTTTTTAATTATTACTAAGTTGGTCGAGAAACAAAACATCATTTTGACCAAGTGACTACTCGACAATAAGTTGGTCGACAAATAACACAATATTATTATCTTTTAACAGATACACACGCACAGATGTAAAGTGTGTTATAATTACAAGACAATGGCAATTAAGATTGCGAACAAAAATGAAAGTCTTTCATTAAATCCAAAACAAATTACATTGATAATGAAATGTATACAAATTTATTACATTAATATTCCTATTCTATTGGTTTTTTCCCCTCTGCTTTTGAAACAGGTTCCTCGCCAGCAGGCGGATCATTTAAAGCAAGAGGAGAATTTATGAAGTTGAGATCTTTTAACATCCTGATATTCATCAGGGATGGTCGATCTAGGAGATGCTCGGGACGAGATATCTCGACATTTGAATGGAGATTGTAGTCACCGAGATATTTGGAAATCAAGCATCCAGGAATGGCCCGAGCAGGGATCCAACTCATATCGAGTTTGAATGGTGGCACGTGTAGGTCGAGCAGCCCAAGATCGTGGTAGTCCCACAGGTAATGACCATGTTCGAGTTGCAGCACACCTAAGGCATTCAACCAGCCTTGCTTGTAGCCCTCATTATTGGCATTCTGGATACGATCGTCCAAGTGGTAGAGAGCCTCGTTGTACCCAGCCATCCAGAACTCCCTGGGCTGTTTGTGGAATTGATATGTCAATCTTTCCAGCTGCTCGTGGAGATTTTTGATGAAGAGTTCCTTATTCTCCAAGACAGACTTCTGCGCAGAAAGCTGTTCTTCCAGGTCCCTGATCTTCTTTGACATTTCAGTCAACGCCTGGTTCTTTGCCATCAATTGGAAAGCTTGGGTCTCTAAAGCAGACTGAGTCCTCTGTTCCTCGACAGGAATCCGAGCTGCTCTTGCTCGTCCCCGAGGAGCTCTTGCTCATCCACGAGAAGATGTAGAGGGGCCAGCTCTCTTCAAGGTCTCCAATTCGTCCCTCAAGTTGGCGTTCTCGACCTCCAAGAACGAGAATCCCTCATCAGTCATTGGGATCAAGGCTTTTGAAGTGGAAGCTGCAGACTTCAATTGTGACAACTCTCTTTGCAGGTTGTTATTCTCTTGCTTTAATAATTCAGCTATTTATCTGCACTCCTCGACCTCACCCTTCAGAGTTCTCTCCCTCACATCGTAGCCAGCAAAACGCTTCTCGTATCCCTTGTCGGCAACGATTTGCTGATATTTCTTCTCATACCCCTCGTGCAAAAGGGCAGTGGATTCTTTGTATTGTTGCTGAAGGTCTTCAAGAGTGCCTTGGAGATCCTCGATCATATCATAATAAGCCACATTATTGACCACTGCACGATCAAGCAGACACTTTAAGTATTGGTAGGCCTCAATTGCCTGTTCTGAAGCATCTTGGCCGAGGATGTCGACGATTTGTGCTGCACTCAGATCTGTGTGACCAGCCCTAAAATATCCATTGCATTGCCGCAACAACTTTGTATCATGAGCAGACAGTAATTCCATCCTGGCCTGAAACTAGTAGAGGAAGAAAAAACAGTAATCAATAATCAAAACAGAGCATGAAGAAGAGACAACAATATGCAAAAACAAAAGTTCAAGTTTTATTATATAACAAGGTTCAGAGTTACATGGTTCAGGATTACATTTGTCAAAGAAAAATAAAAAAGATAGAAGTCCGAACAACTCTACACCTTTTCCTTGTCTCCCAAAACTTTCTCGGGAGGCTGAGACGAGGAGGTAGGTTGCTGGATGGAGCAGATAGTAGCTGGGGAAGTGCTGGAGATTGCTCGGAGGAAATAGCGAGTTGCTGAAGTTCCTCGTTAGCAGGCTGGATGGCTGGGGGATGATCTCCCATCACCATGGAAGACTCTTCGGAGGCAGCTTCGTCCTCTTCTTCGTCTTCAGGAGTTGGAGGGGGACCAGGGATGTGTCGCTGAAAGAGTTCGGAGTTTTCATCAACCTTCATCTCCTGTAGAGAAACGACCCACCCATCTCTAAAGTATTTAAGGCTGCCGTATTCTACTTGAGACATCATGGCAGCCAAGCCTTTGTTCTACCCCTTGTCCCAACCGGCGCTGAAAGACTTCTTCACAGCCATTTTCCTCTTTGTCTTCTCCAAGGAAAGCTTCTCGGAGAGAAGGTTATCAGCAGCTTTCAATTTATTCTCAACCTCCTCTTTTTGACGACTTACTTCCCGAAGTCGACTTAACTCCTCCTCAGCAACCTTGAGTTTATCTTCAAACTCCTCAGCATTCTTGAGCTTCCCTTCAATCTCTTTATTCTTCTTCTCCAAAGAATTCATTTTCTTATCCAACCCCTTGGAGACTTCAACAACCTGAGCTTTCTCCTGCTCGGTGGAGGTAAGTTTCTTCTCCCAAATAGCCTTGTCAGTATCATACTTCTGACGATAGTCTTCCAAAGACTTAATAGCTTCCTCCAGAGCTTCCTCCACACTAGATGAGGAGCTTGAAGCTTTAATAGCTTCATCTTTCTTCAAAATTGTATTGAAGCAGCTCACCAACTGTGAAAAGAAAATGAAAGCAAGTCAGAAATAGATATAACAAGGGAAAGAGGAAAAGTTCAAAGTAATAAGACTTACAGAAGCAATATGGCGAGCAGCCAATGAGGTGACCATGTCCCGAGAAAGGTTCTCCTCAATACCTTGGATCTCGGGAATGATCCAAGTCTTCACCGAGCTCATGGCAGAGCTCGGGGGAACAAAAGTAGGAACACCAGTTCCAGTAGTTGGGGGCTGAGTGATGGTTTCAGCCAAATTGATCGAGGATCTCTTCTTCAGCTTCCTCGGGGGAACAGGAGTAGTTTCGACCAAGGAGGAACTCTTGGTCGGTGATATGACAATCACCTCGCCTGGAGCAGCAGCCTTGCTCGGGGCCATTAGGGGCTTCTCGACAACCTTTACAGGGGCGGCCGAGGAAGGTGCATCAGTTTTCTTTGTCCCCTCCCCTGGGACGTCAATCTTACTTCCTTTTGCCTCTCCAGCACCAGAGGCAGGTTTCTCAAAAAGGGTGGGAGGTCTTCTCTTCTTCATCCTCTCACTTAAAGAAACGTGTGACTCAGGCGAAGAACTGGTAGAAGCTGGTACTGGTTCTGCGTCGCTTATCACCGGACAAGTAGTGAAAGAAGATGTGTAGCTCTTATACTGCAGAAAATATGAGGCTGACCTAATGTGCTCGTCGGCAACACTCTGATGCAAACTCCAGATAAGTTTTAAGTGCCTTATATTAACGTCTGCTTCTTTTGGACACTTTCTTTTGCTATCAACTGCAAATAAATAAACATTGCCATCAGTGACACATTTTATCAAACATAAAGGAAGCATAATTTCAAAATAAATAAAATGAAATAAAAATAACCTATCCCATTGCCATAGGGAGGGCATCTGGGACCCTGATACACTTCATCTCCAGATAAAGGAGCATGTTGCCAATTTTTTATAACAATCCCATGCTCAAAATAGTCCCTATTGGCATCCGGGAGATTGACCACTGAGGCCCTATTTAAAAATCTAGTTTTTAAATAAAAGGTGTTATCACCAACTGCCCATCTATAACAAAACATGATTTCTGGAATTCCTATGCGAGTTCCATGGATTTGATTTAATCTATGAACCCCATTAACTATTCTCCATGTATTGGGGGCTATTCTTGCAGGAACAACGTCAAAATATTGACAAAATTCTAGACATAGAGAATTTGGTGGAAAAGAAAAGCCGCATTCAGCAATAAAGAGACTGGGGAACCAATGTCCCTCAGCCAAACGGAAATAATCAGAAGGTTCAGAAAGTTCCTCCAGAACAACCCAGGAGGGAATAGAGAAATCAGAGCGAAATTTATCAATCGATTCTACAGGATAAACCATGATGAAAGAAGGAAATGAAGAAGAAGGAAGAAGATCTTACAAAAAAAGAGTGGATCTGTTGACAACGAACGATGGAAAGGATGAACGCACAAGAGAGTAAGACAATGGAAAATTCGAAGATACAAATTTGAAAAAGTAGAAGACGATGGGATTGTCTGTGACGCTTAAATACCTTACCTTGGGAAACGGTAAAGTTAATGATTACAAAAAGAAACGATTATGCTACCGGCGGCTAGAAGGACAAAAAGTACGCGGAGATCGAGGCGGTTATAAAAATTCAAAAAAGGTTGATTCTACGAATTTGAAAGGAGAAATAAATACAAAAGACTCCTAAATTTCAGGATAACCATTTAAAACTGCCATATTCCGAGAAAGAATGTTCCACACTCCTCAAAGTTCGAACTATGAAACATTGGGGGCTTCTGTTGATACCAAATTTAGTCTGCTGGCATGGCCCAATTGAATGAAGACACGTGGCAATCTACATGGCAACAACAAATACTTCCGAGGAACTCACACGCTCCGAGGAACAAGACTACAACGAGGAACACTGCTTCCCCGAGAAACTCACACGCTCCGAGGAACAAGAACTCTCTGAGGAACTCTTGAGTACCGAGAAGCTTAGGCAGTCCGAGCAACTCAGGTGGTCCGAGCTGCACCTCGAACAAAGCATTAATAGCTGGATAACTGATTCGTATCGAATATTGCATATTTCCGCCCGTTATCTTTATGCATTCTAGCACTTTTACGGTCCTAAATGCCTGTAATTATGCTCATTAACCAGACAACCTTGGATTTGGATATATACATACTTTGCAGGGGTTATTTGTGCTTTTGTAGGTATTGGAACGCTAAAAGTGAGGTTCGGTTGCTTTTCGGAGAAGTTCCGTCGTCGAATGCTACTTTAAGGGCAATTTGGTCTTTTCAAACTCACTATTTTTTATGGAATGAAGTTACCAACATGTATATCATCAAATTATCCTTCCTTGGCCACTGACCGTGCGTCATTCTGACTCCGTATGTGGAAGTTATGCCCATTTCCGGAAGGTTTCGGTATTTTCTTCTAGTTCAAGGGCATTTTGGTAATTTCATACTGCATAATTTGGAGGGTTTCAAAACATAATCATGTAGAGAATTGAATTAGCTTCGCGTCGGTTCCGACCACGCCTCATTTCGATTTCTTATGAGGGAGTTATGGTCGTTTCCGTGCAACGCGTCAAAATTGGTTCGGAGTGGAAAAGGGAGCTGCCTCCAGCCCAAGGCAAATTCCAAAAGTGCGGTCGACCGGTCACAAACATGAGGTCGACCGGTCCTATCAGATATGTACGAAAATTGGCTTATTTTGGGTTTTTTGGGTTGGTTTTGTTGGGGGTTTATTTTGGGGTATAAATAGAGTGTTAGGGGCATTTCTTTGGAGGACAGATATTTCATTTTAGGTTAGAGAACTTTGGGGATTTTTTGGAGCTTCCCTCTCCTCATTTCCATGGGTGTTTTGCCCACTTTGTAAGTTAATATTACTATTCATTATCTTCAAGCTTTGTACTTAGTTGTTTTAACTTAATTTCTTTGTTGTTCTTTATTTCAAGCCTAGATAAATTAGTTTAGTTTATTTATTTCTTGTTTTGTTTATTAATTAGTTATGTAATTAGATTAATCATGTGTAGTGAGTAGTTACATAGAGTTTGGGTCGTGTGTCCGCCATTGATGGGCGTTGAGCTCCGAAAATTAGGTTTTGTGTAAAATTGCATTTAATTGAAACCTCGCGTATTAAAGTCGGATTATTATGCGTTTAACTTTCTTTGTCATGCAACGTTAGTGTTTATAGCGGTAATCCGAATTTAAGATGCGTGTGACCATTTTCTGTTAAATGTTTAATCTCGCAACTTTGGGTTAAATTCCTTATTGTGTGATGTTTATACTTAATTGAAAATGCTTGATTAAATGTTTTCGAACCGAAATTCTAATTATTAGTTGTTTAGCCCATGGTGGGGACACGATCCCGACTCTCGTTTTATTAATTCCAGTTTAGACTTAACTTCTTATTTTTTTTCCCTTTTCTTTATTTCCAACCTATCACCTTTTACACTTTAATTTTAGGAGTATTAAATCCTATAAATTCTAGCAACTCGTCTCTGTGGATTTTCGATACCCGGACTTGGCCGCTATACTCCCTTTTTGAGTGTAGTCATAAGTTTAGGTTTTTGTATTGAGGAGGTGAAATGAAACCGCTCTACTTGCCCCGCAAGTGTAGTTGTAACTTAGGTTTTTGTATTGAGTTGGCGAAACAAAAACAACGACTAGCGTCTTTACACGCGCTACTTTTCGCACTTGATCAAAAATGGCACCGTTGCCGGGGACTAGTTTGTTTTAGATTTTATTTGATTTAGTATTTCATAGTATTTTCTTTCTATTTGTATTATTTGCTAATATTTTGCAGGACTTCCACATTTGAGCACTTAGAAACGCTCGAATCTTTCCCGCGCACACTTACTTTGTGGAATCCGCCACTTCGAGCCATTTTTGGGGTAAGCATGTCTTATTCCAATTCTTTCGGTAATCCTTGTCATAATTCTCAAAATTCTCGCAAACCTATGACTTTAGGTGAATACTTAGAATCCCAAAGTATAACAAATTCAAATATGACTTTGGGCGAGTATAACGAAAGTCAAAACTTAGGTTATTGGAATTTTGATGATGATGATAATGATTTTGGGCCTTTACCTCCTTATAATAGGAATTTTGAAACGAATTCGAATAGTTTTCAAAATTCCTATATTAATGAGTTTTCGTTTAAGTCCGATGGTAATTTTCAAAGTTCCCATTTTCATGCATCCTCACCTCGACCCATGACATTCGGTGAGGGCTTGCGTATGTATGAGAATGAGAAACTTGAAAATCGTTATCGGGGAGAAAATCTTTCGTGGGAACATGAGTTGGATTTATTATTTGAGTCCGACGACGATTTTGCTTCCGAGACTTTCGAAGTCGAGGAATGTTTTGAACCAAATGAGGTACTTGTGCCTACTTTGGAACAAGCCATTCTAGACTTTTCCCATTGCGTAATAGATATTGAAAGTGAGGATGAAAATGATGTAATATCCATTTGCAATGAAATGATTTCTTCTTTGGCCCCCAAAGAAGAACATTTCATTGAAAATGATATTATTTCCTTTGAAACTCAAACTTCATGCGATGATGATTCATCTCATGAGTTTGAATTTCGTTCATCCCCATTTTCATTCTCTATTACCCCACCGGAACAAGTACCCGATGATTCGGTTTCAAACTTTAATGTTTTAAACCCTATCGCCGATGAGGAGTACTTGCTCGAGTCGCCCTCCACGATCGCATCTTTGCCTTTGTGTGCGCCGCCTCCCATTCCAACTTCAAAATTCTTGGGAGGATATTCGGCTTTTCTCGGTCCCCACTTGTTTTTGTCACCCGTTCAATCCAAACCCCCCATCGTCCCTCCAAAACTTTTAATTGGCGATGGTTCATTTCTTCCGCCTTACACATGCCTTCCGTTGTTAAAACGGAATCCATATTTTTCGGAGGGCATGCTTGTATGTGAGGGTACACCAGTTATCCTCCAAAGTCAAATCATTTTCACGGTGGACCCTCAGCTATTTAGACTTCTAGTGTACAGTTAGTGTGAAGTCTAAATAGTAGATTGTATATAGTTAGCTTTCTTTCTTTTTATTTTTTTTCTTTCCTTGTTAATTTAGTCTAGTGTAATTAGTTAACTTTTTGTTATTTGTTTTTTCTATGCTCGGTACTAACTTGTTTTGTAGATTCTTTGGACTTGTTCTCATGGGGATCGCTCCACTTTTGGGTAATATCGCTCTTTTCCTCTCTTTGACTTGGTTCTTAATCAACATTGAGGACAATGTCAAGTTTTAAGTTAGGGGGTGTGGGATATTCTATCCATTTCTTTATTTAGTCCATGTTTTTGCTCACATGTTAGTTACTTAGTACGCTTTTCTTAGAAAAATTCAAAAATTTCAAAAAGATTTTCTTTATTTTTTCTCCTTTTTTGGGCATTTTGCCTTTGTTTCCGATGATAAATTTCAATAATTGTCCGATCCAATAGACAACCCAATGATGCATGTTCTCGATTTTAGAAGTTATTAGACTTTAGTCTCAATTATTGATATTATGAATAACTTCATGAATTGAACTTTAATCCCATGAGCACATGCACTTTTATGGTTTTATTGATTTGGTTTAAGATTTTTATAACTCGGTAATCTTTTGTTGCATTGTATATACTTACACCGAGTAAGCTTTGTACCTTTCGTCGTTTGTGAGTGTTATACACTATTCTTTCCTCATTGAAAACGTTGAATTCGTTGGTAATCTCTCTATTCTTTCATTTGATCGTTCATTAATTGAGTTCATACTTGAATTGTGTTACTTGATCATGATTTTCATATATTATTTTGACTCGAGAATTGCGTAAACTTTGTGAAATGATCATAGGCATTCTTTGTTATATCACCCATATTAGCCTTGACCTCACCCTTATATGTTTACCCTCGTTAACCCTTTTGAGCCTAAATATAGCCTTTCATTTCATATCCCATTCCCATAACCAACTCTAAATTGGAGTTTTAGCCCATATATACACCTTCCACACCTTTGTTTGGAATGTTAATTGGGATTGAATGTTGTTGTTATGATGTCGGTTGCAATTTAGGCATATGAGAGTTTGATAAGTAAAGAAAAGAAAGTAGTGAAAAAAGTGAAGAAAAAGAGAAAGCAAAAAGCAAAAGAAAACAAAAGAGAAAATGAGAAAAAGAAGAAAAGAAAAGGAAAGAAAAGTTTGTATATGTTGTATATAGTTCAATAAGCTTTGATTACTCTCCCCGATGATATATCTAATGTCGTTTTGGAACTCGTTTTCCAATTTTGATATTGCCCGCATTATCCCATTATCCCGAGTTTTCATTCCGAACACTTTGAATTCGTACATATATTCCTTCGTTTCGTACCTTAGCCATACCTACATTATAACCCTATTAAAGTCCTATGTGATCTTAGGTTGATGTAATTTAAAAGTCATAATAGTTGTGATAATCTGTGAAAATGCATTTCGCCTCTTTTAGTGTGCGGTATCCTTTCATTGAGATTACAGTTTTTCAGTTTATATATAGCGTTCTTCTTTTGTGACATGTGTGCGGCCTAGTTTCCATTTCCATTTACTCTTTAGCCTGCATGTTCTGTGTGTTACCTCCCTGTTTCGAGTGAATTCGCTTGATGAGTGTAATGCCCGTGAGGATTGAATATATGCTTGCTTTAATGATTATCCGGTTTATATAAGTTTTTCGCCAAATCACACTTTGCATGTGCTCGCTCCCCTCCCACATTTTAAGGTTTCAATTCTATGAGGTGCATTCTATAATGTTAATAATTGAGACTTTTGTGTGAATTCATTCACTTTGCTAATAATGCGTATGAAATCCTTTTCGCCATTATTGGGCTTGTCGTACGTTGGTTTGGGCATATTTTGAGGAAACCATATGATGTTTGTGGGTATCATCCCTGAAAATCCTCACGAGACGACACTCGTCCACTAGGGTAACCTAGGGGTTTAACGGCTTATTGCATATGCTAAATGCAATCGTGTTCCCTACGAAAGTGGCAATTATATTTCGATGCATATATACGTTTTGTATTTCCTTCTGTGAACTAGTTTTGCTAGTTTCATCACTAGGGACTAGCAATGTTTAAGTTAGGGGGTGTGATTCGTATCGAATATTGCATATTTCCGCCCGTTATCTTTATGCATTCTAGCACTTTTACGGTCCTAAATGCCTGTAATTATGCTCATTAACCAGACAACCTTGGATTTGGATATATACATACTTTGCAGGGGTTATTTGTGCTTTTGTAGGTATTGGAACGCTAAAAGTGAGGTTCGGTTGCTTTTCGGAGAAGTTCCGTCGTCGAATGCTACTTTAAGGGCAATTTGGTCTTTTCAAACTCACTATTTTTTATGGAATGAAGTTACCAACATGTATATCATCAAATTATCCTTCCTTGGCCACTGACCGTGCGTCATTCTGACTCCGTATGTGGAAGTTATGCCCATTTCCGGAAGGTTTCGGTATTTTCTTCTACTTCAAGGGCATTTTGGTAATTTCATACTGCATAATTTGGAGGGTTTCAAAACAGAATCATGTAGAGAATTGAATTAGCTTCGCGTCGGTTCCGACCACGCCTCATTTCGATTTCTTATGAGGGAGTTATGGTCGTTTCCGTGCAAGGCGTCAAAATTGGTTCGGAGTGGAAAAGGGGGCTGCCTCCAGCCCAAGGCAAATTCCAAAAGTGCGGTCGACCGGTCACAAACATGAGGTCGACCGGTCCTATCAGATATGTACGAAAATTGACTTATTTTGGGTTTTTTGGGTTGGTTTTGTTGGGGGTTTATTTTGGGGTATTAAATGAATGTTTGGGGCTTTTCTTTGAGATATCTTGTTTTAGTTAGATAAGGTTAGAAGACATTTTGGGGGTTTTGTTGGGAGCTCACCCTCTCCTCCATTTTCACTTGGGTTTTCACCCATTTTATGTAAGAACTCTACTATTCATTCTCTTCTTTGTTGTTTTCTTTCTTTGTTAGCTAGTTTCCATACTTTGTAGTTTGTTTAATTATTGTTATTTATTGTTTTCATTAGTTAATTAGTTGCTTTAATTAATTAGTTAGTTTAATTAATGTCATTAATTATGTGTAGTGGCTAATTTAGTCTAGGTTGTGTCGGATTGAACTCATTCCGGGTTGACATGTTACTTTGCTTTGGTGATGGTGTTTACGGGTCTATTTCGGGTGCGTTGTCCTAGTTATTACGCCTAGGAGATTTGACGGGGCATATCATGTATGTCCCGTGCTTACGACCTTTCGCGCGTAATTTCCGGGGTATTTGTTGACACCAAAATCGTATGTGGCTTTTATGCAAATTTAGGGGTGTGACAACCCTTGATTTACTTAACTGTCGAAACGAGACGCAACCTTAATAACTCGTCGACCCATGTAACCATCTTATACTAATTAACTCGGGTGAGGGATATTCGACGCAACCTATAGTTTTTATTCTCTTTATTAATTTAGTTTAATTTCCCTCGCCTAGATTAATCTTTCCCTTTCATGCATCTTTTCTTTTAGTTTGTAATTCACCTTTTCCACTTTTATTTCGGAATATTAAACCTTATAAATTCTAACAACTCGTCTCTGTGGATTCTCGATACCCGACTTACCGCTCTACTTGCCCCGCAAGTGTAGTTGTAACTTAGGTTTTTGTATTGAGTTGGCGAAACAAAAACAACGACTAGCGTCTTTACACGCGCTACTTTTCGCACTTGATCAATAACCAACAGTTTGACTGTTCATTAAATGCTTATCATTCAGACGTATACGCTTAATGGGGCATTGAATGTATTACCCTTTCATATGTACATCATTTAATGTATTACCCTTTCACATTACAGCCTCAGGGCTATAAATACATTGTACAATCCTCATTGTAAGGGGACCGGGAATTTCTTGATAGAACTTGTAATCGAGAATTCCCAAACACTCAGCAATAACATAACAGTGGACGTAGGCCATTCTTATAAGGCTGAACCACTTTAAAAACTCTTTGTCTCATTTATTTATCTGTGATTAAATAATTAGATATAATCTAATTTTTTACATCAACACTAGGGTTGGGGGATTGTATTCCCCTCCTGTTTTTCTCATCACTTAGTTCAAAAGTTTTAAAATCATCCTTCATCATATTTTAGGTAAATTAGTGTAGTTGCATTTCTTCATAATTTCACAATTGCATTTAGTCGTAATCAGTTCTCAAAACCCAGTCATTTTTCCTTTCTTTTTAGAGTCAGAGTTAGGAGTCCTCCATCTTTTCCCGTCATTACAACTACGTTGTCCTTTTTCCCTAAGGATCGATACCTGACTTACCGGGATTATTACTTGAGCGACAGGCTTGCACTTGAGCCTAGAGTGAACGCATTTCTGAGACACATTTTCAGTTGCGTCAAGTTTTTGGCGCCATTGCCGGGGAACTAGGTAGACTTAGGATTAGATTGAGTCAATCCAAAGCTTTGACCAAAAATTTTCAAAAATCTAAAAACATAAAAAATTCAAAAAGCACAAAAAGATTCACAATCATCACTCACAAGCCATTAATGCAAAATTTTGAACTCACTCCCACACCTCATAATACTCCAACCAACATTCACGAAAATCCAATCGTTGAGTACGACCCCGATAGTCCCCACACTCCAAACGCCCCACAGTTCTGGATCCCACCTCCCACACCATCACACTCAATCTCCACTAACACTCCATTTTCCATCTTAGGACACACCTCCGAGCACACTTCGAGCACACCAAGTGAGAGGACCGATTCGTTAAGTGAGAGAGAGATGTCACAACACGGTAGTGCAGCTTCCGGTGAGGAAGAGCCCCCATACCGCCCACTGAGAGAATTCTTATATACCGAGCGCACTTTCACTCTAGGATGCATTATACTCCCGTATAATGCCGGGCAATTCCGTTTCAAAAATGGGATGATCCAGATGTTACCTCATTACCACGGGATGGATTCTCAAAAAGCCATACCTCCATATTAGGGAATTTGAGGATGTGTGCGATACGCTCAATGATCAAACTTGCACACAAGAGGTAATCCGCCTCAAACTCTTCCCCTTCTCGCTCAAAGACAAAGCTAAGACCTGACTTTGGTCTTTACCTCCAAGCTCGATTCCATCTTGGAACGACTTACAATCGAGATTTCTCAAGAAATTCTTCCCACCACATCGAACAATCTCCATAAAGGCCCAAATTCAAGCGTTCAGACAACCTGAAAATGAGCCATTTCATCGATGTTACGAGCGTTTCAATGAGTTAGTTACTTCATGCCCCCATCATGGATTTGATTCAGCGCAAATCATCTCTTTTATCTATAATGGGCTGAATCTTAACTCCAAGAAACTTGTTGAAACTATGGGAAGTGGCCCGTTTGTCGATTTAGATGCCCACGATGCTGAGCTACACAGAAGGTATGTCGCCGAGACCACCCAATCCTGGGACACTTCTGATCCTAATGCTCAAAATCGAAATCGGCAAGTGACCACCACTCCACCGGCGTTCGATCTATTCCACGTAGATAAGAATTCTATGACGGACAGTCGACTGGATACCCTTGAGAAAGGATTTCGAAATCTATGCGAGATATATGGAAAAGGACCAGCTGGACCCATACCAAACCCCGTCGAGAAGGTGTGTGCGATTTGTGAGGCGGGCCATTCAACTGAGGAATGCCCAACTATACCCGCCTACAAAGTAATGCTTCAGGAGCAAGTTAGTGGTATAGGAGGATTTAAGGGTAATTTCGGTGCCCCGCACGGAAATTCATACAACCCTTCGTGGAAAAACCATCCCGGTTTTAGCTATGGGCAACAACATGCCGCAATGAACCCTCCTTCGCATGTTGCCCCTCCTCCACCACAACACTTCAAACAAGCTCCACACATGCAAGGACATGTGCAAGCACCACCACCTCAAGGAGCGTACATTCCGCCACCGCGGAGAATTCTCGAGGATACCATGAATGAATTCATCTTAAGCCAGACCGCAACCAATGCCAAATATGATCGTCTGATTGGCGACATAAATGTGAATCTGTCAAAGATACAATCCTCATTGAGTGTTCAAGAAAAGGGCAAGTTTCCTGCCCAAGGCCAAAGACCTCCCCAAGGTCAAACTAGTGTTAGCTCCACCTCCACTGAACATCAGGAGCAATGTCAAGATGTGACCACTCTTCATATTGGGAGAGTCGTTGATTTATCACCTCCCCCACACGACATGATAAAAGACAAGGAGATTTCTCCCGGCACGAAAGAGGCCGAAGATGTCCTCTTGAATGAGAGTGACAAAGAATACACTAGTGAGCCAGAGGTAGTAGTGAAACCACCCTTCGCGGCACCGTTTCCTCAAAGGTTGATTCTCTCCCATAAAGGAAATCCACGTGAAGACGTGCTAGAAGTGCTAAAACAGGTAAAACTGAATTTACCTTTTCTTGATGCCATTAAGCAAATTCCAGCTTATGCTAAAGTCATCAAAGACTTGTTGACGGTAAAGAGAAAGATGAAGGTAAATAAGAATGTCTTTATAGCACAAAACGTGAGCTCCATTCTACTAAACGATCTCCCGCCCAAATTTAAAGATCCCGGTGCACCCACCATTTCCTGCATCATTGGAGAAAACAAATTCGAGAAGGCCTTACTTGACTTGGGAGCAAGTGTCAATATTATCCCTTACTCCATTTATAGGAAACTTGACTTGGGCGACCTTAAGCCCATAAAGGTCACTCTCCAATTAGAGGATCGAACAGTGAAGATCCCAAGAGGCATAGTCGAGGACGTGATCGTCCAAGTGGACACTTTCTACTTCCCGGTAGATTTTGTCATTTGGGACACGGAGCCCTCCTTCATCTCAAGCAATCATGTTCCCATCATCCTCGGGCGTCCATTCTTAGCCACGGCTAACGCAATCATCAATACTTGGAATGGGCGAATGCAACTCACCTTTGGGAACATGACCTTAGAGACCAACATCTTATACATAGCCCAATATACGGGGGAAGAAGATGATCTTCAGGCGGTGAGCTTCATAGATGAGATAGTAGAAGAGTACTTTAAGGAGAATTACTATGGCGATGCCTTAGGGGCCTGTTTAGTGTCAAGCCACGAGAGTGAAGGGACATACACCGACTTCGAGAGAGAGGTTGGGGAGTTGAGAGAGCTACTCGATGAGAGTACGTCGGACAAGGACGTGAGAGATGTTAATTGGATTTCTAGATTCGAGGAGTTACCTCCGAGGAATACACGCATGGTTCCCTCCAGTGACAAATTTCTAACCCTTGAATTAAAGAAACTTCCCTCCCATATTAAATATGCATACCTAGGAGAGGATGCGACATTTCCTGTTGTTGTCTCCTCTAGCCTAGACGAAGAGCAGGAGGAAATATTGTTGAAAATTCTGAGGAAGCCCCCAAGTGCTTCCGGTTGGTGCATCGCTGATTTGAAGGGGATAAGTCATTTGATTTGCAATCACAAGATCCATCTCGAAGAGGATGTCAAGCCCTCTAGAGAAATGCAAAGAAGACTAAACCCCAACATGAAAGAAGTTATGAGAAACGAGATTATCAAGTTGTTGGATGCTGGAGTTATCTACCCAATCTCGGATAGCAAGTGGGTGAGCCCGATTCAAGTCGTCCCAAAGAAGTCGGGTATGACTGTGATTGAGAATGCTAAGGGAGAGCTAGTTCCCCAACGTACCACCACCGGGTGGAGCGCTTGCATTGATTACCGGAAACTCAATGCGGGAACTAGGAAAGACCATTTCCCCATGCCATTTATTGATCAAATGCTTGAGAGAGTAGCGGGCCACCCTTACTATTGCTTCCTTGATGGTTATTCCGGATATAACCAAATCGAGGTAGATGTACTTGATCAGGAGAAGACGACCTTCACTTGCCCTTTTGGTACGTTTGCCTACAAACGTATGCCATTTGGCTTGTGTAATGCACCCACGACCTTTCAAAGGTGCATGTTGAGCTTATTTAGCGACATGGTTGAGAGAGGACTCGAGGTGTTCATGGACGATTTCAGCGTTTTTGGCACCTCTTTCGATCATTGTTTAGAAAAGCTGGAAAAAGTACTTGCCCGGTGTGTGGAAAAGAACTTAGTGCTGAATTGGGAGAAATGCCATTTCATGGTCACCGAGGGAATAGTTCTTGGCCACATAGTATCATCCAAGGGAATAGAGGTTGATAGGGCAAAGATAGATGTCATAGCTGATCTTCCCCCACCTAAATCGCTTAAAGACGTGCGCTCATTCTTGGGTCACGCGGGGTTTTATCGAAGGTTCATTAAGGACTTTAGCGCCATCGCTGACCCTTAAGCAACCTACTCATGAAGGACACCCCCTTCGAGAGGACGGATGCATGGCAAAGCTCTTTTGAAAAATTGAAAAACATGCTTGTGTCCGCTCCCATCATGCAAGTTCCGGATTGGTCCTTACCATTCGAACTTATGTGTGATGCTAGCGATTATGCAATCGAGGCTATTTTGGGCCAACGAAAAGATAAGCAAGCTCATGTCATCTACTACGCTAGCCGGACCCTTACCGGACCTCAACTCAACTACTCTACCATGGAGAAGGAGTTGCTAGCGGTAGTCTTTGCCCTTGATAAATTTCGATCATATCTCATTGGTTCTCCCATTAATTGCTTCACCGACATCGCGGCTTTGAAATACCTACTTGCAAAGAAAGATGCCAAGCCGCGCCTCATAAGGTGGATCCTACTCCTACAAGAGTTCAATCTCTCCATCAAAGATAAAAAAGGAGTAGAAAACGTCGTTCCCGACCACTTATCACGGCTTTCGTCCGACATACCTAGTGATCCCGTACCCATAGACGAATACTTTCTGGATGAGAAACTTTTTGCCACCTCTCCTTTACCTTGGTTTGCGAATATAGTGAATTACCTTGTCACGGGAGCCGTCCCTCCCGATTGGACACCGCAAGATAAGAAGAGGTTTATTACTTGGTCACGCATGTTCTTTTACGATGATCCCTTCCTTTTTAAATATTGCGCCGACCAAATCATCCGACGATGTGTACCGGATGACGAGATCCCGAAAGTCATCCAGTTTTGTCATTCGGAAGCTTGTGGAGGCCACTTTTCGACGAAAAAGACGGTCGTTAAAATTCTGCAATGCGGCCTCTATTGGCCCACAATATTCCGAGATGCAAACGATGCTTGCAAATCTTACAATAGGTGTCAACGGATGGGAGCCATTACTCGACGAGACATGATGCCTCTTACCCCCATACTCATCATTCAGATCTTCAACTGTTGGGGTATTGACTTCATGGGTCCCTTTCCCCGTCCTTCGGTTTCCTATACATCCTTGTCACGGTAGACTATGTTTCTAAATGGGTGGAAGCTATAGCTATCAAGACGAATGACAACAAAGTGGTGATAAAGTTCCTGCAGGAACACATACTTTCCCGCTTCGGTGCTCCGAAGGCGATAATTAGTGATAATGGCACGCACTTTTGCAACAGGCCATTCGCGAAGCTCATGAAAAAGTATGGCTTCGTTCACAAGGTTGGAACGAGTTATCACCCGCAAACAAATGGGCAGGCCGAACTAGCAAATCGGGAAATCAAGAACATTCTCGAAAAGACCGTCAATCCTTCCCGGAAAGATTGGTCACTTAGATTGAACGATTCGCTATGGGCCTATCGTACCGCATACAAGAATCAACTCGGCATGTCCCCTTTACGCTTTGTATATGGCAAACCGTGCCATCTTCTCGTTGAGCTTGAACACAAAGCGTATTGGGCGATTAAGCAATTGAATTATGCCATGGGCAAGGCCGGTGAAGCCCGCAAGCTTCAATTGAATGAGTTAGAAGAACTACGCAATGATGCGTATGAGAATGCCAAAATTTCAAAAGAAAGAATGAAATTCGCTCATGATAGCATCATTCAACGAAAGGAGTTTCTTCCCGAGCAAAAAGTTCTTCTCTACAACTCTCGGCTTCACCTCTTTCCGGGCAAGTTGCGGTCACGATGGTCTGGCCCGTTCATCATGAAGAATGTTTTCCCCCATGGAGCTGTTGAATTGGATGATTTAAAAGGGGAAAATACATTCAAAGTGAATGGACAACGCCTAAAGCCATATCTAGAGGCGTGTTCGGAAGAAGTCGACACCGTCTGGTTGTCGAACCCCGTTTACGGGGTTGAGTGAGCTGTTCTAGCGAGGTCGTCGCACCCCCGACACGTATGGGGTGAGAGTCGTGTGTGTGTGAGCGTCGATAGGACTAGGTTCATTCAGGAAAAGCATTCGTGTGTTTCGGGAATTTTGAGTCAAAGGGTGTTGACCATAGAAATCAAGAGGGTTTTAATCCAATTTGATAGAGAGTACGTTGTGAAAGTGAAAGTTTTCGGAGAAGTGAGATCGAAACCAAGTTCAGGAAAATTCCAGCCCAGCAGCCTTAGGGCCGGACCGGTTCCTTTAATTTAAGGCCGGACCGATCCGCCCCCAAGCCGGTTCCTTTAATTTTAAAAAGGACCGGTCCGCCTGGCGAAGGTTTGAAAAGTCAAAGACTCGGACCGGTCCGCCCCTACCCCGGACCGGTCCACCTTCTGCAGTTCTGAATTCTCCCCTTCCCAAGATTCACCCCCTCCTTTCCCCCCAATCCCATTCATTCCCTCAAATCCGTTTTTCCTCCTCCCAACCCCAACCTTTCCATCCCAAATCCACCCCCTTTTTCCCTCCAAACCATTTCCCTCCAATTTCAACCCCTCCCCTCACCCCTTTCACTATAAATACACCCCAATCCCTCCCTTTCTCTTCACACCTCCAACACAAATCCTCTCTTCTCCCTCTCTAGTTTTGCCTAGCAAAAATCTTTCTTGTTTCAATGGCTCCCCGCGTTGCCCCCACCAAATATGACTCCACCGAGATCCAACCCTCCGGTCACGGCGAATTTCGCTCCCGCCAAGAGTAGCGATGGTGCAATCAATTTTTCGGTTTGGGCCGCAAACTCCATATGGAGCGCGCTGTCCAGTGGGAAGGGTTGCCCAACTCCGTCACCGCCCTTTTCATGGCTCGGGGCTGGTGCCGATTCCTTAACGAACCTTACGAAGCGGTTTGGGCAACCGAAGTCTGCTCCTTCTATGGCACTTTAATTCGGACGGGATAATTCGAGGACCAAGCTTACGTGGATGGGAACGTCATCCCATTTTCTTTGGCTCTTCTCACGGCTAAGTTGGTCGAGTATGACGTTCCGAACGTTCAAGAATTCACTTATCCACGAAACGTCCCCCCGGTCGACAAGGACACTATCATGGCCCGCATTGCACCAAATGTGGCTTGGACGGGGCAAACCGTCGCCGTTGGACGCCTTAACGAGAAGGCGCGCCTCACATTTTAGATTTTGTGCGCCAACATACTGCAAACGTCCAACGATTCTGCCATGCGGCCTCGGCAAGCTACTTTGACCTATCACCTCTTTGACCCCCAAACTTCCATCTATTTGGGCTGCACTTTATACGCGGATATCATTAACGCGTCCTTGGATGAGAAGGGCACCACCCCCCCTTCCCTATGCCCGTTTGATCACTTCTATCCTTAAGGATGCTGGCATAGCAGCGCCGATCGACCATACTCGCATTCCCGGTCCTTTCGGACAAGGGACCCGCACCAAAAGCGCCAAACAGCTAGCTGTCCTACGGGCTAGGCGGGGTGGTGATAGTGAAGAGGAAGCTGCCTCGAGTGACAGCAAGGAAGAAGAAGGGGCAGCCGGTGAGGACGTCGAGATGGGCGATATCGGTCCGGACGAGGAGGATGACCCAGATTTTGAGTGGGAGGGAACCGACCTATCAGCTCGCATGTCGGCACTTGAAACGAACTTCAACACCTTTCAGACCAACTACGAGTGCGACATGAGCATAGTTCTCCGCTTCCAAGTGGACATCTATAGCCGCCTAGGGGACCCTAATGAGCCACTCCCCTCCTACTACCATAACCCCTATGACCCCAACGCTCCCGGTTCCAAGCGGTAGACATATACTCTATCTCAGATGAGATGAGATGTCGAGCCTTTTCTAGCACTTTAATCGGGGCCGTACATGTCTGGTATACCTCTCTTCCGAAGAACTCCATTGAAAGCTTTACTTTGCTCTGATGAAAAATGGCAGGTGTCGGTTGTAAACTTGGAACATAATCAAAGGGTGAGCCCCGAAAAATTAAGATATTACAAAAATAATCGAGTCATAAGTTCTTTTGTTAAACGGCTTCACATGAATGACAAATCGGGTATTCAACCATGAAGAATTTTACTTCATTGGCAATTGAAGTGGGTGGACATGAGAATTTTCCATTTTTAGATAAAGATCGCTAAAATTTTATTGATAAGGTGAGGCGGTTAAGACTCGGGGAAGGTGATGTTATGGCTCTTCAAAACTACTTCATAAAAATGCACTCCAATAATGCCAATTTTTTCATATGATAGATTTTAATGTCAAGTGTTAGATAAAAAATGTATTTTGGGCAGATGCACGGAGTAGGGCTACATATGAAGAGTTTGGGGATGCTATCACATCTAATACAGCGTACTTAACAAATAAATATGATGTGCCATTTGTTCCATTTATCGGTGTAAATCATCATGGTCATTCAACATTATTGGGGTGTGTATTAATATCTAATAAGGATGTTAAGACATTCACTTGGATTTTTAAAGAATGGCTAACATGTATGAATGATCGTCCTCCTTCCGTAATTATTACCTACCAAGACAAGACAATGAAAAAAGCTATTGAGGTTGTCTTCCCGGATACACGACATAGATGGTGCTTGTGGCACATAATGAAAAAATTGCGTGGTTATAATCAATATGAATAAATGAAGTAAGCAATACAAAATGTCGTTTATGATTCATTGACACCCGTGGAATTTGAAGAACGTTGGAAAATATTCATTAAAAAATTTCAACTCCATCATAATGAGTGGTTGAGTGGCTTATATGAAGAGAGGAATCGTCGGGTCCCTACATTTGTGAAGAATAATATTTGGGTGAGAATATCATCGACTCAAAGAAGTGAGAGCATAAATGCGTTCTTCGATGGTTATGTGAACTAAAAAATGACACTAAATTAATTTGCCGAACAATATGAAAATGCATTGTGAAGTAAAGCACAAAATGAGGAACAAAGTGACTACAACTCCTTCAACTCGTTCATCCCATCTATTACACATTATGCAATTGAAAAACAACTTTACACCACTTCAAAATTTTGAGAATTTCAAGACGAGTTGACCGGGAAGCTTTATTGTGAAATATGTCGTATTAACGAGGAATGCGCTTGTGTTGGATATGACATTTGTAAGGATATGGTTGGAGAGACAAATCGTTGTGCAAACTATTCTGTGTGGTTTAAGGAGGAGGATTGTGATATAAAGTGCACTTATCAATTATTTAAATTTAGAGGAATCTTATATATGCATGATATTATCGTGTTGATTAACAAAAAGGTTGAAGTTATACCGAGAAGTACATTCTTCGTTGATGGCGGAAAGATGCTAACAGGAAGCACACAAAAGTAAAAATCATATACTCTAATTGGGCGTTCCAACCAAAAAATGAGCACTTTTACAAGATGTGCAATGCCTTTTATGAAGTTGCTAACTTGACAACCGATAATGAAGACAAGACAAAAGTGGTAATGAGTTGTATTAACGGTTTGATCAATAAATTAAATAATTTTAATGTCACGTGTGATGGTAGTGAACAAAGCCCCATAAATGTTGACCAAATGTCATTTCCAATCAATATTCATAGTCCCGTGGCCGTTCGAGGTAAAGGTCAACCGCCCTACAAAAGGAAATAGTCTAAGGTACAACAGGTTGTTAGAAAGAGGAAGGAAAAGAAGAAAATAGAAAACAATGTCCACATTAATTTGAATTTGTAAATGGTTAGTTGTTTTTATTTTTTTATCGTAATAATATATTTCTGATTATGAATTTATTTAAAAATTTCTAAATATATTTTTTGTTATGTAGGCTTCGCAAGCATTGAATGTGTGCGACAGTGATGTAAATGTTGGGAATTTAGGACAGCCAATAGGGGACTACCTCACACTTGGTTCACATCATCCAACTCTAGGAAGCAATTTTGAAGCATATCAATATCAATTCATTTTTTTCTCAAATTCATAATCCTTTTTGGGACAAGGCATTTGGACAACATTCACAAAATATTTGATGTGCTTCTTGTAACTGTTTTGACATCCCCTGAGTTGCTAACTGTTTTGTAACTACTTTTTTGGATGTAATTATTTTTCTAATAATTGTTTTGTAATCATTGCTAAATGTTAGCAAAATGGTTTATTGCTAACTGTTTTGACATCCATTGATGTCCTTCTTGTAATTCTTTTTTTGTAACTGTTATGAATTGCTAATATTTCTTATGATGTCTTGTGTACCAAGTTTATTTTGCATTGTCAATAAAAAAAAATAGAATTCATTATAAGAAAATGTGTAAAAAAAAATAAAACTCTCATGATCTCGCCGAAAATGGTAAAATATGGACAGAATCATTTTTGCGATCAAATGCAACTTGGAACCATACAGATGGGGTGAAGCAGAAAATGGCTGGGTTGTTTAGAATGTGTTTAGGTCACTTTTTTTTTTCTTTTTAATTTAGAATTTGGGGCTTGATGTAGGTCATTTTTTTTAGCTTACTTTTGTGGTGGGCCATGTTTTATTTGTTTTATTCAGCGAGTATGAAAAATGGGTATGAAACTGTGTAAATGTAGTTATACTCCTACTGTAACCACCTAATTATTAGCACGTGATGGCATATGATCTAAAAACTCTGTCAAATTATATTATCAATCAATATAAACCCTTCACCCTTCGTGAATGTAGACAATTATTGCTCAACTACGTATATCCTTTATTCTTTGCTTATGCATGTTTGGTAATCTTTTTGATTCAGTTGTGGTAGTTTATATTTTTAAGGCGTCCGATAACATATGTTCTAAGGGCACACACTAAGGATTTCAAAATAGTAAAGACAGAGTTTTGACGTACATTTAATAGAGCACAAATACTCATATATAGCTCTCATACTTACTATTTTAAAACTTAAATTTTTTTTTTTCTATTTTAATTTGTGAATAAACCTTTTTTATTTTATTTATTTAATTACTAGACAACTTTCGAAGTCACGAACATGCCATCGAGGCCCAGCCCGACGACCAAACTACTAAAAAAAATGTAAACAGCTGAATATTCAAAATATATCCGTTGGCAGTGGACCAATCAAAGTTGTAATGAAATACATAGTTTACTGACTTTACACACCTTCATTGGACGCGTGTAATAGGAAGAACAACAGTTTGGTGAAGCCGACGAATGTAGCTCTGTAATCCAGCGGTTTCACATTGCACTTTCGCTTTGTTCGCTCAACAAAAATCGACTTGTGGCTGTTTCACTTTCACAAACCACCCTATAAATACATAACTCCCTTCTACTGCTTTCTCTCACCAAGAAACCCTATTTCTATTATTCTCTCAATTACGAATCACATTTTGTGCAAAATCCTTTACCCCTAAAAACAATGGCGCAAGTTAGCCTCATCATCAACGCACTCGTGCTCTCTTTCTTCGTCGCCATAGCCGCCGTTTCGGCGCAGGATAGCGCGATATCGCCGGCGCCGTCCCCTGACGTCGGAGCGGCATTTTCTCTGCCGATTTCTGCGGTGGTTATGGGAACATCTCTATTATTCTCTCTCCAGGCATTGAGAAATTGAATCATATTATAGGGAGTTTTGTTATACACTACAGAGACATGATGATGAGTTTGTAATTGATTGGAGTATTTATTTATTTTATTCGTGAGTATTAGAGCTGTTCTGGTGTTTTTGGGTTTGGTATTGTGTTCAATACGCATTATGGCGAATATACAAATTCTTTTTTATTATTCCTTTGATGGTTTATGGACTAACCTTTGCTTTCATTTTTACGAACACAAATGCCATTCAATTAACGTGACAAGATACAAAATATTTTTATCTAACACGAATATAAAAATCGTATTTCTTTTACTAATAAAACACGACACAAGACGGAATTAATTTTTTTGTAACACAAATAAAATAAAATGCAATTCAACATATTGTTTTTCTTTTACCAAATCAAAAGATGCCCGATTAAATTCAATTATGTTTGTTTTTTTATCTGAATATGAAGTTTGACTTAGAACTCTAGAGTCTCAATCTGAAGTTTGAAATCTGAATCTGAAAAGTATATTTGTTTTTATGCCTGAATGAATATATTTAGACTGATTCAAACTTCAGAGATACATTTACCTCTTAATCATTCAGATGAAAAAATAGACGTTAGTCTCTTAATCATTTAAAAATAAATATTATTTGGTACTTCTTAAGTCTGAATGATTCAGAGACTTTAGAGATAAAAACAAACGACACCTACAACTTAATAATTTTATAAATAAAATCAATATTGTTCAAATAAAATGCTACACGACATGAAATCACATTATTTTATTTAAAATGAACGCGATTCAAATAAAAAACGACACAACATAAAACCATATTATTTTACTTAACACGAGTGTGACTCATTTAAATTACAATAGAGCACAATTTTTTTTTCATCTAACACTAACAATACTCAAATAAAATGTAACACGATTTGAAATTATTTTATTTTACCTAACATGAACATGAATTCCACTTGTGCCATGCTTAATTTCTTATATAAATACTCCTTATGCACTGTTAGTCCTAAGCCCGATTAAAGGAGGATGATTATGTTAGGTTGACAACTAGTGATAGGATGGGTTTTGCCGTGGTGTCGCGTCACCGACGCCGATCGTTTGATATATTCGGCTCACCAACTCTATATAAAAACCAAAACTATAACTACACTATTTTAAGGGAGTATAGTGGCTAGTCTGGGTATTGAAAATCCACATAGACAAGTTGCTAGAATTTATAAGGTTTAATACTTCTAAAATAAAAGTGTAAAAGATAATTATAAACAAAAAGGAACATATGCAAAAAGGCAAAGATTAAACTAGGCGAGTGCATTTAAACTAAAATTAACAAAGCGAATAAAAACTATAGGTTGCGTCGGATATCCCTCACCTAGAGTTAATTAGTATAAAATGGTTACATGGGTCGACGAGTTATTTAGACTGCGTCTCATTTCGACGGTTAATTAAACCCAGAGTTGTCACACCCCTAAATTTGCATAAAAGTCTAATAAAATTTTGGCGTCAACAAATACCCCAGAAATTACGCATGCAAGGTCGTAAGTACGGAGCATACATGATATACCCCGTCAAATCTCCTAGGGGTAATAACTAGGACAACCCACTCGAAATAAACACGTAAAACTCCATCACCAAAGAAAAGCAACACATCAACCCATATGTGAGTTCAATCCGACACAACCTAGACTAAATTAGCTAGAAAGCATGGTAAATGACATGTATTGAAAGAAAGCAAGTAAACCTAATTATGAAAGCAATAAATAACAAGAAATGAATATTAACTAGGCATGGAAATGAAATGAAGTAAGTAAAGAAAGCAATAAATACAAACAATGGAACTTGGATTGATGAAGAAGATGATGGCTAGTGTTCTTACACAACCGCGATAGGCAAACCCACTATACGGATAAACCCTAGGAGGGAGAAAATGGCACACCCCAAATTATCTCCAAACCCTAGCTCCCAAAACAAACCCTAAGCTAAATAATCTTTTTTTGCAAGATAATGAAAATAGAAACCAAAATTGGTTTATATAGTAAGTTACAAAAGAAATAAAGGAAAAAGAAAAGAAAAGGAACAAGTTGGCAAATATCTGATGCTACCGGTCGATCGCGGCCAGGGGGCTGGTCGACCGGTCCTTTAAGTCAAGCCCATTGGTTCCCTCTCAAGGAAAAAATCCCATAAGCGGTCGACCGCCCCCTGGGCATGGTCAATCGGTACTCTGTTTTCCAGCCTCGATTGGTCTTCACATGAGAGAAAAGGTTCATGACGGAACTAGCCATAACTTATTCGTTCGGACTCCAAATGGCGTGTCGTTTACGGCCATGCGATGCTAACTCAACGAAATGAACATCTATGAAAATTCCATTAGTCGGAGATGAATTATGAATTGACTAAAATACCCTTGAAGTAGCGTCCGGTGATGAAACTTCTTCGAAATGCAACGAATCCTCACTTTTAGCGTTCCAATACCTACAAAAGCACAATTAACCCCTGCAAAACATATATATGCCCAAATCCGAGGTTGTCTGACTAACGAGCATAAATATAGGTATTAAGAACGTAAAAGTGTTAGAATGCACAAAGATAAAGAGCGCAAATATGCAATATTCATGACGTATCACACCCCCTAACTAAGACATTGCTAGTCCCTAGTGATGAAGCAAAAAAAATCAGTCCACAGAAGGCGATACAAAAATGTATATATGCATCGAAATGTAAATGTCATTTTCATAGGGAACACGATTGCATTTAGCGTATGCAATAAGCCGTTAAACCCCTAGGTTACTGTAACGCCCCGATCCGGATTAGAGTTACCGTTGGAATAACCCGTATCCGAACTGAGGTGTTAAGGGGGAGGGGGATAAAACAGTTTATTAATTTGGAAAATAGTTGCCACATTATACTTCAACAAAACCTTTAATTTCTTTTATTATGAAAAGGCGAGGCCCATATATTGCAAGTTGATATTCATTTAACAATTTAACAAGTAAACCTTTAACAAGATTTAATCCATAAATAGAGCACAAATCCCTGTATTATTACAATTTCCAAATAGTTCCAGTTCAAACCAAATTGTCTTAACAAAACATAATGGATTACAATTAAAAATAAGTCTAAGGATTGAAATCGGTTACAGAGCCTCTAACGACGACTAGCGCTTTGTGCGGCCTTTCCAACGTCCTTACCCCAGGTACCTAAGTCCTGAGGACTGTATAGATTCATTCGTAAGTTATCTTGAATTGGTGTGACTATCTAAACCCAAATCAAAATCAAGTTACTTAGTCATTCTAATCTCCATAGAATCAATACTTATAAGTGTACTACTTAATAACCTAGTCCCATAGATGGACTTACAACCTCTTTAGCTAATATGCAACAAAAATTACTAGACGTTGCTATTACGACTTAGTCTTATAAATTTATCAAATTGACACATGATGTACTTCACATAAGAGTACGGTGTCACCCCTCTACTGATGGCACATAGCCTCAGCTAAGTGGCGCACTGCCTCCTAAATACTCTGTAACTCGTTGTTTTCACTCGCAGTGTTGCGAGTAGGGGACATCCTATATGATAGGAAAGTTAAGTACGATTATAATATATGCCGAACGAAAGGGAACTAAAACGAGAATCACTCCGACGCTCATGAGGATCCTAATGCTCTAAATGAAAATGAAAGGTTTCCCAAACAAAGGATATATGTTGACTATGTGTGAGTTAATGGGAATAAGTGCTAGTTTTCGAAGCATGATAATATAAAATGACTATTTTGTAAGGCCAGGAAGGCCAAATGGAACCAAATAACGTTTTTGTAATAAAAATGGTTAAATACATTGGCACATGTATTTTTGAAGGTATATATGTAGATATATACATATTTTCACATGCATGTGGTGTAGCGTGTGAGTATTCCTTTCTGCCGTTCGTTTCTATACTGCATTTGTATATGTTCCCACTGAGCATTCAGCTCACATCCCTCCTTTGTTACGGCAGGTTGCATGTCATTCCGTATTTTGAGAGCATTGTACAGGTAAGTAGTTACTTGCTTTACGATTAGTAGCTCTGTTTACTTGACCTCGGGGGCACTCCCCTTGGGTCACATCACGTAGTGATTATAAATTTGACTCGCATGCTAATAAGTGTAACGTTAAATACTATTAAAATTGGATTAGAAATATTATATAGGGTGTTTCATTGCACTTCACAATTAACGTACGAACCGAATCAGGTTAGTCCTTTAATAACCTTTATATCCGGGTTGGGGCGTTACAGTTACCCTAGTGGACGAGTGTCGTCTCGTGTGGGTTTTCAGGGATGAAACCCACAAACATCATATAGTTTCCTCAAAATATGTCCAATCACATGCGATAAGTCCAACAATACGATAAATATTCCATTCGCATTATTAGCATAGTGAATGAATTCACACAAAAGTCCCTATTATTAACATTACAAAATGACTTCGTGGAATTGAAACCTTAAAATGTGGGAGGGGAGCGAGCACATGCAAAGTATGATTTGGAAAAAACTTATATAAACTGGATAAAAATCAAAGCAAGCATATATTCAATCCTCACGGGCATTACTCTCATCAAGTGAATTCACTCGAAATAGGGAGGTAACACACTAAACATGCGGGCATAAAGAGTAAATGTAAATGGAAACTAGGTCGCGCACATGTCACAAATGAAGAATGATATATATAAAATGAAAAATTGTAATCTCAATGAAAGATACCGCTTATTAAAGGAGGCAAAATGCATTTTTATAGATTATCAAAACTATTTAAACTTTTAAATTAAATTCACCCTAAGATCATATAGGAATTTATAGGGTTGTAATGTAGGTTTGGGGTTAAGGGTACGAAATGAAGGAAATATGTACGGATTACAAGTGTTTGGGGATGAAAACTCAGGACAGTGAAAAATGCGAACAATTTCAAAAATTGGAAAATAACTTCCACAAAAGGCATTGAATATAACAATGGGGAGAGTAATCAAAGCTTATTAAACACTATACACAACATATACAAATTTCTCTTTCTTTTCTTTTCTTTTTTCTCTAACTTTTTCTTTTGTTTTTTTGTTTCTTGTTTTGTTTTCTTTTTCACTTCTTTCTTTTATTTACTTTTCACACTCTCACATGCCTAAATTGTAACCACAAGACAATAACATCATTCAATCCCAAGAAACATTCCAAACAAAGGTACGAAAGGTAATGTGCATGGTTTATAACTCCAATGTAGAGTTGGTTATGGGATTGGGGTTATGAAACGAAGGGCTATATTTAGGGTCAAAGGGGTTGACTAGGGAAAACATATAAAGTGAGGTTAAGGCTAATATGGGTAATATAACAAAGATGGCCTATGATCATTTCATAAAGTTGTGACACCCCGCTTATTAAAATAAGAGGTGGCCAGCCTGTTACTCCAATAAAAATAAGAATCATAAATGGTCCATTCTTAGAATCACTGTCGCATAATAATAGTACGAGATAACCACTAAGTATTTTAGAAAACGGATGGCATATAATTTTACAAGTTTGATAAAAAAACAGTTTCGACAATCCAATTTATAACAAAAGGTGCATATAAATTAAGACAAGCAATAGTTTAATAACTATTCTACAAAACATAACTGAATAAGCTGTCGGTTAACAGACTAATACAAGTAGTTACATCAAGTATTACAATAAATATACAAAATAATAGATGGGGCAACACGTCCGAATATACAGACGGATCATAACTAGATTGTATAAAAGATTGATGCGTCTAATACAAAAATCCTACAACATCCACAAAATGTTGTATCTCCTTGACACTGGGAAGGAAAGATCATAATGGGATTCCTTGCAACGGAGCACCTGAGCATATATAAAAGCCACACAAGCAAGAGAAATATAAACGGGTCAGGGATAAATTTGATATGATATACGTGTGAATAAAATGCATGACAATTATGAATACTAACATCATAAACACGTTAAGTTCGCTCTATAATATAAGAATCATCCTCACCTCTCATCTAAATGCACATCGTAGCATCATACTAGATCATAATAAGTCAAACTACTCATCTAATTAAGAGAAATAACTTACTCTAACAACATACTTAATTTGTCGATTTATAAAATGTATCTTCACAATTTAATTTATCATTTGGGATCATATACCATAAAGTTGATTCATTAACTCATTCATGTGAAATGCCCTATTCGTGAGAGAAATTACAATCATAATATAACGGTTCTAAGACCATCCTTTCGGGAGTCACCCTACTGGATGCACCCCTAAATGTTATCATCATCCAGGGCCTATAATCAAGACCACCTGGGCACCCTAAATCGCGTCGCGTGGGAAGCGGCCATATACCTTCGACAGTGAGTCATAACCATACTCGTAATTACCTCACTTCGAATAAAACAATTACAAAACATAACCATCGGTCCTATGGCTGAGGACTATATTCTCCCTGCCTTCACTAGCCAGGGGATTTACCTCATTCGCGTAACTTCCCTTATGATAGCAATTAGAGAGGTATGTATATGCATGTCATAAATCACAAGATATGCCAGTTGAAATATACGTTTCTTATTCACTAAACCACATGCGTTTAACAATATAGGCTACAAAGTATAATCATCCTCATACTAGTCTCCAAAAGTCCAAAACGATACAACCCAACTCTCTCTTAGTCCTAAGCCAGCTTACTAGATGAAAAGGACACTAACTTCTATTAACTAGTCCCCGAGATAAGCCCAATTACCCCCTTATTAATCTAGGGTATTAATCCCCTTAACGTAAGACTATAATACTCTATATTATTTCATATAAGAAGGTTCCTAAGCCTCAAACCTAAAAGAAAAGGGCTAAAAACTAAGTTGGAAAAATTCTATCAAATAGCATGATTTCGAATCGATTCTCCCCTGATAGAGAATCGATTCGCTCAAAAAGAGAATCGATTCGTCTGAGAAAACTAACTTTCTGTCTAAGCCCGAATCGATTCGGCCTTAACCCGAATCGATTCGTTTCCCTAGACCTGTAGCCATCATTCTTAGCGAATCGATTCATTGGAAGGGCGAATCGATTCACCTAGGTCAAAAGGCCCAGTTATGGCTACGGGTTGTATGAACCCTAAATCCCCAAATCCTATTTTTCTTCCATCTAAACCAACTATCACCAACCACTAACATCTCCAATCATTTATCCAAGTTAACCTACTAGCAAGGACCATTTAAAATTAGTCTAGATCATCCAACCTAGTATTTAAATACCAAAATCATCAAAACCCATAAATTGTTTAAATCTCAAGAACACAACTACATATACAAACTATTCACACTCAATCATACATAATTGCAAGTTAGAAACTTGCCTCAAGATTGTAGTCTCGAATTCTCTTCTGGTAGCAACAATTTCCAAGCCCAAATCTTCAAATCTCCCTCTTTCTCCTGAGCTATCTCTTCTCTCTAACTCTCTCTAGGTTTAGAAACACAAATGATAAATAAATGCTCTTGTAAGACTAAAATGTCCAAATACATTAAGTCCATCGATAAATGCTACTACACACTTAAAATGATTCGTAAGTACATAATTAAGTTATAACTAGTCAAAAGTATCCCCGGAACCCAAAAATACAATTGGTACTTATTTTGACTATCTCAACTATTTTCGGACTAACCGTGCCCTCTAAACTGGCATCTGAGATATCGTTCATTATTTTATGTTCCAACGTCATATTAACTTTTTAATAATAACCCGATTGGAATTTAAGTCATAACTGTCGCTTAAAGCACAACGACGCAACACGACATAATGTTACACTATTTACATTCGCTTAACAATAAATATGCAAAACTCAGTAAATATTATCTCTTAAATCACTTAAAGTAATATTTACTTCAATTTCCTTTATTTTATATAATTAATCCATATGGAAATTAATTATAAAAATAATTACTCATAAATAAGGAGTATTACATACACCCCCCTTACAAGAAAATTTTACCCTCAAAATTTAGGCGTACCTTGTAAAAAGAGGTGTGGGTAATTTTCTCGAATATCATCCTCTCGTTTCCAAGTTGATTCCTCGGCATTGTGGTGTCCCCATTGGACTCGAACCAAGGGTACTAATTTCGATCTTTGTCTACACTCTCCGTGGTCTAAAGTAGAAACTAATTAGGCATATATTCTTCCCATTTATCCCCTTATTTTAGAGGATTTTATCGCTCCGTAAAGTGTAATTCGAGTGGATTTATATCATATCATTGTTATTGACAAGTTTCTAATGAGTACGCTGAGTTTCGTGTATTTTTCATTTATTTTGCAGGTAGTAGTGAAGCCACCCTCCGCGGCACCATTTCCTCAAAGATTAGTTCCCGTCCATAACAGGACCATAAGTGAAGAAGTGCTAGAAGTACTTAAGAATGTAAAGTTGAACTTACCTTTCCTCGATGCAATAAGGAAGATTCCATCCTATGTTAAAGTCATAAAAGACTTATTAACAGTCAGGAGGAGGATGAAGGTAAAGAAGAACGTGTTTCTAGCACAAAATGTGAGTTTTGTACTTCTTAATGATCTCCCACCTAAGTATAAAGATCCCGGTGCCCCCACCATTTCTTGCACCATTGGAGAGAACAAATTCGAAAAGGCCTTACTCGATTTGGGAGCAAGTGTCAACATTCTACCTTATTTGATTTATAGGAAACTTGATCTGGGTAATCTTAAGCCCACAAGGATCACTCTCCAGTTAGCGGATCGAACCGTGAAGATACCAAGGGGTATGGTTGAGGACGTGATAGTCCAAGTGGGCACTTTCTACTTCTCGATAGATTTTTTCATTTGGGATATGGATACCTCCTTCGCCTAAAAAAATCATGTTCCCATCATCCTTAGAAGCCCATTCTTAGCTACAGCTAACGCAGTGATGAATACTAAAAATGGGCAGATGCAAATCACTTTTGGGAATATGACTTTTGGAATAAACATCTTCAACATAGCCCAACAAGCAGGGGAATAAGATGATCTTCACGCAGTGAGTTTAATTGGGGAGGTCGTAGAAGAACACTTTGAGGAAAATTACTGTGGAGACGCCTTATAAGTTTGCCTAGCTTTTAATCATGAGAGTGAGGGCGCCTATACCGAGTTTGAGAGAGAGATAGAGGATTTGAGAGGCTTACTCGATGAGAGAGCATCAGACGAGGACGCGAGAGATGTTAATTGTGTTTCTTAATTCGAAGAGTTACCACCAAGGGAAGCACGCATGGTGCCCTCTAGTGACACATTCTCGACTCTCGAGTTGAAGAAACTACCCTCCAATGTCAAATATGCTTTCCTAGGTGAAAGTGAAACATTTCCTGTTATTATCTCCTGTAGCTTAGATGAAGAGCAGGAGGGTAAATTATTAAAGATTTTGAGGAAGCACCAAGATGCTTTTAGTTGGTGTATAGCTGATTTAAAGGGGATAAGCCCCCTAATTTGCACCCATAAGATTCATCTCGAAGAGGATGTTCAGCCCTCGAGAGAAATGCAAAGACGGCTAAACCCCATAATGAAAGATGTGGTGAGGACTAAAATTATAAAGATGTTGGATGCCGGGATTATCTATCCAATCTCGGATAGCAAGTGGGTAAGCCCCATTCAAGTCGTCCCAAAGAAGTTGGGCATGACTGTGATTGAAAATGCCAAGGTAGAGCTAGTACCCCAACGTACCACCACTGGATGGCACATTTGCATTGATTACCGAAAACTTAATGTGGGAACTAGAAAATACCATTTCCCCTTACAATTTATCGATCAAATGCTTGAAAGAGTAGTGGACCACCTTTATTATTTCTTCCTAAATGGTTATTCCAGATATAACCAAATTGAGGTAGATGTACTTGATCAAGAGAAAACAACATCCACTTGCCCCTTTGGAACGTTTGCCTACAAACGTATGCAATTTGGCTTGTGTAATGCATCGGCGACCTTTCAAAGGTGCATGTTGAGCTTATTCAGTGACATGGTTGGGAGAGGGCTAGAGGTGTTTATGGGCGACTTTAGTGTTTTTGGCACCTCCTACGACCTATGTTTAGCCAATCTTGAGAAAGTACTAGCCCGATGTGTGGAAAAGAACTTAGTATTGAATTGGAGAAAATGCCATTTTATGGTAACCGAGGGTATAGTTCTTGGCCACAACGTGTCATCCAAAGGGATCGAGATTGATCGAGAAAAAATAGATGTCATATCTGAGCTACCCCCACCTAAATCTCTGAAAGACTTGCGCTCCTTCTTGGGCCACGCGGGGTTTTATAGACAGTTCATTAAGGACTTTAGCTCCATCGCTAGACCCTTAAGCAATCTACTCATGAAGGACACCCCATTTGAGTGGACGGAAGCATGCCAAAGCGCTTTTGAAAAACTGAAAAACATGCTTGTGTCCGCTCCCATTATGCAATCCCCGGATTGGTCCTTGCCATTTGAGCTTATGTGTGATGCTAGCGATTATGCGATAGGGGCTGTTTTGGACCAAAGAAAAGACAATAAGGCTCATGTCATCTATTACGCTAGCTGAACCCTTATCAGACCACAACTCAATTACTCCACCACGAAGAAGGAGTTGTTAGCGGTAGTATTCATATTCGATAAATTTCAGTCCTATCTCATCGGTTCTCCCATCACTTGCTTCACCAACCACGAGGTGTTAAAATATCTACTTGCAAAGAAGGACGCAAAGCCGCACCTCATAAGGTGGATCCTACTCCTACCAGAGTTTAATCTCTCCATTAAAGACAAAAAAGGAGTAGAAAATGTCATTGCCGATCACTTATCACGGCTTTCGTCCGACGTACCTAGTGATCCTAAACCCATAGACGAATATTTTCTGGATGAACAAATTTTTGCCACCTCTTCTTTGCCCTGGTTTGCGGATATAGTGAACCATCTTGTCACGGGAGTCATCCCTCCCGATTAGACACCGCAAGATAAGAAGAGGTTCATCACTTGGTCGCGCATATTTTTCTATGATGATCCATTTCTTTTTAAATATTACGCCAATCATATCATCCGACGATGCATACCGGATGACGAAATCCCAAAAGTCATCCAATTTTATCATTCAAAAGCTTGTAGAGGTCACTTTTTCGTGAAAAAGACAGCCAGTAAAACTCTTCAATGCGGTTTGTATTGGCCCACAATATTTCGAGATGTGAGCAATTGTTGCAAATGTTGCGATAGGTGTTAAAGGATGGGAGCGATTACTCGAAAATACATGATGCCATTAACGCCGATACTCATTATTGAAATCTTTGACTGCTGGGGTATTGACTTCATGGGCCCTTTTCCCCTATCTTTTGGTTTCCTATACATCCTTGCCGCGGTAGAATACGTTTCCAAATGGGTGGAAGCTATAGCTACCAAGACTAATGACAACAAAGTGGTGATAAAATTCCTACAGGAACACATACTTTCTCGCTTCGGTGCTCCGAAAGCGATAATTAGTGATAATAGCACGCACTTTTGCAACAGGCCATTCGAGAAGCTCATGAGAAAGTATGGCGTCGTTCACAAGGTTCGAGCGAACTATCACCCACAAACGAATGGATAGGCTGAATTGGCAAATCGTGAAATCAAGCACATACTAGAGAAGACCGTCAATCCCGATCGGAAAGATTGGTCCCTTCTATTGAACGATCCGCTATGGGCCTACCGTACCGCATACAAGAACCCACTCGGAATGTCCCCATTCCGCTTTGTGTATGGAAAACCTTGTCATCTTCCCGTTAAGTTGGAGCACAAAGCATATTGGACCATTAAAAGATTAAATTACAATATGGACAAAGCCGGTGAAGCTCGTACGCTTCAACTGAATGAGTTACAGGAGATACGCAATGATGCGTATGAGAACGCCAAGATTTCAAAATCCAGGATGAAACTAGCACATGATAAGATTATCCGAAGAAAAGAGTTTCAACCAGGACAAAAGGTACTCCTCTATAACTCCTGGCTTCATCTATTTTCGGGTAAATTACAGTCCCGATGGACTGGTCCATTCGTTGTGAGAAGCGTATTCCCCCACGGAGAGATAGAGTTGGAAGATCCAAAAGGGGGGAATGCGTTCAAAGTTAATGGAAAATGCTAAAATCTATATGTTGAGGCGTGCATAGAACAGATCGACACCATCTGGTTATCGGACCCCGTTTACGGGGTCAAATGAGCTTGAGTTGAGAGGTCGTCGCACCCCCGACGAGTATGGGGTGAATTCTGGTGTATAGTAGTTGAGTGTCAATAGATTAGATTGAGTTCGTAGGTAGGTTACGTGAAGTTAGGGTTGGGATCATGCGCACCAACACGCACTTCGTGAGGGCATCGAGAAATCCAAGTGGAAGAATACATGAGAAAGTGTCCAGAAATTTGAGGGTGTAGGATTCTGGTGCAGCATGCTAAGTAAGGGGTTCTGCCTGAGATGGAACCGAAACGAATACCCTAATCGGATCGGTTCGGTTTTGATATATTGCAAAATAAAAAACCCCAGAACTGAACCGAACCCCTGAATCAGATCGGTTCGGGTTCTATGATTTTGGTTCTTCTCGAGGTGACCATTCCTCCCCCTATCCCCTCCTTTCCCTCCATTCATTCCCCTTTTTCCCTCCAAACTTCCATTCCCCCTTTCCCTCCAAATTCCTTCCCCCCATCCCTCCCCACCACCTATAAAACCCACCTCTACCTTACCATTTCCCTCACACCTCCACTCTATCCTCCCTCTCTACAACCCTATCTCTCTCATTCCCAATATTCCCAGCTTTCCCAACGACAAATACCGCTCTTCTCCTGAAATATATGTCCACCGAGATTCTGCCCAACGGCAATGGGGAATACTGCTCCCACATGGAGCGCTTATGGTGTGAATATTTTTTCAGCCTGTCCCGCCAGCTGCACATTGAGTGCGTCGTCAATTGGGACGAGCTGCCCCGCTCAGTCACCAACCTTTTCAGCAGGAGGGGGTGGGTGCAATACCTCCAAGTACCTCACCATGTAGTGTAGGCAGACGAAGTTCGATCTATCTATGGTTCTCTCGTCCGCACGGGTGAGTTCGAGTGCCAAGCCTTTGTTGACGGCCGCCCATCCCATTTTCCTTGGCCATTCTGGCGCAAACTTGCTACCAAAGGCGTCCCCCACCCGAAAATCTATGACTACCCAACCAATGCCCCCACCATTCCAAAACATCAATACATCGATTGTCTCGCACCCAACGATATTTGGGAAATGGGTACCTTCCTTGTGGGCTGCCTAAACGATAAGTCACGCATCACCTTCCATATAGTGTGCGCCAAATTGCATCAAACCACAAACGACTTGGCGATGCGCCCTCGCCAAGCGACCCTCGTGTACCACCTTTTCGACCCAAACTTCACCCTCAATCTGGCCCGCATGCTTTACGCCGATATTCTTTACGCGGCCTGAGAGAAAAAAGGTGAGGTGCCCCTCCCGTATGCACGCCTCATAACCTCCCTCCTTGCCGACATTGGTATTCATCCACCTCGTGCTTTCCCATGCTTCTCGGAACCCATTGGGTAGGTATCACGCACTCGGAGTGCTCAGTAAAGGGCTGCCCTTCAAGCAGCCCGGGAGGTGGTTAATTTAGAGGCCGAGGAGCAGATCCATGTTAAAGAGACCGCAGCTGAGGACGTCGAGATGGGCGGGGCTGAAGAAGAGGAATACGACAAGGACGATGACTCAAAATTTGAGCCCCCGGGTGCGAATTTTGATATGCGCCTTGCAGCGGTGGAATCCCATTTTGACGGGTTCATCACCCAATACAATCGCGACCAAGCGGCCTATCAAAGGGATCAAGATGCCTACCGAAAGGACACAAGCATGATGCATCAACTACAAGCCCATCTATACGAGCTCAACTTCGGTGGACCGCCTCCAACTTTCTTCAATGATCCCAGCGCACCCAGTCCCTCAAATTCGCCGCCCCAATAAAGCCCTTGTCTATTTTTTTTTTGTTGTCTGTGTGTTGTGGTGATTGATTAAACATTGTTGGTTGTGTGTTCTACCCTACCTTTTGTAACACAGTTGTTCAGTTTCTATAAAAATTCTGCATTTTTGTTTCATTTGTTTGTTTTATTTTCTCGCACTTTTAATTCGCTTTGAGTTAGATTTTAGTCCTTTTTGCTTGAGGACAATGCAAAAGTCTAAGTTAGGGGGGTTCACAAGTGCGTCTTTCTAAAACTTCACAAATTTTCAAAAATGCCCAGAAATTAAAAAAAAAATCATAAAATCTTGAAAAATCCAAAAATATTTTTTCAAAATGAATAAAAATTGGAGTGCAAATTTTTCGAAAATATCATTAAAAGTCGGTTTAAAGTCGCAAATTGTAAAAACATATTACACAAATCCGAAATTGACCAAAGATGGAAATTGAGCGAACGTAGGCGACTTAACAAATAAATATGGAGATTAACAACCCCGGTGAGATTCGAGCATTTCATTTTTGTGAAATTTATAAATCAATCCGAGTTAATTGTTAACTCAAAAGTTCTTTTCAACCTCTAATAAGTCGTCGATGATCTCAATCCTTTCACTTTGATCGGTTATGGAAAATGTGTGTGATATTGCCTTGAAAAACGTGCCAAAATAGATCTCTAAACTTAAGTCATCTCGAAACGCATATGGTAACGTAATTAGTATTTTGGACAATGAAGTGGGCCCTCGTTTGTCACCCAAAAATATTGGCCAGAAAAAGTAGCGAAAAAAATTATCCCTTTCGTAACCCAAATTGAGACGAATAAATTTTTTCCTTTCGTTTGACAACCCAAAAAAATCAATTGGCCCGGAATTGTGAAAAATGATAATCCCAGAAATTAAGTTCGAAAGGTGCAGAAAAAGGGGCAAGATAAATAGATGTGCTCAACAAAAATAGCAAGAAAAGAAAAGCGGGAAAAATAGAAAAAATAGAAAAAGAAGAAAAAAAATGAGCAAAAGCCCGAAAACGCACTAACGAACATCATAAGAAAACTTTCCGATTCCAGATTTCTCGTACCGTTCTCATTTTTACCCAACATACCATTAGCCCGAAAAATTTCTAACCGAGTCCTTTATGCGAAATTAGTTACCGCGTGGAGAGCAAATACACAAAAACATAATAAATGAGATAAAAAATATGAATTAGAGGCAATGGTCCCGCGTTCTTATAAGCTTAATCTGATGATGAGATCTGGTTACCATAAAATTTTCATCTTTCTACTTATATGCGTGAACTTGGTTCCAATACATTTACTCTTATAAATCACGCATACCAAGAGACTAGCCACATTTCGAGTTATTTTTTTGAGAGCATTCCGTGAGATTTTGAAATCAAAATATATTTTCGGATAAGTAAAGTAATGGTCAATCGATGGAAATTCGTGGTTAAATTTCTGGCTTCGTACACACGTACTATGATTTGAGACTCTTGAACATGAAATGATGATGACTATTTTCTGAAAAAGTTTGAATTATACAATTTTTGCATATTTTGAGTTTTCTTTGAGTCGGATTTTATGGGTATATTCTCTGCAAACCCTCACGAGACACAACTCATCCTACTAGGGTAACCTAGGGGTTTAAAGGCTTGTTGCATACATTAAATGAAATCGCTCGCTCACGAAAGAGGTATTCTATCCCATTTTCGAGTTAGACCATGTTTTGATTCTTTTTACATTGCTCGGGACGATCAAAGTTCTAAGTTAGGGGGGTTTGATTTGGCATATATTCCTCCCATTTATCCCCTTAATTTAGAGGCCTTTATCGCTCCGCAAAGTGTAATTCGAGTGGATTTATATCATATCGTTGCTATTGACAAGTTTCTAATGAGTACGCCGAGTTTCGTATATTTTTCATCTATTTCGCAGGTATTCAGTGTTTAGGAAGGACCAGCATCCCAATCCGAGTTCCGTACCCAAAGCTTTAAGGAAGTACAAGGAGGAAAAGTTCTTGAAAAGATGGAACCGAACCTAATGGAAGGAAAAAGAATCGATACCATCCTGGGAAAGCTCCTATAAAGCATTACAAAGATGGAACCGAACCGAAGTGGAAGGAAAACGAACCGAACCTATACCTGGAAAAATTCCTGTAAAGCAAAGTCAAGATGGAACCGAACCAAAGAAGGGGAAAAACGAACCGATCCTATGCTCGAAGAACTTTCTGTAAAAGCAATGTCAGGATGGAACCGAATCGAACCCCTTAATAGGATCGGTTCTATTTTCAGAAATTCGAACTTATCCACTTGTAAAATTAGAATCCTCCATGGTTGAAACTCTTAGTATTCATAGATTATAAATTGCAAACTCCTCCCAAATATAGGGGAGGCTTCTGATTCATTAGGAAAGCTTTGTAATCAGTTTTAGAGAAGAATAACAAGAAGAAACCCTAGGTCACTTATAGTTTTGCAATTCAAGTACTACCATTCTGATTCTTGTTTTAATTATTGCGGTAGTTACTTTTCTAATAGAAATTTCATCACTCTTCATCTTCATCCAGTAGTAAAAATGTTTTCTTTCATTCCAAACGCGTTTTCTTCCAGTTTTCATATGTCTGGCTAAGTTTTCAAGGGTTGGGGTGCATGAATCCCACCCGATGTAATTCACGATAGTGGAAATAGATGTCGAAATTAAAACCTTAGATGAATTGTATCATAGTTCATATGATACTACTTTATTTCAGCCTTTGCTTACATACTGTGCAGATTATGATCCCTCATACGTGTAATACTTAGGAGAAATAAAGATCGAATTTCAATTCAACCTTTGCTTACGTACTGTGTGGGCTACGATCCCTCATATATGTAATACTCATGAGTATTAAAGTGTTGGATTCATTTAATGCTTTAATTCTGAATATAGTATCTCACGAAGTGAATTACTAGGGTGTGGGGGATTGTAACCCGACCTATCTTTCTCCATTCATAGTTTAAAATTTTAGTCAAATCGTTCTTAATTTTGCATTAGAGTAATTGTATTGCATTATTTTTCATAATTTCATTAGTTAATCTTTTTCGAAAGTGCGTATAGTTGTAGTTTTTTCACAAATCAAATCACCTTTTTCTTTTTCTTTAGAGTCAAAGTTAGGTTTCCTTCGTCTGTCCAATGTCGTTACGACTCCGTTCATCGTAATTTCCTGAGGATCGATACCTGATTTATCAGATTATTACTTGAGCGACAGGCTTGCACTTGAGCCTAGAGAGTACGCACTTCTGAGACACATTCTTAGTCACGTCAGCAACCGGTTGTTCCTCATATGAAATATCGGGTTATAACTCGATATCCTCCAAAGAAATGTGCCAATGAGATCCCTCGCATCTTTTATACTTATTTAAAGATGAAACATGGAACACGTCATGAATTTGTTGTAGGCGTTCCGACAAAGCAAGTTGATATGCTACGGGGCCTACCTTTGCGATAATGGGAAAAGGGCCTACATAGCGCGACGCAAGTTTTCATTTCTTCCCAAATCGCATTACACCATTCATCGGGGATACCCTTACTAAAACCTAATCCCCCACTTCCAATTCCTCATGCCTTCGATTTGTGTCAGCATAACTCTTCTGACGATCTTGCGCAATTCATATGCGGTTTCGAATGAGTTCAATCTTCGAAGAGGTATCTTAGATCATTTCAGGTCCAGGGAGCTTATTGTCTCCTACTTACAACCACCAAACAGGTGATCGATACGGTCAGCCATACAATGCCTCATACTTTGCCATACCTATCGTGAATTGGTACGAATTATTATATGCAAATTCAACCAACAGAAGGTATTGTTCCCATCCTCCTTTAAAGTCAAGTATGTACATTCGAACCATATCCTCTAACATTTGGTTGACTCTCTCCATTTGCCCATCCTTTTGTGGATGATATGATGTACTCAACCGTAATTTGGTTTCCATCGCTTCTTGGAAACTTTGCCAAAAATGGGATACAAAAATTTTGTCTCAATCTTACACTATATTGATGGGCACCCCATGGAGTTTCACAATTTTTGCAATAAAGAGTCGGGCATAACATGCCGTATTGTAATCCGTCTGTACCAATAGGAAGTGTGCCAATTTTGTCAAACGATCAATAATTACCCAAATAGAATCATGATCGCTTTGCGACGTCGACAACCCGGTGATAAAATCCATGGATATACTCTCCCATTTCCACACCAGTATTTCTAACGGTTGCAACAATCTAATCGATCACTGGTGGTCCACCTTCACCAATTGATAAGTGGTACATTGGGAAACAAACTCATAAATGTCCCTTTTCATACCCGCCCACAAATACTGACGACGTATGTCTTGGTACATTTTGTCTCCCCCTGGGTGTACTGAAAATCTCGAACCATGGGATTTTGTCATGACAACACGTCTCAAGTCTCCCTCTTCTGGGACTATAAGTCTTTCGTGGAAACGTAACCCACCCTCAGAACTAATAGAATAGGACTCCTCTCCCTCGGTCAACAGATGGCGTACCCGATCTTGACAATCTTTATCTCCTCCTTGCGCTTTACGATTCGCAACACCATAGCAGGCATAATGGTCAATGGTGACATGCAAGCTCTCGCAAACGCATCATTCTGGCTAAGTTCTTTCCACTTGGCTTTCCACACATTCGCTAGTTCCCCCACGGGTTTACGGCTCAGCGCGTCAGCTACTACATTTGCCTTGCCTGGGTGGTAGTGAATATCAAATTGATAGTTCTTTACGAATTCTAACCACCGATGTTGCCGTATATTTAGATCTTTTTTTTAGAACAAATAATGTAATGATTTGTGGTCCGTAAAAAGACTAAATTTCTCACCCAGGAGGTAATGCCTCCATATCATTAAGGCGAACATTACCGCAGTAAGATCCAAATCATACACGGGATAATTCTTCTCATGGGGCTTAAGCTTGCGAAATGCATATGCAATAGACCTATGTTCATGTTGTAACACCCCCCCCCCAATCCTTATAGAGATGCGTCTATGAAGACCAAATAGTCTACTCATGTTCTTGGCAACGCGAGTATAGGAGCAGAATTTAACTTATCCCTAAGCTCATCGAAAGCTAGTTGACATGAATCGTCCCATACAAATCGTACTACTTTGGGGTCAAATTCGTCAAAGGGCCTGCGATTTTGGAAAACCCCCTAATGAAATGGCGATAATAACCCGCCAAACCCAAAAAACTGCGGACCTCAGTTGGCATCGTGGGTTGACCCCATTCCCTCACCACGATAACTTTACTTAGGTCTACGGAAATTCCCTCAGCCGTCACGATATGCCCTAAAATTTGCACTTCCTGCAACTAGAAGCCACATTTCTCAAACTTGGCGTAAAGTTAATGATCCCGTAGTGTCTGCAGGACCAATCGCAGGTGTTCTGCAGATCATCTTCAGTCCGAGAATAGACTAGAATGTCATCAATGAACACTATGACAAACTGGTCTAGAAAGTTCCAAAATGCTTGATTCATAAGGTCCATAAATACGGCAGGAGCGTTGGTTAGCCCAAAAGTCATGACCAAAAACTCATAAGACCCATACCTGGTCAAGAATGCGGTTTTCGACACGTCCTGCTCTCGAATTCACAGTTGATGATACCCAGTCCTCAAATCTATTTTAGAGAAGTACGACGCTCCCCTTAATGGATCAAACAGATCGTCGATTCGAGGTAACGGGTATTTATTCCTAATGGTTACCTTATTCAATTCATGGTAATCTACACACAAATGGAAGGAACCATCTATCTTCCTCACGAATAACACAGGAGCACCCCACGGCAATGTACTACGTCGAATAAACCCTTATCCTAGCAGTTGATGAATTTGATCCCTTAACTCCCTCATCTCCTAAGGAGCCATATGGTATGGATTTCTCGCAATCGGTCGAGTTCTCGGTGTTAAATTAATTACAAACTCAATCCCGCGACTTGGAGGTAAGCCCGGGATTTCCTAAAAAACATCCTCAAATTCTCTAACAACGGGAATCGAATCTAGGGAAACAACTATTTCTCATGAAGTCTCTTCCTCAAAACAATACAAGTGGGTGCTAGAACCTCCCTCCGAAAGAGGCATAGCAACTAAAAACATTTCTTGCCCCCAGAATGGTGAAGACTATCCCATGACAATTTACCACGGCTCGGTATTTCACTAACCAATCTATGCCCAAAATAACATCATACCCGACTATATCTAGGACGAGTAAATCAACCTCAAAATGCAAACTCCTAAGGTCTTTTACTATCCCTTTACAAATAAAAAGTATAAGTGAACCATCACCCATAGAAGACTCCACACTAATAAAAGTACTTTCGACAGAATTAATCAACCCTGTCGAATGAGCAAAGTGCCTCGCGATAAATGAGTGCGTTGCGCCCATATCAAACAACACTCGACCCATGTACCCGTGAATGGGAAACTTACCCTCAATAGCTGGAGGTACAGGCGGTGCTGGAGGAAACAAAGCTTTCGGAATATTATACACACGCCGATACTGAAGTTGCCCCTATTGTAGAGGGACGAAAGGAATAGGTACTGGAGGCTGTGGATGTGCTTGCAGATTCTGAGGGCCTCTAGGCAACTGTCCCCCGATCAATTGTGGACAAGTTCTCCTCATGTGACCCTGTTCACTGCACTGAAAATAACGGCCAGTAAAATTTTCTGGATGTCGGCCCCGATTATTGTTTTGAAACTGCCCCTCACTTTGTCCCTGATGGCCTCGACCTCCATTATTCCCTCTGCCTTCTTGTCCCGATTAGCCTAACTGTTACTGCTGTTGAGCACCCTGACCGTGCCTCAAATCACCTTCGCCAAAGTTGTAACCCCCAAAGCATTATTTATTAGACGAGTCCCCTTGTTGGAGGTCCCACTCTTTCTGCTTATTCATAGACTGTTGTGGTGGTGGTAGAGTTCCACCGGCACCATTTCCTCCTTGTTTACTAACTTGACCAGAATCTAAAATCTTCTTACTCCCCTTTAAGTGAAGACGATGATCCTGGCAATCGAATAAAGATGCATTCATCACATCGCCAAATATTTGCAAAGCTGGGTTCCCCAACAGGTGCTGCCTTATACTCCAATTCAAACCCCCGATAAATTCTGAAATCCTCCTTTCTTCTGTAATTACTTCATCCGGCACAAAGTTTGCTAAAAAAGTAAATTCATCTTCATATTCCACCACTGATCATTCCCCTTGAACAACATTCTGGAGCTTCCTCCTCATCTCCTTCTGGACCGATGGAGGAAAATACTTTCGGTCAAACTGAATCCAAAATTCTGAGATAGTCATGGCATCCCTTTGTTCCAGAGTTATCATCGACTCCCACCATTGTAGGGATGCTCCTCCGAGTTTAAAAGTGGCGAGAATCTGTTTTCATTCCCCACAACATGCCACCATTCGAAGATGGCATTGCACATCTTGCTTCCATTGATTTTCCATAATCACATCAGCGCCACCCTGAAATTCTGGAGGGTGACCCTTTAGAAAGGATTCTCTAACTCTTTCCTATATAGATGGTTCCGTCTGGGATTGAACTACCGGTGCGATCGATAGTTGGGCTTGTCGAAACTGTTGTGCCATAGCGGTCATTGCAACGTTGACTTCCTGGGCCACAATATTAGCCACCTTCATCGCATTTATCGTTCCCTGTAGTGGTGGAGGATCTACGTCCTCTGCAACTCGATTTACCCTTGCTGGGCAGCCTCGTCCAGGCCGTATCTGAGATGAAAAGCAATTAAATCAGAATACAACTAAAATAATTTATCCTTGCAGAAGGTCGCAAACATGCACAAACAAAACAGTCCTAGTAATAGGGCTCTATATCAAAGAACGCTATGGTAGAACATGATAAGTCCGCATAGATCCTAAGGACTCTAAAACCTGATGCTCTGATACCATCTGTGACACCCCGCTTATTAAAATAAGAGGTGGCCAGCCCGTTACTCCAATAAAAATAGGAATCATAAATGGTCCATTCTTAGCATCACTATCGCATAATAATAGTACGAGATAACCACCAAGTATTTTAGAAAACGGATGTCATATAATTTTACAAGTTTGATAAAACAACAATTTCGACAATCCAATTTATAACAAAAGGTGGATATAAATTAAGAAAAGTAAAAATTTAATAACTATACTTTAAAACATAACCGAATAAGCTATCGGTTAACAGACTAATACAAGTATTTACATCAAGTATTACAGTAAATATACAAAATAATAGCTGGGGCAACACGCCCGAATATGCAGACCGATCATAACTAGATTGTACAAAAGATTGATGCGTCTAATACAAAAATCCTATAACATCCGCAAAATGATGTAACTCCTTGATACTTGGAAGGAAAGATCATAATGGGATTCCTTGTGGCGGAGCACCTGAGCATATATAAGAGCAACACAAGCAAGAGAAATATAAACGGGCCAGGGCCCGATTTGATATGATATATGTGTGAATAAAATGCATGACAGTTATGAACGCTAACATCATAAACATGTTAAGTTCGCTCTGTAATAAAAGAATCATCATCACCTCTCATCTAAATGCACATCCTAGCATCATACTAGATCATAATAAGTCAAACTACTCATCTAATTAAGAGAAATAACTTACTCTAACAACATACTTAATTTGTCGATTTATAAAATGTATCTTCACAATTTAATTTATCATTTGGGATCATATACCATAAAGTTGATTCATTAACTCATTCATGTGAAATGCCCTATTCGTGAGAGCAATTACAATCATAATATAACAGTTCTAAGACCATCCTTCCGGGAGTTACCCCACTGGATGCACCCCTAAATGCTTCATCTTCTAGGGCCTATAATCAAGACCACATGGGCATCCTAAATCACGTCGCGTGGGAAGCATCCATATACCATCGAGAGTGAGTCATAACCATACTCGGAATTACCTCACTTTGAATAAAATAATTACACAACATAACCACCGGTCCTATGGCCGAGGGATATATTCTCCCTGTATTCACTAGCCAGGGGATTTACCTCATTCGTGTACTTTCCCTTATGATAGCAATTAGAGAGGTATGTATATGCATGTCATAAATCACAAGATATGCCAGTTGAAATATACGTTTCTTATTCACTAAACCACATGCGTTTAACAATATAGGCTACAAAGTATAATCATCCTCATACTAGTCTCCAAAAGTCCAAAACGATACAACCCAACTCTCTCTTAGTCCTAAGCCAGCTTACTAGATGAAAAGGACACTAACTTCTATTAACTAGTCCCCGAGATAAGCCCAATTACCCCCTTATTAATCTAGGGTATTAATCCTTCTAACGTAAGACTATAATACTCTATATTACTTCGTATAAGAAGGTTCCTAAGCCTCAAACCTAAAAGAAAAGGGCTAAAAATTAAGTTGGAAAAATTCTATAAAACAACATGATTTCGAATCGATTCGCCTAGGGCCAAATCGATTCGCCCCTGATAGCGAATCGATTTGATAAAAAAGTGAATCAATTCGGCTAAGAAAACTAACTTTCTGTCTAAGCCCGAATTTATTCGTTCTTAACCCGAATCGACTCGGTTCCCCAGACCAGTAGCCACCATTCCCAACGAATCGATTTGTTGGGGAAGGCGAATCGATTCGCCTGGGTTGGAAGGTCCAGTTATGGCTACGGGTTATATGAACCCTAAATCCCCAAATCCTATATTTCTTCCATCTAAACCAACTATCACCAACCACTAACATCTCCAATCATTTATCCAAGTTAAACTACTAGCAAGGACCATTTAAAACTAGTCTAGATCATTTAACCTAGGATTTAAACACCAAAATCATATAAACCCATAAATGGTTTAAATCTCAAGAACACAACGATTTAATACCCAGTGGTCAACGATTTACCAAGTAAAGGATCAATATGCAGAATTAATATTACAAACTTATTATTACAGACTGGAATTAAAGACAGAAAAAAACTTACAAAGAGAAGAGAAGTCCACCGGATCCTTTACTTGTTGGTATCAGAGCCAGGTTTGGCTAATTTGTGTGTTAGTGTTTAGAATGTAATATTTTGGTCTGAGTATTATCACGGAACAGTAACTTTATGATCTTCCAGGCATCGGAACAGTAAAAAATATGATGTTTCTGATGTACGGAAGTAATGGCCGTTACTATTGTCCGGTATAATGCACGTTTGAACAGTAAATCACTGTTCACCGGCGTGAATAAGTATTTTACTATTCACATCAGAATACTAATTTAAATGATCACTATTCACATTAAAATTCTAATTTAATTAATTTTCTGAACGGCTTTAGTATGCTCATCAGTCCAAGGAGCAGGGTTCTTCTTCAATCTTGAATAAAGAATGGCACTGTCTTGTGCAAGTCCTTCCTGAATGCTTTGAGAAGACTACTCAATCTTTGTTTAATGCTAGCGGAGATAGCATGGGCATCAGGTTTAAACTAACTAATGTTGCCATCTGTAACAATGGAATTTGTTTAGACAGTACCTTCTTGCTTATTGGCGATTTATCTCAGCAGATAATTTTAGGTACTCCTTTTTTATCTATGCTTATGCCTATAGATAAAATTGATCCTAGTGGTATATACACCACTATTCAAAATCAAAAAATTGTTTTTGAATTCATTACTAGACCAGAGATTAAGAAAATTAACTCTTTGACTAATAACATTATTTTCAAAGAAAACCATCTTAATTTTATTCAGAAAGAAATCTCTAATCTCAACATTAAAAAGAATTTCGAATCGATTTGTTGGGGAAGGCGAATCGATTCGCCTGGGTTGGAAGGTCCAGTTATGGCTACGGGTTATATGAACCCTAAATCCCCAAATCCTATTTTTCTTCCATCTAAACCAACTATCACCAACCACTAACATCTCCAATCATTTATCCAAGTTAAACTACTAGCAAGGACCATTTAAAACTAGTCTAGATCATTTAACCTAGGATTTAAACACCAAAATCATCAAAACCCATAAATGGTTTAAATCTCAAGAACACAACTATATATACAAATTATTCACACTCATTCATACATAATTGCAAGTTAGAAACTTGCCTCAAGATTGTAGTCTCAAATTCTGTTCTCGTAGAAACAATTTCCAAGCCCAAATCTTCAACTCTCTCTCTTTCTCCCAAGCTCTCTCTTCTCTCTAACTCTCTCTAGGTTTAGAAACAAAAATGAGAAATAAATGCTCTTGCAAGATTAAAATACCCAAATATATTAAGTCCAACATTAAATGCTACTACACACTTAAAATGACTCGTAATAACATAATTAACTTATAACTAGTCAAAAGTACCCTCGGAACCCAAAGACAAAATTGGTACTTATTTTGACTGTCTCAACCATTTCCGGACTAACCATGCCCTTTAAACTAGCATCTGGGATATCGTTCATTATTTCATGTTCCTACGTCATATTAACTCTTTAATAATAACCCGATTGGAATATAAGTCATAACTGTCGCATAAAGCACAACGATGCAACACGACATAACGTTACACTATTTACATTCGCTTAACAGTAAATATGCAAAACTCCGTAAATATTATCTCTTAAATCACTTAAAGTAATATTTACTTCAATTTCCTTTATTTTATATAATTAATCCACATGCCAATTAATTATAAAAATAATTACTCATAAATAAGGGGTATTACAAAAGTTTACGCAATTCTCGAGTCAAAACAACTTTGAAAATCATGATCAAGTAATATATTTCAAGATATAAACTCGATTAATGAACGATCAAATGAAAAATAGAGAGATTACCAACAACTATAATGTTTTCAAAGAGGAAAGAGAAGTGTATAATACTCACAAACCACGAAAGATACAAAGCTTACTCGGTGTAAGTATATATAATGCAACAAAAGATTACCGAGTTATAAAAATCTTAAACCAAATCAATAGAACAATAAACGTGCATGTGCTCATGGAATTAAAGTTTAATTCATGAAGTTATTCATAATATCAATAATTGAGGACTAAAGTCTAATAACTTCTAAAATCGAGAACATGCATCATTGAGTTGTCAGATCGGGCAATTATTGAAATTTGTCATCGGAAACAAGGGCAAAATGCCCAAAAAAAAGGATAAAAAAGAAAGAAAATCTTTTTGAAAAATTTAAATTTTTTACAAGAAAAGCATGCTTAGAAATAACATGTAATCAAAATCAAAGAAACTACAAATGAATGGATAGAATATCCCACACCCCTAACTTAAAACCTAACATTGCCCTCAATGTAAATTAAGAACCAAGTTAAAGAGAGGAAAAGAGCAATATTACCCACAATGGAGCGATATCGTGAGAGTACAAGTCCAATGATTCTACAAAACATGTTAGTACCAAAGCATAACAAAAAAGAAGAAAAAAATTAACTAATTACACTAGACTATAAGTAAGAATAAAGAAGAAAAATAAAGGAAATAACAACTAACTATTTTCAACCTACAATTTTAACTTCTAACTAACTATACACTAGAAGTTGAAATTTTACACGATTTGACTTTGGAGGATAACCGGTGTACCCTCGCTCTCATGCATGCCTCCCGAAAAATAGGAATTCCGTTTGAACAACGGAAGGCATGTGTAAGGTGTAAGAAATGAACCATCCCCAATTAAAATTTTTGGCGGGAGGATGGGGGATTTGGATAAAATGGGTGACAAAAACATGAGAGGTAAAAAAAAACTGAATTTTCTCCTAAGTATTTTGAAATTGGAATGGGAGGGGGCGCACAAGGAGGCAAAGATGCCTGCATGGAAAGAAACTCGAGCAAGTACTCCTTGTTAGTGAATGGGTTAAACGTTTTAAAGTTCAGCACCGATTCATCGGGTACTTGTGACGATGTGATAATGGAGAATAAAAAGGAGGAGGAAAGAAATTCAAACTCAAAAGATGAGTCATCATCACTTAAAGATTGAGTTTCAAAGGAAATAAGATAACTTTCAATGGAATATTCTTCTTTGGGGGCCAAAGAAGAAATAATTTCATTGAAAATGGATACTATGTCCATTTCATTCTCAATTAAGCCATGGGCCAAGTGAAGAATGGTTTGTTCCAAAGTAGACACAAAGTCCTCATTTGGTTCAAAACATTTCTCGACTTCAAAAGTTTCGGAAGAAAAATCATCATCGGATTCAAATAATAAATCCAATTCATGTTCCCACAAACGATTTTCTTCTCGATAACGGTCTTCATACCTCTTATTATCAAGCATGAGCAAACCCTCGCCGAAAGTCATAGGCCAGGGTGCGGATTCTTGGAATTGAGAAGTTTGAAATTTATTATTGGATATATTCTCAAACTCATTATTATAAGAATTTTGAAAGCTATTGCAATTTGTTTTAAAATTCATATTATAAGGACCCAAAATCGTTATCATCATCCTCAAAATACACGCACTCCAAAGCTTGACTTTTGTAATACTCGCCCAAAGTCATTTTTGAATTTGCAATTTTTTGAGACTCTAAGTATTGACCAAAAGTAAAAGGTTTATGAGAATTTTAAGAATTATCAAAATGATTACCGAAAGGATTGGAATAAGACATGCTTACCCCAAAGATTGCTCGAAGTGGCGAAATCCACAAAGTGATGCACGTGCGAAAAATTTAAGCGATTCTTGGCGCTCAAATGTAGAAGTCCTATAAAAATGTTAGGCTAAAAAATACAAATAGAAAAAAAAAATACTACGAAATAATAAATCAAATAAATTCTAAAACAAACTCATCCCCGGAAACGGCCCCATTTGATAGGATGGGTTTTGTCACGGTGTCGCGTCACTGACGCCGGTCGTTTGTTATATTCGGTTCACTAACTCTATACAAAAACCTAAACTATGACTACACTCTTTTAAGGGAGTATAACGGCCAGTCCGAGTATCGAAAATCCACGGAGACAAGTTGCTAGAATTTATAAGGTTTAATAATTCTAAAATATTAGTGCAAAAGATAATTATAAACAAAAAGGAAAAGATGCAAAAATGGAAAGATTAAACTAGGCGAGTGCATTTTAACTAAAATTAACAAAGCAAATAAAAACTATAGGTTACGTCGGATATCCCTCACCTAGAGTTAATTATTATAAAATGGTTAAGGGTCGACGCATTATTAAGACTGCGTCTCGTTTCGACAGTTAATTAAACCCAGAGTTGTCACACCCCTAAATTCGCATAAAAGTCTAATAAGATTTTGGTGTCAACAAATACCCCAAAAATTACACACGCAAGGTCGTAAGTACGGAGCATGCATGATATACCCCGTCAAATCTCCTAGGCATAATAACTAGGACAAGCCACTCGAAATAAACACGTAAAACTCCATCACCAAAGCAAAGCAACACATCAACCCATAGGTGAGTTCAATCCGACACAACCTAGACTTAATTAGCTAGAAAGCATGGTAAATGACACGTATTGAATGAAATAAAGTAAACCTAATTATGAAAGTAATAAATAACAAGAAATGAATATTAACTAGGCATGGAGATAAAAGGAAGCAAGTAAAGAAAGAAAGAAATACAAACAATGAAACTTGGATTGATGAAGAAGATGATGGCTATTGTTCTTACACCACCGCGACGGGCAAACCCACTATACGGATAAACCCTAGGAGGGAGAAAATGGAACACCCAAAATAGTCTCCAAACCCTAGCTCCCAAAACAAACCCTAACCTAAATAATCTATTCTTGCAAGATAATGAAAATAGAAACCAAAATTGGTTTATATAGTAAGTTACAAAAGAAATAAAGGAAAAAGAAAAGAAAATGAACAAGTTGGCAAATATCTGATGTTACCGGTCGACCGTGGCCAGGGGGCCGGTCGATCGTGTCCAGGGGGCCGGTCGACCGGTACTTTAAGTCAAGCCCATTGGTTGCCTCGCAAGGTAAAAATCCCATAAGCAGTCAACCGGCCCCCTGGGCACGGTCGACCGATAATCTATTTTCCAGCCTTGATTGGTCTTCAAATGGGAGAAAAGGTTCATAACGGAGATGGCCATAACTTCTTCGTCCAGACTCCATATGACGTGCTGTTTGCGGCCATTTGATGCTAACTTAACGAACTACGAATTCATGGAAATTCCATGAGCCAGAAATGAAGTGTAAATTGACTAAAATTCCCTTAAAGTAGCGTCTGGTGACAAAACTTCTCTGAAATGCAACGAATCCTCACTTTTAGCGTTCCAATACCTATAAAGCTCAATTAACCCCTGCAAAATATATATATGTCCAAATCCGAGGTTGTCTAGTTAATGATCATAAATATAGGTATTAAGAACATAAAAGGGATAGAATGCACAAAGATAAATGGCGTAAATATGCGATATCCGTGACGTATCAACTAGCGTAAAACTTTATAAAATCATTTTGAACATGAATCTTAGGTAAAGAAATAAGGACTTTTTACCAATTAGTCATGTTTACCAAGTATGTAGTTCAATAAGTCTTATCATCTTTTTTTTTTGCTCCAACAGGTCCCATGAAAAAAGATTTTTGGCCGTCCTCATATTATGTAAACCAAGATTTTATGTCTATGTTATAATTGAGTCATTTTTATGGTAAGTAAAAAAAAGACAATTTCATGTTGTTCCGCATTCTATATGAGTCATTTTCATGTTAGGCAAGGTTCTAAAAAACACGGAGCGTGATCGAGGCATGGAGGCCAAGCCTTAAGCCTCAAAAGCCTAGGCGGGCCTTAGGCGTAAAAAGGCGTTTAGGCCTTCTTAATATATTTTAATATCTTTTAACCACAGCAAGGCTATTAAAATACTAAAATTGTACCTATCATAAAAATATGTTTGAATATTTGCAAATTAAAATACTATTTGATTATTTTGGATGAGATGATGGCCCGGTTTGGAAAAAAATCTTAAAAAGGCGATATCATTTCATTAAAGCATTGTTGTTTTTAGAAAAAAAGTGAGGCTTAAGGGTTTTACCAAGAATAAGGCGTAAAAAGCTTAAGGCGGGGGGGTTCTTTCAAGCCTCAAGCCTAGGCGGGTTTTTTAGAACAGTGGTGTTAGGTAAAAAAAATTATGTCGTATTGTGATTTAGTTGGATCGTGTTTGTGTTAGGTAAAATAATATGATTATATGGCGTGTCATGTTTTATTTGGATCGTATTCGTGTTAGGTAAAAAATATTTCATGTCATCTCATATCTTAAGTGGGTCTTTTTGTGTCGCATTTTGTTTTGAGAGTGTTTATATTAGGTAAAAAAGGATGTTGTTCTACTTTATAATACAGTCATTTTTTATGCCGTAAAAGAAATACGAATTCATGTTGATTTGTGTTTTATTCGGTCCGAATCTGGTTTGAAAAAATTATTTCATGTCATGACGTGTTTTAATTAGGTCGTGTTTGTGCGATGTTAAATTATGACTTTATGTTGTGTCATAATTTGTTTCGCTTGTGTTCGTGTTATGTAAAAAAATTGGTGTCGTGCCATGTTAATTGGGTTATATTTGTGTTGGTTTATAGATATATTTTCATGTCATGTCGCGCTTTATTTGGCTTGTGTTTAAGTTAAAAAAATGATTTCACGTAGTATTCAATTAGATCGTGTTGAATTATAAGTAAAAAAAAAAATTAGCCAATTTTAGGGAGGGAAAGTCCCTCCTTTTGTTTTGGTTCTAAATGTTGCAAATTCCCTTCATTTTTGGTATTTTTAATGAGTATCATTGATTTTTATAGAAATTGCATTAACTTTAACACTATAGTTAATGGAAGGACTTAAAAAAAATATTTAGGAACAAAATTGGTCGCACTAATATAGTTTAGGGGCCACTAGGGAAAATAACTCTATCTATATTATTATATATTCTAAAATGCTATACAGTCCTTAAATGCCCCTCTCTATCTATGTTGTCCATGTGGCGAGTCATTTATATATATAATTTATGTATATATATAAAATTGAAGCTTCAAACTGTGGTAAAGCTACACGTGGATCGTTTCCTTAATTACATGATTGTTCAACTCTTTCTATATAAGCAGGTATTATGTATTGGAGGTATTGCAAAAGATACATGACTTTTCAATGCCTATATGTTCATATTAAATGAGATCTATTCATCTTATTCTTCATTTTATTTTCTAATATCCCTTGAAAACCTAACCTAATAAACTTGAAAATCCAAAAGTCGCCATTGAGAGTGTGGTGGGTTTCCAAATCTAAGACTATTTGGTATATAGGAACTTAAGCATTAAAACTTCGGGGCTTAGGTTCGAATTTTGATCTTAATGTTATGTTTGTGGGACAAATATTTTTCTTTTTTGTTTTTGAGCTTTCCCGAGTGCCTTCATCTTCTCTACTGTGCATTACTAGAGAAGTCTTAGAGGAGAGATTGAATGTCTCTTCGATGATATCAGTCTCAAAATTTCCTTGCTCGGGAGGTTTAGTGAGTTTCTTATCTTCATAATACTCTAGTTTCTCAAAATTTTGAGAAATTAAATTTTCTTTATAGGTAATAATTTGATTTCTCCATTTACTTGGGTTTCTCCCTCTTTGCAGGTAATATTTTAATTTCTCCATTCATTTGGATTTTTTACTCCCTTTACTTTTGTTTATCCCGCAAACGTATTTATTGGTGGTGAGTACATCTATAAAAGATATTATCCGGTAATATTCTTCCTTATATTTTGATTGTTGTATAATTATTTTACACATTCCATATCCATTTGTATCTGTATATATTTTTTAATTTAACTTTCTTCATCGATACGTCGTCTATGAAGAAATGGTAGATGGCAAAGAACCTCATCGGGACCGTGATTATATTATCAGAACATATTTCTCAGTTGGATCCACTTGAGTATTATATCCAAGTACATGTAATTGCACAGTAACCGTTTGATAAAATGTCTCAAAGAAGTAGATAATCATCTTCTTTCATTACACATCTTTTTTAGAATCTAATTTGAGTTACTATTTTTTGCACTGATCTGTTGTAACACCATGCTTTTTACAGTTAACTCTACATTATGAAAGGAGATTCAACATGCTAATTTTCTTGATTGTCTAATTCATGATCTATTAAATTACAGTACCATTGGCTAGGCTTTATTATGCCATTGTCAAGTACCTAATTGTTTTATATGTAATATTTATGATGAGATATAAAAATTTATTAGTAAGATTAGCACTTAACAAAACTCTTAACTTTAACATATGTCATATCCAATTAAATCTCCCTTAAAGTTATGCTTGTTTTTTATGTTACAATCAAGTGCTAATTTTTTTGTATACTTACAATCATTTTCTATACATGTTATTATACCCATGTACATATGAGTTAAATTATTATAGCTACTTTTAATTTTAACAGAGTTAAAATTAATTCTTCCTTTATTCGTAGAATATATTGGGTGAAATAGACTACAACAACAAAACAATACAGTTTAGATAAATTCGGCTACGCATCACGTGACCTACATGCTAGTAATACTCTAAAATGCTACATGTTCGTCTATTTTTATTTATTCACGTCCTCTAACTTTTAATTTTCTCCGTACTCATGCAATCCCATTATCTCCCCCTTTATAGTGTTTAGTCGTTCTCTCTCTCTCTCTCTCGCTCTCTCTCTCTCTCTCTCTCTCTCTCTCTCTCTCCACCATATAACAAAAGGGATGATTGATACACCCTTCAATCATATCATCAAAGAATGATAAGCATGGAAGTATATACCCGTCACTATCAGCAATTAATATGAAAGTACACAAAAAAATTTAACTAGAGAAGGAAACGTGATAGAGTGAGAAGCAATTTGGGTCGGCTTTTCCTATAGGCAAAGTAGGCGGTCGCCTAGGGCCCTCGATTAATCCCCCCCCCCCCCCCCCCCCCCTTCGAATTTTTTTTAGGTATAAAAAAAATTAGTTATGGAAAAAAAATTAGAGTTACCACTTACAAAGTGCCCCCCATAAATTAAACTTGTTCCATTTAAAATAATTTACAAAATAAAAGGCTCCAAAACAAAAATATTAAAAACTCATTTATAAGTCCAATTAAATAAGCCCAAACCCATACACTAAAACCACTCAATATAATACCCAACCCGGCGCACTCACTTACCCACCTATTTTCTAACCCTAAGTCTCTCTTTCTTCTCTTCTCATTCATTTTACCCACTTTCTACTCTCTCTCTCTCTCTCTCTATATATATATATATATATAAGAGGGGTCTCTCTCACGCTAGTATGCAAGAAGACCCCCCCCCTCCAAACCCCTATTTTCGGACAGACCCCCCTTCTATTTTCGAGGGGGGAATTTCGGCAACAAAAATACCCCCCCCCCCCCCCCTTTTTGAAATAACCCCACCCATTAAAACAAGGGTAAAAAAATCTAGGGTTTTAATTTCTTCAATTTCAGAAAGTTAGGGCTATTTTGGGGGGACATACTCAAGCATTTGGAGAGTGATTAGAGTTGGTGTGTGTAAGTATATATTCATTTCCTTTGTTATATTCTTTTGGACTATGTAAATTTTGTTACTAATATTTATGTTGTGTGTGTGTGTGCGTGTATGTTTTATTTATGTATTTAATTTGTAAATTCCAATTTGTTATTTGAGCAGTTACAAATTATAATTTGGGGTTGCTCTGAAATTGGTTACAAATCAGGTTTTATTGTTCTTCTTTAGCATTTTTCTTTAATATATAATATTGTTGTGATTAATATGTATACTAGAAAATATCCCTCCGGTCACGAAAAAGACAAACAAATTGAAGAAGAAACATCAAAATTAGCGTGCTCACTCAATAAATATTTTAATAAATAGAAAAAAATAGAAAAAGAACATGTTGATGTTGAACATCAAAATATAGAAGATTTAGATAATTAAAATATTGTTGAACATTGAAATTTAGAAGAATTAGATAATGAACGTGTAGAAAATGAACATGTAAAAGCTTTACTGTTAGATATTTATGATCCGGCTAATTGAAAAAAGTCATTATCAATCTAAGAAGATTTGTTAACAACAATTAAATTTGATGATTTAATCGATAGTTTTGCATCGAAAAATGCGAGAAGAACACATTTTCTTTAATATGATTTTTTTTTGTAAAGGGCCGCCAATTGATTGTTCTCTTAAGACCCCTAAAACTTTAGAGCCGACTCTAGATGCAAAGTAACAAGAACAACATGTTTATAATCTTTTGTAATAAACTTGGTCATCCTATCAACTATATTTATGAGGATTTCCATTACACTTTCATTTTTTGGCATGGCATTGCCTATGAGGTAATAACATAAGAACCACGTAATCAAATACATTTTTTTCTCATACACACCACTTTGTTTTATGATAGCTTTGGTCATTCTTACTTCCACCTTTATCTAACTTCAAGGATTACTTTTGCCCCCATCCATTGCTAATGTCCGTAATACTATAATCATTTTTTTATCTTTATTTTTCTACACATTTAATCACTTTCACGTTATTACAAAAATAAGATATGATTCTGAGTTGAGGGTAAACTGTTAATTCAAGTATAAAGAATAGATTAGAAAGATGAATGCAAAAACTCAGATGTTATTATCAATAGATGTGCACTGCTTTATATAGAGTTGTGCAGTAAATAAACTAACAAACTAAAGAAGTAATACAAGCAAATAACGAAACTAATTCTCCCTGGTTATATGGTAACCAACAATGGACTTAGTCTAAGCTGTTGACTAATTCAAACCTAGACTTATTCAAACATAACCCTACCCTAAGCCCTCGAACATTCCCTCTCTTAAACTAAATATGTCTGATATTCTGTTTACAAAGGTAATAACAAGAGCTAAAAATTTATGCAAATATGCAGCTTACTAGACTTCCCTCCCTGAAACTGATAGAGGCATTGGGTAGACCCCAAGTAAGTGTCGGAGTTTCACAAAGGCAGGAAACTTGAGCAATCTTGTGAGGATATCAGCAAACTGATCTTCACTATGAAAATGCTTCAGTTCAAGGATCCCTTGTTGTACTAATTCGTGTAAAGAATGGTACCTCACATCAATGTGTTTGTTTTGTCCATGAAGAATTGGATTCTTTGAAAGCTTGATAGTGGAGCTATTATCGCAAAGCACTAGAGTCGGGCCAAGGACAAAATAGTGGAGTTCTTAAAGGAGGTTTCGCAGCCATATAGCTTGACAGGTGCAGGAGGCAGTAGTAACATACTCAGCCTCGGTGGTGGACAGAGTGATAATGGATTATTTCTTTGAGGACCAAGAGATGGCACCTGAACCGATAGTAAAAGCATAACTCGAGGTGCTTTTCTTATCATCAGAGTCACCGGCATAATCACTATCAGTGAAGACTATTAGATTTGAGGAAACACCTTTACTATAGACAAGACCATATCCAATTGTCCCCTTTAAGTAACGAAAGATTATTTTTGCAACATGAAGGTGGAGTTTCGTAGGACGTTCCATATAACGGCTAAGCAAACTGACCCCGCACATTATGTCAGGCTGAGTGGCGGTTAAATACATTAAGGAACCAATTATTTTCTTATATAGAGTCGTATTAACTGCAGGTCCATCAGAATCTTTGTTGAGCTTTAATCCAATATCAACTGGTACTGTGCCTACAGAGTTTCAATCCTGAAACTTATTTATCACATCCTTAGCAAATTGTTGTTGAGAGAGGAAAATGCCATCTGAAGATTGCAGAACTTCGAGACCAAGAAAGAAGTGTAGCATGCTAAGATCAGTCATATCAAACTTAGCCATCATAGATTGCTTGAAGTCGAAAACCACGGAGTGAGCATCTCCTGTGAAGATAAGATCGTCGACATATAAGCACACAATAAGCAGATTCCCTTCCTTGTTGAATTGATGAATAAAGTGGGCTCATACGGACACTTCAAGAACCCAACACGAAGAAAATATGCTTCAATACAGTTGTTCCACACTCTTGGTGATTGTTTGAGCCCATAAAGTGCCTTGTGTAATCTGTACACCTTGTGTTCATTCCCAATTTTGATATATCCAGGTGGCTGGTCAACAAACACTTGCTCTTCTAGGTACCCATGAAGGAAAGACGGCTGAACATCTATCTGGAATATGGGCCAACTGTTTTGGGCTGCTAGTGCAAGTACCAATCTAATGGTATCATGTCTTACAATAGGAGAAAAAACTTCGCTGTAATCAACACCAAAACGTTGTCGATATCCGTTGGCAACTAAGCGAGCTTTATTCTTATGAGCAGATCCATCAGCATTCAACTTCATTTTGTATCTCCATTTGACACCAATGGAATGATGACCTTTTAGAAGATCTTGTAACTCCTATGTGAGATTTTTTTTTATCGACTGAATCTATTTATCCATGGCTTCTGTCCACTTTAGGTCTTTAATAACATCCTCAAATGAAACTGGTGCACAAGCGGAAAACAATGCAAAATGAAGAAGTGGATCATCAGAATCTGCTAATGATACCTGATAGTCTTGCATCCATGATTGTTGTTGCCTGGTGCGTGAAGGCCTAGGATTGTCATGCGTCGAAAAAGGTGATTCCTCAACTAATGTGCTTGGAGTAGCATGAGGACTTTGAGTTTCTCCATGATCTGTAAAAGTTGATGCTTCAAGGGGGTACTTGTATCTGCATTGGGAAGGTGGGAGTATTCTGCATCACCATCAAATCTAACAAGGATATTCTTACCCAGAGACGTATTGCTCCAAGTCCACGTCTTAGCTTCGTTAAAGACCACATCACGACTAATGATAATAGTTTGAGTAATCGGATTATACAGCTTGTATGCCTTTGAGTGTTCACTGCGACCCAGAAAAATACACTTGACTCCTTTATCATCTAGTTTCTTACGCTTCTCATCAGGTATGGCATATGCAATGCACCCAAAAATTTGAAAATGAGTGACAGTAGGCTGTTTTCCAAACCAGGTTGCTTCAGGCACCATTATTCGAACAGCCATCGTAGGACTCCAATTGAGAAAATAAGTACTCCAAAGAAAAACTTCAGGCCAAAAAGTCTTGGGAATATTGGATGTATTCAACATAGTTCGCACCATATTTAAGATAGTGCGGTTCTTCCGTTCTGCGATGCCATTTTATTGAGGGGTATATGTCGCTGTAAACTGTCGTTTGATGCCATGAATCTCATAAAATTTTAGAAATTCTTGTGATTTATATTCTCCTCCGTGGTCTGAGCGAAGAACTTTGATATGCTGATCTAGTTCCTTTTCGACAAGAGCTTTGAAGGCTTGAAAGGTGGATAAAGCTTCAGATTTTGCCTGCAAGATGTAAACCCATATTTTTCGAGAATAATCATCAATGAAAGTAATAAAGAACCGCTTATTACCATTGGACTGAGGAGTAATTGGTCTGCAAATATCAGAATGAATTAATTCCAAGGGTTGTGATGCTCGCCATGCCATTCCTTTAGGGAAAGAACCACGATGTTGCTTACCAAGAATACATCCTTCACAGAGTTGTGAAGGAGGATTACTATGTGGAAGGCCAGTAACCATATTTTTCTGGGAGAGAGTCTGTAGATCATAAAAGTTCAGATGCCCATACCGAAGATGCCACAACCAAGCTTCCTCATCCACCATAGAAGCAAGATAGAGAATTGCATCATTGCTAAATTTTAAAGGGAACATTCGATTTTGAGAAATAATAACATCAGCAATTAGACCCTTTTTTGGATGTTGAATTCGACATGTTCCCTTCCGAATGATTAGCTCATAACCATCTTCCTGAAGTTGTCCCACACTTAACAAGTTGGATGTTAATGTTGTCATATAAAACACACTTGAAATAGATGATGAGTGAGATGAGGTAGGAATAGTAATAGTGCCCTTCCCCATCACAGGAAGCTTAGAACTATCTTCGAGTCGGACAATGTTACGAAAGGAATTATCTAACTCAGAGAAGAAAGACTTATCTGAACACATATGATTACTAGCACCTGTATCCAAGTACCACACAATGGACATAGGCTCTTCCATGGTGTTGTAAACCGTGAGAAGAGTAGGATCATCCTCTATGTCTACTAAGTTTACATTTTCATCATCTTCTTCTTTAGTTAGCTTTGTAGAACATTCATACTGATAATGATCATACTTGTTGCAGCAGTAGCACTTGACTTTGGTCTTATCAAAGGGTATGGATGTGGGAGCTGCTCCTTGATAGTTCCCTCTTCCTTGACCACATCCATAGGAAGAACGAACTCCACTTTGTACATAACTGCCACGTCCCTGACTAGATCCAGCTTTAGTGCAAGGTGAATTGTTTATTGATGATTATAACTGCAATGCATGCTCCATAGATACATGTCGGTTGATCCACTGTTCATGAACCAACAATGAGCTCTGCAACTCATCAATTGATAGCTCATCAAGGTCCTTTGATTCCTCCATGGAACACACCACATAGTCGAAATTTACAGTCATAGAACGAAGAATCTTTTCGATTATTGTAATGTCCTCCATCTTATCGCCATTGATCCGCATCTTATTAGCGATTCCCATTGTCCGTGAGAAGTAATCTGAGACAGATTCTCCTGGTTGCATACAGAGAGTTTCAAACTCAGTTCTCAAAGCTTGGAGCTGTGCACGTTTAACCCTCGTCGTGCCTTTGTATTTACTCTTCATCGCGTCCCATATCTGCTTGGAGGTTTCTTTGTCAAGAATGGTTTCTAAAATCGATCGATCAATGGATTGGAATAAGTAGTTCTTTGCCTTTAGATCTTTTAGGCGACGACTATTTTATGCCGATGTTTGTTCATTTTGTCAATGCTTTTAACGCGGCTTCAGTTGCTGGTTCCGAAACACCGCTTTCGACAGCACTCCAAATCTCTTTCGACTTCGAAAATTCTCCATAAGCATGCTCCAATGGTCGTAATGGCCATCGAAACGTGGGATTGTTGGTTGCGAAAAAGAATCTTTATCCGCCATTACAAGGTTGCTTCTTCACTTTCCACCTAACCTGCTCTGATACCAGATGTTAATTCAAGTATAAAGTAGAAAGATGAATGCAAAAACTCAGATGTGCACTGCTTTATATAGAGTTGTGCAATAAACAAACTAAAGCAGAAATACAAGCAAATAACGGAACTAATCCTCCCTGATTATATGGTAACCAACACTGGACTTAGTCTAAGCTGTTGACTAATTCAAACCAAGACTTATTCAAACATAACCCTACCCTAAGCCCACTAACATAAACCCCGTGGCAACACCCTTGTAATTGTAAACTGTACTCAACTCTAATAATTTGGATTTCCGAGCCATGACAATTAACATATAAAAAATAAATTAGAAAGTTTAATATTAAACTGCATCTTAATCACAAAACAAATGACAACCAATTAAAAGACAATCATTTTCTTAACTTTCCAATGTATAATATGATAATTTATTAGCTAATGTACTAATGTATTTTGGTGTATTTAAAAACGGTCTCAGAAAGAGTGAGAAGATATGGTTATGTTTATTGGTTTCTAGTTTAGTGAGTAGTTATTAATTACTAATCAATATTTAAATTTGTTTTTATTGGGTGTTTAATATTCTTGCTAAAATTGACTAGATTAGAACAAATAAGTTATTTTTGCACTTTTGTGTCCTAAGCACACATACACCAAAGAAATTGACAATTTAACAAAACATTCAGCTTGCACTTTACGTGCGAAATAACTATCCGCGGGTTTACATCTACTGTAGGGGGACAACACATATATTTAAAACTTCAATCTATTTTCCCAATACCAAAAGTCATTTAGGGAGGCAAAAGGGAATGTGACATTTTTTACAAATAGCATAATGTGCAAATATTTTTTCAACAAGCTTTCTTATGAATACAAAATTAGCTAGACAAAAACTAATGTAAGCACTTGATGAAATTTAATAAATGCAGAATGGTAGAGTGTGAAATTGATTCTTCTCTAGTGAAAAGATTGTTGGATTTTTTTGATTAACTAAACTTTATATATTGAGTTTTTCAAATATGTCTAAACTGTGTATGATATCTTGAGTTTTTCAAATATGTATAAACGAAGATAACAAGGACCACTAGATTTCCGTGAAGACACGGTCGTTTTTAGCGTGGAATTTAAGAGAAGACAATCATCCATTTCTTCTCCCCCTTTTTTTTAACTGAACTATTCAATATCAATAACATCAATCATATACAAATACATTACTTCCCTAATGATTACACATGCACAAACGTTTATAATACAGAGTCGAAAGGTCTGCCATTGCATCTCTTTAAGAGGCCGAGCCTTTGGATTCTTGAGCGTCCAACTCATGCTCCGCTACCATGATACAAGAATCCGCTTCCAAAGACGAGGCCGTGCTCTTATTTTTCAATAAAGATTCTTTCGGTGAATTTAACATATCTGTTGTGCATTGAACATCGGGCGCTATGCCAACCTTGTCTATGTCATGAAGTGCTGGTGATAAGTATTTAGCGACTGTGATGAATAAGGCTGATCCGTCATCCAGCTCGGTAACACTCTGCAGTGAAGATGAATAAAAGAGGTTAAACGATAGAGAAAATTAAGAAAAAGATGTTAAAAAATCACTGGTGTTTGTTGTAAAATTGATAGAGGAGGAATGTAATGGATGTGATGTTTGCCAATCTTCATTATTAATTTTTTTTGTTTTAATTTCTTCAATCTGGCTTCAATGAAGAACACACACTGAGTGGTGCTGATTGCTGGCTTTCTAACTTTTAACATGGGTTAATAGCAGAAAACCTCCTGAAGCTGCAAATATGCCTGTAAACGATCTGAGATATTGCAATTGCGTACTAAGTGGTAAAGTTTCGCTTGTTGACCCTTTCTTAACACAACAATATAACCCTTTTTTTTGCCTCTTCTATTCAACAGTTTTTAGAGAACTTTAATTTGAATTTAAAATAATTAAAAAAAAACAGGAAATAGGAAAACTTCCTTCTAATCAAACACGTTGTACGTAATTCTTTTTTTTTTTTAAATTGTCAATAGACACTTTTCTTAATCAACAACAAAGCAATGCCATATTCTCAACCAATATAGAGTAATTCTACGCTGACTCCCGAATCTGACTCATTTTGTGCGACTCACTGACATGTCGTGTTTGCATTGGTTCGTTTTTTGTGTCCACTGAGTATCACTCCCAAAATGAACCAAAACAGATACAACACATAAGTGAGTCGCACCGAGTCGGATTCGTGAGTCGACCTAGAGTACTGTTCAAAATAATAAGCTAACCAGAAACAGGAAAAAAAATCATTGTCTAGAGTGACCTAATGTACCTGAATTTTTCCTTTTCCAAAGGTTCTGTGCCCTACCAGTTTAGCTCTGCCATTGTCATGGAGTGCCCCAGCTAGGATCTCACTTGCGCTTGCACTTCCCTCATTCACCTGTTTTCAAATAAAATTGACTTTTAACCTTAAGAAGGCCATTATAAAAGAAGTTTTTAACATTACATGCAAGATGTTAGTCCAGTTTGTTTTTTTGCCAGCCCACATAAATTGTTTGTCAACCTCAGAAGCTCGCAACGTCAATCAACTCTAATTGTGCCGATAATGATTATCATAGGTTGCCAACGGTTGTGAGAACAATTTCGTAAGTTCACTAAAATTAGCTGCTGGAAGCAACTTGTAAACGCGTGGAGCGAATGCACATGCGATAAGTCAGCCCCTGCATGCGAGGTGCGTTTGAAAAGTTGAAAATTTATCTTATTTTGCGAGAATATGTGGATTAAATTTCTTCTAATTTTCTATTACGTGGAAAAGTGGGGGTTAAACTCTAGGTCTGTTTTTTTTCCCCAGGGGCTGGGGGTATATTAAATTTAACTTGTTAATGACCGATTTGGGCACCTGTGGGAACATTTTTAATGGTGAACCATTTCGATAGTACGAGTACTGCCATGCCACGAGGCACGATCAGGGAAGTAAAGAAAAGAGAAGGTAATATAATTGGACTATCTGTTCTATCCGTCAGAGTTTTGGTTCTCTAGTTTTGAGTTACAGACCTGATTTTAACTTAATTTGCATTAGCTGCTCAAAAAGGTTACAAAAACAAAGTGAGAGAAAAAATCCTTGCTAAGTGTCACTAAAACCCCGAATGGGGCTGTGTTGCGAATTATTTTAAATTCGGGCATGTAACTCAAAACCGATCATATAATGGGGGTTAAACTCAACATAACATTTTTATGCATGGAAAAACATCCAAAAGTGATTCTTTGCAAAACACAAGGACATGTGGAGATATTTTGTTGAAACAAAAAGAAAATGAGTCCTAAATACCCTATTCTTCTACCCTAATTGATCATTCCACCCAAAGAAATCAAAGCGCATGCCTTTCCAGCAAGAAGGAAGTTGAAATAAAATGTTATCTAACTTACAAGCACAACAAGTGGATCATGTGTAAGAGCATGCCCATTGACCATGTTGATAGGTAACATATTCCCTTCTCTATCAATAGTGTTCACAAGTGTCTCATTTCCATCTAGCCATATTTGGGCAACATCAAGTCCTGCTTTTACCAAACCTCCCTGCAGAATAAATTGTTTATTAATAAAAATGCACCCCAAATAAATAAAAAAAATCAAGAAATATCAAATAATTTTCTTGAAAACTTGCCGGATTGTTCCGAAGATCCAAAATGTACGACTGAACACCCGCATTCTCCAACTCGTAAATTGCATTTTCCATATCAGTAGCAGCAGTCTGTCATATAAAAATAAAATAAAAAAACTTTGTAAAAGCTCTACTTTCTTTCAAAACTTTTAGTAGAAGTTCAAAAAGAAAAGGCAAAATAAATAAATAAATAAAACATTGGCTCGAGGCAAAAAGACACCGGACAAAAAATACCTGAGAAAAGGCTAGCAGCTTTACATATCCAGTTTTTGACAGATGACCATCAGGAGTTCTGTGAGGGATGATGGCGCTTGATATAGGGGAAAGCTTGATAAACTCACGAGGTAGTTTAACCTTCAAGAAGATGCGACATGTTTTTGAATCAATTCATTTACATTTAGGGTCAAGAAACCTCATAAACTCTCACTCTTGAGTACCAATGCCAATAACCCCCGTGTTGCAAATACCCCTTAAACTATACAAATGTTGCAAATAACCTCATCAAGTGCCGCTAAATGTGCTGTTGAATATTTTTTAGCAAACATATAGGAGGGAAATTGAAACAAATTTTTGGAAAAATAATAGTTCAAGGAGGTATATTATGTAATAAAATAGCGAGCATAACGATGAGCTAAATAAAACCTCAAAAAGGGTTATCCTATGATTGCAAAAAGAGACTGACCATTGCACAATTAAATACTAACAAAGCACCAACATTTAAGTGATTTAATACCTCTTTGAAATTAGAATCAGCTCCCGATTCTTTTGCCTGAAGAACAAATCAAACATCATCAAGACTTGCAATTATGAATTTGAAGAGGTCATCAGATTACAAACCACATATAAATGAGAAGCATATTTAGAGAATTAGAGAATGATCCTTTGTAAATCTATTTAACTAAGTGAAGCCCACTTAGTTTTTTGCTTCAAGGAAAAGTACCTGTTTGAAACTAAATCTTTCGGATGCGGTTCCTTGCCGAATAGGAGATTTAAGATGCGATCTAGATACTTCACTGAAATCACGGATTTGTTATGCTTACTCTGAAGGTATCCGAACTGGATGCTAATAGCTAAAAGTACCTGGACATAATTTTAAAAATTTGTTTCTCCAAGGATCAAATTAGTCCCGCATCAAGTATAGTACTTGCCCAGGCCCGCAACGGGTGTATTTGGCCAAACCCGCACGTCCACAAACCCATGAAACCCAAGCCCGCCTAAGCCCACCCCTATGTTTAATTTAAATTAGTTGAATTTTGATGTGAATGAAGAATAGGAGTTATTTTTAGTATTTTAGTCATCTTTAGTATTTCTTTTAATTTTTAGTATTTTGTTGTATTTTCTCTTTTGTTTAGTATTTAGAAGAAGGAAGGTTAATTGGTATTAAGGGCATACATGTAATTAAATACTTAGCTTAGAGGCCAAGTAACTTCCTTCCTATAAATACCCCTTATGTAGACTCATTTGAGTCATTCCTTGATATTGAGATATTGTGATTTAAGAGAGTTTATAGAGAGATTATCTTTTCTTGCTCCCATTTGGCGTCATTTACGTCAATTGGTATCAGAGCCTAGTCGCTCCACCCGGTTGTTGTTGTTGTTGTAAAACCAAAACTCGTAAACAACGTCAAGGTGGGTTCAAGAAAAGATGAGCACCTCCGACGAAAACACTTTCAATCAAATTTTGGAGGACCTCAACCGATTGACGGCCCAATTAGATGAGATCGACGCACGAAATTCTCCTCCACCACCACCCAAATTGCCACCCACCACCATAAACCCTAACCCTAATTCAAGAAACGAAAACCCTAGCCCCCAAAACCCATCTACCCATGCTTCCGCAACCATTTCCACCTTTCTACCCCAAAAAAACGCAGCTCTATCCCCCATTTATCCCCAAACTACCATCCAACCACCTTTTAATGCCTCTTCCCGACACCAGCAAGGGCAGGACCCTTGCCCAACCCCACCACACCCGTCGGCAAGCCATTCTGGTCAAATTCAGACATCGTCGAGCCATGTTCAAGAAGCAGTACACCCTAGTCGACATCTCCTGCCCTTCCCCCATGGTCCGATCACCATACAGGAGGTCGACGGCGACCCTACATCCCCACCACCTGCAACCACTAACCAGACAGACCCAACCTACAACCCGAAGTAGCGAAATTTCATAGAAGACTACCGCCCAACACCACCGACCCTTTTTGGCCCGTCTCCGATACAAAACATCACCAACCAGGAGCAACGCACTCCTCCGACAGCCGGTGATCACTCTGCGTCCGTCATTCACCCCCTGCAAGGCTGCCGACAGCAAGAAACAGGTTGGATATCACCAACATCAAGATCGGATGCTCCGATCGGCCAAACCCAAGATCCGAAGCAGGCCTGCGTCTACTCCTCATCAACATTTCAGACCACTTTCCGGCTATAAAACAGCCTCTGTTGGTTCTGCTGTCAACAGGTAAGATGTTTCTGGCTCCGATCGGTGCAATTTTTGTCCCCAACCCACCTAAGATCCATCCAAAAGTGTTCAAGAAACCTTCTCCCACAACTTCACTACAATTTCAGCCCATTTTGCCCCAATCCTTTCAAGAACTAGGGTTTGACAACAAAACCTTGGTTTTTGATCCGGGTGGTAGATATTTTTGAAGATTCACACGTGAGGCGAGGAAGAAGATGAAGACTTAACCAAGAATTGATGAATGCCCTCTCCGTCTCAAAATTTTCAGAAATTCAGTTTTGGCCCCTCAAGTTTTGTCTCTTCCGCACATTTTGGGAATTTTTGCATTCGACCTCAACTTTAAAGTTCGAGGACGAATTTTTTCGAAGGCGGAGAGAATGATGTGAATGAAGAATATGGGTTATTTTTAGTATTTTAGTCATTTTTAGTATTTCTTTTTATTTTTAGTATTTCGTTGTATTTTCTCTTTTGTTTAGTATTTAGAAGAAGGAAGGTTAATTGGCATTAAGGGCATATTTGTAATTAGATACTTACCTTAGAGGCCAAGCAACCTCCTTCCTATAAATACCCCTTATGTAGACTCATTTGAGTCATTCTTTGATTTTGAGATATTGTGATTTGAGAGAGTTTAGAGAGAGATTATATTTTCTTGCTCCCATTTGGCGTCATTTACGTCAATTGGTATCAGAACCTAGTCGCTCCACTCGGTTGTTGTTGTAAAACCAAAACTCGTAAACAACGTCAAGGTGGGTTCAAGAAAAGATGAACACCTCCGACGAAAACACTTTCAATCAAATCTTGGAGGAATTTTCTAGAAAAGATGGGTTCAAGAAAAGATGAACACCCGGTTTTCTTGCTGCCATTTGGCGTCATTTACGATAAATTTTCTAAACTTTATTTTATAATAGTTTTTTTTTTTAAATATAAATGTTGTGGGGTCCAGATTTGCACAGGAACGTGCTCGGTACAACCGCTTTAGCCCACGCGCCCCTACAATTAATGAAGAGTCCAAGTCATAGAAGACTCCTTCTAATCAATCACTTGTACCGGCTGAAGTTGATAAAGGATAGGTCCGAACGTTTAGGTATAGCTATTGACGGAGCTTAGGACTCTCTTAAGCTTCTCTATAAATGTTTACCCGCTCCCTGTTGAGTATATTGTATCGTCGAGCAGTACTACAACTTGTGTTGTGTGTGATCTCATTAATTTCCTTAATATTACTCTTCGTTTAATTTGTGTGGATTGAATACTATTATTGTAGGAAATTACCACCTACAATTGGCGCCGTCTGTGGGAACGATCTGAATTCTTTGCCACTAGCCAATTTCCTGAGATGTCTCATTCACCCAACCAAGATCATCTGAATGTTAATGACCAGGAGGGGCATCCGCAACACGGTTATGGAGACGCAGAGGGTTAATCCTTTGACTACGACGATCACAAAGACTATGAGGGCCGCAAGTCTTCCCCTCCCTCTCACAAGGTCAGATCCGAGATTGGTGATTATTACCAATCCTTTGATGTTCACTACCGTTCTCGAGAGAATATGACAATGAACAGTAATGAGCTTGAACGATTTAACCACATCTCAAAGCTCATTAACAATTATGAGACGCGTCTCTGAGATGAAAGCGTTGCCAACAGGAACCAATTGGAACAGAATGTCGCGCTCCAACGTCGGCTAGAGAAGTTAGAGAGGGAATCCTATAAGGAGAAGCACAAGCATGGGCATTGGTCGCGAACTCCTAACCCTTAGGCGAGCAAAGCTCGCAGCCGAGGAAGGAGCACTATGCAACAGAAGGAATCACCTCCTCACGAGAGAACTAACGAGAGGAAACCACGCTTTGACGAGCGACGAGGAAATCAAGAGCTTTGCGAGTTCATCAGAAGAGAATTGGATAGGCACCCATCCCATCAAAGAGCTCGCACGACCAAGGAACTCGTAAGAAGAGCCCTTGTCTACCGGATGAAGTCGCCCTTCATCCAAGCTATTGAGGAGTTAGAGTTTCCTAAGAAGTTTACTCCCCCACGATTCAAAATCTATGATGGGAAAACTGACCCTACCGATCACGTCAGCCAATATCACTAGGCGATGGCGCTGTGGAACACCAACGAAGGATTGATGTGCTGAATATTCCCCTCTAGTCTTGGAGACACTGCCTAGAAGTGGTTTGAGAAGTTTCCACACATATCGATTGCTTCCTTAAAGGAGTTGGCCGAGGCATCACAGCCAGATTCATTACTAGCAGCACTCATCCTAAACGGATGGACTCACTTATGACGATGAAGAAGTCTCACGAAACACTCCGAGAGTATGCTAGAAGGTACCGGAAGGTGTATAATGTGATAGAGGATTATATCGAGTAGGTTGCAGTAGCATCCTTCAAGATCGGACTACCGAGCAGCTCCATGCTTTAATAGCACCTCACCAAGATGGAGGCCATTACCATCGAGGACCTTATTGCGAGAATAGAGAAGTACGACAGGGTTGAAGATATAGTGACGGAGTTGGTCAGGAAGGAGATTGATGGAAACAAATCAAGAACGGAGACAAGGAGGGGACGAAAAAAAAAAGGGAGAACGCCAAAGGGAGACAAAAAGGATCCTGACAAAGTTTTCAAAGCCATTAACATGGTTTTCCCCGAATCAATCTACATGACGTAAACTACACGTCAATGGCCAAAATTGAAGATAAATATAACTTCTAGAGAGAGAAACAAAGAATTTCTTATATTTCAAGAATGGAAGTTATCTTCAAATGAAGACTATATGAGGTATTTATATTGGGGTAATTACTTGCTAATCAAGTAATTACCTAAAATGACCAAAAAGGGTAACTATTAACAAAAGAATACCTAATTAGTCCCAAACATACTTGGAGACCAATTAAAAGGCTAAAAAGAAAATAAAAGAAAGACTACTACAAAATATTAAAAATGACAATTAAACCCTAATATGACGTCATTTCCATCACTCTCCCCTTCTTCAAAAAGTTCGTCCTCGAACTTGAAAGGTAAGCAGTCAACATGGTTAGGCGTTCATCCAAGAATTCTTCAATTTGATGCAGGAGGCACCCTTGTACGCGACTTGCATACTTACTTTCAAGAAACCCTAAAAAAATAGGCAAAAAATGCAAAGGGTTGGTTTTCTTGATTTTCTTTCGTTGCCAAAGGAAGCGGGAATTGCGCCGGAACCGAGGGACAAAAGGTTCGACCGACGGGAAATAAGGCAGCCTCGACCCCTTTTGGGCAGCGCCGACGGTAGCTAGGCAGTAGGAGGGTGGTTCATAGGTGGTGCCAACAGGGTGAGGAGTGGGGTTCGGGGGGCTAGAGGGGTTGGGTTGGCCGTCGGGAGTAGGGTGGCTGGAAAAAAGTGGTTTCAGGGCAGCGGGGTGGGGAAAAGGGGTGGTAGGGTTGTTTAGGACAACGGCGGCGGGATAGGGTGGGTTTTGGAGGGGGCCCACTATTGGGGGGGGATGATTTTCGGGGTTGTTTTGGTGGTTACGGGTGATGGTGGTGGATTTGCGTAGGGGATTGTGGCGGAATCAAGGGTGGAGATATTGTAGTGGCTAAGGTTAGGGTTAGGGTTTTGAGTGGTTGGGGGGGTGAATCTTGGAAAAGAAGATCTAACTTCTTGTTGAATTCTAGGGTTTGTTGATCAATCTTTTGTCTTAATTCTTGGTTGATCTCTTCTTGATATCGATTTGTCTTCTTCGGGGCCATCAAAAAGTAGGTTACGATTTTTTTTATTACCAACACACCAATACACCAATTAGGGAACAATACCTCGCTCTGATACCAATTTGACGTAAACTACACGTCAATGGTCAAAATTCAAGACAAATATGATTTCTAGAGAAAGAAACAAAGAACTTATATTTCAAGAATGGAAGTTATCTTCAAATGAAGACTACGTGGAGTATTTATATTAGGGTAATTATTTGCTACCTAAAATGATAAAAAAGGACAACCATTAATAAAACAATACCTAATTAGTCCCTAACATGCTTGGAGACCAATTAAAAAGCAAAAAAGAAAATAAACAAACTAAAATAAAAGAAAGACTAATACAAAATATGAAAAATGACAATTAAACCCTAATATGACGCCATTCCCATCACTACAAGATCTTCTACAAGATCTGAGGTCGGCAATACTTCAAGTGGCCAATGTTCAGGGACCCTAAGAAGAGAAACCCTGCACTGAAGTGTGCATATCACAAAGATTACGGTCAAAAGACCGAGAATTACAAGGCACTCAAGTCCCACCTCAAAGAAGGAAGGTGTAGCACTGCCTGCACGCGATCAGAGACCAGACAATGTTCTGGATAATGACGTGGGACATGAGTTTGCGGTAATCCATGGAGGCCCAAGACCAGATAATGTCTTAGACGAATGTTTGGGTCATGAATTCGCGGTGATTCACAGGGCCTCAAACCCAAACCAGATCAAAGGGAATGCCTCACGATGGAAGTCAAGAAACTCACAACAGTTATGCAAGCCTTTCAGATCGACCTAGCCAAGTCCATAGTGGAAAAACACCGACGACCTAGAGATATTTTTCACCGACGACGATCTGGTCGGAGTAAGGACACCCCATCACGATGCTCTCATAATCACTCTCAGGGTTGTTAACTGGAATGTGGACAAGCTATTGGTGGATCAGGGGAGCTCCTTAGAAGTAATGTATCTCTGAATGTTTAACCAGTTGAACTTGCATATAGAAGACTTTGAAGGGAGGATGACTCTGCTCCTGGTGAAAGGTCATTCTCCACCTCCGAGAAGGAGGAATCTCTAAGCTTATTAAGTTCCTCGTGATAGATATCGATTCTCCATACAAAGTTATCCTCGGTAGAGGGTGGTTGCATGCCATGAGGTTTGTGCTGACTACTTACCACCCAGAAGGTAAAGTGCATCACTGATAAGGGAGTCATGAAGATACGGGGAAACCAAGCCTTTGCCCAAAAATATTTCATAGCTGCCATCCGACTAAAGCAGAAGAAGAAGAAGAAGAAGAAGATGAAAGTTGTGGATTTATAGAAAGGTTTCGTACCCTTCAAATAACAGCAAAAGTATGGGCAACCTGGTGTTGAGAAAACCAGGCCCTGTCAATCGTGTTATGGAACCCCTTCAAGAGGTAGGATTTGATGATAATCAACCCTAGAAAAAGTTCTTGATCGGCAGTTCACTTACAGAAGAAGAGAAAGAAGAAGCGGTTATTTTCCTCAAAAGCAACTAAAACGTTTTTTCTTGGCAACCGTATGACATGCCAGGAATATGTACAGAAGTGATGTGTCACAAGCTCCACGTATATCTGTTACATCCACCAGTGACTCAAAATTCGCGACGAACGGCATCCGAGAAGGTCACAGCGGTTGAGGAGGAAGTGGGAAAACTTATGGAAGCACAGTCTATAAAAGAAGTTCAATTCCCCAAGTGTCTGTCGAACCCAGTAGTCATGAAGAAAAGCAACGGAAAGTGAAGAGTTTGCGTATACTTCACTGAACCATGTCTGCTCAAAGGATAGTTTTCCTTTGTCCAAGATAGATTAGTTGGTCGACGCCACCGCTAACCATGAACGTACTCGACGCCTATTCAGGCTACCACTAAATCCCACTGTTCGCCCCTGACCAGAAAAATACTTCATTCATCATGACACTAGGACTATATTGCTACAGGGTGATGCTGTCCGAATTGAAAAACGCGGGGGCAACTTATCAAATTAGTGACAAAGATGTTCAAGCAGCTGGAAGATACAATGGAGATGTACTTAGATGACATGCTTGGGAAAAGCAGAAAGAAAGAGCACCACCTCGTTGACTTAACAAAAACTTTTAAAGTTTTATGCTATTACAGGACGAAACTAAATGCGTCCAAGTACTCCTTTGGGGTAAAATTAGGAAAGTTCCTTGGATACCTAGTCAGTCAAAGAGGCATATAGGCAAACACCGACCAAATTGAAGCCATCTGGAAGGTGCAGCCCCCCAAAACTATGCACGAGTGCAAAAGTTGACTGGCATGCTCGTCGCACTCAACCGCTTCATATCAATATCCTCGGAGAAGTGTCGACCTTTCTTTCAAGAACTTGGGAAAGAAAGGAATGAAATATGGAATGATGAAAGCACCAAGGCACTTAAAGAAGTGAAACTATTTGAGCCGACCATCACAGCTGGCTAACCTTTCCTGACGATGAGGGACCTTTGCACCTGTATATAGCGGTGTCTAACAATGCAGTTAGCCCGGCTTTAGTTTGGGAAAAGAATCGAAGTCGGGCTTCCATTTACTATGCGAGCAAAACCTTGCTCGACTCTGAGAAAAGGTACCTCTCGTCGGGGAAACTTGCATACGCATTGCTGATAGCCTCCAGAAAGTTAAAACACTACTTCGAGGTACACACTATCATTTTTCTAACTTCCTTCTCACTAAAAGCAATGCTCAGGACGGCTACCTGCCTGGACAAATGTCCAAATGGTCGCTAGAACTCGGAAGGTTTGATATCCTTCATCCTGAAACCTCGGCAAGTCCTGACATATTTCATCGTCGATTTTTCAAGCGACCAAGAACCTATGGGGACTAGCATCGGAAGCGAAAAACTCGTCCGATAACCGATTGAAGAGGGTAAGAGATGGGTACTATATGTTGACGGAGCCTCAAATTCCAAAGGGGCAAGAGTGGGGATAGTACTGGTGTCCCCGGAGAAAACTGTTCTCGAGCAAGCAATTCGCATGGGATTCGAACCCTCTAACAACGAAGCTGAGTATGAAGCCTTTCTCAGCGGATTACGTAAAGGGCTTTCCCTATGCCCCAATCGCCTGACGTCTTCAGAGACTCCAGGCTGGTATCAAATTAGATATCAGGTGATTACAACGCTAGGGACGAGCGCATGGTCGCATACCTTGAAGAAGTCCAACACCTGGTTGCCCAGTTCAAGTATGTACAAGTGCAATAGTTCCCAAGGGGAAACAACAGTCATGCAAAAGCACTAGCCACTTGCTTCAGTTGTTAAAGGAGATATGAAATAGACAATTGAAGTAGAATATCTCGACCAACCCAGTATCAACAAAGGGAAATTTGTCAAGCAATTTATGGTTGTCGATAGGACCCCGAGCTAAATGGATCCAATCCTGCGCTACCTAAAGGAAGATGCCCTTCCAGTAGATAAGAAGGAAGGACATAAAGTACGGGTGAAAGTTACTCGCTTCCACTTGGAAGCGGATCAGAAGCTTTATCGATGCTTTTTTCCAGGACCTTATCTCCAATGCATGCACCCACATGATGTCGAACAGACCCCAATATATGATCTCGATGAGGGGATATGTGGGAACCATGCAAAGGCATGTCACTAGTGTTTAGGGCAATGAAAGAAGGCTACTGGTGGCCATATATGCAAAGGGACACAGTTGCCTACGTCCGAAAGTGCAGTTGCCTACGCAAGGACATGTCGCTAGCGTTTATTATTGGCCTCCCACGTACTTCCAGCGGACAAGACTCCATCTTCGTCAATGTGGATCGGTTCTCCAAGATGTCTCACTTCATCTCGTGTACTTGTACGACAGATGCTTCTCATGTCGCGTCCTTGTACTTCCGTGAGGTTGTCCGTTTGCATGGAGTGCCCCTCAGCATTACGTCTAACAAGGATGTGCGATTTACGGGCATTTTTGGCGGACACTATGGTGTCTATTATGGACCAAGCTTCAATTTTCGACTACCTTTTACCCTAGACAAACGAACATACCGAGGTGGTCAATAGGAGTGCGGGTGACCTTTTACGCTGTCTGACATCGGAGCATCCCCGTAGGTAGGATATAATGATTGTGCAGGCCGAGTTTGCCTTCAACAATGCCGTTAACCTTGGGTTAGTCACCCACTATGCCCATTGATCTCGTCGAGCTTCCACCGACAGTATCTACATGTCCCTCCGCAGAGGAGTTTGCGGCACACTTGACTACCATTTAGTCTGACGTCCATGCCCGCCTTCAAACTACCTATGCCTCTTACAAAGCGGCGGCTGATGAGCATCACCATTTTGTTTCCTTCCAGCCCGATAATTTAGTTATGGTGTATCTTCAAAAGGCGCGACGGTTCCTTTTCCTATTACTTGAACTTGAGGGCCGAATGCCTATGAGGTCGACCTTTAGCCTGAGCTTCGCATGCACCGCACGTTCAACATGGAAGATCTTTCTTCATTTTGAGGTACCCACCCACCACCCATTCCACTTCCCTCATCCTCAACCCACCCGGTCCGTTCACATGTGGTTCATATTGAGGGCATCCTTAATTCGGCGTTTGTCTCTTCCTCTTCAGGAGATTACGCCTATTACTTGTTTCGTTGGGTTGGACGCCCTGAGACGGAAGAGTATTGGATTACCGAGGCCACATTACAGCATGTTGATCCCGATTTCTTCCTGCAATATTTGTCATATATGGATTCCTCTCAAGAAGGGGAGAATGATGTAGGAGCATGGGATATAGTCGACATTTTAGCAATTTTTATTATTCTTTCCCTTTTGTACCTTTAGTATAAATAGCCGGAAGGCTCTCATTTATATCAGTTTTGCTTATTTGATATTAAGAGACTAAAGAGACAAATAAGAAACCCTTATTCATTTTGCTTTATTGTTGTTGTTGTGTAGATAATAATTCTTTTACGCTTCCGCACCATTACTTGCATCAAATATTCTATGGACATCCTATAAAAAAATCAGATCAAAATCATTTTTTTTACTATTTTAAAAAATCGGTCAACATATGTCAATTTTTAAGCACCTTTTAAAATTGATATATATTGACAGATTTTTTTTAAAATAGTAAAAAAAATTATTTTGAGCTGATTGTTTTTATTGGGTGTCCATAGAATGCTCAAATAGTGTGTAAAAAACATCATGCCAAATTAAGTTCTTCTAGTATTTTAAAAATATAGGAGCGCATATAAGGAGCTTAAGTAAGGAACTTACAGGAGCTTGACTGTATATTCACACAAACACACACACACACACACACAGAAATCTATAAATTTATATTCGGGCCACATTCAGGGTCAGGCCTAGTCAGCCTGAAGGGGTGTCCCAAGCCCAACCCAATTTTCTTAGCTGCCATCGAATTTTCACCAAACCTATTCTACAGGCTATTTAGCTTTGAGGAAACCTTATAAAATAGCGGGCTGGGATTTTTGGGCTGGGCGAACCTAGGTACAACCTTACTAGGATCCGATATATTGTTAGATAATTGTCACTGTACCTGAAACAATTAACAGCAATAATAAAAAATATAAAGGGGCAATATGTTTACCCTGTGGACTTTTACTGTAACGGTAGTTCCAACGCGTCCTCTGAGCTTCTGTGCCGCTGCTTCGCTGCCAATACCATCAAGCCTCTCCCCTACGGCCCCATAAACAACATTCATTTTGTCAAATTCGAAGGCTTTATTGTCCCAATGCACTCATAATCATCTATATTTGATGACTTAAATTTTCATTAAGAAATGATATGAAGTCTTTTATAAAATTTTGAAATAATTTCAATCGCATAATGGGGTTGTGCAAGGTTATTTATTTGTTTAGCATAAGATTGTTCAATCAGACCATGCTAAGTAGTGTTTATTAAGCAGAACTCAAATTTGAGGCTATTAGAATAGATAAGTTTGAAATTTCAGACATTAACATACCATTAATTTCAATCAATTCATCCCCTTCATGTATACCAGCACGAGCAGCTGGGCTACCGTCTACACAAGACATAACAACCTGAAAAAAATAGAAACAAGCCATTCAACGTGATTCATGAAAATACCGAAATCATTGTCCTCAATCAATTCATAGTTAAAATTCTGCTCACATAAAATTATAAATTACTGTACGTGCTATAATTCTGAGATTGTTGACAAAGCTCGAACAATTTAAGTACAAATATGTAAAACTTTATTTTGCATTGTTTTACTTATCAGCTCGGTGAAAAATATTTCACCCCAGACCAAACAGAGCCTAAAGATGCCTTCTGCAATGCTAGACAAAAAAAAAGCTGCAATAACATGTAAAGACCATGGCTTATGCACAAATGGTGATATGTCCCATCCATCAACCATCTAGATTTTCATTATATCTTCTGCATGCATTATGAATATATTGGATGATTGGTAGCTGAAGAAATATACAATATATATTAAGATAAAGAGCTAAATAACTTATATATATGTATCAAATTCCTAAGACGGAAGGATGAAATAGACTGACAAAACTCTAAACGTCTGATGTTATGATCAATGAATCCCAATCATCCATTCTTTTATAAAACTCTTTAAGATAGACTTTGCAGAGACCAAGGAGATGGTAATAAGAAATTCAATTGATCTTAGTGTTACCAACCAATTGCCCAGTTTTTGGTTCAAAATTGATGAAGACACCGACTCCTTGCAAATTCCCATCACTTCCAATTCTAAAGCTTTGGTATTCCTGCAGGTAACCATAATTAGGCCCTATTGAATCAGTTTTGAAATACAGTACCCGTCAAATTTAACAATAAAGGGATTTGTTGACCTTAACTCCTGAGATAATTCCATAATCAGTATTACCCCCTAATAAGTTCAAAAACTAAACCTAACCACCCCACCCACCACACACACACACCACCACGGGGCATGCAACAGTTAATGCATTAGGAACAAGTGGGTTGATTAATAGGGGGGTAAGTCATATCTTCAAACTTCTATGGGGTAAATCTAATTATGCAATTTTCTCAGGGGGAAAAGTAAAAAAATTGAAAAATCAGACAAAAGAGAAATATAATTGAAAACTATTTTGGGGACCTTTGGACTAATAATGCGAGTAAAGGGATCTCCAAGGGTAGAAAGCATTCCACTGATCTTGTTATACGCCGCATCAGATGATCTCAGCGGAAACATTTCCACCATTGTTTGTTGCAGCTTTGAATCCCAGTCTGCAGAAAAGAAAAAGTACAATTGTCAATAAACTAATTAATCCTTTTCGTTTGGGGCTATTTAGGGTTTGGCGCTATTTATTTTCTCACTCATAGTTTTTACCTCTTGGACTCTGGCACCCAAGAGCATCACAAATATTCATGAAGCGTCACAATAGATTGCCACAATTTTATGATGCTTTTTGGTGCCAAAGTCCAAGAAGTGAAAATTTTGCGAGGAAACTAATTGTGGCAAATTAATGGGGACTAAAATGTGATTAACCCTTTTATTTATGAGTCTCCATTTGCAGATTTGTTTAGGGAATGAAAATAAAATACAGAGGACATTGCTCGCCAACGCTAGAAGAAAGGAGATAAACGAAATGATGAGGGAATTAATATATTTCTTGTGCGGTAATTTAAAATGTCATTTATTTCTCTCTTTCGTAATTCCTAGAAAAATTTGAAAGGATAGGAACTTTGAGGATATGTTTGAATCTCCATTAGTACAAGGAATGATAACCATTTTTTCTTCATTCCTTTATGTGTTTTCCTCTACACTTTCCAATATTCAAATATGGCATCCCTCACAAATCTCCAAAATAAAACAAAGCCTAATAAATCTTAGTTCGTGTTTTCCTCTATATTTTTCTGAGATTCAAATATACCACGAGGAAAACCTGTTTTGAATGCTCTCTTTAATAAGGTCACCTTGACCGGGCTCTTCACCGTAGAACTTTTACTCGTTCAACTGGAGTACCTACATATTTTTTCCTTTTTTCCTTTACCCTCAGTAAGCCAACAAACCAAATGAGGCCTAAGAAATCTTAAAATTTGAGAAGGAAACAACTGATCCTCCCAATTTCCCAATACTTTATTTCACTTAAAAACAGAATATGAACATAACAACCATGCTCTTATTAATAAATAAATAAAAAGGTTAGTTGTAACATGAATACCTCACTAATTGACATAATTAAACATATGTTCATTTAATAGTTTCATACTTAAGTGTCTATCTCCAAATATAACCAATCAGCAAAGGAAACAGCACCTATAGCTATATTTTCTTGTTTTTAAGAAGTATCTAAGGTAGTGATTTTTTTACCTCTGAATCTGAACGACTCAAACTTAAGAGGTATTAAATACTGTTTGTTTTTTTAAATGACTAAAAGGCTAACGATTATTTTTGCCTCTGAATGATTAATTAAGATGTAAATGCACCTCTGAAGTCTAAATCTGAAATCCGAATCAGTTTAAATACATTCATTCATATAAACACAAAATTGTAATTTCACAAATAGGCCTAATTTTCCTTCAGTTTCTTGGCAACCAAACACAGGGAAATGGAAATATGTGTTGGCAGTTACCTTGATGGTTAAAAGTTGGATCAATAAATGTCTCCCTAATCAAACCCCAAGCTTCCACAAGAGTCCTTTGAACTGTATTAACCTACCAAACAAACTATCTCATAAGCAACAAATTACACTACTTTTAAATCTCAATCCAAAACAACCAAATAAAAATTCACATTAAATTTCAATATCCAAATGAATTAATCACCTCTTGAGCTCGAGAAACCGGAAATGCAACAGTTAGAGATTCTGCTAAAGCTGAAGAATCAAAGCAAAAAACTGAAACTGCAGCAGCAAAACCAAGAAACCCTCTTCCTAATGATTTAATCAAATCTTGGTTTAATCCAACACAATATCTATTTTTAACTTGTGGGTTGAAATGGGTTTTTGGTAAATTTTGAGTAGGTATTTTACATTTGTGGGTATTAGTGTAACAAGTAATGGAAGTGGGTTTTGGGAGTCTATTAGAGATTGGGGAAAGGTGAGGTGGGTTGAGATAAAAGTTAGGGCACAAAGCTCCCATTTTTTTGGGAGGATGAAGAATTGCTCTGTTTCTGTTTGATTTTATTTTTTATGGCTCCAGATTTTTAAGGAGAGAGTGAAGAAGAATTAGGCAGTTGAGGGTGACAGTTATGTTGTGATTCTGAAGGGGCCCATTTGAATCTTTTCGCATGTGGTTGTAATTTTGTTGCGTGTGTGAATGTATGCAAGGATTCTCCCAAAGCCTCATATGTTGCTACACCTCTACAAAGTCTTTTTTTCTTCCTTCTTCTTGGAAAATGCATATTTAAGTCAAGCTTGGATTAAACCACAATGGGCAGCTCCAAAATACCACAAGTTTTGAGGTTTCAGAGGATGGGAAAACAGATTGGTTCACTGTGGGATTTGGCGAAATCGTGAGTTGAGAATGTCAGACTTGGAAAAGTTACCTGTTTACTTCTAATGGTAATATTTATCCTACCGTTGCAACCCCTTTCTCAATCTCTATAATCTTTTATTAGTATGGGCAAATATGCGGTTTTAAAGGGAAAAAATGGAAACGGATAAATTTGAACGGATCAAAAGCAAGTCGGACAGAATAATTTGAACGGGTTGGGCCGGGTCAGGTCAAGTCCGGGTCGGGTTGACTCTTTTTTGGGAGGGAGGAGGGGGGGAACAATTATTATACCATATGCGGATAAATATGGTATAATAATTTTGAAAACAAATATACAAGTAAGTACTTAAATAAAAAAATCTTTAAACTCTTTAGTAATTTGAGTTTTATTTTTGAGAAGTTCCAAAACCATTTTGACCCGCTAATGAACCGTCTTATTGAATCGCTCAAACCATTTTGACCCGCAAACACAATTAATGGGCTGCAAACACATTATTTGATGTGGGTTTTGGACGATTTCATCCTCAAGAGCCTATACTGCCAAGTTATCTTTTATATACTCTAAAATGCACTACACCAATTAAAAGTGTTGTGTTGTGTTTTTAGACGGTACACGTGTAACTCTTATTTTCAATACACTTCTCCTCCTTTTTTCAATACACTTAAACTTTCTCTTTAAAAAAACCTCCCTATTTCCCAAAGTTTCCTCTTCCCTATTCAATTGCAGAACCACTCATTTCCCTATTTAATACATATTTCCTCTCTCAAAAGAATGCCAATTCATTTGTTCCTTTATCACGACTCCAAGTTTTCTCTCTCTCATCAAAGTTTTTGCTTTTTCCTTTAAAAAATTTGGGTTTCATCGCAGTCCTTCCCCTCTGTTCTTTACCATTATCCTCTTTGAAGGACTACCACTGTCATTATTTTCGTTTGGGTTTTTTAGATTTTTGATTAAAGGGGTTGATTCCACTGTCATAAGAGGTTTCCTTACTATTAGTGCTAACATAAGCTGGTTGAATGTGTAGGCAACAAGGTTGAAAAGCTTTGCAATTTATCCAACATTACTGTGAACAAGAATGTTGTTTTCGGTGATAGCGGTGCATTGGCTCCTGGAGGTTTTCGAATTGGTAAGGAATTCCCCCATACTTTCTCATGTAGCCTAGTCTGAATGATGAAGCAGGTGAGTTGGTAACTCGAGAAAGTAAGGGGGTCTTTTGTAATTTTCGCTCTGCTGTCATTGATAGTTATCAGAATAGTACTTAAGTAAAATGAATGCAAATTCACGCACGAATGAGCGTAGAATTGACACATTTACATGGTTCGGTTTGATAGTCCTACATCCATAAGAAAATGAAAATGGTTTTCCACCAAGTAAGAGGCCCAGACGGGTAAATATGAGAATTATGCCTCTTCCTAACAAAGGGTAAATTTTTTAGTTACATTCAGGGTCACATGAGCTCCTTGATTTTGTTTTTATGACTTTGATAGAGGGTTTATACATTAGATATTGTAGGAGGGTAGTGAGACTGGGGTCTATGAATAACTGGAAAGGGTGAGGCGTGACCCACTCCAATGGACACTGTCTGCAAGTCTTCAAGGTCTCCTGGTGCAACTTCTGAAGAAAACTTCTCCTTCTGGTAACAATGGAACTCAAGCTTCAACTCACTCCCTGCAAGAAGATGAACTTTCACAGCAAAAATAGCAATTTTCTCAAGGGAAACACCTGAGAGTGATGGCTGTCAGTGGGGAGTGAAGGAACAAGGCACTCAACACTAAGAGAATGAGCAGGGAGAGAATACTAGGTAGGTTTGGTGATATTTTAGCAGAGTAACAGTGCAATTTTTCTTATCTCTCTTTTGACCTTGCCCAGGGGTCTATTTATACATGGGCGTAAGGGGTGAGCTGGCGATTTTGGGCGCCAAAATTGAGAGAGTTGGTGGGGAACAATGTCTGAAGTGTACCATTTGTCCCTACCTGTAGGCAGCTGCCTGTCCCCTCTGCAGGCGCCACCTGGCGCCGACCAAAACTCAAAAAGCACATATGTCCCCTAATGGAGACAAAATAGCAGATTTGGTAGTTATCTTTTGAAACGGTAACTTGTGGTGCAATTTTGCAAATCTTTGAGAGAGGGGACCTTAAGGCCTCACTCCCTCTAAAAGTGTTATTTTTCTTGAGAGAGACCTCGAGGACCCCCTCTTCTGGAAAAGTCATTTTTCTTGTAAAGAGTTTATTTCTTGTGAGTAGCCAACTCTTTGGCCACTTACTTCATTTATGACTAAGTGTGCAGTGTGCGTAGCCTCGAGTGGCTTCTGGGTCTTCCTACTAGTATTCTCTCAATCCTATAGTGCTAAGTGGTTGAGCTTGCTCAACATACCTTGTCCCTCACCCGCCAAGCCAAAACTCCCAGGAGGTCCCGACGCGCCTGTTCGAGCCCTGCTTGCTCGACTGGGCAACCTGTGCAAGAAAGTAAAGTGTTAGTGCTGTTGTTTATTTAGAGCCTGCTGTTTCATGATGGAAACTCCTGTAGCAGCGCTTCTCGAATAACGTTTCTGTAGTACGATTGTGGTGGCGCTGATGCTTGAAGCGGCGCCGACCCTTGTCCTGGCGCCGTTGCTCGGAGTGGCGCTGATGCTGTGAGGCGGCGCCGACCCTTGTTGCGGCGCCGACGCTCGAAGTGGCGTTGACGCTTGAAGTGGTGCTGACGCCCGAGGTAGCGCTAATGCTTGAATCGATGCTGATATGTGAGGCGGCGCCGACCCTTGTCCTGGCGCCGACGCTCGAAATGGCGCCGACGCTCGAAGTGGCGCTGACGCGTGAGGCGGCGCCGACCCTTATCCCGGCGCCGATGCTCGAAATGGTGCCGACGCTCGAAATGGCGCTGACGCTTGAGGTAGCGCTGATGCTTGAACCGGCGCTGACAGGTGAGGCGGCGCCGACCCTTGTTGCGGCGCCGACGCTCGAAGTGGCGCTGACGCCTGAGGTAGCGTTGAGGCTTGAATCCGTGCTGACAGGTGAGGCGGCGCCGACCCTTGTTGTGGCGCCGACGCTCGAAGTGGCGCCGACCCTTGTCCCGGCGCCGACGCTCGAAATGGCGCTGACGCTTGAGGTAGCGCTGATGCTTGAACCGGCGCTGACAGGTGAGGCGGCGCCGACGCTCGAAGTGGCGCTGACGCCTGAGGTAGCGCCGAGGCTTGAATCCGCGCTGACAGGTGAGGCGGCGCCGACCCTTGTTGTGGCGCCGACGCTCGAAGTGGCGCCGACCCTTGTCCCGGCGTCGACGCTCGAAACGGCGCTGACGCTCGAGGTAGCGCTGATGCTTGAACCGGCGCTGACAGGTGAGGCGGCGCCGACCCTTGTTGCGGCGCCGACGCTCGAAGTGGCGCTGACGCCTGAGGTAGTGCCGAGGCTTGAATCCGTGCTGACAGGTGAGGCGGCGCCGACCCTTGTTGTGGTGCCGACGCTCGAAGTGGCGCCGACCCTTGTCCCGGCGGCGACGCTCGAAGTGGCGCTGACGCTCGAAATGGCGCTGACGCTTGAGGTGGCGCCGACACTCGAAGTGGCGTTGACGCCCGAGGTAGCGCTGACCCTTGCGGTGGCGTAGGGACTCGCCGCGGTGCTGAAACTTGCGGTGGCTTTTGGACTTCTGGGTGGCCTCGCGGGTACCTCTCGGATGTTATTTAATAAAAAAAAAGCATATTTATTTTATTTTGCTTTTTTTTCTGTTTATAACACCCTTCTACATTAGCCCCTCGTGCAAAGATTTTTTGGTTGGGTAGACTAAAAAAACTTTGTACGCTATAAATCTGGTATCAACAATTATATATATATATGTATATATATATATATATTTTTTTTTTCTGAGGGATCCTAGGATCATTAAATTCTGTGTCCCTCTATCCGAGGTATTTAATTTTTTGAGAACCCACGCGTCAGTGTGGGAACTGTCACCCCATCATTTGGAAAAAAAAATCATCAACTTTTGGCCTTCCTGCACGTTTTTCCATTTTGGTGAAAAAAAACATAAGCCCCTTATCTTGGAGTCCTTCATCTTCTTCAACCAAACATAAGCATCTTTGGGTTTGTAGTGAGAGAAAGTGAGAGAGGGATTCTTTTAAAACCCCATAGCCACCCATCTCCTTTTTTCTCTAACCTTCCCAAATATCATACCCTCTCATCCATGGATTCCCAACTAAAGAATGTGTCTCCCAATGTAAGCAACTCTAAAACCCCCAACATCCCAAACTCTATACCCTCCTTGTCAACTGTTTCTAATGATTCCAGGGCTGAAATACCCACCGTCGGCGGTCCCTCATTCCGCCCGACGAGCGGCGTCGATGTGCTATCCTCGGAACCCGCCTCTTCATATTTTGGGTCGAGGACCCTCGTGGGTTCCTCGCCCTTGATCTTGGCGTACGCGGGTATTGACTTGGGTTATTCAGCAGGGGACATCTCGCCCGAGGCTCCGCCAATGGCGGGGGATATCTCAAGCATGGGGTCGGGTTTTATGGCTGAGACGGTTACTAAAAAGATTTCCCCCGCGGAGAGAGGTATTTCGAGCAATGTTGTCGGCGAGAACCCGGGGCGGACGATTCTCTCGTCCTCGGGTCTCTCGCCTGCTGATTTGGGCTCCGAAATCTTGGTTCGAGAGGTTCATCCATTACATGTGCATAAGGATATCTCGCGCGGCATCGTTAACGAGGGCCCGGGGCGAGCGGTATTCTCGTCCGTGGGTCTCTCGTCCCATTTTATTGCGCACGAGGAGCGTGGGATCTCGGCTGGGGCTGCTCCGACCGCCGAGGGTCTCGCGTCAAGCTCCACTAATGCTGCCGCGCAGCCCGCGGTATCTGTTTCTGCAGATTTTGGGCCGAGAACCCTCACGGATTCCTCGCCCTTCCCGTCGCCACCTGCGGGGGGTCTCGAGAGGCAGTCTTCCACGGCACGAAGGGTCTCGCGCGGAGACCTCTTGTCATTTGAGAGGCTCGCGCCCATTTGTAATGTTGATGAGGAGCGCGAGGTCTCGGCTGAAAATGTTCCGGTAGCTAAGGGTCTCGCGCCTGTTTCTGTTGTGCGCGAGGAGCATGAGGTTCTGACCGAGGATACTTTGACAACTAAGGGTCTCACGCCTGTTTTTGTTGTGCGCGAGGAGCATGAGGTTCTGACCGAGGATATTTTGACAGCTAAGGGTCTCGCGCCCGACTTCATTGTGCGCGAGAAGCGTGGGGTCTCGACAAGTATTAGTGCGGGCGCCATCACTTCGCCCTCGGATGTCCCGACACCTTTGACTGTTTCTGAGATGGGTACTTCCACTTATGGCACTTCAATACTTGGTCTCGCATCCACAGGTCTCTCGTTTGTGGAAGGGGGTGTATCGACCTTTCGTCACTTCAGGGGTTCCGTGACCCAGGGTGTCTCGACGACTATTAGTGTTACGGAGAGCATGCCACTGACCAGGGGCTTTTCCTATGATTATGATGGGGTTTCCTCTACTTCTTTTTTCGCGACAAAGGACCCCGGGGGTCCTTCGCTCGGAGTCCCCACTGGGGTGAGTTCTTTTCTTGAGCCACTGGCTCTGGGTGGTTCATCAGCTACGCCTACTTCCTCTCAGGCATGGAAGGATTATAAGCACATTCGTCAAGGGCGGGACTTCGGTATTTATCGCCGTGCTCCCTTTTTTGGTCCTGCTGACAGTTTCATGACTTCACTTTCCGACTTTGGGGAAAAAATTTCGGGTGCTGTTCTCGATCGGTCTCATGTGGGGTTAACTGAGTCTGCTGATCTTCCTACTATTTCTCCGGATTCAATTCTCCGAATCCGAGTTGACCGAGGCGACTTTCCCTATTCCAACGTTGAGGTTAAAACCCCCGGAGGACCTACAGAGGAGTGGGCCAGTTGGGTTGACTACGTTCTGAGCGTTCCTGATTACGTGGCTATTCTCAGGGAGGTGGGGCTCTTCACCGCCGTCAGCAGTCTGAAGTCCTGCACCCTCTTTAAACACGGTTCTTCGCTCAATCTCTTATTGTCCCGGTGGAGTATGGAGTCTCACACCTTTGTTACGGGCTGGGGAGAATTTACTGTTACTCTCGAAGATATATGTGAGTTGTACGCCCTTCCTTTCTTTGGGCAACAGGTCTTTACTGATGACTGCGAGGACTCCCTAGAGCAGGAGTTGGTGGGGGAGTTACGGTCATCTCTCGGGGAGTGCTCGAGATATGTGGCCATAAATGTAACGGGTCATTCCAAGCATTCCTTTGCCAAATGGCAAAGATATTGGTTCAGAGACTTTGAGCAGTTGCCAAAGGGGGAGACTTCTCGTGCAGCGCCCAGATCCCAGGATGGTCCTAAGCTTCACTCTCCTGCACATTTAGCCGCTTTCCTTGTTACGTTCCTGACTCGGTTCCTTCTTCCAGGTAAGCCTGAAGACTATCCCCGCGAACTTCTTTTTAGGTTGGCTGTGCGATTGTCTCGCGGTAGACCAGTACCCATAGCTGCCCTGACCTTGGGTTCTCTTTACACCTGGATAGACCGAGCACACATAGATGTAGAGAGGTCCTGCGGTCGGTATGATGTTGCTAATCATGTCAACGGCCCTTTCTTGATGGCCTTTTTGTTTGAGCATTTCCCCCACTTTACTTCAGGGGCTCACGCTTGTCATAGCGACGCTGCGAGGCTTCTTCGGTGGCATAAGAAAACTCCCAAGCAGTCTTTGGGAATGTTGATTGATGATATCGAGGAATTTCAGTTTCGGCCTTATACCAAGCGCCCAGGGGGTACTTTCAGCTGGCTTTCTTTCCCTGGTGATGGTGGAACCTTCTATTGTCCTTCCGCAGTGGGGTCAGTTTCCACGTGTCCCCATATTAATGTGATGACGATGCTCTTACCATGTCACCTTCCTTCTTGGACCGAGTTAGGCCCCCGTGCTGAATTTTACCATTCCGAGAGGGCAAGACGACAGTTTGGTTATGATCAGGGTGTCCACACTCCTCCTCTTCCTACCTACAGCAGTCATTCTGAGTCATTCTCCGAGGCTTGCGCGAGCTTTACTCTTCAGGGGTTATTCCGCAGGGTCAGTGGTTTGGGTGGTCTCTATGTGCCTACCAGTGATTATCAGCCTTCATTCACTTCATCCTGGTTCCTTCTTTGGCAGCAGCAGGTTCGTCTTATTCAAGAATGTGTAGTTGGCCCTCCTCATGAGACTAACCCCATTAAATATACCAGAGCTCAGTTTTTGGTCAGGCGAACGCAGAAAGAGCCTTGGTTTCTCAGTACCACTTCTACGCCACCCTTGGAGCAGGCCATCCCTATTTTAGTCAAACCTCTCATTGACGAGTCACTTCCGCCTCCGTCGACTGATCTTCCCCTTGTGAAGTCTAAAAGCCAACCGAAAAGCAAAGGGAAGGCGGGCATCTCTACTGCCAGCAAAAGGAAGCATCCTGACACCGATGTTTCCAATTTTGTTCCTGCTACTACTGCTTCTCCTCCTTCTTCTCCTGTGAGGACCCGGGCTGCGAAGAAAAAGAAAGGAAGTGGCGCTGGCATAGCTGCTTCCTCTACGGTGGACCAAGGTTACTCCTCGCCGAGCCTTACTTCCCAGGAGACACGGGTCGCGTCCATTCCTATTGCAGAAGGTACTATATTACAGCCTCCTTTACTTAGTGGAACCAGTTCTTGCGGAGTTCTTTCATCTCCCTCCCCTTCATTGGAAGAGGAACTAGTTGATTATGGAAGCACCCCTTCCTATGACGACCATAGTTCTTCTTCGGGTGATATGGGCGGCCTGGGTTTCCATAGAGAAAGCACTACTGACACTTATACTTTGTTATCAGTCTCCAGAGAGTCTTCTAGCGATGATGAGGCCTCCCGTTCTCCTGGGGGGGTCAGCCCCACCCATCTCCCTTATAGCCAGACTACGCGCCCTGTTACTGTAAGCGTTCTCCCTTCACTTGTCTATATTCTTTTTGCATATGATTTTTCTTTCTTCCCTTCACCATATATATGGATATATTTTCATTTAAAGCATTCGGTTATGTTTGTGCAGGCCACTTCCATCGAGGCAGGTGGTTCTCCTCTTCCCCCACTACGACCGACGCCCTTTCAGCGGGAGAGGAACTCCATGCTCATTTCCTCCCGGGGACTGTTTAGAGAGGTTTGCTGTTTCCTCAGTTCATTTAACATCTGTTGTAATTTATTCATCTCCTAACTGCCTTTTGGTTGCGTATACTGTCGCTTCCTCGCAGCTTTCGTCTGTGCATTTTACCGTCACTCGGACCACTCCTGTGGCTTCCCCTTCTCCTCAGGTATGCCTCGTTATTTTCAAAACTTTCATAGCGTCATTTCCTTTTGTATTCCGTCTTTTTATTTACCCATTTATCATGCGTAGAGAGCTGTGTCTTCGGGCGTTGCCACATTGTCCTCTCTTGTCTCGGCGGTGGGTGCTTCTGCAGCTGAGCCCCTGGAGGCCTCTTCATCTGAGGTAGTACTTATTTTTTTTGAATATTCGTTTCCTCTCCGCAGGAGTCTTAATGGCTCTTGGACTTTCTTCTCAGGAAGGGGCTCCTCCCTTAGCTGGCGTTATCGCCCCGAGTTTATCCTCTTCGGGGAGGATTTCCATCCCTAGGGTCCGCGTATCTATGGACGGCAGACCTTTGGTTCGGGCGATTTCTCGGGGCCCCATATTTACCGTGGCCTCAACCAGAGAGCCCACACTTCAGGTCAGTCTTTTCTGTCAAAGGAATGGGATCTCCTTTTCCTCGAACATGCAATAAACAACATATTTTCATTCCTTGCAGGCTATCAGTACAGCCCCTACTGCGCCGACTGTCCTTTTTCGTGCTTCCCCCTTGGATGGGGTTCAGGTATTCTTTTATTTTCTTAGTTCTATTTTCTTATCTGTCCAGCCTGCATATATCGTAGCCCTCTTTTACTTTGTCGCAGTTATCTCTGGGAGCTGTTTCGAGTGCGGCTCCTGCTACTGCCATTTCAGCAGCCCCTATACACGAGCTGGTTTGTCCTGTTGTTGCGCCTCCTCAGGTAGCTATCTCTACGGTGCCTGAGGTTGAGGTAGCTTCTTCGGAAGTATTGGTTACCGAGGCAACCTCTTTTGGAGCATCAATCAGTGTTGTTGCCCCTACGGGGGCCCCTGCTCCTCCTTCTATGACCGTTGCGGAGGGCATTGTTCAGGTACCGTGTATAAGACTGGCATACCCCCTCTTTTTACTATTCCCCCTTTCTTTTCTTCTTGCGTATACTGTGCAAGCATTCCTACAATACCCTTGTCTCATTGTTTCCAGGTGTGTGAGGATACTCCGGTGACTGTGGAGTCTGGCGGCGGGGCAGCTGTGAGAGAGGTACTAGACTGGCGTACCCCCTCTTTTACTATTCCCCTTTTCTTTTCTTCTTGCGTATACTGTGCAAGCATTCCTATAACACCCTTGTCTCATTGTTTCCAGGTGTGTGAGGATACTCCGGTGACTGTGGAGTCTGGCGGCGGGGCAGCTGTGAGAGAGGTACTAGACTGGCGTACCCCCTCTTTTTACTATTCCCCTTTTCTTTTCTTCTTGCGTATACTGTGCAAGCATTCCTATAACACCCTTGTCTCATTGTTTCCAGGTGTGTGAGGATACTCCGGTGACTGTGGAGTCTGGCAGCGGGGCAGCTGTGAGAGAGGTACTAGACTGGCGTACCCCCTCTTTTTACTATTCCCCTTTTCTTTTCTTCTTGCGTATACTGTGCAAGCATTCCTATAACACCCTTGTCTCATTGTTTCCAGGTGTATGAGGATACTCCGGTGACTGTGGAGTCTGGCAGCGGGGCAGCTGTGAGAGAGGTACTAGACTGGCGTACCCCCTCTTTTTACTATTCCCCTTTTCTTTTCTTCTTGCGTATACTGTGCAAGCATTCCTATAACACCCTTGTCTCATTGTTTCTAGGTGTATGAGGATACTCCGATGACTGTGGAGACTGGTAGTGGGGCAGCTGTGAGAGAGGTACTAGACTGGCGTACCCTCTCTTTTTACTATTCCCCTTTTCTTTTCTTCTTGCGTATACTGTGCAAGCATTCCTATAACACCCTTGTCTCATTGTTTCCAGGTGTATGAGGATACTCCGATGACTGTGGAGACTGGTAGTGGGGCAGCTGTGAGAGAGGTACTAGACTGGCGTACCCCCTCTTTTTACTATTCCCCTTTTCTTTTCTTCTTGCGTATACTGTGCAAGCATTCCTATAACACCCTTGTCTCATTGTTTCCAGGTGTATGAGGATACTCCGATGATTGCGGAGACTGGTAGTGGGGCAAGTGCGGAGGGAGATCACAGTTCTGAGTTCACTCCTTTAGTCGGTGATGCTGATTCTGGTGGGGAGTCTTCTTTTCTTCCCTCTGAGGCGGGGTCTCGCCACTCTGAGGGCGATGATGAAACAGAGGACGCTGCGACTATTTCTAGTAGGCTATGGCGTGAGGAGCTACCAGGCCGCTTCAGGGTACACGAGCGTCAGCTCTTGGATCTCATCTTGGAGCTCCACCCCGAGACGTTCACTTCTCAGAGTATACTCCAGGTTGACAGTCTTACGGCCTTCAACCTGAGGGCTCTTGCCAGCCATGTTCATGAGTTCTTGGCTACCTCCCCTGCTAAGCTGACTAGCTCTTCTATCTTGCTATTCTTGGATGCTCTCCGCGACTTACAGCAGTTCTATCATTTTCGTTTGGATTGGCTTGACGCAGGGGTTCGCCCCTTCCTGAGTGTTCCTTTCCGGAAGATAGTGAGGTTTCACACGTCCCGGCAGTCCAGGGTTGAGCAACGACACGCTGAGGCTACGAGGATCCGGAATCAGATCGCCCTACTGCAGGTGAAGCTTGCCAGACTTGAGTCTGGCGATGAGGAGGATGATGCTAAATCCGTCCGGTTGGAGGAAGAGTTTCTGCGGGAGGCTGGTCCGTCATATGCTGGCGCCATCGCGCGCGATGATTTATTTTTTGTGGTTTCTAGCCGATAGGCTACTTCTTGCTTTGTAGTGCTCAGAATTCTATATGTACATCGCTTATCATTCATGTATGAGACACTTTTTTTGAACGCACCTCTTGTAACTGTGAGGTGTTGGCATGTGACTTTCTTGGGTTGCCCCTCTGTCTGTGGGGGTATTCCTACATATTACTGCTTATAGTCATAGAGGCTGGGTTGGGGAGGAGGGTGACCCCCTCCCCTTTCTGGAAGCCTGATTTTATCATAAAACTATATTAATTTATGTCTGGGGGACTTTGCTCAGTATACTTTCTCTTAGGATGGACTTACCTCCCAAGTGTAGTGAGCAAAGTTCCTGACCTCTCTTTTTTTTTTTACTCTCTTCTAACTTAATAGGGAGCATATATGTATGTATAAATAAGTAAGCGAAATAAACGTCAAAATGATAAAAAACGTTGCTATTTCATTTCTTTTACTTTTGTCTATCGTTTACAGTGTAGTATTGCTTCAAAAAAAAAAAAAAAAAACTTTTCTGGTGTAGGAGCAATCCTTGACATCCGTTGCCGACATGCAAAATATAAACAAAACTTGTTAGTTGCTACTAAGCATAGTACCTCTTCAGCCACTTGCAGTTGATGGACTGGAGGCAATCACTCTCAGGTTCTGATATCTGGCAGTAGCCCGACTTCCCCACTCCTCTGACAACAAAAGGGCCTTCCCAGTTAGGTTTGAATTTGGACGCCGACATGCTACGGAGATGGTGGGTTGATGCTCGTAGGACTAGATCTCCCACCTGGAATTCCCTAGGCTTAACCAAATTTGCATAGGCTCTGGACAGTTGCTGAGTGTAGACTTTGAAATTCTCTCTCGCCTTGTCCCTGTGCTCATCTAGTGCCTCCAGCTGCACATGCCTAGGATCTGGAATGAGCCCATTGCTAAGAGAAATTCTGGCCGAAGGTACCGCCAGTTCCACTGGTAGGACAGCTTCGGTCCCATACACTAGAGAGAAGGGAGTGAAACCTGTTGGCTTTCTCTTCGAAGTACGATAGGCCCATAACACCATAGGCAGCTTCTCATCCCATGCCCCCGGCATGTCTTCTAGCATCTTTTTCAGAATATTTATCAGGGTCTTATTAGTAGCTTCCGCCTGGCCATTGCCCTTGGGGTAGGATATGGTTGAGCTACTATGCACAATCTTATACTTGTCCGTGAGGAGGGCCATCTCTTTGCATACAAATTGCTTCCCATTATCCGTTAGGATCACTTTGGGTATACCAAACCTACATATGATATACTCTTTTATAAACTGGGTTACCACTTGGGCAGTGACCCTCCTTAAAGGGATGGCCTCCGCCCATTTGGTATACAATTCTGTAGCCACAATGATAAAGGTCTTGCCATGAGATGCTGGGGCGATCTTACCCACCAGGTCGAACGCCCATGTGTGGAAGGGATAGGGGGTTGCCAAGCTTTGTAGGCTGACGGAGGGAGCGTGCACCATGTTTCCGTGCACCTGGCATGCTCTACACTTTTTCACGTATCCAATGGAGTCAGCCTCCATGGTCGGCCAATAGTATCCCAACGTCATCAGCTGATCATACAGCTTGGCGCCTCCCATGTGGGAGGGCTCATGAGCTTCTTTCAGCACCCTTTCCACTTCCTCTTTGGCTACGCACCTTAACGCCTTCTCATTATACCCTTTCCTATACAGCTCTCCTTTGACCAAGTAGAAACGTGCTACCCTTTTTCTAAGGTAGATTTCATCCGCTCTCTCGGCGGGCAGCTCCTCATTCTTCAGATACGCTAGGTACGGCTGTCTCCAATCTTCGAAGGCTTCCACGAAGTTAGCTTCCGTCGGCTGGTCAAAATTAGCTTGGCACTTTAGACAGCTTTGTTGCAAGCGGGCCGCTTCTACGCTCATGGAGGGCCAAAAATACCCGCTTCGCTGCAGTCTTCCGTAAAGGGGGATATCTGTATCTCCATAGTGCCTCTGGTGCATTTCTATTAACCTCTCTTTGGCTTCCTGCTCCCCTACGCACCGTGCCAGAAACCCTCCGGGACTCTTGAAATAGAGAGTTCCCTGCAGCACATGATAGTTGGCTAACTCCAAAATTTTCATTGCCCCTTCTCTGGTTTCCAGTTGCCTCTCCACCAGACGCCTCCAGTCTTCCGGCTCGTCACTTGGGAATAGGGACTTTACGGTAGTAGGCACTGTTCTCCGCCTAACGGTGATGGTTGCTTCTGACTCCTCCATGTCCAACTTTTGTGCTATGGTGGCGAGCGCGTCAGGGTGCCTGTTCATCGTTCGCGCTTGCCTCTCCACAGTTACTTCCAAGAATTGTCTCAGCAGTCGTTGGATGATGTGTCTGTACGGCGCTAAGTTGGCATGTTTAAGGGAAAACTCTCCATTGACCTGCCTTACTACCAGATTGGAGTCTCCTCGTATACACAGTACCCTGATCCCTCTTCTGAGCGCTTCCAACATCCCTAGAATGAGGGCTTCGTACTCAGCTTCATTATTTGAGCATTTAAAATCTAACTTGAAAGAGAGGGTAATCTTCTCCTTCCCATCTGACAGTATGACGCCAGCCCCACCTGTTCCTTGTGCACTAGAACCATCAAATTCCATAAACCACTTCTTCACCTCCTCCGCCATGCATGCTTGGAAACTTTCTCCGGGTAGCTCTTCACTAGGTGGTTCGAAAACCCCACTCGGGAAGTGGGCCAGCAGATCTGCTACCGCCTGGCTCTTGATGGCTTTAGGTACTACGCACTTTAGATCATACTCTGACAAAATCAAAAACCACCTTGCTGCTCGTCCCACGAGTATAGTCCGCGCGAGGAGGTACTTGATGGGATCGCACTTAGTGATTATGTGAATGGTGAAGGCTAAAAGGTAGTGTCTCAACTTCTGGGCTACAAATACCAGCGCCAGGCAGTGCCTCTCAACGCTGGTGTATCTCGATTCTGTCCCGGATATTACTCTTGATAGGTAGTAAACCGGCCTTTCCATTCCTTCCTTCTCTTGCGCCAAGAGGGCCCCTATCGACCTCTCTGTAGAAGTGAGGTAGAGCAGTAGTGGCGCTCCGGCTTCGGGGGGAATCATCGTGGACGGAGAGGCTAGGATTTCTTTAATCTTTCTGAACGCACTCTCTTGCCTCTCTCCCCAAACCCACTTGGCTTTGTCTTTTAGTAGAGGCGCGAACGGATGAGTTACTTCTGCCAACGCAGGTATAAACCTCCGCAGGTAAGATACCTTTCCCAGGAAGCTCTTAAGTTGTCTCTGACTCTTGGGCGGTGGCATCATCAGAATGGCTTTCATCTTCTCTGCATCCACTTGCACCCCTTGTCTATTTACCACAAAACCTAAGAATTTCCCTGCAGTAACCCCAAAGGCACACTTTGAGGGGTTCATTCTCATCTTATACCGACGACACCTCTCGAATACTCTCCTGAGATCTTGAATGTGCTTGCTTTCTTTCCTAGACTTCACCACCAAATCATCCACATAGAATTCTAGTATGTCATGAAATAAGTCGTGAAAGATTGCCATCATGGTCCGCTGGTATGTGGCCCCAGCGTTCTTCAATCCGAAGGGCATGACTGTATAGTGAAAGTTCCCTAACGGCGTGCGGAAGGCAGTCTTCTCTGCGTCGGCGGGGTCCATCTTAATCTGGTTATATCCAACATACCTGTCCATGAAGCTATACATCTCATGTCCCGCGGTGGAATCCACTAAGCTATCTATGCTGGGTAGTGGGAATTCATCCTTAGGACACGCCCTATTCAAGTCGCGAAAGTCTACACAGATTCTGATTTGGGTCTTATCTTTCTTTGCCACTGGCACTATGCTGGACAGCCATATGGGGTGCTGAATAGGCTTGATGAACCCTGCCGCTAACAATTTCTCCACCTCAGCCTTTATTTTTAAATCAAGGTCTGCTTTATATGTGCGTGTGGCTTGCCTTACCGGAAGGGCGTTGGGAAGGATGTTCAATCTATGAGAGCTCACTTCTGCGTCTATTCCCGGCATCTCCGTGTACTTCCAAGCAAATACATCAGTGAACTCCTTAAGTAGCTCAATGAGCTCTTCCCTCTGCTTCGGTTCCAGGCACTTGGAAATTAGGATGGGTCTACTCTCGCCCTCTTCCGACCCCAACTTGATTTCCTCTAATTCCTGCAGCTGCTCTCTGGGTCCGTCTTGCATGCACTCCGGCGCCTCTTCTGGTTCTTCCACATGCTCAACAATATGGGATTCATCAACAATAAAACACTCGGGCGTCGGGTCGATGCTCTCGTCCCAGAACATCGCCCGCGCAGACCGTTATAAACGGTAAATGACTTTTCCATTGGGCAAAACCACTTTCTTGCAAGTTCGAGGAGGCCTAGCTACCTCATCTACCTTCCTCTTGCCTTTTTCTATGTGGGGAATTATTCTTTCCCCTTGACGATCATGAACGGATTTTTTCTGCGGGACCCTTCCCTCAGCTATCTCGCTTCCTGCTAGCTTTCTCGTAGAGACCTTTCTTTCCTCGTCCAACTCGGTGTAAAAGGCGGCATCTACCAGGTGGGCCTCCTCAACTGCGAAGGGTCTCTGCGTGGCCTTGATCACTATCTCTGCACCTCTAATATTTGCCTTCGCGCACTGATGGTAGGTGGAAGGCACTACGCCATGAGTGTGCATCCACACCCTTCCAATGAGTAATTGGTAGCTGGTGTCAGCGTTAATAACATGAAATTTGATGTGGGAGGTGAAATTTCCCAACTTAATTCCCACATTCAGATATCCGATTGACTGCATTCCGGCGTTGTCGAATCCGGAGATTACTAGCGGTACCGGGACCACCTTCTCCTGGTCAATTCCCGTTTCATATAACGTACTGATGGGCATAATGTTAATGGATGCTCCTCCATCCATCAACGCCCTAGGAAACGAGACTCCATTAATTATGGCTGTGACGTATAACGGGCGATTGTGGAAGTAAGGCACTGCCCTATCCGCTTCTGAAAACACCACTTCAGAGGTATACTTCTTAATCATCCTTCCCATTGGCCCCTGCCAATTTAGCGAAGGGTCTCCATGCTGCTGCACCGCCTCCAAGACTTTCCTCGTGATGGACACCCTCGTGTCGTACTTCACCCCTATCTGGTCGAAAAACCACTTGAACTTGGGGCTCCTTGCTATGGCCTCACATTCAGAATCTAAGTCTACCTCGTACGTCTGGGCACTGCAAACATACTCCGCTTCAGAGGTCCCTCCCTCGTCTAGAGCGAGGATGACGTCTACCTCGCCTTCTGAGAGACCGACTTCCTCAGCTTCCCCGCTCCCGCTTTCATACACCGGAGTGAAGAACCACTCCTCTTACTTTCTTTCCAGCTGAAGTCTGCTTAGTGACAGATTTTCTAACTCCTCGCATAACTGCTCGCCGTCCTCCCGTTTCGCAAGACTTCTCGCAGCTTCTTCGTCATAGGCAACTACCATGTTGGCAGTTCCAAAATGATGCGTAGGGAGGGGGTTCTCGTTAACGTCCACGGGGGGTATCTGCAAGGTACCTCTGGCCATCTGCTCACCAATGATCCTTCTCAAGTAGTAACAATCTTTGGTAGAGTGCTGCACTCGTTGGTGCAATTCGCAGTACTTCGGGTTGGCCTTGTCAGCTGCAGTGGGGGTCTCTACTTTTAGGTTGGGGGGTCCTGTTACGCCTTCTCGCACCAGGGTGCGGTAACAATCCATGGCCTCCGCTACGCTGCACGGTAGTGGCGGCGGGACATCCTCCCCGAACTTTCTCTTGTTGCCGGGACTGTCAGTCCTGGCCCCGGGACCTCCCTTCTTCCCTTTGTTACTCCCGTCCACATAGTTAACCGCCTGCCTCCTCGTAACTTGAAACCTCCCGGGAGTCGGTGGAACTTGTGTCCTCCAACCCGGGGTTCTCGGTTTGATTATCATAGCGATATTGCTGGCAGCCCTGGTGAATTCTCTGAAAGTACCATCTCTAGTTTCGTTGATCAAATGCAGCTTGTACTCTTCCGAGAGTCCTTCCACACATATTTGTATCAACCTGGCCTCCGCCACGTCCTCGTGAACATCTAAGGCCCTCTCGCGAAATCGCTTGATGTAGTGCATCAATTCCTCTCCTGGCTTCTGGACCTCTTGCGCCAGGTGCCTCAGTGTAAATTCATCCTCCGCTACAAAAAACTTCTGGAGAAACTGCCTGTGCATCTCTTCCCAACTAGGGACACTGTTAGGCGCCAAGTGGGAATACCATGTATAGGCTTTCCCAATGAGAGTTTTAGAGAACTCTCTCAATCTCAGGCTCTTGTCTCCAGCGTGTACTCCCAGGTACTCGACGAACCTCTTCACGTGTTCTCGAGGGTTCTCCCCCCTACCACCAAACTTGATAAATTTTGGTGGAATATACCCCTCAGGGTATGGCTTCTCACTTACTTCCTGTGGATAGGGGTCTTGTAATTCCTCGTATAGGTAGGAACCCTCTCTTTGAGAGGAGGAGAGGAGCTTCCTCACTTCTTCCATAGTAACAGCCTTGGAGGGTGATTCCTCCAAACATGTGGTTTTAGGAACTGGAGAACCTGTTGGCGCCAGGACATGCTCCGGCGCCGCCTTCCGAGACGGAATCGTCTCTGCCGGAATCGTAATAGGAGTGGCTACCCCTCCAGAAGGGGCAACAGCAGGTGTCACACAACCTTGACCCAAGTTTGATAGATCCACGTTGTTTTGCTTTAAAAAGTCAAAAAACATTGCCATAAGGTTCATACCTGCCATTGGAGCCACTGCTGGCAAACTGGTCTGGCCTCCCTGAGGCGCTGGCGCCTTGGCTCCGATCACCACCACGTCTTCCTGAGTAGTCTGGTCACTGTGAGCTCCATTACCGGATGGAATGTCCTCAAAAACCAACTGCTTGGAGACATTGAAACCTTCTTTGTCCATGGAAATGAGAATACCTCCCCAGCAGAGTCGCCAAATGTAGGAGGGTAGTGAGACTGGGGTCTATGAATAACTGGAAAGGGTGAGGCGTGACCCACTCCAATGGACACTGTCTGCAAGTCTTCAAGGTCTCCTGGTGCAACTTCTGAAGAAAACTTCTCCTTCTGGTAACAATGGAACTCAAGCTTCAACTCACTCCCTGCAAGAAGATGAACTTTCACAGCAAAAATAGCAATTTTCTCAAGGGAAACACCTGAGAGTGATGGCTGTCAGTGGGGAGTGAAGGAACAAGGCACTCAACACTAAGAGAATGAGCAGGGAGAGAATACTAGGTAGGTCTGGTGATATTTTAGCAGAGTAACAGTGCAATTTTTCTTATCTCTCTTTTGACCTTGCCCAGGGGTCTATTTATACATGGGCGTAAGGGGTGAGCTGGCGATTTTGGGCGCCAAAATTGAGAGAGTTGGTGGGGAACAATGTCTGAAGTGTACCATTTGTCCCTACCTGCAGGCAGCTGCCTGTCCTCTCTGCAGGCGCCACCTGGCGCCGACCAAAACTCAAAAAGCACATATGTCCCCTAATGGAGACAAAATAGCAGATTTGGTAGTTATCTTTTGAAACGGTAACTTGTGGTGCAATTTTGCAAATCTTTGAGAGAGGGGACCTTAAGGCCTCACTCCCTCTAAAAGTGTTATTTTTCTTGAGAGAGACCTCGAGGACCCCCTCTTCTGGAAAAGTCATTTTTCTTGTAAAGAGTTTATTTCTTGTGAGTAGCCAACTCTTTGGCCACTTACTTCATTTATGACTAAGTGTGCAGTGTGCGTAGCCTCGAGTGGCTTCTGGGTCTTCCTACTAGTATTCTCTCAATCCTATAGTGCTAAGTGGTTGAGCTTGCTCAACATACCTTGTCCCTCACCCGCCAAGCCAAAACTCCCAGGAGGTCCCGACGCGCCTGTTCGAGCCCTGCTTGCTCGACTGGGCAACCTGTGCAAGAAAGTAAAGTGTTAGTACTGTTGTTTATTTAGAGCCTGCTGTTTCATGATGGAAACTCCTGTAGCAACGCTTCTCGAATAACGTTTCTGTAGTACGATTGTGGTGGCGCTGATGCTTGAAGCGGCGCCGACCCTTGTCCTGGCGCCATTGCTCGGAGTGGCGCTGATGCTGTGAGGCGGCGCCGACCCTTGTTGCGGCGCCGACGCTCGAAGTGGCGTTGACGCTTGAAGTGGTGCTGACGCCCGAGGTAGCGCTAATGCTTGAATCGATGCTGATATGTGAGGCGGCGCCGACCCTTGTCCTGGCGCCGACGCTCGAAGTGGCGCCGACGCTCGAAGTGGCGCTGACGCGTGAGGCGGCGCCGACCCTTATCCCGGCGCCGATGCTCGAAATGGTGCCGACGCTCGAAATGGCGCTGACGCTTGAGGTAGCGCTGATGCTTGAACCGGCGCTGACAGGTGAGGCGGCGCCGACCCTTGTTGCGGCGCCGACGCTCGAAGTGGCGCTGACGCCTGAGGTAGCGTTGAGGCTTGAATCCGTGCTGACAGGTGAGGCGGCGCCGACCCTTGTTGTGGCGCCGACGCTCGAAGTGGCGCCGACGCTCGAAGTGGCGCCGACCCTTGTCCCGGCGCCGACGCTCGAAATGGCGCTGACGCTTGAGGTAGCGCTGATGCTTGAACCGGCGCTGACAGGTGAGGCGGCGCCGACGCTCGAAGTGGCGCTGACGCCTGAGGTAGCGTCGAGGCTTGAATCCGCGCTGACAGGTGAGGCGGTGCCGACCCTTGTTGTGGCGCCGACGCTCGAAGTGGCGCCGACCCTTGTCCCGGCGTCGACGCTCGAAACGGCGCTGACGCTCGAGGTAGCGCTGATGCTTGAACCGGCGCTGACAGGTGAGGCGGCGCCGACCCTTGTTGCGGCGCCGACGCTCGAAGTGGCGCTGACGCCTGAGGTAGTGCCGAGGCTTGAATCCGTGCTGACAGGTGAGGCGGCGCCGACCCTTGTTGTGGTGCCGACGCTCGAAGTGGCGCCGACCCTTGTCCCGGCGGTGACGCTCGAAGTGGCGCTGACGCTCGAAATGGCGCTGACGCTCGAAATGGCGCTGACGCTTGAGGTGGCGCCGACACTCGAAGTGACGTTGACGCCCGAGGTAGCGCTGACCCTTGCGGTGGCGTAGGGACTCGCCGCGGTGCTGAAACTTGCGGTGGCTTTTGGACTTCTGGGTGGCCTCGCGGGTACCTCTCGGATGTTATTTAATAAAAAAAAAGCATATTTATTTTATTTTGCTTTTTTTTCTGTTTATAACACCCTTCTACATTAGCCCCTCGTGCAAAGATTTTTTGGTTGGGTAGACTAAAAAAACTTTGTACGCTATAAATCTGGTATCAACAATTATATATATATATGTATATATATATATATATTTTTTTTTTCTGAGGGATCCTAGGATCATTAAATTCTGTGTCCCTCTATCCGAGGTATTTAATTTTTTGAGAACCCACGCGTCAGTGTGGGAACTGTCACCCCATCATTTGGAAAAAAAAATCATCAACTTTTGGCCTTCCTGCACGTTTTTCCATTTTGGTGAAAAAAAACATAAGCCCCTTATCTTGGAGTCCTTCATCTTCTTCAACCAAACATAAGCATCTTTGGGTTTGTAGTGAGAGAAAGTGAGAGAGGGATTCTTTTAAAACCCCATAGCCACCCATCTCCTTTTTTCTCTAACCTTCCCAAATATCATACCCTCTCATCCATGGATTCCCAACTAAAGAATGTGTCTCCCAATGTAAGCAACTCTAAAACCCCCAACATCCCAAACTCTATACCCTCCTTGTCAACTGTTTCTAATGATTCCAGGGCTGAAATACCCACCGTCGGCGGTCCCTCATTCCGCCCGACGAGCGGCGTCGATGTGCTATCCTCGGAACCCGCCTCTTCATATTTTGGGTCGAGGACCCTCGTGGGTTCCTCGCCCTTGATCTTGGCGTACGCGGGTATTGACTTGGGTTATTCAGCAGGGGACATCTCGCCCGAGGCTCCGCCAATGGCGGGGGATATCTCAAGCATGGGGTCGGGTTTTATGGCTGAGACGGTTACTAAAAAGATTTCCCCCGCGAAGAGAGGTATTTCGAGCAATGTTGTCGGCGAGAACCCGGGGCGGACGATTCTCTCGTCCTCGGGTCTCTCGCCTGCTGATTTGGGCTCCGAAATCTTGGTTCGAGAGGTTCATCCATTACATGTGCATAAGGATATCTCGCGCGGCATCGTTAACGAGGGCCCGGGGCGAGCGGTATTCTCGTCCGTGGGTCTCTCGTCCCATTTTATTGCGCACGAGGAGCGTGGGATCTCGGCTGGGGCTGCTCCGACCGCCGAGGGTCTCGCGTCAAGCTCCACTAATGCTGCCGCGCAGCCCGCGGTATCTGTTTCTGCAGATTTTGGGCCGAGAACCCTCACGGATTCCTCGCCCTTCCCGTCGCCACCTGCGGGGGGTCTCGAGAGGCAGTCTTCCACGGCACGAAGGGTCTCGCGCGGAGACCTCTTGTCATTTGAGAGGCTCGCGCCCATTTGTAATGTTGATGAGGAGCGCGAGGTCTCGGCTGAAAATGTTCCGGTAGCTAAGGGTCTCGCGCCTGTTTCTGTTGTGCGCGAGGAGCATGAGGTTCTGACCGAGGATACTTTGACAACTAAGGGTCTCACGCCTGTTTTTGTTGTGCGCGAGGAGCATGAGGTTCTGACCGAGGATATTTTGACAGCTAAGGGTCTCGCGCCCGACTTCATTGTGCGCGAGAAGCGTGGGGTCTCGACAAGTATTAGTGCGGGCGCCATCACTTCGCCCTCGGATGTCCCGACACCTTTGACTGTTTCTGAGATGGGTACTTCCACTTATGGCACTTCAATACTTGGTCTCGCATCCACAGGTCTCTCGTTTGTGGAAGGGGGTGTATCGACCTTTCGTCACTTCAGGGGTTCCGTGACCCAGGGTGTCTCGACGACTATTAGTGTTACGGAGAGCATGCCACTGACCAGGGGCTTTTCCTATGATTATGATGGGGTTTCCTCTACTTCTTTTTTCGCGACAAAGGACCCCGGGGGTCCTTCGCTCGGAGTCCCCACTGGGGTGAGTTCTTTTCTTGAGCCACTGGCTCTGGGTGGTTCATCAGCTACGCCTACTTCCTCTCAGGCATGGAAGGATTATAAGCACATTCGTCAAGGGCGGGACTTCGGTATTTATCGCCGTGCTCCCTTTTTTGGTCCTGCTGACAGTTTCATGACTTCACTTTCCGACTTTGGGGAAAAATTTTCGGGTGCTGTTCTCGATCGGTCTCATGTGGGGTTAACTGAGTCTGCTGATCTTCCTACTATTTCTCCGGATTCAATTCTCCGAATCCGAGTTGACCGAGGCGACTTTCCCTATTCCAACGTTGAGGTTAAAACCCCCGGAGGACCTACAGAGGAGTGGGCCAGTTGGGTTGACTACGTTCTGAGCGTTCCTGATTACGTGGCTATTCTCAGGGAGGTGGGGCTCTTCACCGCCGTCAGCAGTCTGAAGTCCTGCACCCTCTTTAAACATGGTTCTTCGCTCAATCTCTTATTGTCCCGGTGGAGTATGGAGTCTCACACCTTTGTTACGGGCTGGGGAGAATTTACTGTTACTCTCGAAGATATATGTGAGTTGTACGCCCTTCCTTTCTTTGGGCAACAGGTCTTTACTGATGACTGCGAGGACTCCCTAGAGCAGGAGTTGGTGGGGGAGTTACGGTCATCTCTCGGGGAGTGCTCGAGATATGTGGCCATAAATGTAACGGGTCATTCCAAGCATTCCTTTGCCAAATGGCAAAGATATTGGTTCAGAGACTTTGAGCAGTTGCCAAAGGGGGAGACTTCTCGTGCAGCGCCCAGATCCCAGGATGGTCCTAAGCTTCACTCTCCTGCACATTTAGCCGCTTTCCTTGTTACGTTCCTGACTCGGTTCCTTCTTCCAGGTAAGCCTGAAGACTATCCCCGCGAACTTCTTTTTAGGTTGGCTGTGCGATTGTCTCGCGGTAGACCAGTACCCATAGCTGCCCTGACCTTGGGTTCTCTTTACACCTGGATAGACCGAGCACACATAGATGTAGAGAGGTCCTGCGGTCGGTATGATGTTGCTAATCATGTCAACGGCCCTTTCTTGATGGCCTTTTTGTTTGAGCATTTCCCCCACTTTACTTCAGGGGCTCACGCTTGTCATAGCGACGCTGCGAGGCTTCTTCGGTGGCATAAGAAAACTCCCAAGCAGTCTTTGGGAATGTTGATTGATGATATCGAGGAATTTCAGTTTCGGCCTTATACCAAGCGCCCAGGGGGTACTTTCAGCTGGCTTTCTTTCCCTGGTGATGGTGGAACCTTCTATTGTCCTTCCGCAGTGGGGTCAGTTTCCACGTGTCCCCATATTAATGTGATGACGATGCTCTTACCATGTCACCTTCCTTCTTGGACCGAGTTAGGCCCCCGTGCTGAATTTTACCATTCCGAGAGGGCAAGACGACAGTTTGGTTATGATCAGGGTGTCCACACTCCTCCTCTTCCTACCTACAGCAGTCATTCTGAGTCATTCTCCGAGGCTTGCGCGAGCTTTACTCTTCAGGGGTTATTCCGCAGGGTCAGTGGTTTGGGTGGTCTCTATGTGCCTACCAGTGATTATCAGCCTTCATTCACTTCATCCTGGTTCCTTCTTTGGCAGCAGCAGGTTCGTCTTATTCAAGAATGTGTAGTTGGCCCTCCTCATGAGACTAACCCCATTAAATATACCAGAGCTCAGTTTTTGGTCAGGCGAACGCAGAAAGAGCCTTGGTTTCTCAGTACCACTTCTACGCCACCCTTGGAGCAGGCCATCCCTATTTTAGTCAAACCTCTCATTGACGAGTCACTTCCGCCTCCGTCGACTGATCTTCCCCTTGTGAAGTCTAAAAGCCAACCGAAAAGCAAAGGGAAGGCGGGCATCTCTACTGCCAGCAAAAGGAAGCATCCTGACACCGATGTTTCCAATTTTGTTCCTGCTACTACTGCTTCTCCTCCTTCTTCTCCTGTGAGGACCCGGGCTGCGAAGAAAAAGAAAGGAAGTGGCGCTGGCATAGCTGCTTCCTCTACGGTGGACCAAGGTTACTCCTCGCCGAGCCTTACTTCCCAGGAGACACGGGTCGCGTCCATTCCTATTGCAGAAGGTACTATATTACAGCCTCCTTTACTTAGTGGAACCAGTTCTTGCGGAGTTCTTTCATCTCCCTCCCCTTCATTGGAAGAGGAACTAGTTGATTATGGAAGCACCCCTTCCTATGACGACCATAGTTCTTCTTCGGGTGATATGGGCGGCCTGGGTTTCCATAGCGAAAGCACTACTGACACTTATACTTTGTTATCAGTCTCCAGAGAGTCTTCTAGCGATGATGAGGCCTCCCGTTCTCCTGGGGGGGTCAGCCCCACCCATCTCCCTTATAGCCAGACTACGCGCCCTGTTACTGTAAGCGTTCTCCCTTCACTTGTCTATATTCTTTTTGCATATGATTTTTCTTTCTTCCCTTCACCATATATATGGATATATTTTCATTTAAAGCATTCGATTATGTTTGTGCAGGCCACTTCCATCGAGGCAGGTGGTTCTCCTCTTCCCTCACTACGACCGACGCCCTTTCAGCGGGAGAGGAACTCCATGCTCATTTCCTCCCGGGGACTGTTTAGAGAGGTTTGCTGTTTCCTCAGTTCATTTAACATCTGTTGTAATTTATTCATCTCCTAACTGCCTTTTGGTTGCGTATACTATCGCTTCCTCGCAGCTTTCGTCCGTGCATTTTACCGTCACTCGGACCACTCCTATGGCTTCCCCTTCTCCTCAGGTATGCCTCGTTATTTTCAAAACTTTCATAGCGTCATTTCCTTTTGTATTCCGTCTTTTTATTTACCCATTTATCATGCGTAGAGAGCTGTGTCTTCGGGCGTTGCCACATTGTCCTCTCTTGTCTCGGCGGTGGGTGCTTCTGCAGCTGAGCCCCTGGAGGCCTCTTCATCTGAGGTAGTACTTATTTTTTTTGAATATTCGTTTCCTCTCCGCAGGAGTCTTAATGGCTCTTGGACTTTCTTCTCAGGAAGGGGCTCCTCCCTTAGCTGGCGTTATCGCCCCGAGTTTATCCTCTTCGGGGAGGATTTCCATCCCTAGGGTCCGCGTATCTATGGACGGCAGACCTTTGGTTCAGGCGATTTCTCGGGGCCCCATATTTACCGTGGCCTCAACCAGAGAGCCCACACTTCAGGTCAGTATTTTCTGTCAAAGGAATGCGATCTCCTTTTCCTCGAACATGCAATAAACAACATATTTTCATTCCTTGCAGGCTATCAGTACAGCCCCTACTGCGCCGACTGTCCTTTTTCGTGCTTCCCCCTTGGATGGGGTTCAGGTATTCTTTTATTTTCTTAGTTCTATTTTCTTATCTGTCCAGCCTGCATATATCGTAGCCCTCTTTTACTTTGTCGCAGTTATCTCTGGGAGCTGTTTCGAGTGCGGCTCCTGCTACTGCCATTTCAGCAGCCCCTATACACGAGCTGGTTTGTCCTGTTGTTGCGCCTCCTCAGGTAACTATCTCTACGGTGCCTGAGGTTGAGGTAGCTTCTTCGGAAGTATTGGTTACCGAGGCAACCTCTTTTGGAGCATCAATCAGTGTTGTTGCCCCTACGGGGGCCCCTGCTCCTCCTTCTATGACCGTTGCGGAGGGCATTGTTCAGGTACCGTGTATAAGACTGGCATACCCCCTCTTTTTACTATTCCCCCTTTCTTTTCTTCTTACGTATACTGTGCAAGCATTCCTACAATACCCTTGTCTCATTGTTTCCAGGTGTGTGAGGATACTCCGGTGACTGTGGAGTCTGGCGGCGGGGCAGCTGTGAGAGAGGTACTAGACTGGCGTACCCCCTCTTTTACTATTCCCCTTTTCTTTTCTTCTTGCGTATACTGTGCAAGCATTCCTATAACACCCTTGTCTCATTGTTTCCAGGTGTGTGAGGATACTCCGGTGACTGTGGAGTCTGGCGGCGGGGCAGCTGTGAGAGAGGTACTAGACTGGCGTACCCCCTCTTTTTACTATTCCCCTTTTCTTTTCTTCTTGCGTATACTGTGCAAGCATTCCTATAACACCCTTGTCTCATTGTTTCCAGGTGTGTGAGGATACTCCGGTGACTGTGGAGTCTGGCAGCGGGGCAGCTGTGAGAGAGGTACTAGACTGGCGTACCCCCTCTTTTTACTATTCCCCTTTTCTTTTCTTCTTGCGTATACTGTGCAAGCATTCCTATAACACCCTTGTCTCATTGTTTCCAGGTGTATGAGGATACTCCGATGACTGTGGAGACTGGTAGTGGGGCAGCTGTGAGAGAGGTACTAGACTGGCGTACCCCCTCTTTTTACTATTCCCCTTTTCTTTTCTTCTTGCGTATACTGTGCAAGCATTCCTATAACACCCTTGTCTCATTGTTTCCAGGTGTATGAGGATACTCCGATGACTGCGGAGACTGGTAGTGGGGCAAGTGCGGAGGGAGATCACAGTTCTGAGTTCACTCCTTTAGTCGGTGATGCTGATTCTGGTGGGGAGTCTTCTTTTCTTCCCTCTGAGGCGGGGTCTCGCCACTCTGAGGGCGATGATGAAACAGATGACGCTGCGACTATTTCTAGTAGGCTATGGCGTGAGGAGCTACCAGGCCGCTTCAGGGTACACGAGCGTCAGCTCTTGGATCTCATCTTGGAGCACCACCCCGAGACGTTCACTTCTCAGAGTATACTCCAGGTTGACAGTCTTACGGCCTTCAACCTGAGGGCTCTTGCCAGCCATGTTCATGAGTTCTTGGCTACCTCCCCTGCTAAGCTGACTAGCTCTTCTATCTTGCTATTCTTGGATGCTCTCCGCGACTTACAGCAGTTCTATCATTTTCGTTTGGATTGGCTTGACGCAGGGGTTCGCCCCTTCCTGAGTGTTCCTTTCCGGAAGATAGTGAGGTTTCACACGTCCCGGCAGTCCAGGGTTGAGCAACGACACGCTGAGGCTACGAGGATCCGGAATCAGATCGCCCTACTGCAGGTGAAGCTTGCCAGACTTGAGTCTGGCGATGAGGAGGATGATGCTAAATCCGTCCGGTTGGAGGAAGAGTTTCTGCGGGAGGCTGGTCCATCATATGCTGGCGCCATCGCGCGCGATGATTTATTTTTTGTGGTTTCTAGCCGATAGGCTACTTCTTGCTTTGTAGTGCTCAGAATTCTATATGTACATCGCTTATCATTCATGTAAGAGACACTTTTTTTGAACGCACCTCTTGTAACTGTGAGGTGTTGGCATGTGACTTTCTTGGGTTGCCCCTCTGTCTGTGGGGGTATTCCTACATATTACTGCTTATAGTCATAGAGGCTGGGTTGGGGAGGAGGGTGACCCCCTCCCCTTTCTGGAAGCCTGATTTTATCATAAAACTATATTAATTTATGTCTGGGGGACTTTGCTCAGTATACTTTCTCTTAGGATGGACTTACCTCCCAAGTGTAGTGAGCAAAGTTCCCGACCTCTCTTTTTTTTTTTACTCTCTTCTAACTTAATAGGGAGCATATATGTATGTATAAATAAGTAAGCGAAATAAACGTCAAAATGATAAAAAACGTTGCTATTTCATTTCTTTTACTTTTGTCTATCGTTTACAGTGTAGTATTGCTTCAAAAAAAAAAAAAAAAAAACTTTTCTGGTGTAGGAGCAATCCTTGACATCCGTTGCCGACATGCAAAATACAAACAAAACTTGTTAGTTGCTACTAAGCATAGTACCTCTTCAGCCACTTGCAGTTGATGGACTGGAGGCAATCACTCTCAGGTTCTGATATCTGGCAGTAGCCCGACTTCCCCACTCCTCTGAAAACAAAAGGGCCTTCCCAGTTAGGTTTGAATTTGGACGCCGACATGCTACGGAGATGGTGGGTTGATGCTCGTAGGACTAGATCTCCCACCTGGAACTCCCTAGGCTTAACCAAATTTTCATAGGCTCTGGACAGTTGCTGAGTGTAGACTTTGAAATTCTCTCTCGCCTTGTCCCTGTGCTCATCTAGTGCCTCCAGCTGCACATGCCTAGGATCTGGAATGAGCCCATTGCTAAGAGAAATTCTGGCCGAAGGTACCGCCAGTTCCACTGGTAGGACAGCTTCGGTCCCATACACTAGAGAGAAGGGAGTGAAACCTGTTGGCTTTCTCTTCGAAGTACGATAGGCCCATAACACCATAGGCAGCTTCTCATCCCATGCCCCCGGCATGTCTTCTAGCATCTTTTTCAGAATATTTATCAGGGTCTTATTAGTAGCTTCCGCCTGGCCATTGCCCTTGGGGTAGGATATGGTTGAGCTACTATGCACAATCTTATACTTGTCCGTGAGGAGGGCCATCTCTTTGCATACAAATTGCTTCCCATTATCCGTTAGGATCACTTTGGGTATACCAAACCTACATATGATATACTCTTTTATAAACTGGGTTACCACTTGGGCAGTGACCCTCCTTAAAGGGATGGCCTCCGCCCATTTGGTATACAATTCTGTAGCCACAATGATAAAGGTCTTGCCATGAGATGCTGGGGCGATCTTACCCACCAGGTCGAACGCCCATGTGTGGAAGGGATAGGGGGTTGCCAAGCTTTGTAGGCTGACGGAGGGAGCGTGCACCATGTTTCCGTGCACCTGGCATGCTCTACACTTTTTCACGTATCCAATGGAGTCAGCCTCCATGGTCGGCCAATAGTATCCCAACGTCATCAGCTGATCATACAGCTTGGCGCCTCCCATGTGGGAGGGCTCATGAGCTTCTTTCAGCACCCTTTCCACTTCCTCTTTGGCTACGCACCTTAACGCCTTCTCATTATACCCTTTCCTATACAGCTCTCCTTTGACCAAGTAGAAACGTGCTACCCTTTTTCTAAGGTAGATTTCATCCGCTCTCTCGGCGGGCAGCTCCTCATTCTTCAGATACGCTAGGTACGGCTGTCTCCAATCTTCGAAGGCTTCCACGAAGTTAGCTTCCGTCGGCTGGTCAAAATTAGCTTGGCACTTTAGACAGCTTTGTTGCAAGCGGGCCGCTTCTACGCTCATGGAGGGCCAAAAATACCCGCTTCGCTGCAGTCTTCCGTAAAGGGGGATATCTGTATCTCCATAGTGCCTCTGGTGCATTTCTATTAACCTCTCTTTGGCTTCCTGCTCCCCTACGCACCGTGCCAGAAACCCTCCGGGACTCTTGAAATAGAGAGTTCCCTGCAGCACATGATAGTTGGCTAACTCCAAAATTTTCATTGCCCCTTCTCTGGTTTCCAGTTGCCTCTCCACCAGACGCCTCCAGTCTTCCGGCTCGTCACTTGGGAATAGGGACTTTACGGTAGTAGGCACTGTTCTCCGCCTAACGGTGATGGTTGCTTCTGACTCCTCCATGTCCAACTTTTGTGCTATGGTGGCGAGCGCGTCAGGGTGCCTGTTCATCGTTCGCGCTTGCCTCTCCACAGTTACTTCCAAGAATTGTCTCAGCAGTCGTTGGATGATGTGTCTGTACGGCGCTAAGTTGGCATGTTTAAGGGAAAACTCTCCATTGACCTGCCTTACTACCAGATTGGAGTCTCCTCGTATACACAGTACCCTGATCCCTCTTCTGAGCGCTTCCAACATCCCTAGAATGAGGGCTTCGTACTCAGCTTCATTATTTGAGCATTTAAAATCTAACTTGAAAGAGAGGGTAATCTTCTCCTTCCCATCTGACAGTATGACGCCAGCCCCACCTGTTCCTTGTGCACTAGAACCATCAAATTCCATAAACCACTTCTTCACCTCCTCCGCCATGCATGCTTGGAAACTTTCTCCGGGTAGCTCTTCACTAGGTGGTTCGAAAACCCCACTCGGGAAGTGGGCCAGCAGATCTGCTACCGCCTGGCTCTTGATGGCTTTAGGTACTACGCACTTTAGATCATACTCTGACAAAATCAAAAACCACCTTGCTGCTCGTCCCACGAGTATAGTCCGCGCGAGGAGGTACTTGATGGGATCGCACTTAGTGATTATGTGAATGGTGAAGGCTAAAAGGTAGTGTCTCAACTTCTGGGCTACAAATACCAGCGCCAGGCAGTGCCTCTCAACGCTGGTGTATCTCGATTCTGTCCCGGATATTACTCTTGATAGGTAGTAAACCGGCCTTTCCATTCCTTCCTTCTCTTGCGCCAAGAGGGCCCCTATCGACCTCTCTGTAGAAGTGAGGTAGAGCAGTAGTGGCGCTCCGGCTTCGGGGGGAATCATCGTGGACGGAGAGGCTAGGATTTCTTTAATCTTTCTGAACGCACTCTCTTGCCTCTCTCCCCAAACCCACTTGGCTTTGTCTTTTAGTAGAGGCGCGAATGGATGAGTTACTTCTGCCAACGCAGGTATAAACCTCCGCAGGTAAGATACCTTTCCCAGGAAGCTCTTAAGTTGTCTCTGACTCTTGGGCGGTGGCATCATCAGAATGGCTTTCATCTTCTCTGCATCCACTTGCACCCCTTGTCTATTTACCACAAAACCTAAGAATTTCCCTGCAGTAACCCCAAAGGCACACTTTGAGGGGTTCATTCTCATCTTATACCGACGACACCTCTCGAATACTCTCCTGAGATCTTGAATGTGCTTGCTTTCTTTCCTAGACTTCACCACCAAATCATCCACATAGAATTCTAGTATGTCATGAAATAAGTCGTGAAAGATTGCCATCATGGTCCGCTGGTATGTGGCCCCAGCGTTCTTCAATCCGAAGGGCATGACTGTATAGTGAAAGTTCCCTAACGGCGTGCGGAAGGCAGTCTTCTCTGCGTCGGCGGGGTCCATCTTAATCTGGTTATATCCAACATACCCGTCCATGAAGCTATACATCTCATGTCCCGCGGTGGAATCCACTAAGCTATCTATGCTGGGTAGTGGGAATTCATCCTTAGGACACGCCCTATTCAAGTCGCGAAAGTCTACACAGATTCTGATTTGGGTCTTATCTTTCTTTGCCACTGGCACTATGCTGGACAGCCATATGGGGTGCTGAATAGGCTTGATGAACCCTGCCGCTAACAATTTCTCCACCTCAGCCTTTATTTTTAAATCAAGGTCTGCTTTATATGTGCGTGTGGCTTGCCTTACCGGAAGGGCGTTGGGAAGGATGTTCAATCTATGAGAGCTCACTTCTGCGTCTATTCCCGGCATCTCCGTGTACTTCCAAGCAAATACATCAGTGAACTCCTTAAGTAGCTCAATGAGCTCTTCCCTCTGCTTCGGTTCCAGGCACTTGGAAATTAGGATGGGTCTACTCTCGCCCTCTTCCGACCCCAACTTGATTTCCTCTAACTCCTGCAGCTGCTCTCTGGGTCCGTCTTGCATGCACTCCGGCGCCTCTTCTGGTTCTTCCACATGCTCAACAATATGGGATTCATCAACAATAAAACACTCGGGCGCCGGGTCGATGCTCTCGTCCCAGAACATCGCCCGCGCAGACCGTTATAAACGGTAAATGACTTTTCCATTGGGCAAAACCACTTTCTTGCAAGTTCGAGGAGGCCTAGCTACCTCATCTACCTTCCTCTTGCCTTTTTCTATGTGGGGAATTATTCTTTCCCCTAGACGATCATGAACGGATTTTTTCTGCGGGACCCTTCCCTCAGCTATCTCGCTTCCTGCTAGCTTTCTCGTAGAGACCTTTCTTTCCTCGTCCAACTCGGTGTAAAAGGCGGCATCTACCAGGTGGGCCTCCTCAACTGCGAAGGGTCTCTGCGTGGCCTTGATCACTATCTCTGCACCTCTAATATTTGCCTTCGCGCACTGATGGTAGGTGGAAGGCACTACGCCATGAGTGTGCATCCACACCCTTCCAATGAGTAATTGGTAGCTGGTGTCAGCGTTAATAACATGAAATTTGATGTGGGAGGTGAAATTTCCCAACTTAATTCCCACATTCACATATCCGATTGACTGCATTCCGGCGTTGTCGAATCCGGAGATTACTAGCGGTACCGGGACCACCTTCTCCTGGTCAATTCCCGTTTCATATAACGTACTGATGGGCATAATGTTAATGGATGCTCCTCCATCCATCAACGCCCTAGGAAACGAGACTCCATTAATTATGGCTGTGACGTATAACGGACGATTGTGGAAGTAAGGCACTGCCCTATCCGCTTCTGAAAACACCACTTCAGAGGTATACTTCTTAATCATCCTTCCCATTGGCCCCTGCCAATTTAGCGAAGGGTCTCCATGCTGCTGCACCGCCTCCAAGACTTTCCTCGTGATGGACACCCTCGTGTCGTACTTCACCCCTATCTGGTCGAAAAACCACTTGAACTTGGGGCTCCTTGCTATGGCCTCACATTCAGAATCTAAGTCTACCTCGTACGTCTGGGCACTGCAAACATACTCCGCTTCAGAGGTCCCTCCCTTGTCTAGAGCGAGGATGACGTCTACCTCGCCTTCTGAGAGACCGACTTCCTCAGCTTCCCCGCTCCCGCTTTCATACACCGGAGTGAAGAACCACTCCTCTTACTTTCTTTCCAGCTGAAGTCTGCTTAGTGACAGATTTTCTAACTCCTCGCATAACTGCTCGCCGTCCTCCCGTTTCGCAAGACTTCTCGCAGCTTCTTCGTCATAGGCAACTACCATGTTGGCAGTTCCAAAATGATGCGTAGGGAGGGGGTTCTCGTTAACGTCCACGGGGGGTATCTGCAAGGTACCTCTGGCCATCTGCTCACCAATGATCCTTCTCAAGTAGTAACAATCTTTGGTAGAGTGCTGCACTCGTTGGTGCAATTCGCAGTACTTCGGGTTGGCCTTGTCAGCTGCAGTGGGGGTCTCTACTTTTAGGTTGGGGGGTCCTGTTACGCCTTCTCGCACCAGGGTGCGGTAACAATCCATGGCCTCCGCTACGCTGCACGGTAGTGGCGGCGGGACATCCTCCCCGAACTTTCTCTTGTTACCGGGACTGTCAGTCCTGGCCCCGGGACCTCCCTTCTTCCCTTTGTTACTCCCGTCCACATAGTTAACCGCCTGCCTCCTCGTAACTTGAAACCTCCCGGGAGTCGGTGGAACTTGTGTCCTCCAACCCGGGGTTCTCGGTTTGATTATCATAGCGATATTGCTGGCAGCCCTGGTGAATTCTCTGAAAGTACCATCTCTAGTTTCGTTGATCAAATGCAGCTTGTACTCTTCCGAGAGTCCTTCCACACATATTTGTAGCAACCTGGCCTCCGCCACGTCCTCGTGAACATCTAAGGCCCTCTCGCGAAATCGCTTGATGTAGTGCATCAATTCCTCTCCTGGCTTCTGGACCTCTTGCGCCAGGTGCCTCAGTGTAAATTCATCCTCCGCTACAAAAAACTTCTGGAGAAACTGCCTGTGCATCTCTTCCCAACTAGGGACACTGTTAGGCGCCAAGTGGGAATACCATGTATAGGCTTTCCCAATGAGAGTTTTAGAGAACTCTCTCAATCTCAGGCTCTTGTCTCCAGCGTGTACTCCCAGGTACTCGACGAACCTCTTCACGTGTTCTCGAGGGTTCTCCCCCCTACCGCCAAACTTGATAAATTTTGGTGGAATATACCCCTCAGGGTATGGCTTCTCACTTACTTCCTGTGGATAGGGGTCTTGTAATTCCTCGTATAGGTAGGAACCCTCTCTTTGAGAGGAGGAGAGGAGCTTCCTCACTTCTTCCATAGTAACAGCCTTGGAGGGTGATTCCTCCAAACATGTGGTTTTAGGAACTGGAGAACCTGTTGGCGCCAGGACATGCTCCGGCGCCGCCTTCCGAGACGGAATCGTCTCTGCCGGAATCGTAATAGGAGTGGCTACCCCTCCAGAAGGGGCAGCAGCAGGTGTCACACAACCTTGACCCAAGTTTGATAGATCCACGTTGTTTTGCTTTAAAAAGTCAAAAAACATTGCCATAAGGTTCATACCTGCCATTGGAGCCACTGCTGGCAAACTGGTCTGGCCTCCCTGAGGCGCTGGCGCCTTGGCTCCGATCACCACCACGTCTTCCTGAGTAGTCTGGTCACTGTGAGCTCCATTACCGGATGGAATGTCCTCAAAAACCAACTGCTTGGAGACATTGAAACCTTCTTTGTCCATGGAAATGAGAATACCTCCCCAGCAGAGTCGCCAAATGTAGGAGGGTAGTGAGACTGGGGTCTATGAATAACTGGAAAGGGTGAGGCGTGACCCACTCCAATGGACACTGTCTGCAAGTCTTCAAGGTCTCCTGGTGCAACTTCTGAAGAAAACTTCTCCTTCTGGTAACAATGGAACTCAAGCTTCAACTCACTCCCTGCAAGAAGATGAACTTTCACAGCAAAAATAGCAATTTTCTCAAGGGAAACACCTGAGAGTGATGGCTGTCAGTGGGGAGTGAAGGAACAAGGCACTCAACACTAAGAGAATGAGCAGGGAGAGAATACTAGGTAGGTCTGGTGATATTTTAGCAGAGTAACAGTGCAATTTTTCTTATCTCTCTTTTGACCTTGCCCAGGGGTCTATTTATACATGGGCGTAAGGGGTGAGCTGGCGATTTTGGGCGCCAAAATTGAGAGAGTTGGTGGGGAACAATGTCTGAAGTGTACCATTTGTCCCTACCTGCAGGCAGCTGCCTGTCCCCTCTGCAGGCGCCACCTGGCGCCGACCAAAACTCAAAAAGCACATATGTCCCCTAATGGAGACAAAATAGCAGATTTGGTAGTTATCTTTTGAAACGGTAACTTGTGGTGCAATTTTGCAAATCTTTGAGAGAGGGGACCTTAAGGCCTCACTCCCTCTAAAAGTGTTATTTTTCTTGAGAGAGACCTCGAGGACCCCCTCTTCTGGAAAAGTCATTTTTCTTGTAAAGAGTTTATTTCTTGTGAGTAGCCAACTCTTTGGCCACTTACTTCATTTATGACTAAGTGTGCAGTGTGCGTAGCCTCGAGTGGCTTCTGGGTCTTCCTACTAGTATTCTCTCAATCCTATAGTGCTAAGTGGTTGAGCTTGCTCAACATACCTTGTCCCTCACCCGCCAAGCCAAAACTCCCAGGAGGTCCCGACGCGCCTGTTCGAGCCCTGCTTGCTCGACTGGGCAACCTGTGCAAGAAAGTAAAGTGTTAGTACTGTTGTTTATTTAGAGCCTGCTGTTTCATGATGGAAACTCCTGTAGCAACGCTTCTCGAATAACGTTTCTGTAGTACGATTGTGGTGGCGCTGATGCTTGAAGCGGCGCCGACCCTTGTCCTGGCGCCATTGCTCGGAGTGGCGCTGATGCTGTGAGGCGGCGCCGACCCTTGTTGCGGCGCCGACGCTCGAAGTGGCGTTGACGCTTGAAGTGGTGCTGACGCCCGAGGTAGCGCTAATGCTTGAATCGATGCTGATATGTGAGGCGGCGCCGACCCTTGTCCTGGCGCCGACGCTCGAAGTGGCGCCGACGCTCGAAGTGGCGCTGACGCGTGAGGCGGCGCCGACCCTTATCCCGGCGCCGATGCTCGAAATGGTGCCGACGCTCGAAATGGCGCTGACGCTTGAGGTAGCGCTGATGCTTGAACCGGCGCTGACAGGTGAGGCGGCGCCGACCCTTGTTGCGGCGCCGACGCTCGAAGTGGCGCTGACGCCTGAGGTAGCGTTGAGGCTTGAATCCGTGCTGACAGGTGAGGCGGCGCCGACCCTTGTTGTGGCGCCGACGCTCGAAGTGGCGCCGACCCTTGTCCCGGCGCCGACGCTCGAAATGGCGCTGACGCTTGAGGTAGCGCTGATGCTTGAACCGGCGCTGACAGGTGAGGCGGCGCCGACGCTCGAAGTGGCGCTGACGCCTGAGGTAGCGCCGAGGCTTGAATCCGCGCTGACAGGTGAGGCGGCGCCGACCCTTGTTGTGGCGCCGACGCTCGAAGTGGCGCCGACCCTTGTCCCGGCGTCGACGCTCGAAACGGCGCTGACGCTCGAGGTAGCGCTGATGCTTGAACCGGCGCTGACAGGTGAGGCGGCGCCGACCCTTGTTGCGGCGCCGACGCTCGAAGTGGCGCTGACGCCTGAGGTAGTGCCGAGGCTTGAATCCGTGCTGACAGGTGAGGCGGCGCCGACCCTTGTTGTGGTGCCGACGCTCGAAGTGGCGCCGACCCTTGTCCCGGCGGCGACGCTCGAAGTGGCGCTGACGCTCGAAATGGCGCTGACGCTTGAGGTGGCGCCGACACTCGAAGTGGCGTTGACGCCCGAGGTAGCGCTGACCCTTGCGGTGGCGTAGGGACTCGCCGCGGTGCTGAAACTTGCGGTGGCTTTTGGACTTCTGGGTGGCCTCGCGGGTACCTCTCGGATGTTATTTAATAAAAAAAAAGCATATTTATTTTATTTTGCTTTTTTTTCTGTTTATAACACCCTTCTACATTAGCCCCTCGTGCAAAGATTTTTTGGTTGGGTAGACTAAAAAAACTTTGTACGCTATAAATCTGGTATCAACAATTATATATATATATGTATATATATATATATATTTTTTTTTTCTGAGGGATCCTAGGATCATTAAATTCTGTGTCCCTCTATCCGAGGTATTTAATTTTTTGAGAACCCACGCGTCAGTGTGGGAACTGTCACCCCATCATTTGGAAAAAAAAATCATCAACTTTTGGCCTTCCTGCACGTTTTTCCATTTTGGTGAAAAAAAACATAAGCCCCTTATCTTGGAGTCCTTCATCTTCTTCAACCAAACATAAGCATCTTTGGGTTTGTAGTGAGAGAAAGTGAGAGAGGGATTCTTTTAAAACCCCATAGCCACCCATCTCCTTTTTTCTCTAACCTTCCCAAATATCATACCCTCTCATCCATGGATTCCCAACTAAAGAATGTGTCTCCCAATGTAAGCAACTCTAAAACCCCCAACATCCCAAACTCTATACCCTCCTTGTCAACTGTTTCTAATGATTCCAGGGCTGAAATACCCACCGTCGGCGGTCCCTCATTCCGCCCGACGAGCGGCGTCGATGTGCTATCCTCGGAACCCGCCTCTTCATATTTTGGGTCGAGGACCCTCGTGGGTTCCTCGCCCTTGATCTTGGCGTACGCGGGTATTGACTTGGGTTATTCAGCAGGGGACATCTCGCCCGAGGCTCCGCCAATGGCGGGGGATATCTCAAGCATGGGGTCGGGTTTTATGGCTGAGACGGTTACTAAAAAGATTTCCCCCGCGGAGAGAGGTATTTCGAGCAATGTTGTCGGCGAGAACCCGGGGCGGACGATTCTCTCGTCCTCGGGTCTCTCGCCTGCTGATTTGGGCTCCGAAATCTTGGTTCGAGAGGTTCATCCATTACATGTGCATAAGGATATCTCGCGCGGCATCGTTAACGAGGGCCCGGGGCGAGCGGTATTCTCGTCCGTGGGTCTCTCGTCCCATTTTATTGCGCACGAGGAGCGTGGGATCTCGGCTGGGGCTGCTCCGACCGCCGAGGGTCTCGCGTCAAGCTCCACTAATGCTGCCGCGCAGCCCGCGGTATCTGTTTCTGCAGATTTTGGGCCGAGAACCCTCACGGATTCCTCGCCCTTCCCGTCGCCACCTGCGGGGGGTCTCGAGAGGCAGTCTTCCACGGCACGAAGGGTCTCGCGCGGAGACCTCTTGTCATTTGAGAGGCTCGCGCCCATTTGTAATGTTGATGAGGAGCGCGAGGTCTCGGCTGAAAATGTTCCGGTAGCTAAGGGTCTCGCGCCTGTTTCTGTTGTGCGCGAGGAGCATGAGGTTCTGACCGAGGATACTTTGACAACTAAGGGTCTCACGCCTGTTTTTGTTGTGCGCGAGGAGCATGAGGTTCTGACCGAGGATATTTTGACAGCTAAGGGTCTCGCGCCCGACTTCATTGTGCGCGAGAAGCGTGGGGTCTCGACAAGTATTAGTGCGGGCGCCATCACTTCGCCCTCGGATGTCCCGACACCTTTGACTGTTTCTGAGATGGGTACTTCCACTTATGGCACTTCAATACTTGGTCTCGCATCCACAGGTCTCTCGTTTGTGGAAGGGGGTGTATCGACCTTTCGTCACTTCAGGGGTTCCGTGACCCAGGGTGTCTCGACGACTATTAGTGTTACGGAGAGCATGCCACTGACCAGGGGCTTTTCCTATGATTATGATGGGGTTTCCTCTACTTCTTTTTTCGCGACAAAGGACCCCGGGGGTCCTTCGCTCGGAGTCCCCACTGGGGTGAGTTCTTTTCTTGAGCCACTGGCTCTGGGTGGTTCATCAGCTACGCCTACTTCCTCTCAGGCATGGAAGGATTATAAGCACATTCGTCAAGGGCGGGACTTCGGTATTTATCGCCGTGCTCCCTTTTTTGGTCCTGCTGACAGTTTCATGACTTCACTTTCCGACTTTGGGGAAAAATTTTCGGGTGCTGTTCTCGATCGGTCTCATGTGGGGTTAACTGAGTCTGCTGATCTTCCTACTATTTCTCCGGATTCAATTCTCCGAATCCGAGTTGACCGAGGCGACTTTCCCTATTCCAACGTTGAGGTTAAAACCCCCGGAGGACCTACAGAGGAGTGGGCCAGTTGGGTTGACTACGTTCTGAGCGTTCCTGATTACGTGGCTATTCTCAGGGAGGTGGGGCTCTTCACCGCCGTCAGCAGTCTGAAGTCCTGCACCCTCTTTAAACATGGTTCTTCGCTCAATCTCTTATTGTCCCGGTGGAGTATGGAGTCTCACACCTTTGTTACGGGCTGGGGAGAATTTACTGTTACTCTCGAAGATATATGTGAGTTGTACGCCCTTCCTTTCTTTGGGCAACAGGTCTTTACTGATGACTGCGAGGACTCCCTAGAGCAGGAGTTGGTGGGGGAGTTACGGTCATCTCTCGGGGAGTGCTCGAGATATGTGGCCATAAATGTAACGGGTCATTCCAAGCATTCCTTTGCCAAATGGCAAAGATATTGGTTCAGAGACTTTGAGCAGTTGCCAAAGGGGGAGACTTCTCGTGCAGCGCCCAGATCCCAGGATGGTCCTAAGCTTCACTCTCCTGCACATTTAGCCGCTTTCCTTGTTACGTTCCTGACTCGGTTCCTTCTTCCAGGTAAGCCTGAAGACTATCCCCGCGAACTTCTTTTTAGGTTGGCTGTGCGATTGTCTCGCGGTAGACCAGTACCCATAGCTGCCCTGACCTTGGGTTCTCTTTACACCTGGATAGACCGAGCACACATAGATGTAGAGAGGTCCTGCGGTCGGTATGATGTTGCTAATCATGTCAACGGCCCTTTCTTGATGGCCTTTTTGTTTGAGCATTTCCCCCACTTTACTTCAGGGGCTCACGCTTGTCATAGCGACGCTGCGAGGCTTCTTCGGTGGCATAAGAAAACTCCCAAGCAGTCTTTGGGAATGTTGATTGATGATATCGAGGAATTTCAGTTTCGGCCTTATACCAAGCGCCCAGGGGGTACTTTCAGCTGGCTTTCTTTCCCTGGTGATGGTGGAACCTTCTATTGTCCTTCCGCAGTGGGGTCAGTTTCCACGTGTCCCCATATTAATGTGATGACGATGCTCTTACCATGTCACCTTCCTTCTTGGACCGAGTTAGGCCCCCGTGCTGAATTTTACCATTCCGAGAGGGCAAGACGACAGTTTGGTTATGATCAGGGTGTCCACACTCCTCCTCTTCCTACCTACAGCAGTCATTCTGAGTCATTCTCCGAGGCTTGCGCGAGCTTTACTCTTCAGGGGTTATTCCGCAGGGTCAGTGGTTTGGGTGGTCTCTATGTGCCTACCAGTGATTATCAGCCTTCATTCACTTCATCCTGGTTCCTTCTTTGGCAGCAGCAGGTTCGTCTTATTCAAGAATGTGTAGTTGGCCCTCCTCATGAGACTAACCCCATTAAATATACCAGAGCTCAGTTTTTGGTCAGGCGAACGCAGAAAGAGCCTTGGTTTCTCAGTACCACTTCTACGCCACCCTTGGAGCAGGCCATCCCTATTTTAGTCAAACCTCTCATTGACGAGTCACTTCCGCCTCCGTCGACTGATCTTCCCCTTGTGAAGTCTAAAAGCCAACCGAAAAGCAAAGGGAAGGCGGGCATCTCTACTGCCAGCAAAAGGAAGCATCCTGACACCGATGTTTCCAATTTTGTTCCTGCTACTACTGCTTCTCCTCCTTCTTCTCCTGTGAGGACCCGGGCTGCGAAGAAAAAGAAAGGAAGTGGCGCTGGCATAGCTGCTTCCTCTACGGTGGACCAAGGTTACTCCTCGCCGAGCCTTACTTCCCAGGAGACACGGGTCGCGTCCATTCCTATTGCAGAAGGTACTATATTACAGCCTCCTTTACTTAGTGGAACCAGTTCTTGCGGAGTTCTTTCATCTCCCTCCCCTTCATTGGAAGAGGAACTAGTTGATTATGGAAGCACCCCTTCCTATGACGACCATAGTTCTTCTTCGGGTGATATGGGCGGCCTGGGTTTCCATAGCGAAAGCACTACTGACACTTATACTTTGTTATCAGTCTCCAGAGAGTCTTCTAGCGATGATGAGGCCTCCCGTTCTCCTGGGGGGGTCAGCCCCACCCATCTCCCTTATAGCCAGACTACGCGCCCTGTTACTGTAAGCGTTCTCCCTTCACTTGTCTATATTCTTTTTGCATATGATTTTTCTTTCTTCCCTTCACCATATATATGGATATATTTTCATTTAAAGCATTCGGTTATGTTTGTGCAGGCCACTTCCATCGAGGCAGGTGGTTCTCCTCTTCCCTCACTACGACCGACGCCCTTTCAGCGGGAGAGGAACTCCATGCTCATTTCCTCCCGGGGACTGTTTAGAGAGGTTTGCTGTTTCCTCAGTTCATTTAACATCTGTTGTAATTTATTCATCTCCTAACTGCCTTTTGGTTGCGTATACTGTCGCTTCCTCGCAGCTTTCGTCCGTGCATTTTACCGTCACTCGGACCACTCCTATGGCTTCCCCTTCTCCTCAGGTATGCCTCGTTATTTTCAAAACTTTCATAGCGTCATTTCCTTTTGTATTCCGTCTTTTTATTTACCCATTTATCATGCGTAGAGAGCTGTGTCTTCGGGCGTTGCCACATTGTCCTCTCTTGTCTCGGCGGTGGGTGCTTCTGCAGCTGAGCCCCTGGAGGCCTCTTCATCTGAGGTAGTACTTATTTTTTTTGAATATTCGTTTCCTCTCCGCAGGAGTCTTAATGGCTCTTGGACTTTCTTCTCAGGAAGGGGCTCCTCCCTTAGCTGGCGTTATCGCCCCGAGTTTATCCTCTTCGGGGAGGATTTCCATCCCTAGGGTCCGCGTATCTATGGACGGCAGACCTTTGGTTCAGGCGATTTCTCGGGGCCCCATATTTACCGTGGCCTCAACCAGAGAGCCCACACTTCAGGTCAGTATTTTCTGTCAAAGGAATGGGATCTCCTTTTCCTCGAACATGCAATAAACAACATATTTTCATTCCTTGCAGGCTATCAGTACAGCCCCTACTGCGCCGACTGTCCTTTTTCGTGCTTCCCCCTTGGATGGGGTTCAGGTATTCTTTTATTTTCTTAGTTCTATTTTCTTATCTGTCCAGCCTGCATATATCGTAGCCCTCTTTTACTTTGTCGCAGTTATCTCTGGGAGCTGTTTCGAGTGCGGCTCCTGCTACTGCCATTTCAGCAGCCCCTATACACGAGCTGGTTTGTCCTGTTGTTGCGCCTCCTCAGGTAGCTATCTCTACGGTGCCTGAGGTTGAGGTAGCTTCTTCGGAAGTATTGGTTACCGAGGCAACCTCTTTTGGAGCATCAATCAGTGTTGTTGCCCCTACGGGGGCCCCTGCTCCTCCTTCTATGACCGTTGCGGAGGGCATTGTTCAGGTACCGTGTATAAGACTGGCATACCCCCTCTTTTTACTATTCCCCCTTTCTTTTCTTCTTGCGTATACTGTGCAAGCATTCCTACAATACCCTTGTCTCATTGTTTCCAGGTGTGTGAGGATACTCCGGTGACTGTGGAGTCTGGCGGCGGGGCAGCTGTGAGAGAGGTACTAGACTGGCGTACCCCCTCTTTTACTATTCCCCTTTTCTTTTCTTCTTGCGTATACTGTGCAAGCATTCCTATAACACCCTTGTCTCATTGTTTCCAGGTGTGTGAGGATACTCCGGTGACTGTGGAGTCTGGCGGCGGGGCAGCTGTGAGAGAGGTACTAGACTGGCGTACCCCCTCTTTTTACTATTCCCCTTTTCTTTTCTTCTTGCGTATACTGTGCAAGCATTCCTATAACACCCTTGTCTCATTGTTTCCAGGTGTGTGAGGATACTCCGGTGACTGTGGAGTCTGGCAGCGGGGCAGCTGTGAGAGAGGTACTAGACTGGCGTACCCCCTCTTTTTACTATTCCCCTTTTCTTTTCTTCTTGCGTATACTGTGCAAGCATTCCTATAACACCCTTGTCTCATTGTTTCCAGGTGTATGAGGATACTCCGGTGACTGTGGAGTCTGGCAGCGGGGCAGCTGTGAGAGAGGTACTAGACTGGCGTACCCCCTCTTTTTACTATTCCCCTTTTCTTTTCTTCTTGCGTATACTGTGCAAGCATTCCTATAACACCCTTGTCTCATTGTTTCTAGGTGTATGAGGATACTCCGATGACTGTGGAGACTGGTAGTGGGGCAGCTGTGAGAGAGGTACTAGACTGGCGTACCCCCTCTTTTTACTATTCCCCTTTTCTTTTCTTCTTGCGTATACTGTGCAAGCATTCCTATAACACCCTTGTCTCATTGTTTCCAGGTGTATGAGGATACTCCGATGACTGTGGAGACTGGTAGTGGGGCAGCTGTGAGAGAGGTACTAGACTGGCGTACCCCCTCTTTTTACTATTCCCCTTTTCTTTTCTTCTTGCGTATACTGTGCAAGCATTCCTATAACACCCTTGTCTCATTGTTTCCAGGTGTATGAGGATACTCCGATGACTGCGGAGACTGGTAGTGGGGCAAGTGCGGAGGGAGATCACAGTTCTGAGTTCACTCCTTTAGTCGGTGATGCTGATTCTGGTGGGGAGTCTTCTTTTCTTCCCTCTGAGGCGGGGTCTCGCCACTCTGAGGGCGATGATGAAACAGAGGACGCTGCGACTATTTCTAGTAGGCTATGGCGTGAGGAGCTACCAGGCCGCTTCAGGGTACACGAGCGTCAGCTCTTGGATCTCATCTTGGAGCACCACCCCGAGACGTTCACTTCTCAGAGTATACTCCAGGTTGACAGTCTTACGGCCTTCAACCTGAGGGCTCTTGCCAGCCATGTTCATGAGTTCTTGGCTACCTCCCCTGCTAAGCTGACTAGCTCTTCTATCTTGCTATTCTTGGATGCTCTCCGCGACTTACAGCAGTTCTATCATTTTCGTTTGGATTGGCTTGACGCAGGGGTTCGCCCCTTCCTGAGTGTTCCTTTCCGGAAGATAGTGAGGTTTCACACGTCCCGGCAGTCCAAGGTTGAGCAACGACACGCTGAGGCTACGAGGATCCGGAATCAGATCGCCCTACTGCAGGTGAAGCTTGCCAGACTTGAGTCTGGCGATGAGGAGGATGATGCTAAATCCGTCCGGTTGGAGGAAGAGTTTCTGCGGGAGGCTGGTCCGTCATATGCTGGCGCCATCGCGCGCGATGATTTATTTTTTGTGGTTTCTAGCCGATAGGCTACTTCTTGCTTTGTAGTGCTCAGAATTCTATATGTACATCGCTTATCATTCATGTATGAGACACTTTTTTTGAACGCACCTCTTGTAACTGTGAGGTGTTGGCATGTGACTTTCTTGGGTTGCCCCTCTGTCTGTGGGGGTATTCCTACATATTACTGCTTATAGTCATAGAGGCTGGGTTGGGGAGGAGGGTGACCCCCTCCCCTTTCTGGAAGCCTGATTTTATCATAAAACTATATTAATTTATGTCTGGGGGACTTTGCTCAGTATACTTTCTCTTAGGATGGACTTACCTCCCAAGTGTAGTGAGCAAAGTTCCCGACCTCTCTTTTTTTTTTTACTCTCTTCTAACTTAATAGGGAGCATATATGTATGTATAAATAAGTAAGCGAAATAAACGTCAAAATGATAAAAAACGTTGCTATTTCATTTCTTTTACTTTTGTCTATCGTTTACAGTGTAGTATTGCTTCAAAAAAAAAAAAAAAAAAACTTTTCTGGTGTAGGAGCAATCCTTGACATCCGTTGCCGACATGCAAAATATAAACAAAACTTGTTAGTTGCTACTAAGCATAGTACCTCTTCAGCCACTTGCAGTTGATGGACTGGAGGCAATCACTCTCAGGTTCTGATATCTGGCAGTAGCCCGACTTCCCCACTCCTCTGACAACAAAAGGGCCTTCCCAGTTAGGTTTGAATTTGGACGCCGACATGCTACGGAGATGGTGGGTTGATGCTCGTAGGACTAGATCTCCCACCTGGAACTCCCTAGGCTTAACCAAATTTTCATAGGCTCTGGACAGTTGCTGAGTGTAGACTTTGAAATTCTCTCTCGCCTTGTCCCTGTGCTCATCTAGTGCCTCCAGCTGCACATGCCTAGGATCTGGAATGAGCCCATTGCTAAGAGAAATTCTGGCCGAAGGTACCGCCAGTTCCACTGGTAGGACAGCTTCGGTCCCATACACTAGAGAGAAGGGAGTGAAACCTGTTGGCTTTCTCTTCGAAGTACGATAGGCCCATAACACCATAGGCAGCTTCTCATCCCATGCCCCCGGCATGTCTTCTAGCATCTTTTTCAGAATATTTATCAGGGTCTTATTAGTAGCTTCCGCCTGGCCATTGCCCTTGGGGTAGGATATGGTTGAGCTACTATGCACAATCTTATACTTGTCCGTGAGGAGGGCCATCTCTTTGCATACAAATTGCTTCCCATTATCCGTTAGGATCACTTTGGGTATACCAAACCTACATATGATATACTCTTTTATAAACTGGGTTACCACTTGGGCAGTGACCCTCCTTAAAGGGATGGCCTCCGCCCATTTGGTATACAATTCTGTAGCCACAATGATAAAGGTCTTGCCATGAGATGCTGGGGCGATCTTACCCACCAGGTCGAACGCCCATGTGTGGAAGGGATAGGGGGTTGCCAAGCTTTGTAGGCTGACGGAGGGAGCGTGCACCATGTTTCCGTGCACCTGGCATGCTCTACACTTTTTCACGTATCCAATGGAGTCAGCCTCCATGGTCGGCCAATAGTATCCCAACGTCATCAGCTGATCATACAGCTTGGCGCCTCCCATGTGGGAGGGCTCATGAGCTTCTTTCAGCACCCTTTCCACTTCCTCTTTGGCTACGCACCTTAACGCCTTCTCATTATACCCTTTCCTATACAGCTCTCCTTTGACCAAGTAGAAACGTGCTACCCTTTTTCTAAGGTAGATTTCATCCGCTCTCTCGGCGGGCAGCTCCTCATTCTTCAGATACGCTAGGTACGGCTGTCTCCAATCTTCGAAGGCTTCCACGAAGTTAGCTTCCGTCGGCTGGTCAAAATTAGCTTGGCACTTTAGACAGCTTTGTTGCAAGCGGGCCGCTTCTACGCTCATGGAGGGCCAAAAATACCCGCTTCGCTGCAGTCTTCCGTAAAGGGGGATATCTGTATCTCCATAGTGCCTCTGGTGCATTTCTATTAACCTCTCTTTGGCTTCCTGCTCCCCTACGCACCGTGCCAGAAACCCTCCGGGACTCTTGAAATAGAGAGTTCCCTGCAGCACATGATAGTTGGCTAACTCCAAAATTTTCATTGCCCCTTCTCTGGTTTCCAGTTGCCTCTCCACCAGACGCCTCCAGTCTTCCGGCTCGTCACTTGGGAATAGGGACTTTACGGTAGTAGGCACTGTTCTCCGCCTAACGGTGATGGTTGCTTCTGACTCCTCCATGTCCAACTTTTGTGCTATGGTGGCGAGCGCGTCAGGGTGCCTGTTCATCGTTCGCGCTTGCCTCTCCACAGTTACTTCCAAGAATTGTCTCAGCAGTCGTTGGATGATGTGTCTGTACGGCGCTAAGTTGGCATGTTTAAGGGAAAACTCTCCATTGACCTGCCTTACTACCAGATTGGAGTCTCCTCGTATACACAGTACCCTGATCCCTCTTCTGAGCGCTTCCAACATCCCTAGAATGAGGGCTTCGTACTCAGCTTCATTATTTGAGCATTTAAAATCTAACTTGAAAGAGAGGGTAATCTTCTCCTTCCCATCTGACAGTATGACGCCAGCCCCACCTGTTCCTTGTGCACTAGAACCATCAAATTCCATAAACCACTTCTTCACCTCCTCCGCCATGCATGCTTGGAAACTTTCTCCGGGTAGCTCTTCACTAGGTGGTTCGAAAACCCCACTCGGGAAGTGGGCCAGCAGATCTGCTACCGCCTGGCTCTTGATGGCTTTAGGTACTACGCACTTTAGATCATACTCTGACAAAATCAAAAACCACCTTGCTGCTCGTCCCACGAGTATAGTCCGCGCGAGGAGGTACTTGATGGGATCGCACTTAGTGATTATGTGAATGGTGAAGGCTAAAAGGTAGTGTCTCAACTTCTGGGCTACAAATACCAGCGCCAGGCAGTGCCTCTCAACGCTGGTGTATCTCGATTCTGTCCCGGATATTACTCTTGATAGGTAGTAAACCGGCCTTTCCATTCCTTCCTTCTCTTGCGCCAAGAGGGCCCCTATCGACCTCTCTGTAGAAGTGAGGTAGAGCAGTAGTGGCGCTCCGGCTTCGGGGGGAATCATCGTGGACGGAGAGGCTAGGATTTCTTTAATCTTTCTTAACGCACTCTCTTGCCTCTCTCCCCAAACCCACGTGGCTTTGTCTTTTAGTAGAGGCGCGAACGGATGAGTTACTTCTGCCAACGCAGGTATAAACCTCCGCAGGTAAGATACCTTTCCCAGGAAGCTCTTAAGTTGTCTCTGACTCTTGGGCGGTGGCATCATCAGAATGGCTTTCATCTTCTCTGCATCCACTTGCACCCCTTGTCTATTTACCACAAAACCTAAGAATTTCCCTGCAGTAACCCCAAAGGCACACTTTGAGGGGTTCATTCTCATCTTATACCGACGACACCTCTCGAATACTCTCCTGAGATCTTGAATGTGCTTGCTTTCTTTCCTAGACTTCACCACCAAATCATCCACATAGAATTCTAGTATGTCATGAAATAAGTCGTGAAAGATTGCCATCATGGTCCGCTGGTATGTGGCCCCAGCGTTCTTCAATCCGAAGGGCATGACTGTATAGTGAAAGTTCCCTAACGGCGTGCGGAAGGCAGTCTTCTCTGCGTCGGCGGGGTCCATCTTAATCTGGTTATATCCAACATACCCGTCCATGAAGCTATACATCTCATGTCCCGCGGTGGAATCCACTAAGCTATCTATGCTGGGTAGTGGGAATTCATCCTTAGGACACGCCCTATTCAAGTCGCGAAAGTCTACACAGATTCTGATTTGGGTCTTATCTTTCTTTGCCATTGGCACTATGCTGGACAGCCATATGGGGTGCTGAATAGGCTTGATGAACCCTGCCGCTAACAATTTCTCCACCTCAGCCTTTATTTTTAAATCAAGGTCTGCTTTATATGTGCGTGTGGCTTGCCTTACCGGAAGGGCGTTGGGAAGGATGTTCAATCTATGAGAGCTCACTTCTGCGTCTATTCCCGGCATCTCCGTGTACTTCCAAGCAAATACATCAGTGAACTCCTTAAGTAGCTCAATGAGCTCTTCCCTCTGCTTCGGTTCCAGGCACTTGGAAATTAGGATGGGTCTACTCTCGCCCTCTTCCGACCCCAACTTGATTTCCTCTAACTCCTGCAGCTGCTCTCTGGGTCCGTCTTGCATGCACTCCGGCGCCTCTTCTGGTTCTTCCACATGCTCAACAATATGGGATTCATCAACAATAAAACACTCGGGCGCCGGGTCGATGCTCTCGTCCCAGAACATCGCCCGCGCAGACCGTTATAAACGGTAAATGACTTTTCCATTGGGCAAAACCACTTTCTTGCAAGTTCGAGGAGGCCTAGCTACCTCATCTACCTTCCTCTTGCCTTTTTCTATGTGGGGAATTATTCTTTCCCCTAGACGATCATGAACGGATTTTTTCTGCGGGACCCTTCCCTCAGCTATCTCGCTTCCTGCTAGCTTTCTCGTAGAGACCTTTCTTTCCTCGTCCAACTCGGTGTAAAAGGCGGCATCTACCAGGTGGGCCTCCTCAACTGCGAAGGGTCTCTGCGTGGCCTTGATCACTATCTCTGCACCTCTAATATTTGCCTTCGCGCACTGATGGTAGGTGGAAGGCACTACGCCATGAGTGTGCATCCACACCCTTCCAATGAGTAATTGGTAGCTGGTGTCAGCGTTAATAACATGAAATTTGATGTGGGAGGTGAAATTTCCCAACTTAATTCCCACATTCACATATCCGATTGACTGCATTCCGGCGTTGTCGAATCCGGAGATTACTAGCGGTACCGGGACCACCTTCTCCTGGTCAATTCCCGTTTCATATAACGTACTGATGGGCATAATGTTAATGGATGCTCCTCCATCCATCAACGCCCTAGGAAACGAGACTCCATTAATTATGGCTGTGACGTATAACGGGCGATTGTGGAAGTAAGGCACTGCCCTATCCGCTTCTGAAAACACCACTTCAGAGGTATACTTCTTAATCATCCTTCCCATTGGCCCCTGCCAATTTAGCGAAGGGTCTCCATGCTGCTGCACCGCCTCCAAGACTTTCCTCGTGATGGACACCCTCGTGTCGTACTTCACCCCTATCTGGTCGAAAAACCACTTGAACTTGGGGCTCCTTGCTATGGCCTCACATTCAGAATCTAAGTCTACCTCGTACGTCTGGGCACTGCAAACATACTCCGCTTCAGAGGTCCCTCCCTCGTCTAGAGCGAGGATGACGTCTACCTCGCCTTCTGAGAGACCGACTTCCTCAGCTTCCCCGCTCCCGCTTTCATACACCGGAGTGAAGAACCACTCCTCTTACTTTCTTTCCAGCTGAAGTCTGCTTAGTGACAGATTTTCTAACTCCTCGCATAACTGCTCGCCGTCCTCCCGTTTCGCAAGACTTCTCGCAGCTTCTTCGTCATAGGCAACTACCATGTTGGCAGTTCCAAAATGATGCGTAGGGAGGGGGTTCTCGTTAACGTCCACGGGGGGTATCTGCAAGGTACCTCTGGCCATCTGCTCACCAATGATCCTTCTTAAGTAGTAACAATCTTTGGTAGAGTGCTGCACTCGTTGGTGCAATTCGCAGTACTTCGGGTTGGCCTTGTCAGCTGCAGTGGGGGTCTCTACTTTTAGGTTGGGGGGTCCTGTTACGCCTTCTCGCACCAGGGTGCGGTAACAATCCATGGCCTCCGCTACGCTGCACGGTAGTGGCGGCGGGACATCCTCCCCGAACTTTCTCTTGTTACCGGGACTGTCAGTCCTGGCCCCGGGACCTCCCTTCTTCCCTTTGTTACTCCCGTCCACATAGTTAACCGCCTGCCTCCTCGTAACTTGAAACCTCCCGGGAGTCGGTGGAACTTGTGTCCTCCAACCCGGGGTTCTCGGTTTGATTATCATAGCGATATTGCTGGCAGCCCTGGTGAATTCTCTGAAAGTACCATCTCTAGTTTCGTTGATCAAATGCAGCTTGTACTCTTCCGAGAGTCCTTCCACACATATTTGTAGCAACCTGGCCTCCGCCACGTCCTCGTGAACATCTAAGGCCCTCTCGCGAAATCGCTTGATGTAGTGCATCAATTCCTCTCCTGGCTTCTGGACCTCTTGCGCCAGGTGCCTCAGTGTAAATTCATCCTCCGCTACAAAAAACTTCTGGAGAAACTGCCTGTGCATCTCTTCCCAACTAGGGACACTGTTAGGCGCCAAGTGGGAATACCATGTATAGGCTTTCCCAATGAGAGTTTTAGAGAACTCTCTCAATCTCAGGCTCTTGTCTCCAGCGTGTACTCCCAGGTACTCGACGAACCTCTTCACGTGTTCTCGAGGGTTCTCCCCCCTACCGCCAAACTTGATAAATTTTGGTGGAATATACCCCTCAGGGTATGGCTTCTCACTTACTTCCTGTGGATAGGGGTCTTGTAATTCCTCGTATAGGTAGGAACCCTCTCTTTGAGAGGAGGAGAGGAGCTTCCTCACTTCTTCCATAGTAACAGCCTTGGAGGGTGATTCCTCCAAACATGTGGTTTTAGGAACTGGAGAACCTGTTGGCGCCAGGACATGCTCCGGCGCCGCCTTCCGAGACGGAATCGTCTCTGCCGGAATCGTAATAGGAGTGGCTACCCCTCCAGAAGGGGCAGCAGCAGGTGTCACACAACCTTGACCCAAGTTTGATAGATCCACGTTGTTTTGCTTTAAAAAGTCAAAAAACATTGCCATAAGGTTCATACCTGCCATTGGAGCCACTGCTGGCAAACTGGTCTGGCCTCCCTGAGGCGCTGGCGCCTTGGCTCCGATCACCACCACGTCTTCCTGAGTAGTCTGGTCACTGTGAGCTCCATTACCGGATGGAATGTCCTCAAAAACCAACTGCTTGGAGACATTGAAACCTTCTTTGTCCATGGAAATGAGAATACCTCCCCAGCAGAGTCGCCAAATGTAGGAGGGTAGTGAGACTGGGGTCTATGAATAACTGGAAAGGGTGAGGCGTGACCCACTCCAATGGACACTGTCTGCAAGTCTTCAAGGTCTCCTGGTGCAACTTCTGAAGAAAACTTCTCCTTCTGGTAACAATGGAACTCAAGCTTCAACTCACTCCCTGCAAGAAGATGAACTTTCACAGCAAAAATAGCAATTTTCTCAAGGGAAACACCTGAGAGTGATGGCTGTCAGTGGGGAGTGAAGGAACAAGGCACTCAACACTAAGAGAATGAGCAGGGAGAGAATACTAGGTAGGTCTGGTGATATTTTAGCAGAGTAACAGTGCAATTTTTCTTATCTCTCTTTTGACCTTGCCCAGGGGTCTATTTATACATGGGCGTAAGGGGTGAGCTGGCGATTTTGGGCGCCAAAATTGAGAGAGTTGGTGGGGAACAATGTCTGAAGTGTACCATTTGTCCCTACCTGCAGGCAGCTGCCTGTCCCCTCTGCAGGCGCCACCTGGCGCCGACCAAAACTCAAAAAGCACATATGTCCCCTAATGGAGACAAAATAGCAGATTTGGTAGTTATCTTTTGAAACGGTAACTTGTGGTGCAATTTTGCAAATCTTTGAGAGAGGGGACCTTAAGGCCTCACTCCCTCTAAAAGTGTTATTTTTCTTGAGAGAGACCTCGAGGACCCCCTCTTCTGGAAAAGTCATTTTTCTTGTAAAGAGTTTATTTCTTGTGAGTAGCCAACTCTTTGGCCACTTACTTCATTTATGACTAAGTGTGCAGTGTGCGTAGCCTCGAGTGGCTTCTGGGTCTTCCTACTAGTATTCTCTCAATCCTATAGTGCTAAGTGGTTGAGCTTGCTCAACATACCTTGTCCCTCAGCCGCCAAGCCAAAACTCCCAGGAGGTCCCGACGCGCCTGTTCGAGCCCTGCTTGCTCGACTGGGCAACCTGTGCAAGAAAGTAAAGTGTTAGTGCTGTTGTTTATTTAGAGCCTGCTGTTTCATGATGGAAACTCCTGTAGCAGCGCTTCTCGAATAACGTTTCTGTAGTACGATTGTGGTGGCGCTGATGCTTGAAGCGGCGCCGACCCTTGTCCTGGCGCCGTTGCTCGGAGTGGCGCTGATGCTGTGAGGCGGCGCCGACGCTCGAAGTGGCGTTGACGCTTGAAGTGGTGCTGACGCCCGAGGTAGCGCTAATGCTTGAATCGATGCTGATATGTGAGGCGGCGCCGACCCTTGTCCTGGCGCCGACGCTCGAAGTGGCGCCGACGCTCGAAGTGGCGCTGACGCGTGAGGCGGCGCCGACCCTTATCCCGGCGCCGATGCTCGAAATGGTGCCGACGCTCGAAATGGCGCTGACGCTTGAGGTAGCGCTGATGCTTGAACCGGCGCTGACAGGTGAGGCGGCGCCGACCCTTGTTGCGGCGCCGACGCTCGAAGTGGCGCTGACGCCTGAGGTAGCGCTGAGGCTTGAATCCGTGCTGACAGGTGAGGCGGCGCCGACCCTTGTTGTGGCGCCGACGCTCGAAGTGGCGCCGACCCTTGTCCCGGCGCCGACGCTCGAAATGGCGCTGACGCTTGAGGTAGCGCTGATGCTTGAACCGGCGCTGACAGGTGAGGCGGCGCCGACGCTCGAAGTGGCGCTGACGCCTGAGGTAGCGCCGAGGCTTGAATCCGCGCTGACAGGTGAGGCGGCGCCGACCCTTGTTGTGGCGCCGACGCTCGAAGTGGCGCCGACCCTTGTCCCGGCGTCGACGCTCGAAACGGCGCTGACGCTCGAGGTAGCGCTGATGCTTGAACCGGCGCTGACAGGTGAGGCGGCGCCGACCCTTGTTGCGGCGCCGACGCTCGAAGTGGCGCTGACGCCTGAGGTAGTGCCGAGGCTTGAATCCGTGCTGACAGGTGAGGCGGCGCCGACCGTTGTTGCGGCGCCGACCCTTGTTGTGGTGCCGACGCTCGAAGTGGCGCCGACCCTTGTCCCGGCGGCGACGCTCGAAGTGGCGCTGACGCTCGAAATGGCGCTGACGCTTGAGGTGGCGCCGACACTCGAAGTGGCGTTGACGCCCGAGGTAGCGCTGACCCTTGCGGTGGCGTAGGGACTCGCCGCGGTGCTGAAACTTGCGGTGGCTTTTGGACTTCTGGGTGGCCTCGCGGGTACCTCTCGGATGTTATTTAATAAAAAAAAAGCATATTTATTTTATTTTGCTTTTTTTTTTCTGTTTATAACACCCTTCTACAGATATAAATCACCAATATGTACATTATTTTTCTTTATCATATTTATCATTTATCTATATTTTTTCCCTGTATGAATTTTTTTAAATTTGATTGTTATGCATTTGTTGCTGTTTCAGGGTTTATGTGGAGGCGGTTGAGAATGGCAGTTGGTGGCATTGTGATTTTGAGGTGTAAATTTTGTGAGTTGTGGTTTTGTTGAAGCAAGTGATTTTAGTTTTTTTTCTTCTATAGAGGTTATATTGGGTCCCTTTCTACCATGGTTGGTTCTTCTTCCATGGGGTCTGAGATTTTTATATGGGGTTGAGTTTTTCTTAGCGAGTTTAGAGAAAATTGTAGTTTTGGCTGAAGATAACAAAATCGTCATGGATGTTCTCCACTTTCTCTGATTTATATTGGAAAGTGGTTTGTTGTTTGTGATTTGGGTTATAAGTGCATGAATGTTGTTGTTGTTATTGTTGTGTTCAATTGGTTTCACTTGTTAGGCTGGTCGCTTAGATTGTACTCATTAGATCGTTTTGTTGTGAATTATTTCGTTTTGTTTGTTAGTGGCCTTTGTTTGCCCAATTGTTAGTGTCTTGCTTATATTGAATATTTCTTAGGTTATTTTTCTTTTGTTATAATATATTACGTTTTACCAAAAAATCATTTAATTCTGATTTTGACTATGTTTACATGTTATGCGCTTTAAAATATTTTAAACTTGAAACTTGAACGTACCCACGTCTTTTAGATGGAATTGAGTATGATGTTTGTTTGAAACATCAACGTACCCATATCTTTTAGATTTAATTGAGTATAATGTTTGCAACTGTGGTTTACACAATATGCTTGGTTTATAAAATTAATGTAAGTTAATGCCATCAAACAAAAAGTGGATGGATGATTTTTTATTACGTTTTGTTATTGTCGACAACTTCATTTGGGTACATACGTATCTCGCTCGTGCATCGCGCGAGTTTACAACTAGTACTATAAAATGCTTTACAAATAGATTAAGATTCCTTATCAACCGGACTATCCACGTAAGCAAGGTGTTTATTAAGTTGTATATGTATACAACTTCCCTTTAGACCATTCTCTACAACTAACGTCCCAAATTAAACCCTCACAGCTAACGCCCAAAATTAAACCCTCAAAATCCCTCTACAACCGATTCCAATCTTTGAACTAAAACCCTTTATAACTCTTCATCTTCATATGACCATTAGACTACAGCTACAATCGCACATTGAACTAGTATAGAGATTCAATTACATATTCAATTATGATATATGAATAAAGAGTATACGACTAGCTGCCTATTTGATAATGGAATGTGTAAAGGTAGATGCGTATATAAAGATTTTTGTGGAGGTCATTTGGATAATCATAAAATTGTTAACAAACATCTTCGGGGATTCTCACATTCGGGTAAAACAACATGTACTACTAGAGAAATTGATCAATGAAACGGCCCTTTAGTGTACTTTAGGTAAAAAACAACTTTGTTTCAATTTTAGTTAAAACTAATTACAACTTCTTAAACCCTAAACATGCATCTAAGTGATTAAATTCATTTGATGAATAAAGCATGCGGTAAATGAAACAATTTCAGGAAAAATCCCCGAAGGGCAAAACCTTTTTATTTCACTATAATTTGTAAGAGAACGGCTTACACGGATTACAATGAAATAAGTGCAACATACGAAATACCCGCAGGTGTCGGTTTCGATGTCCCGGCTGGAACTTTCCCTTTCCAGGAGGGCAACAGTGAAGAAGAGAAATGACTTCTCCACAAGATACTTCGTAAGGTCTCCTTCTACAATAGCACGCAACTCTTCGATTGTAGAGTTCTCCTCACAAAGTGCAACACGGTGTAGTGAATGGATTATCTTCTGGTAAACGCGTTCAAGATCACCTAACTTTGGAATTGAGTAATACGATCTTGAATAAACACCGAAAGATGAAAAACTTGTATGGGAATACGTTTTTGAAACTATTCTGCCTACAGAAACATTTGCAGATACGTTTTTATTTATAACTGAGCTGGACAGAGTCCAAGAAAATGAAAACACGAAAATCGAGGCGACAGGTCGTTCGAGGGAGATGAGATCTCGTTCGCGCGACATGCCAATGTCGTTTGAACGATACTCAATCTCGTTCGAGCGAGATACAGTAAAAATAATATTTTTCTTTTTTAATTTACTCCTCGAATTTTCTTTAAACTATTTGCAACTCAGAAATATTTTTAAAAAATAAAAAGATTTAATTCTCAAACATTTAAATCACCCAGTATTTAATCAATATACAGATTACCCAACTACTCACAAGTATTCATACCTGAGTGATCTTAAACATATGCAACATGTCTTGACTTGTAATCTTCTTGAAAGCTTTGATCGCACATTCTTGGACTTGAAATTTTTTGTAGGCTTTAAATAAACTCCATAGAAAACTATCCTAGACTTAATTTATTTTGTTCAGAATTAAACCAATTAAAACAAATGAATGTGCTAAGAATTATGTTCTTACAAATATCTCCCTTTGGCTATTCCGGGACAAAACTAAACAGAGATATATGCCATAAACAAATACATGTCCTATCCCAAAACACATAAATATAAAAGTACAGGACATAGTGAGACTAAATAAATGATAGGCATCTTAATCTGTCTTTATATATGATGTATCAATGAATATCTGAATCTCGAAAAATAATACCTACACACACGAGACACAACCAAATACCCAAGTGAAGTGTGGAGGAAATAAACTAATATAAAATCATAATAAATACTCCCCCTACATCACATATCTCTCCCCCTTTTTGCCTGGAATAGACAAAAGGTGGGACAAACACACCAAATCTAGCAATAAAATATGAGAATGAATCAGCATATTTAGATAATCAATAGCAATATGAAAATGGGTAGCAAAACATAGCAGAAACAGAATAATAATGCGAGAATCACTAAAACTGCAAAAGTAGACTGTACATCCATGTCATAAAAACTACGAGAGATATAATTGATCAAAAGAGTACATCATAGCAGAGAATACAAAATACACCAGGAATATGGATGTCTCAGATACAATAAAACAAATACAACTAAGCATTGGCAGAATCATCATCATCATCAGCAGCAGCAGTGTATGTGGAAGAAAAATGACCAAGTCTAGATGAACAGGAGGCTCTCCGCTGCTCTCGCTACCGCATCTCATAAAAAATGATGTCATCCTGGACTCAGCACGAACACGAGCTTCTGCCTCAGCATCAAATCTAGCCATAATAGAATCATACATCCTAGACTGGGCAGTTACCTGTGTCTGTAAAGAAGAAACCTCATCCTCAATAGGACATGTAGGTGCAGGAGTGGGGGGTGGTGGCGGAGAAATAGTAGTCGTGCTCAGACCAGTGTGATCAGATGCCTGACACGGATCAGGGAAGACTCCCTCTAGGGGTGGAGCACTCACTCTCGCTGCCTGTGGTAAATGACTCTCATAACGAGCGAAAGTATTATAATCAATAATACCAGGCGTAGGGAGACGCAGATCACCCTCTAAAATAGGGACACCAGTAGTAGTGCAAATGGTGGAAATGAGAATCCCATATGGAAGAGCAGGACGGACAGGGATGGAACCATGGACAGTGACAGAAGATATGACTCGAAGCATGACGGTCGGAAGATCGATATCCCACCCCTGAGAAACATGGTACATAAAGTAAACGATGTCTGGCCCAATCTGTGTATGATTTATCCGAGGATAAATGGATGATGATACAAACCTATTGAGTACACGGAAGGCAGGGAAAAGTTGGCGATGATACATCATAGAATCGACCAGAGGAATCTCCCAGAAATAATGCTGCAAAATATCATCATAAGTAGGTCCATTGTCAGAATAACGAGGGAACACATCGTTTGGGACATGAGGAAGGTGCAAAAAAGCTGCTATGAGATCTGCAATGACGAGAACAGGAACGCCACGTACAGTAGAAAAGATTCCCTCAGTGTGAGGAAGAGCACGGAAGAAAAACTCTCGGACAATGTCCGGATAAACATCCCCACGAACCTCAAACATAAAATCCCAACCTCTAGCAGACAACCAACGAGAAATACCTAACTCAGGAAACTCAGCATAACGAAACACCCTCTCGGAAACAACTGACTGAATGTGAAGACCCAATGAGCAGTAATGATCATACTCAGCCTGAGTGGCCCACCGTACTGGTGAGTACGGGGGCCGACTAGCCTGAGCTCTCTGAGCTCGAGCAGAGGGTGGTGCCTCATCGAGTCACCCAGAAGGGGCACCACGGCGTCTAGGTGGCATGACCAGAATGTGCAATGTGTGAAGTGAAAAAAAATACCGTTGCTGGGGAACACACGCACACCTAATTACCTATCTCCGTACAATCGTCCAACCGAACCACCGCGAACACCAGCCACAATCACAGTCAAAATCATTAATAGAAACAAGAATTTTTCTCAAAAAAAAATTAAAAATTAACATTGTTGCCTTGAAACCACCGAAAAACGGGAATGACACGCCGGAGAAACAGTGCAACCGACGAGACACGACTGTCTGAACAACCCCTTAGTGGATGGTTCCTAAACGAGCTCAAGGGAGTATCAATGGCTGATATAGGAGCTCAAGGGAGACAAACAAAGTCCAGAGGAATTTTAAAGAGATGATAGCGATGAAGATTGAAGCTCTAATCGCTGAAAATGGCGGAAGTTTGAGAATAGGCGCTACTGTTCGCTTGAAGAAAATGGGAACGACAGGAGAGAAGAGAGAATGACGGCTTTAAAATGAAACCCTGATCTCGCGAGAAGTCGTTCGAACTACTTAAGGATGTCGACGAGTTAGAAAGTCGCTTGAACGACATGTTCGCACGACATGAGATGTCGTTCGAACGAGAAATTAAAATTTCCAGAAATACCCCAAAAACTTTCAAAAATTGCCCAACGAAAAAATTACCCCAAAACAGTACCTGGAACTCAAAAACAGACTGCAAAAACAAAAATCAGTGTAAAAAGCAAAAAATGGGAATTACATGTTAACAAGGTACTAATGTGCTCAATTATGAAAGAGGATTGATTGGGAGTGAATTACAACAATTGAGCCATCATTTCAATACGTCGAATCGATCAAGGAGTTATTATTGATAGCAAGGAATCATCAAACTTCATCAAAGCCATGTGTGACAAAAAAAGTGTGAGTTTGATGAACTAAACTTAATCAACATGCATACAAGTTCGGATTATTGACGATTCTACAAACAATAGCGTCATGATACGCTGTTTCAACATAGGATTCTTGGTGCAAACCCGTTTAAATTAATATCCAACCAAACTCCCTCAATATATGAAAATTTTAAGATCTTTAGAAATATCTATCAATCTCTACTTAGAGAAAGTCCTATTGACCCCAATTATGGCATTTATTTCTTTTTATTGCCTTGATTTTCTTTTTGGCTCTTTTAAACGGTGGCTTTCACGAAGAGTCAATTATACACTGTCGCAACCCTTTCCCATGAACACTCAAAATATTTTTAATACCAATTCTCACAGAAAACGGTTCTTACAAGCACACCTCCTCCTTAAGTTTACGTACGCATAGATGAAAAAATTGAGATAAGAACGTCTCACCAAACTCAAATATGCAAGAGAAGTCAAACATTCGTATAAACTCGTGCTTGTGTGCAAGGATGGCATATAAGCAAAGTCGAGTCAAAATGCATATCAACATCGAAACAACCCCATAATACAAAGGTTAAGATCATTCTAGGCATCAATAATAATGACCATAAGTCCTAGCCATATGAATAATGAAAGAAGGGGGAATCAAGCACACTAATATCCCATATCAATCATGTAATCTCACGACAAAAAAAAAAAAAAATCTTTTTGTATTTTCAGAAGTTTTTATAAAAAGAAAAATCTTTTTGTATTTTTCGAAAAGACTCAAATAAATAACAAAAATAAGAAACATGCCATAACATTAGCCAAATATAAAGCAAGATGTAAATACTAGTGTATGACAAACCAATGAACAACCTTAATTGAAAGAAGAAAGATGAGGAGAACCACAGGCAATGATGCGAGAGTCACAGAGTTTTATATCTAATGCTTCTAAATCTGACTTTCTAACCCAAGTAGGTGTGAACCGACGAGTAGGGGCATTTGGAGTCGGAATGGCTCTAGACTGTCTTGGAGCGTTCTTAAGATCGTAGCAAAACCGTCTAAGATAACCTCTCCTACCGCAATGAGTGCAAGTGTAAGTACGGTTAGGAGCATGTCCTATAGGCGGATTATGCCTCACGTTCCTAGGTGGTACTCTCCTAAAGTTCCTAGGAAGCTTTCTTGTTGGCATGGTTTTGGTTTTGGGAGCAGGTGCGATATGATTATTAAAGCCAATACCTCTCCGATTATCTTTGATTTCGACGGTACCTAAGATTTTGTTTAACTTTTCAGACCTAGCCTCCAAATCAAACTTAACTTTACTCGAATCTCTCAGTTTTTCTTCAAGTTCACTTATCCTTGACTCAAGTAAATGTGTAGAATTTTCAAACTTCAGGATTTCCTTTTTCATAGTCTCCATCAATCCCCGAAGACCATCTATCTCACCCTCGACATATTCTAGCTTCTCTCGAATTTTCTTTTCTTGTGCCCTAAGATCCTCGATTAAAGAATTGGAACTATTTATTTCTATGGCACGTTCTTTCAACATAGTTGCTAGTTTCACGTTTGCTTTCTTTGCTTTTAAAGTTTCTTCATACAATTCTTTAAAAGCAGTTTGTAAATCTCTCTCGTCTTCGCTCTCATCCTCACTCACCTCCTCCTCACTCTCAGGAGTATCTACATCAGTGGATGCGGAAGAATCATGCAAAGGTAAATCTTTATCACTTTCATGACTAACCAAAAAGGTGGAAAGATCATGCTTACTAGCAAAAAAGTTTTCTTCTTCTGGGTCGCTATCACTAAGGGTAGAAACGCGATTTATTGGTTTGTTGACATTCTCCCTAAGTTTAGTGGGACACTCATCTATCTTGTGACCAAAAGCTTCGCAACAAAGACACTTTTCACAATCACCTTTATTGACCAGTTTTTTAAGAGCAATTTTCATGTGTGATTTCCAATTAGATGATTCAAACAGGTGAATTCTAAAATCATCAAAACCACCGAAAGGCATACCTAAAGACACGGGATCACAAACACAATAAAATAGTGCAACAAGCTCTGATACCAATTTGAAATGGCCCTTTAGTGTACTTCAGGTAAAAAATAACTTTGTTCTAATTTTAGTTAAAACCAATTTTAACTTCTTAAACCCTAAACATGCATCTAAGTGATTAAATTCATTTGATGAATAAAGCATGCGGTAAACGAAACAATTTCAGGAAAAATCCCCGAAGGGAAAAAACTTTTTATTTCACTATAATTTGTAAGAGAACGGCTTACACGGATTACAATGAAGTAAGTGCAACATACGAAATACCCGCAAGTGTCGGTTTCAATGTCTCGACTGGAACTTTCCCTTTCCAGGAGGGCAGCAATGAAGAAGAGAAACGACTTCTCTGCAAGATACTTCATAAGGTCTCCTTCTACAATAGCACGCATCTCTTCGGTTCTAGAGTTCTCCTCACAAAGTGCAACACGGTGTAGTGAATGGATTATCTTCCGGTAAACGCGTTCAAGATCACCTAACTTTGGAATTGAGTAATACGATCTTGAATAAACATCTAAAGATGAAAAACTTGTATGGGAATAAGTTTTCGAAACTGTTCTACCTACATAAATGTTTGCAGATACGTTTTTATTTATAACCGAGCTGCACAGAGTCCAAAAAATGAAAACATGAAAATCGAGGCGGCAGGTCATTCGAGCGAGATGAGATCTCGTTCGCGCGACATGTCAATGTCGTTTGAACGATACTCAATCTCATTCGAGGGAGATACAGTAAAAATAATATTTTTCCTTTTTAATTTACTCCTCGAATTTTCTTTAAACTATTTGCAACTCAGAAATATTTTTAAAACATAAAAAGATTTAATTCCCAAACATTTAAATCACCCAGTATTTAATCAATATACAGATTACCCAACTACTCACAAGTATTCATACATGAGTGATCTTAAACATATGCAACATGTCTTGACTTGTAATCTTCTTGAAAGCTTTGATTGCACATTCTTGGACTTGAACTTTGTCGTAGGCTTTAAATAAACTCCATAGAAAACTAGCCTAGAATTAATTTATTTTGTCCGAAATTAAGCCAATTAAAACAAATGAATATGCTAAGAATTATGTTCTTACAATCAAGAAAGTTTACAATTTCTTACTTTATCTATTTCCATGTTCAAAATGTAAACTCGGGTTGTGCATAAATAAAAGGAAGGAAGAGGATTTGGCATGTCAAATAAGTCGAATTAAACGCACCCAACGGTTTAAAGTCCCCAAATATTGGGCGAAAACCATGTTTCATCTGTTTGGTAAAATTCCATGGTGGGTCGATTTTAGATTTCACGATGCGAGAGTAATCTTGGAGGCTTTTTGGTGCAAATTGGGTAGTCTGGTGATAATTGTTTTTGAATTCTCTTTGGAAGAGAAAAATACAGTATTTCATAAATGTATTTTCTGAACTTGTTTGCTACCCATACCATCAATGATAAAATCTCTGACAAAAAAAATGAAGGAAGAGTTTCATTTTTACAGCTATATATGTTTGAATATTTAATGATTTGTTCAATGAAAAAATATTAGTTCATGTTATGGGTCGAAATTGTTATCTTTGTAATGGAGAAGACATGACTATTTCCCCTATATAAATAGTGCCAATTAAATGTTTGATGAAATGTCTCAAATAATGTATAACCTGCATCAAATGTTTCATGAAATATTTACGATAAAACATAAATCCATGATTTTTATTGTTCCCATTTTTTTTCTGATAACGTTTGTAAATGAATTTGTTTTTGTATGTTTGTGTTTTCTTCTTGCTTGGTAAATTCTAATAACCTGGCCTTAAACACTAGTGAAATCTTATTCTTTGATAATCTGTTAATCAGAAACCCATGCTCCTGGATAATTCTTACTATTATGAATATATGATTGATTTATTATCGATTTAAGACTGTCATGAAAAGAACTTAGAGTTTACATCTCTCAAAGTAAGGACTACCCTCACACCTTTCAAGTTTTTTCACTTAACTGTGTAATAGATTTCCTAATTGAAAATACTTCCAAGTGGATATTATTAGGTCTTTGAAAGTTTTAACCCCTTTAATTTTATTGGTAGTACTGTAACCCGTGACTTTCCTCAAACTTGGGCCCTGGCCGTCATTTTTCCTGGGTGTGGTAATATATATTTTTTCTGAATATTTAAATATTTATTTATATTTTCTGATTGTCGTAAAATGTTTGTAAATTTTTTCTAATTATTTGATACTTTAAAATGTTTTTGCAATATTTGGTCAAATCATTTGTTGTAATATTTTTTTAGAAGTTTCAATGTTATTTTTTGAAAATAATAGGTTTATGAATGTTTAAAAAAATATATAATATTTTATTGTAGTTTACATGTTTTTTAAATATATATTTGTATTTTATGAATGTTTCTAAAAACACTTGAGGAATGGAGCGTATACACCGTTACAAACTTTAGTGTTGTTGAAAACAAATTCGACTACAGAATCTCATTGCACAAAATCATGATTGAATTCATTCCATTATCAAAGTTTATACAATCTGATGGGAACAATTTTCTTATTCCAAAATATCATTTTCAATTTGTGGAATATGAAGATTTAAGGTCCAAAATTGGCGATGATACGAACCTAACCTGTATTTAATATTCATACTTCATTTTCTCAATCTCAATTATACCTTAAACTTTTGTATATCTATCTAAGTATCAATTACTTCATTCACAGATGTTTTGGGTTGTTTGATTGCCATATCGCCATTTGGGGATCAGCCTGCTCGAGGCTCAGTGGTTAAAAAAAGAGTTTTACAACTTGAAAATGAGAGGTACATCATTTTTACTTTTCAAATTGTTTGCTTCTTTCAAATAATATATATATATATATATATATATATATATATATATATATATATATATATATATATATATATATATATATATATAGGGAGAGGTTCACAAGTGGACCAAAAGAATGGACTTTTTAATGGACTTAACAAAAAAGACTAATAACCCACTAATATTGGGTGCCGCTGGCGCGGACCCATTACACCAAGGAATTAAAATTAGTGGGTTATTAGTCTTTTTTGTTAAGTCCATTAAAAAGTCCATTCTTTTGGTCCACTTGTGATCCTCTTCCTATATATATATATATATATATATATATATATATATATATTCAATTAATTCATAATACATTCTATAGGGATCCAAGGCTTTCAATCACTCTATGGGCAAATGAAACATCACTAATAACTGGAGATATATGCACTCAATTCAAAGATCATTTGATTGTTGTTGTTACCTCAACTACAGTCAGACAATTTAGAGGTATCTAAAATTTCATTTTTTATTATCACTATTATTACATATACATAATTATGTCTCAACTAAAACTTCATCATCAAATATTTTTTTCTCAGGTGATGTTTCTCTTTCGGCAACTAACGCAACAAAAGTTTACATCAACCCATATGTTCATGCCATTAACGATTTCAAATCCAATTAAGCATATAGCTTTTTCCATTTATTTTATAACAACGAACATTAAATCTTAGGCTCAGATCCTAAACTAAATTTTAAATTCTTCAGTATCTGATTAAAATTCAACTGATGAATTTCAATTACATGTTACGTACACAAATCATATATAATTTTCAATAAATTCTTAGTTACCTCAATACAAATATCAAATTGTCTTCATGTTCTCCAGCTCAGAATATCGTAAAACATCGTATGTGGCTGTCTGAATCTGATTTGGAATGGAAGGAACTTAAGATTGTCTGCATCTTTATGCACTCATTCGAATACTCTGCAAGTTTTTCCATTCTAGATCATCCATAAGGAAGACATCATTACACATCTCCATAGGTGTCTTCTTTTTTTACTGTTCGTATGACAGGCCATTTATTGAGGAAGAAATATTTAGCATGCTTAGACTCCTGTAATATTAAGTTCTCCTCACCCAAGCGTTATACGACAGCATGACATATTTGAAGAAAAATTTCTTTGTTTAAATTTTTAGAAGGTGGGTGCTTGGTCACTCAACCATTCAATAAAAAAATTGTTTAATTTCCCACCATAACTTGATACATCAATTTTTACTTTCTTAGTTATGTCGATCATAATCATGCTGGAGTTTATAACATCTGATCTGATTGTCAACGTATTAACCTTGGTTGCCAACATGTTATCGCTCCTCATGGGAGTATCTGTCATCCATTCCTAAATTATCTGGGTTGATCTCCATGTTTCACTAGACTCCGTGAATCATTTCACATCCGAGGGCCTGAGTAAATATGTTGATTTCAACAGAAACCTACTAGATATAACAATGTCTGAATGCATCTTTTAGAAACCTATTATATATATCAATATAACACGGGTGAATAATTTATATTCTCACCTCCTCAAGCTATTTCACATCTCCTTGATTTTGGAAATTAATGGAATGGAATATTCATCATCTATTTTTTCTGTGATTTATACTTACCTACTTTTTTTATTTACATTTTATTTCTTCAATTTATTTCAATCTCTTTGATTTTCCATTTATTTCACATTAATTTTCATAGGCTACAAACCGAACAAGGACCATTCTTCATCGCATCCATTCCAACAAGAGGAGAAGCTTTCACAGTTAACTATTCAGTAGACTGGAGAACAATTGTTGATATTTTAACGCTACGTTCGAAGACATCCAATGAGGTATTCTATTAAACATTTAATTTTAAAATCTTTTAATGATTACTTTCTAATTATATAATTTCTCAATCATCGGTAGCTTTCACATCTTCCGAATGAAGCTCAATAACTTCAACTTAATTCGTGGCTATGAATATTACACAGTTTCAAGCATCTTACCCAATACAATTCAGGGGGATATCTCAAAAAATGACATCACCAATCAAAAGGTAATATATGTTATTACACATAAATTACATATTTTTTTAAAATTTTAACTATATATAATTTTTTAATAGGGAAAAGAATTGCTCAATGTCTTTCCCAATACTATCATTATAAATGACAGTCAAACCACCATTGGGGCAAGTCAACTTTCACATCAAGTTTCACCATCACATTCAAACATCTCTGCTGCTATTGAACCTGAAAATGAAAACACTTCAAAAAGGAAAAAGAGTCATTAGGTAATTAAAATTCATTACATAATTCTTATTCTAAAATATTTTAAATTGAATTTTTACTTATCTTATTAACATACTTTTCTCATTACTTTATTTCAGGAACTTCGATGAAAGGAAGAAAAAGCAACATTCTGAGAAGTGAAAGGTTGGATATTTTCTACTGCAATAATAAATATCTATCTATTCGATTATATGGGGACTAGTGACATTATGTTTTCAACAACATTCTATGTTTTTCATCATAAAAAATAATTTAATTTAATTTATTTATTTCATTTATCATTTACAAATATATGCACCGTATATATTATTTATTACTATCTTAATGTTTTTCCTGTGCATCGCGCAAGTTTCCACCTAGTATTACTCTAAAATGCTATCCAACCATTTAGAGTGCAAACCATTCAGGCTATCCACGTAGGCTGTAAATCTATTTTCTAGTCTATCAATTTTTAATGTCCCTCAAAGTGCCATGTGGCACATTCATTTTCTAAACCCTTTCATTCCAAAGTACAAACAATTGATAACAATGGAAACCCTTCATCTTCTCTCTTCCGTAATTATTTAGTCTAACTTTTCATTTCTCCACTATCTAATAACCATAACTCAAACGACACCAAAATATGTTGTGATAAAATATAAATGCCCTCATGGAGTCCAAAGAATCATGGACAGATGTCATTTCCCTCTTCTATAAATATGTGAACAGGTTTCTCTTTCTTTATATTTTTTCCAAATTTTTCACCATTGCGGAAGATGACTAATTCCTTTCAAGGTCGGGTCAAAATTCCGAATATGTCACCACCGAGGAAAGATAAGATCATGAAATGGGCGAGAAAAAGATATAATCCCATTTTACAACTCCCTCTGTTTCTACGTTTATTTTCCACTTCCAATGGCGAAGGTCATTATTATTTATACCTCATTTTTTTCCTTTCATGTATATTTCCTAATCATTTATGGATCATACATGAAAGGAATGCAATAATATTATATAAAAAGATCAAAAGTATTATATAATAATGAAATCCCAATGAATTCAACCTCACATATGAAAACCCAATGAATTCAACCTCACATTTTTGTCCTTTCAGAACCAGAATGATAACACTAATATTGCATAGAGTTTATATTCACGTACGAAAACCCAATGAACCAGAATGACAACATTTCATGGAGCAAAGAAACACGATACCCCAACTGTTGTTTTCTTAAATTTGGCCAACATTGCCAAGGTTGTGCCATAAAAACAAAAAGTCCATAAAATCCTTCGATGGTAACTTTTTTTTTGTGTGTTGTTTCATTTTGGAACCCGATGTTGATTTTTATCTATTTTTTGTAGGTGTTAAATCGATTAAAGGAGACTATGAGGAGAAGTTAATTGTGGTTGGGAAAGTAGATCCGTCTAAACTAAAAGAAATTATGGAGAAGAAATCTAACAAGAATGTTGAAATCATCTCTCTATCACAAAAGAAAAATAATGACAAACTTAGTGGAGATTTAAAAGTGAGGTATTTTCATTCTTTTTATTTATGTTTGTCGCATCTGCTCAAGAGGACCATAGAGTGTTGGAGGTTCTACGGTGACCCACGATGGTGGCATGGGGCTTTGCGCATCTTTGGAGAAGTTGGAGAGAACTACAGAGGTTGGTTATCTTCGATGGGGTTCCGTACTTTGTGGTAATAGGTCTTCTTTTGAGAAGGAGATTTAGGTTGGGATTTTTCTTATGTTCCGTAGGTATGTAAATTTATGCAAGTGGGGAGCACTAGATGAAGAATTTGTACCTGACTTATTACAAGGTGGGTCTGTCATCAAGGGAATTTCTCTAATAATGGGTTGATGTCTTTTTTCTGGACATGTTGAAGACTTTTAACAGCAGATAGTAGTTTGGGTTTTAATAAGTCTTTTTCTCTTCTTTTTTTCAAGTTGTTGCTTATTGTATTTAGTGTAAAAGTTGATTATATTTTTATTCTTTTTTGGTGATTTTTTTTTGTTTTTGAGTTTTGATGCACGTGTCATGGTAATGGATAATTTTTATTAGTTAGGTTCAAATTGTTAGTTGAAAATGTTAATATGGTTTATGAAATTGGATTATCTATTGATACTTTTTTATATAAAATGTGAGGTTGAATTCATTGGGTTTTCATATGTGAATATAAACTCTATGTAATATTAGTGTTTCTTTGCCTTATCCGAGTGAAATTATTTTTATTTAAACTCTTACTTTTTTGTTAATTCTTCGTCATATTTTGTATAATCTGCTCCCAAAACGAGATATGATATTTTCGTTGTATTCTTCGATGAAATTTCTTCACTCGCTCTTATTAGGAGTTTTGTTAGAAAATTTGAGATATTTTTTATTTTCTATGTTCCACATATTTCGTCTCGCCCGTGCATTACGCGAGTTTACAACTAGTTTAATTATATAAACATGGAACAGTTCTACGTGTAGGAAGCTGGAGATGGGTGCAAGTCTCACATTTGAGCTGAACGTGTGAAAGTCTCACATTTAGAGTTTAAATGTTCAAATTTTGTTCATCTGACCTCTTATCCTCTCCTTTAACAGATCCGACATCTCTCTCATAAATCGAGTGGGATAACAAATCCCCTCCCTCTTTTACCGATCTAAGTGCTCAGTGTGACAGACTTTAGAGAATTGATAATGAATTTATGGTACTCATTGTGGATGGCCTTAGGGTGAATTAGTTTTATTAACGAAGTCTTTTATTATCTTCAAACATACATTCAGTGATTTAATGTTAACATTTTGTCACTCTCTTGTTTAGAAAAATAACATAAATCACTTGACTTAGATGGTAGCATATGAGGTCTCAAATGTTATCATATAAGAAAAAGATAATGATAAAAAAATTCAATTAAAAAAAAGGTTTGGGACCACTGTTTTGCGCCCTCCTCCATCGCAACCACTGGCTCCTCTCCCCTTCTTGCGTTTTCCACCACTGTATCCTCCCTCGCCACTATAAAAAGAACAAAAGAAAGGATACGTGAATTTTAGTTTCGATTTGAGTTCGATTTTTTTTATTATATTTGATTTAATGTCCGTTATTTTTGTTTCGAGTTTTATCTTAATTCGTTTTGATAAGGTTTTTGGTGGTAGGTATCAATTTGGGTTTGTGTTAGCAATACGATTTGCATTTCAATTTATGGCGTGGTCACTACGCCAAAAATGCCACCTTGTCACGGTCAAAAACCGTGATAAGGCAAACTTGTCACGGTCAAAGCCCGTGATAAGTTTGGGGGTGACAAAGGTAATTGTCATTGACTTGTTCGTGACAAGAGTTGAACTTGTCATGAACATTTACCATGACAAATCCGTGACAAAGGAAAATTTTCACGATCAAAGTCCGTGAAAAATAAAAAAATTATCACGAAAATCGTAACAAGTTTAATTTATCACGAACTTGTCACAGTCAAAGTCCGTGAAAAATCTGGGTAGAATAAAAAAAATTGTTAGGAAGTGTGACCACTCTCACTGCCCAGCAGTATATTTGTACATGTTACAGCATATTAAACCTGTTCAAATAACATATATGGCAAGCAACATTCAATATTCAATTGCCAAATGAAATAAATACAAATATCCATAACCATAACCACCAACAAATATCCATAATCAAATAAAAAAATACAAATAATATCCAATATTTAATATCCAAAAAAAAATAAATGCAAATAATGTCATGGACTAGGGTCTTGAGTAGGTCGGAGGAGGAAGGTAGGATACACCACATATGAATTGACACATCCATAAATTGTTGTTCTAACCACAAAGGTGCATTCTCTCTTCCGGGCACAATATGGGTGACGAGAACCTTTGCCTCTATATCTTGTATGACACGCCCATGAACCACACTACCTAGGTGTGTGTTTGGGTCCCTCACCCCCCTAGCTATCGGTGTGTCACCAAAGGTGTCTATTAAATACACACTCGGCCAACCCATTGTATACATAGGCCATTTGATGGGGGTCTATATAGGAAATTGATCATATACAAGCGGTGATGGGGTGCGTATCGACGATGAGGGTGAGAGAGATGGAGCAGTGGCATCCTCGTCTACCTCCTTCACCTTCCCCTTGTATGAGGTGGACCCCAACTGATGCTTTTTGAACTCGAACATATCTAAGACTGTCGCCTCCAAACTTTCTAACTTATCGCCATGGGTGTCCACCTTACGAGCCAACCCGATGTTGCTCATCTCAATCCCCGCGAGCTTCGACTTCCCCACCCAAGAGATCACCCGCTAGTATTCCCCTTGTGATTCGCCCTAAGCACTTGTCTTAGTGTGTTCGTAGTTAAAGATGCCTTGTCGGCCTCAGATTGCTTGTTATGAACTTCCTTAAGCTTTGGCTGAGACAATAAAAAGTACACCATTAGTTAAGTTAATAGAAAAATTGTAAGATATTTTTATAACTTACAATCGTGGTTGCCATGCTTGGGGACACCTCCTTAGCCGTGCCCTTCTTTGTCTGAATTTCCACATAGGCATCGAGTCTATGTGGCCTACCCCGAGTGCCACTCCCCGTCTCCTGAAATAAAATAAAGAAAAATAAAACTAAAATTAGTGCACGTCCACATTTTTCGCCCGGTTGTCCCTCCCCGATCGACGAGATGTCAATTGTCGCTCCTCGATCTCATTGTCGACAAACTGATTTCACTGTGCCAATGAGATCGACTCCTTCAATGGTACGGTGTTATGGATCCTTAATATGGACTCCCAATACTGCCCAAAGTACTATGCCCACATGTTTTTCATCCTTGTTTTATATTAATCTCTCAATTGTTCTAACATGGAGTCATAGACATATGGAGGCAGGCTGAATTATTCCTGTCAAACAAATACAAACCAAAACGAAAGTAAGTGTTAGTTGTATTTAAGTTATAAAATATAATATAAATATAAACATAAATATATATACAAAATAAAAATAAAGTGAGTAACTACCTGTAGGGCCCCCCAAATGGCCATCTTGAGCTCTCGTGGCACCTTCCTCCATTCCGCGTACCCCGAGCCGACGATCGACTTGAGCAACTCCAGGTATCTATCCAGTAAGGTCGTCTTGTTCTTGACGAAGGGGCACAATTTGCCCCATTTTGGGGGCCTAGTGGGTGATGGGGTTTCAGTTTTAGGTTATGGCGTCAATGGTGGTGGGTTGTGTTTATGTTTTGACTTTTTCACCTAGATATGACCGACGACGAGGAGATTTTCTAATGGTGGTGGTGTGACGTATATATATATATATATATATATATATATATATATATATATATATATATATATAAAGAGAGAGAGAGAGAGAGAGAGATTCTCTTAAACGAACTTCTTAAAGAACGGATTAACAGACTTTTGTCCTTATCCGGCTGTGGTCCCCCTATGGTCCCAAAGACTTTTTTGATTTTTCCCCAATGGTCTCCTCTTGTCCTATAGTAAAAACCTTATTTTAAGACTATATAATTACTAGAATTTTATTTTAGACCCGAAATTGGTATCAAACTTCTAAGAAATTTAGAATCCCGTCGAATTCCGACCCAATCCCACATTTGGTATTAGAGCCAAGACGCTCCTTTTAGACTTATAGTAAAAAGACTTTAATGCCCTTGCGATTTATCCCTCGCATTTACAAATATATTTTTGGAACCAATCTAGACTACCAGCCCATAAGCATAACTGATTTAAACCCAGAAGGTTGCTTAACCTCTCACATAGACGGTTGTTCACACACCGAACATATCCCATCCAAACACGCAGATAGTAGACAAGTTACTGCTAGTGCTATCAATAGCATAATAGACCAAAATAAGTGTATACTCCTTATTTTAAAACAACTAATAAAAGACACTCAAACCCTAGAAACAGAGATAACAAATATCTCTAAAAGAATACAAGAAATAGATAGACAAAATCCTAATAGACATAGTACAAGTTCTACAAGAAACAAATCTTAAGACGAATCATATAAAAGTCCTTAGCAAAGACATTTTAGAAATTAAAATTTTGATGAAAAATCAAGACAGGGAGCTAATTAAACTCACCAAAGAACAGGTTAAACTTATTCCTAGATTAGACAATTATCTACCTAATGGAGATAGTTAGATCAGACTGAAATGAGCTACCTAGAGACCTTTCCATTCAGACCTTAGCAGATTTTTACCAAAGAATTTTAGAAAAGATAAATGATGATAGATTTTGTAATAAGATAAATGAAAATGAGATTGCCAATTCTGCTAAAGTAACTAGACTCATATTAGAAAAATTAAATTAAATTTATACATCTATAGCAGTTACCCAAGACTATAACAGTAGCTTTGTTAAAGACATACAATTAGATTTAAAAGCTAAGACAGAAGGATTAACCACCTTCTACACAGACTTTGTTAAATTCCAACAAAATTTAGCAAATTATCTTAATAATATGGAAGGCCATAACCTATCCAAAATGGATAGTATTATTAATGAACTTAGACTAGACATGGCCCAAGTAGAAGAAAAATACGAAAAAATTATAAAGGGAAATAAGTTTATATATAAAAAACCCTCCTAAGCAGAATTAGACTCTCCATTTATTTTAACTCGTTTAGATAAAATAGAAAAAATTATAGAAACCATAGAAGCTAGCATGGCACACGAATCTGTGCAAGAAAAAGAAGATGAGGTATAAGACTATATTACCAAGGTTGATAATTCTCTTATTAATACCCTTGCTAAACATAGTGAAGATATTAATAATAATACAAAAAAAGAGAATAAGACATTTAATAAAGAAATCCTTAGACAGATAAAAAGACAAAAGGATTATTCAGACTCTTTAGAAAGAATCAAAAAAAGACTTGAGCAAAAGCAGGTAACCACCTGTAAATTTAAAGAATCGCCTTATATAGGAACTAAGGAAAGAAATACCATAACTAGAAGAATCATAAATGATGGATTAGATAAGACTAGTGTAATACCCCGTACATTTATAGATATTTAAATTACATAAGTGGGCCTAATTTGATAATTAGAGGAATTTTTATGAATAGTAATTTTGGGATTAATGAGTGTTAGATTATTACCGATGTGTGTTACATTTACTTTTAGGACAAAGTAAATGAGTCAAAATATTTTTATGTCATGTCGCAGTGGGGTAAAGCGATGGATAATATTTCACTTTGAAGAAAAACGCATGTTGAGAAGTGTTTGGTCCGAATAGTGAATTTTAGTTAAGTAACTCGGATGGATATTTTGAGTGTATGGTTGGTTTTGGAATGGCCAAGATAGTCAGAATAGAGTACCCGAGGGTAGTGTTTGGGTTCCGGGGATTTTTGGACTAGTAGAGACTCGCAATTGAGTAAACGAGTCATTTTTGGGTTTAATTAGGGATAACCCCTATTTCTTTGTTATAAGCCTCATGAGAGAGGGAGAAAAGAAAGAATAGAAGAAGGAAATAAGGGAAGGAAGAAAAGAGGAGGAAAATGGGATTTTCGGCCAACCTCCAGCGGCTCGTGACACGGGGACGACATCGGATTTTATCCCACGAGGCAAGTGTTTATCTTTCTTTAACTATTTGAGTGTGTTTTTCTCATATTATAATTGGTATAAACCATGTGATTTTGAGTTCGATTCTTGAAATAAAATGGGACTTTATTGACTAATCTCATATAATTTGATGTGTTATTAACTCCATATAAATTGTGAGTAAGAATCCATGTTAATGGTGTAATTGTTGATGAGAAAATGGAAGATTGGTAAAAATGGATTTAGGGTTTGAAATCCTGATTTAATTGTATAATCCTTTGATTTAATTGGTGTGTTGGTTATATCATAGTTAGTAGATCATATTTATGTTGGTTGATGATGTAGAAACCTTAAGGGATTGGTTGGTTGAATGTTGGATTAAAGAGAAATTTAGAGAAGAAGGTGAATAGTAACTCAACGTCCTTTCCGAATCAATTTGGATAGTAAGAGAATCGATTAGGCTCTTTGTTAAAAAATAAAATTTCTAGCTCTTTTCAATACGGTTGCATGGGCGCCGCCCGCGTATTTTTCTGATTTTTTTTTAATTATTAATGATTTTTCTACGGAAGGGCGTCCAATATCGAAATCTTAGTCAGAAATCAAACCTGATATTGGGAGAATTAAGGCTAGAATTATTTGGAGATAAATATTTGGGGTTCCTAAAAGTAGTGTTAGGACTTATAAATTATTATTTTAAGGGAGGTGTATACCTTGGGTTAGTTGAAAGTAACATCCAGGACTTACTAAATTAGGGGTGTTTGGGACGAGTAACACTAGGGGTAGTATTTCGATGGGCTATTTTATATATATAATTATGTGCGTAGAAAATGTATTTATATGCCGATTATATGTTTGAGTGAATCCTAAGAGGCGACTAGGATGGAATTTAGGATATAGGCTAATGATGATTGAGCGGCTATCCGGTACGTCTATTGACGACTATTATTGTAGGTGATGCGATACCTATGGAATTAAGATACGTAGTGCGTATGCTATTTAATTATTATGAATTGGTATATTCGGGATTATATATAAATTATTAAAAGTGATTAAGGTGCGAGTTATATTTTAAGTAAGATAATACTTATATGATTAGTATTTTAAGTGGGTAAATACTTATATACTATTACGAATGGGAACATTTGGGGTTTTGGCTATCGCTATAAGAGTTTGGCAATTATAGCCATAATATATTGAGAAGTGTTATATATTATAAATACGATGTTTTTACAGTATATATAATATGATACGAATAAATAAATCTGTGTATGATTGGTATATTTATATTTAGAGGCTGGTTCCGCGGGCATAGGGATGGACAACCATATTATATTTTATCTCTAGTGCTATCCAGGGAGGTTGCGCAATGTGGGTGAATCCCCTGGACTGCGGACCAGGAAGAGTATATCCCCAGGTCATATCGTTTATGATCGCCTCCACCATTTAGTATTTTTACCATGACCATGAATGAGTCTGGCTTGGAACCGTGGTTACGTGTGCAAACCCGGATGAGTATAGGCACTTTGAGACTGCATCCTCGAGTTATAACTCAGTGGGATGGTTATTATACTTATGATAATATTATAGGTATAATTATACTTGTTGCGAATAGCATATGGTTTGTATATGAAAATTAGATATCATATAAAGTAGACTTGTGTAAAGTCAAAATAATGAATAAGGAGTTATTATCCTCCCGGTAGATTTATATCCGGATTTATACGAATGTGAATCATAAGTTCTAGTGAGAACTATATATATACGGGATTTTATAATATGTGTTATGTACCGAGGGCCTAATAGATCTCGACGATCAACATTGTCATGTAGTAGTGTATCGGGGGGTTCCTTGTTTGGATTTCTCTTCGTGAGACACCCCACACACGAAACATAGTGCAATGTTGGGAATGGAGAGAAGTTTAGTCCTTAGTACTCAGGTTTATGAGGAATTTTAGAAGTTGGGTGAAATAGATTAGTAAGGCAGGGTAGATTAACTAGGTTATTTTCATGGTATGCGATAGGTGTGCACTATTAGAAGAGGGGTGAGGTGTATTTCCTGAGAGTGCGATACCAGTTTAAATATGAGATATTTCATATTTTAAAATATGGCATTTATGCACTTGCTAAATATTTTCAAACTCGGGCTCTGACCCGTTTCTCTATTCCCCCCCCCCCTCTTGCTATATATGTATATATATAGGTGTCCAGACACAGGGATGCCTGGATGATGATTTCTTCAAATCAGACATTGCTGCTGCATCTGTGGATGCAAGAAGGTTTACTGTAGACGCTTCTATCCTTTTAATCTAGATAGGAGGTACTGTAGAAACACTCGAGCCGTTAACCCAACTGTATTCATTTATTTTTTTACCGCATTTTAGTTTACGGATTCGATTTGGTTGTATATTGTTGTACCGAGAGTTCGATTATTTTATTTTATTTCTGTTGTTGTATATAACTGTTGTGATTTATTTATTTGAATGGTTTAATTAAAAAAGATTATTTAAATAAAATTTTGATGCCAGCCTGATAGGTTAATAGTAACGAATTGGTTTTCGAGAGTGATGCTGAGAATGAACCATATGAGATTCTTGTTTTAATATGGTAAAGGATTGATCACCCGATATTTTATTAGGTGGGGTTGTCACAGATGGTATCAGAGCATCAGGTTCTAGTGTCCTTAGGAATTTGTGCAGACGTACTACGCTTTCAGCGTTGCTTTCTATTTGAGATAAAGCCTTATTATTAGGATTGTTGATATCTATTGTGAGATTTCGATCTCCTGCTATTATGTAAGATTATAGTAAATCTTTTTCACGGTCGTGTGAGATTTGTGTGTTGATCGATGAAGGGCGACCAGGGAAGGCTGTTATTTGGGCAGTAGGAGGCGGGGCTTAGTTAGAGATGTAAGTTGAAGTTGGGGACTAGGACCGCAGTTGAGGTCACTCCCTTTGTGACATCTTCATGAATTACTTCAATGACTACTAGAGTGTAGTTGTTATATTTATCCAAGTGCCACTATAGTAGAGAGTGGTGCTAAACTTGAATTACCCAGTGAATTAAATTGAGAAAAAGTTTAAAAGGGTCTTTGATAAGGACCATACGTTGAAGTTAAGTCGTGCAGAGGCAGTGTAGCTTTATTCAGTGGAAGTATAGGGCTCAGAAGCTTTAGATTAGAGAGGGGTATAGGAATGCCCAGATGTGAAAATTTGGGGAAATTTTTTTCACTCGTTGGAGCAATGTCGAAATGGTGGGAATGGTAGTCACCATATTTGGGAGAGCAAGATGTTTTGCTCATCAAGGAATCTTACAGACGGTTTTAACAGCAAGTTACTTCGATTTATCAGGAATGAAGAGAATGCAGCTTCTGGATTATTCACATGAGGATCGTTCAGAGGCCGACAGTGAATAAATAGTTATATGGAGAAGTGAACTTTGTACCAAAGTAAGGTAGGTACAATGAAGAAATAGGTCTTCAGTGAAATCATAGGCTCACTAGAAAGTGTTGTTAACACTTATGGAGAATTTGTGTTTGTGAAACCCCACAGGTGGACATTCGCCCGGGGATTCATTAAAACAGGGCACTTGAGGCCGACGGTGTGTTTCCTTTAGTAGGAGGAGATGAGGGTACTACGAAGATGATTGTCAGGATCGAGGCTATAGAGTCCAAAATACTGATAACCTTAACATGGTCAGGGAGGCCAGAGATGAGGAATGTGGTGATCTAGAGCGTAAAACCACACGGTTAGTCCTTGAGCAATAGAAGTTAAAGGAAAAGAATAGGGTGTCGAGATAGGGAATTGATTAAAGTAGTTTTGGTTTGGTTAAGGCAAGTGTGCTATGTTCGGGAACCAATTGGAGCAGTCAGGGAGATTGGCAAAGTTATTGTTATGAGTTTCACCTCTGATGAAGGAGGTATATTTTGCGTGGCTAGATAGAGTCACGATATTTTGTTAACCCTGGATTCGTGTGTGTAATTCGAGCTTTGTGGCGGTATCGGTAATATTATAGAGGGTATATCTATATATTTTTTGCGGTAGCGGGATTTTATTTTCTCCATTCATTATGAAAACGGGTGTTGGTATTTAGAGTTTATATTTGGTTTGCACTGATCGTTTTGTATGTGTTATACGAGTATAATATTATTCTGAGTATAATATATTTTTTATTGATCAGAGCGAAAGAAGGCTAATGATTGCCAAACTATCGTATCCGTGGTTCCAGGGTGGAACTGGTTATTTTTACGATATCTCACCTGGATGCGGGTTGAGCTCGCCATATTTTTTTATATGTTTAAATGGAACTTCGATGAGTAGATGTTTCAATAACTTGACTTTAGTGCATGGGGACCTTATAGATATGATCTAAGGTATGCAGGATTTAGTATTTTACATGTTTTACACTGACATACCTCCACAATTGAAAAAGTTAAGTAGTAGTGTATCGGAGGGGTTTCTTATTTGTATTTTGCTTGCGAGACATTCCACACATGAGCCTTAATGACGTTGGGGGTGGAGAGATGTTATTGTATGCTAGGATGTTAGTTTCGATGATAAATTAGCTGAGAGTCATATGATGATTAGGGTTTAATAAAAAGTATATGTGCTGTGGAAAAGCACTGGAAATATTTCTCTCACCGCAAGTACATCGGTGAGGCAAGATAAAGGAAATCGGGTTGAGGCTTATCGCCCGGGCTTGAATAGAAGGTAAATTCAGAGTAAATGTGTTTTGGGTATGATGTTCGTAACACTTTTGCTGAGAGTAGGTGCCCGAATCAGTTAGACTTTCCGTTTTGCCAAGATGGAAGGACATAGTGGTAGAAGTATGTTAGTAGGTTAGCAAGGTAGGATTTAGAATATCCCAATGGTGTGCCTTAGGCCGTTATATCTCAATGACCGATGATGCGAGGAAGTAGTGTAACGGGAGGGTTTCGTGTTTGGATTGCACTTTGCGAGACTTCCCACGCATGAAACTGAGTAAATGTTAGAAGTTGAGAGAGGTCTTGGGCACTAGGGATATGGTTAGGATAGTACTCATTTTAGGAAAACACACCGATATTAGGACTACTAAGAGATAATGCTAGTAGTGGCGCTGATATTGGAAGAATTCAATTCTGAATTATTCGGGTTAGGAATACCCAGGTGTTAGTACCAGTCCAAGAAAATGAGGCCCATTTTTAGGGAGAGTGTTACGTGTCGGACGTTTACAATGGTTGTGTAGATAGGCACGGTTTAAAAGGTGTATGGGCACCTTTGTAAGTTGGTTTTATATATCGTCTGAAATAGAAGGGGCGTAGTATATAACGCTGAAGAATATGCTTTAGAGCAGTTATGGGTTAGATTTAACGTCGTAAGAGGCACGTGATAGCCCAATTGTGTAGGTGCAACAAGAGTTAGCACACCTAAGATAAGCGATAAGACTGACGAAAATAGTCAAGCGCTAGTGTAGTTTCTTTTTTAAGGGAAATTCGATGTCCTGCTGTAGACGAGTGGACGCTTAGAGTCGTGGTTCTCAGATGGGATCAATACGTTAGAGCGGAGATTATAGGATCATTTCCTTTATATGCGGTTATAGAAGCACAAGGTGCGATGTGACATTGTTAGAATCATCCTTATGAATGAGGTAGTGTTGTAGCATATAGAGATTTAGTTAAGTTTGTTGTTAAGATAGTGTGTTAGAGTATAAGACTTGAGATGAGTATACGGTAGGGTACCGTTGTGTTAGTATCGTTCGACTTCGGTGTACTAGGATGTAATATGATTAGAAATCCTAGGTTGGTAGTTCAGGTTGTATCCAAATTTCGGGGACGCAATTTCGTTGAAGGGGGGAAAGTATGTAATACCCCGTACTTTTATAGATATTTAAATTACATAAGTGGGCCTAATTTGATAATTAGAGGAATTTTTCTAAATAGTAATTTTGGGATCAATGAGTGTCAGATTATTACCAATGCGTGTTACATTTACTTTAGGACTAAGTAAATGAGTCAGAATATTTTTATGTCATGTCGCAGTGGGATAAAGTGACGGGTAATATTTCACTTTGAAGAAAAATGCATGTTGAGAAGTGTTTGGTTCGAATAGTGAATTTTAGTTAAGTAACTCAGATGGAGATTTCGAGTGTACGGTTGGTTTCAGAATGTCCAAGATAGTCAGAATAGAGTACCTGGGGGTAGTTTTTGGGTTCAAGGGATTTTTGGACTAGTAGGGGACTCGCAATTGAGTAAACGAGTCATTTTTGGGTTTAATTAAGGATAACCCTTATTTCTTTGTTATAAGCCTCGTGAGAGAGGGAGAAAAGAAAGAAAAGAAGAAGGAAAGAAGGGAAGGAAGAAAAGAGAAGTAAAAAGGAATTTCCAGCCAACCTCCGGTGACTCGCGGCACGGGGACATCAGATTTTATCCCACGAGGCAAGTGTTTATCTTGCTTTAACTATTTGAGTGTGTTTTTCTCATATTATGGTTTGTATAAACCATGTGATTTTGAGTTAGATTCTTGAAATAAAATGGGACTTTGTTGACTAATCTCATGTAATTTGATGTGTTATTAACTCCATATAAATTGTGAGTAAGAATCCATGTTAATGGTGTAATTGTTGGTGAGAAAATGGAAGATTGGTAAAAATGGATTTAGGGTTTGAAATCTTGATTTAATTGTTTAATCCCTTGATTTAATTGGTGTGTTGGTTATATCATAGTCAGTAGATGATATTTATGTTGGTTTATGATGTAGAAACCTTAAGGGATTGGTTGGTTGAATGTTGGATTAAAGAGAAAATTGGAGAATAAGGTGAATAGTAACTAAACGTCCTTTCTGAATCGATTCGGATAGGAAGAGAATCGATTCGGCTCTTCGTCAAAAAATAAAATTTCTAGAGCATTTCGATACGGTCGCGTGGTCACCGACCGCGTATTTTTCTGATTTTGTTGAATTAGTAATGATTTTTCTACGGAAGGGTGTCCGAGATTGAAATCGTTAGTCAGAAATCAAACCTGATATTGGGAGAATTAAGGCTAGAATTGTTTGGAGATAAATATTTGGGGTTCCTAAAAAAAGTGTGAGGACTTTCAAATTGTTATTTTGGGGTAGGTTTATACCTTAGGTTAGTTGAAAGTAAAATTCAGGACTTACTAAATTAGGGGTGTTTGGGACGAGTAACACTCGAGGTAGTATTTCGGCGGGTGATTTTATATATATAATTATGCGCATAGAAAATGTATTTATATGTCGATTATATGTTTGAGTGAATCCTAAGAGGCGAATAGGATGGAATTTAGGATATAGGCTAATGATGATTGAGCGGCTATCCGGTACGTCTATTGACGACTATTATTGTAGGTGATGCGATACCTATGGAATTAAGATACGCAGTGCGTATGCTATTTAATTATTACTAATTGGTATAGTCGGGATTATATATAAATCCTTAAATGTGATTAAGGTGCGAGTTATATTTTAAGTAAGATAATACTTGTATGATTAGTATTTTTAGTGGGTAAATACTTATATACTATTACGAATGGGAACATTCGAGGTTTTGGCTATCGCTATAAGAGTTTGACAATTATAGCCATAATATATTGAGAAGTGATATATATTATATATATGATGTTGTTAGAGTATATGTAATATGATATGAATAAATATATTTGTGTATGATTGGAATATTTGTATTTAGAGGCTGGTTCCACGGGCATAGGAATGAACAACCATATTATATATTATCTCTAGTGTTATCCAGGGTGGTTGCGCGATCTGAGTGAATCCCCTGGATTGCGGAGCAGGGAGAGTATATCCCCAGGTCATATCGTTTATGACCGCCTCCACCTTTTAGTATTTTTACCATGACCATGAATGAATCTGGCTTGGTACCGTGGTTACGTGAGCAAACCCGGATGAGGATAGGCACTTTGAGATTGCTTCCTCGAGTTATAACTCGGTGGGATGGTTATTATACTTAACATAGTATTCTAGGTATAATTATACTTGTTGCGAATATCATGTGGTTTGTATATGAAAATTAGATATCATATAAAGTAGACTTGTGTAAAGTGAAAAGAATGAATAGGGTGCTATTCTCCTTCCGGTAGATTTATATCCGGATTTATCTGAATGTGAATCATAGGTTCTAGTGAGACCTATATATATATGGGATTTTATAATATGTGTTATGTACTAATGGATCTCGACGATCAACATTGTCATGTAGTAGTGTATCGGCGGGGTTCCTTGTTTGGATTTTGCTTCGCGAGATACCCCACGCACGAAACGTTGCGCAATTTTGGGAATGGGGAGACGTTTAGTCCTTAGTACTCGGGTTTATGAGGATTTTTAGAAGATGGGTGACATCGATTAGTTAGGTAGGGAATCTTAACTAGGTTGTTTTAAAGGTATGCGATAGGTGTGCACTATTAGAAGATGGGTGAGGTGTATCTCATGAGAGCGCGATACCAATTTAAATATGAGAGATTTCATATTTTAAAATATGACATTTATGCACTTACTAAATATTTTCAAAGTCGGTCTTTGATCCATTTCTCTATTTTTCCCCTTTCTTGCTATATATGTATATATATAGGTGTCCAGACACAGGGACGCCTGTATGATGATTCCTTCGAGTCAGACGTTTACTGCAGTAGCTGTGGATGCAAGAAGGTTTACTGTAGACGCTTCCATCCTTGTAATCTAGATAGGAGGTACTGTAGAAACACTCAGGCCGATATCCCAACTGTATTAATTTATTCTTTATCACATTTTAGTTTGCAGATTCGATTTGGTATTATATTTTTGTACTGAGAGTTCAGTTATTTGATTTCTTTTCAGTTGTTGTATCTAAATGTTGTGATTGATTTATTTGAATGGTTTGGTTAAAAAAGATTTGTTAAATAAAATTTTGACGCCAGCCTAAAAGGTTAATAGTAAATAAATTGGTTTTCGACAGTGATGCTGAGAATGAACCATATGAGATTCCTGTTTTAATCTCGTAAAGGATTGATCACCCGATATTTTATTAGGCGGGGTGTCATAAGGAGTAAGATAGTTATCTCTATCCCCAATATTGGACATAGTAATTGTATGCTCCAAAGACTTAAAGATTCATCCTCCAATGTTAGAACATGGTGGAAGGAGAGAAATTTCACCAATCCTCTCCAATGGAAAGAATGGGGTGAGGTTGACTGGAAGATTTTTTAACATTCCATTCATAATGGACAACTTCCAGTCATTAGATACTTAGACTTATTTAAAGAAGGTGCCACTCCTAAGACTCCTAATTATAACATGACCTATCATTGTAGAAATCTTGCGTTAGACAAGTCTTACACTGAGATTCAAGTTTTTAACTCACAATGGCTTAGATCTAGAGGAACTGATAGGAAGTTATAGTTCCTAACCTTTTGACTCTTTCAAGCAAGAATACAAGGATTACATAGACCTCAAAATAATGTTAACATTTTATGTTGTTTAATAGATAAAATATGGAAAGACTTTGAGAAAAGCCTTATTGGGATCGCCCAATTAGAAATGTCAGACAACATAGGATACTTTAATGTCATTCTGAAATTTACAGTAATCGTAGACACAACCAAACATTTTAAGTTAATCTTATATGCTAGTGGATATGAAGACTATATTATCCCATACGCTAATATAAATATAGAATTCCAAAGCTATGTGAAATTCTCCCAATTTCCTTATGAAGGAATGCAATCGGGAATTCCTAGCGATAGACTGAATGAAGAAATATTAGTTAGAACTAATAATTCAGACTATAATCATACTTACAGTACTAGGAATACTGGACCTATGAAAGAAAAAGCTAAGTCCCTTTGGCAATTGCCAAAATTTCAAGGTAAGACTATACAAAATAAACCTTTGTTTATTAATCAAGACGATGTCACTGGAAATGTTACTATCCAGTTTGACCCCCCCTTAAGATTATCAATAAGAATATCCAGACTGAAGAAGTTAGATTTAGGAATATGGGAGAAGCCATAATCAATGATCCTTCAGAAGGAGAATGTAGTAGTAGGACTAGTTTTAGTTTGCTAAGACAGGCTCCGGTAATTAGACCTAGAAGATCATTTGAACAAAAAGACTTAGTTAGAGAAAAGGCTAAAATCCAAAACTTTGGACATAATCCCTCATAATTGGATATGAAGACATTTAAAGAACATATTAATAGAAGTCATTATGTTAGGATCCAAGAAAGAGATATATTTAACATGATAGCTCAAGACCGTATATTAAAATTAAAAGAATCTAAGAATACTAAAGAACTTCTTAGAAATTTAAGACTAATAGAAGATGGAGAAGAAAGACTAATGCCAGATACACAAGTAGGTCCTAATAAATAAGAGATAAGAAGTAGTAGTAGGCTAGAAGATGCTCCTAGAATTTTTAGTAAACCAATAGGAATAAGTATTACCATTTATTCAAACACTTTGGTTAAGACTAAACCTGATTATATAAAAGACTTTCCAACTAGTGACAAGAGTTTTAGTCCTGTTAAGACCATGGAAAGTGAAGCCATAAATCCAGTTAGGATATACCTTAACTTACACAATGTCCAGGATAAGAAGAAGGCCTTAGATTAATGGCGTAATCAGATGAACATGTGTTTTGCATCTAATGAACAATGGGATGTAAGTTCATGTAAGCAATACACTGAGCAATCCATTAGAGGTATTGAAAAAGATTATTTAGATAGTTTAAAAAAGGCTACAAATGAAGACTCTTTAGCTAAGATTAAGAAAATGAAAGAGAGCCTAGAAGAAAGATCAATTAAAGAATATATTCAATTGTTTACATCATAATTTATTGGAGCTGGACATTTAGCTCCAATCAACGAATAATACCTAACAAAAACTAAGTTAGCCCTCCTTAGCATTTACAAACTAGATAAGATCAATGAATATAGCAATAATTATGAGCAACTGAATTACCAAATTAAAGAATTTTGAGATATCTTAAAAGATGAATACTTTAGGAAGATATCACCCATATGACAAATCCTAATTAATGAATATAGAAATTATCCAGGAGTAGCTAGAGTTAAGAATAACTCCATTGGTGAAAGAATCAATTTTGCCAAATACTATATCATATCTAAGAGACGTGATATAACTGAAGAAAAGTTAATAGAAGAAACTTTCAAGAAGATCCCTCCAATTAAAGACGAAAGAGATATCGCTCCAATCCAATGGGGATGTGGAAGTGAATCTAAGAAATTCAAAAAGAAATTAGAATGGAAACATAGGAAGTTTAAGACTAGACCTTTAGGATTTCCAAAGAAATATATATTTAGACCATTTACTACCTTTAGATAAAGGAACTCTAAGACTAAGAAATATAGATTTAACCAAAGGAGATATTTTAAGAAGAACACTAGTAAGTATAAGAAGGTTCCTAATTATATGAAAGAAAAAAAAGTAGCTCAATTTAAGACTGCCATCAAAGAATGTTGGACTTGCGGCAAAGAAGGACACTTTGCTAAATACTGCCCTAATAAGAAAGATAAAGAAGGTATTAAGATTATTAATACAATATTAGACTATGCAGCTCAAGAAGAATTAGATATCCTATATGCTATAGAAATATCAGACATAAAAGAAGATGATAATACTAGTATCTATAGTGCATACACAAATAGTGATTCAGAAGATTATAATAGTGATACTGATGAGTATGAAGACTCCCAAGATACTTTAGATTTGTATATGATGCAAATTAATCAAGATGATGCAGATAATGAATATATAGACTTTGAAGAAACTTGGTATAAATGTATATTGAGCCCCTTTTTAACGAAAAGATGGACAGTTAGTAATCCCGAGTTACTAACATATATACCTAGATGTTACTTTGATGAAAGACATTATTGCACATTTGAAATGAAATGTTTCAAGAAAGACTTTAGATGTTTAGAATGCTTTGAGACCATACAAACAAAATTATTTATAGTTTGTCATTTGTCAATTACGCTACCATGAAAACTCTTGGAGAATTAAATTTAGAGTAATTTATACTAGCCAGTATGACACTCAAATAGACTTAGATATTAAAATATATTATCAAGATATTGATAGAAATATAACTAAAGGATTGCAAGAAAATGAAGACTTAAAAGGAAAGGGAATTTCCTATGACTCAGAAGACAACTGCTCTGATAGTATTACAGAAGACCTAACATCCTTTGATTTTATAGATAAACCTTAAAAAGGAATATCTATTCTAGAAAATAATAATTTAGGAATGTCTACCAAACCACATGCTTGTTTTGTAGAGTTATTCATACAACACAAAGACTATCCTAAGAGACTTTCAGCTTTTATAGATACATGATGTTCACAAATTATTTGTAAGGCTAATGCCTTCCATAAATATTATTTTCTAAATAGTAAGAAGGAGATCCATGGTAAGGTATCTAATGAAAAACCATTTACCTTATACTTTTTTATTATTCCTATTTATTTTAAATTAGGAAATCAGACTAATAAAACTGTAAATCATCAGTTTTGGATAATGGATCCTTGTCCTAGTTTCACAGGAAACATAATTTTAGGACAATACTTTATTAATAAATACCATCCTTATACTCAGTATAATGATAAGATCTTAATTATATATAAAGAGGAATTTAATATTAAATCCCCTCTAATAGATCACAAGACTTCATTTGACCTTATGCAGGTCAAACCCAATTATAGACCCATAAAACATCAGAGTTCTTCAGCTGAGCATGGTGGACCTAGACCTACAAACCAACAAGAAGCCTTAGAAATAACCAAACCCTTACAAAAGGAATGTAAGTGTCCCGACCAAAAGTGTTATAAGCGAATAACGCTTATACAACAAGACATTCTAGATTAAGCCCAGCACACCTTATTACAGGTTCAAGCTATATCCAAGAAGAAAAAGATGGATATAGAAACAGAAAAAGAAAATATTAGGAAATTAGCAGAGCCTACTTTAGGAGAAAATTCCATTGCTAAGTGGGATAAAGACCAAAGTTATTGTGAAATTATCCCTATTAATCCAGACGTCACGATTAATGGTGGAACCTATAAGAAAGGATATTCATAAGAAGACAGAGAAGAATTTAAAAAAGACGTAGATGAAATGCTTAATCTAGGCATTATTAGGGAAAGTAAAAGTAGACACAAGAGCCTCGCCTTCAATATTCAAAATGAATCTGAACGAAAAAGAGGAAAAAGACGTATGGTTATAGATTATAGACAACTAAATAAGAATTGTGAATTTGATTCTTACAAGATACCAGACAAGAATAGTTTAATCAACTTGATTGAAGATAGAATTATATTCAATAAGTTTGATTGAAAATTAGGCTTTTGGCAAATTATCCAGACAGTATTACTTGGACAACCTTTAGTGTGCCCCAAGGAAAATACGAATGGCTAGTAATTCCATTTGGATACTATAATGCTCCTAAAGTATTCCAAAAAAGAATGGATAATATATTTAGACCATATTCAAAATTTTATCTTGTTTACATATATGACATTCTTATAGCCAGTATGACTGAGATAAAGCATGTAAACCATCTTAAAAAGATTATTTTAGAATTATATAAGCATGGTATTTTTATTTTCGAAAGGAAAATACAATTATTTCAGACTGAAATAGACTTTGTAGGAATGCATATTAATAAAGGAAAAATATCCTTAGCAGAACACATAACCAAAATGATTCTTAAGTTTTCAGACCAACTCAAAGATAGAAAATAATTACAATCATTTTTAGGATCGCTTAATTGTGCTGCAGACTTTATTAAAGACTTAGCTTCAAAAAGACAAAGCTTAATTACCAAATTAAAAGGAACAAACAAGATTAATCCTTTTTATTGGACTAAAGATGATTTTGAAGTTATAAGACAGATTAAAGAAGCAGTAAAAAATATTCCTTTGCTTGAGCTGCCCAATGCTGAAGACCAATTTATAGTAGAAACAAATGCATCTGATAAACAATGGAAACCAGTATACTTTGCCATTGATCATCAGATAAAAAAGAAAAAACTTTGCAGATATAGTTTTGGAACCTTTACAGATCTAGAAATAAGATAAACTGCCCATAAAAAAGAAGTTTTAGCCATAGTAAGGGCAATAGAAAAATATATGCTCTTTCTTAGACCTAAACATTTTACTGTATATACGGACTCTTCTTATGCAGTAAAATTTAGAGATTTTGACTTGTCCAAATCAAGGACTAATAGAATGATTAGATGGCAACAATTGCTTAATGTTTATGACTTCTCTGTTATACATATTAAGGGAAGTAAAAATACCATTCCAGACATCATATCTAGAGAACCTATGTTTGCTAACACTAATGTTATATCTTGTTTTGTGTTACAAATAGAAGACTTAGATAGCATGAGTTCCTCTGGAACAAATAGACTGAACAAAGAAGACATTGCAGACTATCTTAGACGCGTAAGACGAAATGCTGGTGTAACGTAAAGACAGACTCATATTCAAGATTCTCAAGAAAGACCAATCCTAGAGAACTTTGATGATATCTTAGTTTCTCCTGGAAAATATAGACATGAGATTGTTTCTCAAAATAGACTCATTGGGAAGATGTATTTCCCCTAATATAAACCTAATCAAAGATATCCAGACTTAATCAAATTTAGACGAGAATTTTTAGATGATGAAAATACTCTTATAGACGTTATATGGTGAAACGTGAAGAATAGACTGTGGATAGAATTCAAACATAATTTGGTAGCCATTGCCAAATTCATTAGGACTCAAAGACTTGCAGTCACCCAACTCAGTGGTACTTACGTTCCTAGACCCCAGACTCAGACTTATGCTCAAACTCTTGGAGAATCCTTCAAAACTAGACCAACTGATAATTTTTGTTATCAGAAAAAGACTTTTAAGACTAAGATTGTTAGACCTTTTGGTCATAATAATCTTCCAATATCAGAAGACTATCAGAAAGATGTTGATATACCCATATATATCCTCGGCCTGGCTGAGGATTACCTCCAACCGGCCGACCCCTCGGGGCCGACCTTTCATCAGGCTCCAGACGACCCCTCAGGGGGTCGACCCTTCAGGCTCCGTACGACCCTTCAGAGGGCCGACCATTCATCAGGCTCCGAACGACCCCTCAGGAGGGCCGACCCCCTCATCAGGCTCTGGAAGACCCTTCAGGGGGCTGACCCTTCATCAGGCTCCGGACGACCTTTCAGAGGGGGCCGACCCTTCATCAGGCTCTGGACGACCCTTCAGAGGGTAGACCCTTCATCAGGCTCCGGATGACCCTCCGAGGGTACGATAGTACGAGGCCAGAATTAGGCCAGACTCATTACTGGAAGGAACTTTGCCCTCGACCTCATATCAAAGGCCGAGGGTGACATCATCACAGCGCGTAGTTTGGGAGACGCATGGAACAGTGCGTGTGAGGCTCACATGACGCATGGGAGACCGTTATAACAAAATCACACCCTCACGTGAGGGAATATTATGTCATCATTTGGCATCTACAAGTGTCAACAGGGGATTGGCTAGATCATCATTCACATGCACCATGCATACTTGGGGGGTACACTACACCCCCCAAGACCTATATATACTTGTCATCTACAAGCCTACAGAGGAGGAATCGATTATTATAACCCTAGCTAAAACTCTGCTTGTACACATAGTAGAGAGAGAGAGGAGCTTATGTGCATTATATCCAAGGCTATTAGTGCCCATACTTAGTGGATCACACACTCATAGTGGATGTAGGCCAAATTGGTTGAACCACTATACATCATTATCTTATTTCCTCTTATACTCATCTCCTTCTACACACTTATACACTTATGCATCTCTATGGATGCCATGGTTACTACTGTTTGAGCTCATTATCACTTATCCGGTGATGCTAAATCTTAGCATCATCAGTTTGGCGCCGTCTGTGGGAAACGAGAAGACATCTCTTCCTTTGTACAGCTTGACCTCACTGGGCACTCTGGTGGTGAGCCAGCTCTCCCCCTGAGAGGAGATGTTTCACCATTGAAAGAGACCCACTAAGGTTCTCAAGCTGACCAGTCTTTTCTTCAGTTCAGCTTTTCATAGCTCAAACATATGGCACCTGAGATGCCACCACCATCACTTCCCCCACCGGATGATGGGGGAGGACCTAGTTCCAGTCAACCACCACCTCAGTCTGAGATGGCTGATGTGGCGACAGCCTTGAAGTCTCTGGCAGCAAGCCAGCGGATGATGCAGGAACAATTCACAGCTCTAAGCCAGAACATACTAAGACCACCAGGGGTTTCACCTGAGATGATTACTCCGGCAGCAGCTCCAGGACAGAATGAGGCCAGGGGATCACGCAAAGACCTGCCACCCCCTCAGCGGCGTAGGGATGTTGCTGACCCCCGACGTCTACGCCTGGGGAGGCAAGGAAACCCTTGCCCTGAGGACAGGTATGACGATCTAGAGGGAGAGGATTCCCCTATAGAATGCTGGGAACCATATGAGGTCTCCAACAATACTGTACGACCTCTCCAGGATAGTAGAGGAAAGTGCGGGAGACCAAATCCTGATGATCTCCCGAGAGGCTTTGATTTTGATCGCTTGAGCAGGGGGTCGGCCTTTGAGAGGTTGGGCTCAGTAAATGACCTGCGGGAAAAATTGTCCAGGTCAAGGGGTGCTGCGAGGTCCAGGAGGGAGGCAGCAGATGGCCGACCCCAAGGACGAGATGACGGTCAAAGGGAAGTAAACAGCCAACACAGACCTGCCGCAGAAGAACCCTCCGTCCACCTTAAAGAGGCGGCAGGGGATAACATCGGCCAAGACGACCCTGCGAGGCCTTGGAATGACTCGATCCAGCGACTAGAGGATAAGATCGGTGATATACTGAAGAGCCGGGACCCTCTTCAGAAGGGATACACCATAGGCTCACCCTTTGTGGCAAAGATAGTCAACTTCCCTACGCCATCAAGATTCAAGACACCTGTGGTCACCCCAAGATACGACGGGAGCACCAACCCTGTCCACCATGTTGAGATGTATCAATCAGCAACAGACATATACTCTATCTCAGATGAGATGAGGTGTCGTGCCTTCTCTGGTACCCTGACTGGGACTGCACATGTCTGGTACACGTCTCTTCCGAAAAATTCCATTGAAAACTTTAAGCAGTTGGCAAACCTGTTCATCCATAACTTTTGCTTTGGGATGAGGCCACAGAAGAAGACCACCCACCTGATCTATGTTAAGCAGGGGAAGAGTGAGAGTCTGAGGGACTACATAGCCAGATTCAATAAAGAGAAGCTGGAGGTGGAAGACTATAAGGAGAGCATAGTTATGACAGCCTTGATTGGAGAACTCCAAAAGGGGAAGCTGTTATGGAAGCTTGCTGAAGACCCTCCGAGGACGATGGCTGAATTACTGTCGATAGCAGGAAAGGTGATGAACGCTGAAGAGGCAATGGCTGCAAAATATGAAGACGAAAAAGGAGGCGCTAGTGGGGGTAAATACCCTAAGAAGAACAAAGAGGGGAAGAAGAGGTCTACGGATGACAAGTTCGCTGGTTACACCCCTCTAACGGTCAGCTGTGAACAGATTCTCAATGAGATAAAGAGTGACCGGTCCCTGAAGTGGCTTGAGAAGCTGAGGGCAGCCCCCAACAAGAGGAATAAGAACCTGTGGTGTGAATTTCACCAAGACCACGACCACGTAACAGACAAATGCTTTGCTCTGAAAGATGAGATTGAGAAGATACTGAAAGAAGGGAAGCTCAGAAAGTACGTCGACAAAGGTGCCTTCAAGAGGGGCCGAAGGGACGACCCCAGAAAGAAGCGAGGCGATGCATGTAGAGAAGGACCTCAAAAAAGAGGGGACGACCCTTCTGATGATGAGGACGACCCTGACCTCCCGCCGAGAGACGACCAAGGTCCTGTCAAGAGGCTTAATATGATCTCGCTCGGAGTGGGAATGATCTCCGGGGGTCTAGTAGGAGGAGGGTCTGAGGTCGCTGACAGGAAGGCCCATGTGGCTGAGGCCAAGACAGTGACGAAGACGGTACACTCAACCTCCCAGGAGGCCAAGTCAGAAAAGAAGAAGAAGGTTGATATGGACACCCTGATAGTGGGGTTCTCTAGAATGGACTTTAAAGGCCTCCTAGCCCCACACGAAGACCCACTCGTCATCACAACTATGGTGCACGGGTGTGAGGTGCCGAGGATATTAGTCGACGGGGGCAGTTCTGCAGATGTAATGTTTTGGCCGTGCTTCAAGGCCTTAGGTCTCAGCCGTGCTAGACTCGTCCCATACCATCATCCATTAATTGGATTCAGTGGGGAAAAGGTTCATCCCCTGGGAGTGTATGAGGCCAATGTTAGGATGGGGGACGAGTGGCCGAGATGGCTCACCAAGAAGGTCAGTTTCTTTGTGATGGATGAACATGTGTTTTCGGCTTACAACATCATACTGGGGCTTGTGGCCCTCGAGGGGTTTGAAGCTGTGCTGTCTACGGTCCATCAGATGATTAAATTTCCTACCCCTTACGGGGTGGGGGAAGTTCAGGGAGACCAGACGACAGCGCGAGAATGTTAATACAACTCCGCTGAAGAAAGGGAGGCATACAAGAGGGCTATGACCACTTACAATATTGATACTCTAGACCCCAGGGACGAGACGAAGCTCAAGAAAGGAGAGGCCACGGAAGAGGTAGAATCCATCATCCTCGATGAGGATGACCCGGAAAAAACCGTCCAAGTCGGCAAGTCTCTGAAGCCCAATATCAAGGAAGACCTCATTAAACTGTTTAGGAGAAGATGAAGCGTCTTCACATGGAGTCATGTAGATATGCCGGGGATTGACCCTGAAATCATGTGCCATAAGCTCAATGTGGTAGAGGGAGTGAAGCCGGTAAAGCTGAAGAGGAGAATTTACTCTAGAGAAAAGTATGAGGTCAAAAAATTAGAAGACGCTGAGTTTATCAGAGAGGTCATCTACCCCGAATGGCTGTCCAATGCAGTCATTGTTCCAAAGGCCAACGGGAAGTGGAGAATGTGTGTGGACTTCACAGACCTCAACAAGCACTGTCCCAAAGACAGCTTCCCTCTCGCCCGCATTGACCAGATGATAGACGCTACCGCAGGCCATGAGCTCATGAGCTTCATGGATGCCTATTCAGGGTATAAGATAGACTTCATCACCGATAAGGGGACATACTGTTATAGGGTCATGCTCTCCGGCCTAAAAAATGCGGGGGCAACGTACTAGCGCCTCGTAAATAAAATATTCGAAGACCAAATTGGGAAGTCTATAGAGGTCTATGTAGATGACATGCTGACTAAGAGTTTGAAGGCAGAAGATCATGTGGCAGAGGACCTTTAATACGATGGATAAATACCAGATGAAGCTTAATCCGACCAAGTGTGTCTTCGGGGTCGGAGCAGGGAAGTTCTTGGGGTTCATTGTCAACCAAAGAGGCATCGAGGCCAATCCTGAAAAGATAAAGGCCCTTATTGAGATGAAGACCCCCAAGTCCATTAAAGACGTTCAGAGGCTCATAGGGAGAGTTGCTACCTTGAATAGGTTCGTATCTAGGGCCACAGACAGGTGCCTACCATTCTTCAAAATTCTCAGAAAAGCCTTCGAATGGAGTGAAGAATGCGATGAGGCCTTCAGGGAGTTAAAATCATACCTGGGGTCTCCCTTGCTGTTGTCACGACCCGTGCAGGGTGAACGACTTTATGTGTACCTCACCGTCTCAGAGTCAGCCATCAGTGCAGCCATTGTGAGAGACGAAGACGGAATACAGAAGCCTGTGTATTTTAACAGCAAGGCACTCCAGGGGGCAGAGCAAAGAAATCCAAGGATGGAGAAGTTGGCCTACGCCTTGGTCCATGCATCAAGAAAGATGAAGCCATACTTCCAGTCCCATACGATGGTCATCATCACTGACTCTCCCCTTAGGCATGTTTTACACAAGCCTGAAAAATCAGGGAGGTTAATGGCCTGGGCTATAGAACTGGGGGAGTTTGACATAGTGTATCAGCCTAGGACGACCATTAAGGGGCAAGCATTGGAATACCTCGTGGCTGAGTTTACTAGGGAAGATGATGAAGCCGAGGATGAGGGCTTCGTGAAGATAGATACCCGACAGGGTGAGATCACCGACACGCTGTAATACCCCGTATTTTTATGCTATATTAATTTGGGGATTTATTGAATTTAATATGAGTTAATTATTTAATAAAAATCCAAAAATTAATTATGTTATAATTATTAACGTGACGAGAGTTAGTAATTATGGGAAATTTGTTGAATATTACTAATGAGCAAAGTAATATATTATATTGGTTATATTGAATGTCACGAGTGAGTTAAATGATAATTTCGGAAATTTAAGTCGGAACGTACTCGTGTCGCGTCGGGACTAAATTTTGATAAATAAAAAGTGAATATTTTATAAGTTGCCTGTATGGTCGTTTTGAGTGCGCTAATACATTCGAAAGGGTCGAGATAGTTAGAAAAGTGTACCCGGGGGTGTAGTTTGGGTCTCGGGGCGTTTTTAGGCCTAATTGGTACCTCGGGAGGGCGTTTTGGACATTTCACTATTTTGGGTAATTAAACCCACGAAAATACCAAGGGTTATATCAGATATCTGGATTGTCATCTAGGTTTAGAAATTCTAAACACAAGTGACGGCCATAGGAGAGGGAAGAAGAAAGCTCCAAGGCAATCCAAGGCCCCAAAAGTCATCTGTTTGCACCACAACCACCACCACCGCGTAGATCGCGCAACGGGCTACGCAACCACACCAAAAACATCTACAAATCAGAACGTCGAAAATCCCAGTCAAGTGTTTATCTTGCTATTTTTGTTGGTGCAATCTCCATATTAGTTTAGGAATGATTAGGGATGAAATATGTGGAAGAAAACCCAATTTGTGATAGGAAAATCCATGTAGTATTGGTTGATATGATGATTCTGGAAACCCTTGCCGTGTAGAGGAAATTAACCACAAAATTTTGATGATTATAAGAAAGAAATTCTGGAGAAAGATTTGTTAGAAAACTGTTTAAGAAAATTCTAGGGTTCTTGATAATTAGATATAATTTTGGGTTGAAAACCCATGTTTAAATGATGAATATGTACATGCCTTACGTTAGAAACATCTGGTATATTGTTATAATGTTAGTAGTAGAATTCTTGGACGTTTGGGGTTGGAAAACATGTATTTGGATGAAGAAAACTGGTAGAACTCGTAACTGCAATTCTGCAGAAATCAAAACACCTGCTTGATCGATCGAAGGTTCGATCGATCGAGTCCCAGACCTCGATCTATCGACCCCTCCTGGAAGACTCCTATTTCCCTTGTTTAATTAGTTAAATTAAATTTATCGTGAAATAATTCTTGGGGATTATTAATAGAATGTTTTGGGAGATAGGAAAGACCAGTAGGGCATATGAATTAGTGTTGGGAACTTTATTATAAGACGAGAATTTTGCTTTTGGGATAATTATATAATGAACTATGAAACTACGTATTTCAAGTGAGAGATTACGGAGAATAGCTATGATAGTGAATAGAGTTATACCTACTAAAATTTCTACTTGGAAGGATAGAGTCCACGAGTGTCACGTAATAAGTGAGAAAACTCTTCGAGTTAAGGTTAGAGATGAAACCTTATACGTAATACTAATAATGTGAAATTAAGGATAAATGTTGTAATTATGGGTGACGAGAGGAACCTATATTAATATGATGAAAGTGGTATATTTATATGATTGTGCGTACATATATTATATACATGTGAAACATACCGCGCTACTTGCTATCCTTGAGGTTACCGCGCTGGGACAGTCTTATCTCGATGGGACCTTTATGGGGGATATTGACTTGTACCCTAGAAGATAGATATCCTTGGTATAGGCTATCGAATTGATAGTTCAGACGGTCCTAAGAGACGCGAGTATGTGGCATCCTCTTAGAGACTTGGAATCTATGCTTCGCCTCGATATTGTTTGCGTATGTGTTAATACAGTTTGAGAGTGATTCCGAATTTGTATTCCCCTTGATATGAGTGGTATGGGCTTTGGATAGTAGAAGTATGCACGCACCATAGTTTTATTTGGGGTGCTGTTATTTTATATATATTATACGAGTAGTTAATATATATATGAGATTTGGAAATTGAAACTGCCTACTGTGATTTGATAAGTAGGGCATGGTTGATGACTCAAATAATAAATACTTGTTTTGAGAAAGTATAATATGACACTAGAAAACTTTATTGATTTTATAAAGTTAAAATGGAGAACTTTGGTTACTAATTGAAATACCCTTTTTGGAATGGAATCGTTAAATGTTGAATCTTACGAGTAATCTAAGATAAGTTAAATCATTGGGAAGATTAGTGCGATATATGATAAGATAAAAGGTTGGGAAGGTTAGTACGATAGGCGTGCACATTAGAAGAGAGGTGAGAATTTCTCAAGAGAGTGTCGCTCTAATATGTTGTTGCATTGGCCTGTATCAATTTAAATACTTGCTAAACGTATTTTAAATCAAACACACTTTCGGGCTCTGACCCGTTTCTCTCTCTCTCTCTCTCTCTCTCTCTCTCTCTCTGTCTCTGTCTCTTGTATATATATGTATATATTTCAGGTGCCCAGCCACAGGGGCGTCTTGCTTAGGATCCCTTGAAAGGAACGAGCTGCAGCTTAGGTGGGAGTTGCAGGTCACTTGCGTAGACGGCTTCCTTTATTGACTCCACTTCTAGCATTCTCATTTATTGGGCATGTGTCGCCCTTTCCATTATTTCATTGTTATTGGGACATTTGTATTTCAGTTATTTCTAGTATTGTCACTATGGAATTTATTCAGTTTGAATTGTGTTACTTTATATTTCGCATGTTGACATTCGATTGACGAATGTTTTAAATTAATTGGATTGTGTTCCAGGTTTATTGTGGCGTGATTCTTAATTGTTGAAATGTTGTTAATAAATAAATAAATCATTTTTTTAAATAAAAATATTTGGAAAGTAATGTTTAACTATGGTTTTGACACTTAGCTTAATTATTTAGGGTGTTAAATTGGAAAGTTTATTTTTACGACAGTGATGCTAAGAATGAACCAAACTGTTCACCTTGATTTAATTTAATAAAGGAGTGATCGCCCGATATTTAATTAGGCGGGTTGTCACAGGTGGTATCAGAGCATCAGGTTCTAGTGTCCATAGGATCTGTACGGCTTATTTTCGCTTTCAATTTAACGATATTTCTATAGAGCCCTACTTTTAGGATTGTTGTACTCTTGTCTTATGTTTAAGTCTTCAGCTATTTGAGATTTGATAATAACTGTAGACTAATAAACTTCTTCACGTTTCAGATGCCTCCGAGACGTGCTCCGAAGGATAGGCGTGCCCAGGCCGAACAACCAGCAGTTTCGGCACAAGGCACGATGAATGCAAATGAAGTAGCCGCCATTGTTGCTCAGGCGGTGAATGCCGCACTAGTGGTGGTTTAGCAGGCTCCACCCCAGGTTCAGGCAGTGGCGCCAGTACCAGCACAGCTTCCATCTGCATGGGAGAGGGTTTGGGATGCTTTTCAGAAAGCGCATCCCCCTGAGTTCTCTGGTAGCTCCGATATTGTCACAGTTAGCCAATGGAAGAAAGACATCCAGCGGCACCTCCATATGTATGAGGGCACTGATGTGCAAAAGAAGTTATTGGCTTCCTTTAAGCTGTTGGGAGCCGCATTGCAGTGGTGGGAGTCCACTACCACTTTGGAGGAGAGGGACACGATCCCTATTCAGTCATTTTGGGAGCGGTTTGACCGCAAATATTTTCCACCCGCCGTGCAGATTGAGATGAGGCGGAGATTACTGAATCTGAAGCATGAGAGTCTTACCATAGCAGAGTATGAGGAGGATTTCACGAGACTTCTCACCATTGTGCCAGATGAGGCACCTACTGTGAGCAAGAAGATTTTGCTGTTTGTTGAAGGGTTAGCTTGGAGGATCCGTCAGCACCTTATTGAGAATTTATCCCTGAGTACTTTCACTGATGTACTCAATGCAGCGTTACTACATTGCCAGGATCAACGCTTCCATCTTGAGGGAAGCAAGAGAGTAGGAGAGTCTAGCCAGCAGGGAAGGACCGGGTGTAATAGTGCCAGTGGGGCACCATCTCAAGGACAGACTCGTCAGCACGAGCAGAGTTCCCATCAGGGAGAACCTGCTAAGCGATTCCGTTCAGGTGATTCTAGGCAGGGATTTGGGGGTTTTAGGTAGGGCCATCAGGGCCAGCCTAATCAGCAGGGCCAGCAGGGCCAACATCGACAGCAGCAGGGCCAGCAGCGTGCTAATCAGGGCCAACAGGGCCAATGGCGGGGAGGTAACGGCCAACAGGGTCGTGGTCAGCAGGGAAAGAGGGGAGGAAACTTCAAAGGCCGATATTTTGGGTGCGATAAACATGGCCATAGGCGTCAGGATTGCCCAGAGGGCGATAGGGCCCCACAGCAGCAGGGAGCCCGTAATGAGCCACATAGACCACTTTTCCACCTGCCCTCCCAGCTCCAGCCCAGGTGCCAGCCCTACCAGCCATTCCAGCAGCTCCGGTGCAGCAGGGGCAATTACAGTATGGACGTGTCTATAACGTCCATCAGACAGCAGCTCCACAGGCACCACCAGCGATTGAGGGTATGTTTCCTATCCATGGTACTATGGGTCGGGTTTTGTTTGATACGGGGGCAACGCATTGTTTTATAGCTACGCATTTTGTGAAGGTCTTAGGGTTGTTAGCCACAGCAGAGAGCACAGTGACGTGTGTGGACTCACCACTGGGGAGTGGGTCACTTATTTTCTTTATATGCCGGGGAGTGGGGGTAGAGATCGGTAGTTTGGTATTACCTGCGGACATGTTAGTCTTAGACATGCACGAGCATGATGTGATTATTGGTATGGATTGGCTCACAGCTTATAGAGCCATGATTTACTTCTTCGGTGGGAGCATTATTTTTGCCATTCCGGGGCAAGAGATGTTTGTAGTGGCGATGCCTCGCCCAGAGGGAGGCTCGACCGCTCATTTGTATTACATAGAGGAGGATACCTCTAAGGAGGTTATGATTCCCTTAGATTCGATCCCAGTTGTCAGGGAGTATTTCGATGTGTTTCAGGAGATACCAGGCCTACCCCCCAGTCAAGAGATAGACTTTGTCATAGATTTATTGCCAGATACGAGACCTATAGCACGCGCACCGTACTGTATGGCTCCGGCAGAGATGCGAGAGCTACGAGATCAGATAGAGCAACTGTTAGGTCAGGGCTTCATTCGTAGGAGTACCTCACCTTGGGGCGCTCCAGTTTTGTTTGTAAAGAAGAGAGACAGTTCACTGAGATTGTGTGTGGACTACAGGGAGCTAAACAAGGTCACGATACGGAATAAGTATCCGTTGCCTCGAATCGATGATCTGTTCGATCAGCTGAGGGGAGCAACTTTCTTTTCGAAGATAGATCTGAGGTCGGGGTACCATCAGCTATGTATTAGGGAGCAGGATGTTTTGAAGACTGCTTTCTTGACGAGATATGGGTCTTATGAGTTTCGGGTGATGCCGTTCGAACTCACAAATGCTCCAGCCATTTTCATGGACTTGATGAACCGAGTATTCAGAGAGTTCTTGGATCAGTTTGTCATCATTTTCATAAATAACATTTTGATATATTCACACTCCGAGGAGGAGCATGACGAGCACTTGAGGCAGGTTCTTCAGACTCTACGAGAGAATCAATTGTATGCTAAGTACGAGAAGTGCGAATTCTGGTTGCGAGAGGTACAGTTCTTGGGGCATATTGTTTCTGAGCAGGGGATAGCAGTTGACCCGAGTAAAGTATCAGCGGTGAGGGAGTGGAGACAGCCCACGACACCGACGGAAGTGCGTAGTTTCCTGGGGTTAGCTGGTTACTACAGGAGATTCATTCCGGGATTCTCCAAAATAGCGGGTCCATTGACCAATCTGACTCGCAAGGGAGTACCATATGTTTGGGATGACGCTTGTCAGTTAGCTTTTGAGGAGCTGAAAGACAAGCTTACTTCAGCGCCAGTCCTTGCGTTACCACAGCCGGGTATGGAGTACCTGGTTTACACCGATGCGTCCTTACGGGGACTTGGGGGAGTACTTCAGCAGGAAGAGAAGGCTATAGCTTTTGCCTCTCGCAATCTTAAGCCGCATGAGAAGAATTACCCCACCCATGACCTGGAGTTAGCAGCGGTCGTCTTTGCATTAAGGATATGGAGGCACTATTTGTTGGGAGAGAAATTCCATTTGTTCACAGACCACAAGTCGTTGCAGTACCTGTTCACTCAGCGAGAGCTGAATATGCGTCAGCGCAGATGGCTAGAGTTTGTGAAGGACTACCAGTTCGACATACAGTATCATCCGGGAAAGGCCAACGTAGTTGCGGATGCGTTGAGTCGTAGACCGGTAGACGAAGTAGCAGACGTCTGGAAAGCAAAGTGGAAGGAGTTGGGTCACTAGGATGCAGTAGCACGTTCTTTCATATCCGTGATGTCAGTCACACTCGATATTGTTATGAGGGTGATACAGGCACAGATCATAGACCACAGACCCGTTTTGCCAGGAGCAGATTGTGCGACTTCTAGCCGAGGGTGCTGAGTCCTATTCTGTTAGTTCTGATGGAGGTTTGCAGTTTAATGGGAGATTGGTGGTTCCAGAAGGAGAAGAATTACGTCATGCAGTGATGACTCATTCTCATGGGTCCCGATTTGCTATACATCCGTAAGGCGATAAGATGTACCAGGATATGAGGAGGCAATACTGGTGGAGTGGGATGAAGAAGGACATTGCTGAGTTTGTGTCCAAGTGTTCTACCTGCCAGCTGGTGAAGGTGGACCATCAGAAATCGTCAGGATTGCTTCAGCCATTGGAAGTACCCGCGTGGAAGTGGGAGAGTATTTCCATGGATTTTATTACAGGGTTGCCTACATCACAGCGGGGCCACGATTCTATCTGGGTGATTGTAGACCGTTTGACCAAGGTGGCTCATTTTCTGTCGGTACGGACAGATTATACCACGGGTCAGTATGCTCAGTTGTTCATCGCTGAGATTGTCAGATTACATGGGGTGCCCCTGAATATTGTGTCAGATAGAGACAAGATTTTCGTCTCACGTTTTTGGGAAAGCTTTCAGGAGGCTATGGGTACTGAGTTGAGATTGAGTTCAGCTTACCACCCACAGACAGATGGACAGACAGAGCGTACTAATCAGATGTTAGAGGATATGCTACGCATGCGTGTTCTCGATTTTGGAGGAGGTTGGGAGCCACATCTTCCACTGGTAGAGTTTGCCTATAATAACTCTTATCAGTTCACGATTGGCATGGATCCATTTGAGGCTTTGTATGGCAGGCCTTGTCGTTCCCCAACTTGTTGGCTTGAAGTGGGGGATAACAAGTTGCTAGGACCAGAGGTGATTCAGGAGACCTCCGCGAGGATCGAGATGATCAGGAGTCGCATTCGGGTAGCCCAGGACAGGCAAAAGAGCTACGCCGATGCGAAACGGTTCTTTCGGGAGTTTAGTGTGGGGGACCAAGTGTTATTGCGTGTATCTCCTATGAAGGGAGTGATGAGGTTCGGGAAGAAGGGGAAGTTGGCTCCGAGGTATGTGGGACCATTTCCCATCATCAAGAGGATTGGGCCGGTTGCATACAGGTTGGGACTGCCAAAACATTTACATCGCATCCACGATGTATTCCACATCTCGTTGTTGAGACGATATCTTCGGGATGATATGGCCCATACCCACATTGAGATAGATAAGATCGACTTACAGCCTGATAGCTCTTACGAGGAGAGACCGGTGGCTATCCTAGACTATAGTGAGAGGAGATTGAGGTCGAAGATAGTTCCACTTGTGCGGGTCTAGTGGGAGCATCATAATGTGGAAGAATCCACTTGGGAGCGTGAGGCAGATATGCGCGAAAGATATCTAGAGTTGTTTTTACCAGGTATGCCTTATTTTCCGAATTTCGGGACGAAATTCCGTTATTAGGGGGAAAGTATGTAATACCCCGTATTTTTATGCTATATTAATTTGGGGATTTATTGAATTTAATGTGAGTTAATTATTTAATAAAAATCCAAAAATTAATTATGTTATAATTATTAACGTGACGAGAGTTAGTAATTATGGGAAATTTGTTGAATATTACTAATGAGCAAAGTAATATATTATATTGGTTATATTGAATGTCACGAGTGAGTTAAATGACAATTTCGGAAATTTAAGTCGGAACGTACTCGTGTCGCGTCGGGACTAAATTTTGATAAATAAAAAGTGAATATTTTATAAGTTTCCCGTATGGCCGTTTTGAGTACGCCAACGCGTCTGGAAGGGTCGAGATAGTCAGAAAAGTGTATTCGGGGTGTAGTTTGGGTCTCGGGGCGTTTTTAGGCCTAATTGGTACCCCTGGAGGGCGTTTTGGACATTTCACCTTTTTGGGTAATTAAACCCACGAAAATACCACGGGTTATATCAGATATCTGGATTGTCATCTAGGTTTAGAAACTCTAAACACAAGTGACGGCCATAGGAGAGGGAAGAAGAAAGCTCCAAGGCAATCCAAATACCCCAAAAGTCATCCATTTGCACCAAAACCACCACCACCGCGTAGATCGCGCAACGGGCTACGCAACCACATAAAAAACATCTGCAAATCAGAACGTCGAAAATCCCAGGCAAGTGTTTATCTTGCTATTTTCGTTGGTGCAATCTCCATATTAGTTTAGGAATGATTAAGGATGAAATATGTGGAAGAAAACCCAATTTGTGATAGGAAAATCCATGTAGTATTGGTTGATATGATGATTCTGGAAACCCTTGCCATGTAGAGGAAATTAACCATGAAATGTTGATGATTATAAGAAAGAAATTTTGGAGAAAGATTTGTTAGAAAACTGTTTAAGAAAATTCTAGGGTTCTTGATAATTAGATATAATTTTGGGTTGAAAACCCATGTTTAAATGATAAATATGTACATGCCTTATGTTAGAAACATCTGGTATATTGTTATAATGTTAGTAGTAGAATTCTTGGACGTTTGGGGTTGGAAAACATGTATTTGGATGAAGAAAATTGGTAGAACCCATAACTGCAATTCTGCAGAAATCAAAACACCTGCTTGATCGATCGATCGAGCATAGAGCTTCGATCGATCGAAGGTTCGATCGATCGAGTCCCAGACCTTGATCGATCGACCCCTCCTAGAAGACTCCTATTTCCCTTATTTAATTAGTTAAATTAAATTTATCGTGAAATAATTCTTGGGGATTATTAATAGAATGTTTTGGGAGATAGGAAAGACCAGTAGGACATATGAATAAGTGTTGGGAACTTTATTATAAGACGAGAATTTTTCTTTTGGGATAATTATATAATGAACGATGAAACTACGTATTTCAAGTGAGAGATTACGGAGAATAGCTACGATAGTGAATAGAGTTATACCTACTGAATTTTCTACTTGGAAGGATAGAGTCCACGAGTGTCACGTAATAAGTGAAAAAACTCTTCGAGTTAAGGTTAGAGATGAAACCTTATACGTAATACTAATAATGTGAAATTAAGGATAAATGTTGTAATTATGGGTGACGAGAGGAACCTATATTAATATGATGAAAGTGGTATATTTATATGATTGTGTGTACATATATTATATACTTGTGAAACATACCGCGCTACTTGCTATCCTTGAGGTTACCGCGCTGGGACAGTCTTATCTCGATGGGACCTTTATGGGGGATATTGACTTGTACCCTAGAAGATAGATATCCTTGGTATAGGCTATCGAATTGATAGTTCAGACGGTCCTAAGAGACGCGAGTATGTGGCATCCTCTTAGAGACTTGGAATCTATGCTTCGCCTCGATATTGTTTGCGTATGTGTTAATACAATTTGAGAGTGATTCCGAATTTGTATTCCCCTTGATATGAGTGGTATGGGTTTTGGATAGTAGAAGTATGCACGCACCATAGTTTTATTTGGGGTGCTGTTATTTTATATATATTATACGAGTAGTTAATATATATATGAGATTTGGAAATTGAAACTGCCTACTGTGATTTGATAAGTAGGGCATGGTTGATGACTCAAATAATAAATACTTGTTTTGAGAAAGTATAATATGACACTAGAAAACTTTATTGATTTTATAAAGTTAAAATGGAGAACTTTGGTTACTAATTGAAATACCCTTTTTGGAATGGAATCGTTAAATGTTGAATCTTACGAGTAATCTAAGATAAGTTAAATCATTGGGAAGATTAGTGCGATAAATGATAAGATAAAAGGTTGGGAAGGTTAGTACGCTAGGCGTGCAGATTAGAAGAGAGGTGAGAATTTCTCAAGAGAGTGTCGCTCTAATATGTTGTTGCATTGGCCTGTATCAATTTAAATACTTGCTAAACGTATTTTAAATCAAACACACTTTCGCGCTCTGACCCGTCTCTCTCTCTCTCTCTCTCTCTCTCTCTCTCTCTCTCTCTTGTATATATATGTATATATTTCAGGTGCCCAGCCACAGAGGCGTCTTGCTTAGGATCCCTTGAAAGGAATGAGCTGCAGCTTAGGTGGGAGTTGCAGGTCACTTGCGTAGACGGCTTCCTTTATTGACTCCACTTCTAGCATTCTCATTTATTGGGCATGTGTCGCCCTTTCCATTATTTCATTGTTATTGGGACATTTGTATTTCAGTTATTTCTAGTATTGTCACTATGGGATTTATTCAGTTTGAATTGTGTTACTTTATATTTCGCATGTTGACATTCGATTGACGAATGTTTTAAATTAATTGGATTGTGTTCCAGGTTTATTGTGGCGTGATTCTTAATTGTTGAAATGTTGTTAATAAATAAATAAATCATTTTTTTAAATAAAAATATTTGGAAAGTAATGTTTAACTATGGTTTTGACACTTAGCTTAATTATTTAGGGTGTTAAATTGGAAAGTTTATTTTTACGACAGTGATGCTAAGAATGAACCAAACTGTTCACCTTGATTTAATTTAATAAAGGAGTGATCGCCCGATATTTAATTAGGCGGGGTGTCACACACGCCTACAGATAAGGCTGAGACGAGCACCACTAGAAGGAAAGTGGTTGAAAATGAAGAGGGAAGATATCTCTTTAGACAGGGGTCACTCACCGAGGGAGGTTTCTCAGAAGAACACACCGTGTGGAGTCTCTTCGTCGACGGGTCCTCTTGCGAAAGTGGGAGCGGAGCTGGGTTAATAGTATCAGCACCCGACGACACACACATTGAGTACGCCCTGAGGTACAACTTTAATGCCTCCAAAAACGAGGCCGAGTATGAGGCCTTGATAGCAGGCCACTCCTCGGCCCGATCACTTAGTATCGGCCAGATTTTGGTTCAGAGTGATTCGAGGCTAGTAGTGAATCAGATACTAGGAGCCTACGAGGCCAAGGACGAGTGGATGGGTAGGTACCTTAAGAAGGTGAGGTCATTACTGAAAGGCTTCAGAGAAGTGAAATTAAAGAGGATACCTAGGCTCGATAATGGCCGTGCTGACACCCTTGCGAGGTTGGCCTCGGCAACTAGGACATACATCAGGAGGACAGTCCCAGTAGAAATTTTGCTTCGTCCAACTATTGAAGACGCTGAGGGAACACTTAGCAATTGCCTAAATATTTCTCAGGAAGCTTCGTGGATGGATCCTCTGATCAGGTACATTAAAGAGGGGGAGATTCCAGAAGCAAGGCAAGAAAGGAAGAAGTTGAGATACAGGGATGCAAAGTTCACTGTCATTGGGGACACCTTGTACAAAAAGGGATTTTTACTACCCTTACTTAGGTGTGTGCACCCATCTGAGGTCTCATCCCTTTTGCAAGATGTGCACGAAGGATCGTGCTCAAGCCACATCGGGGGCAGATCCTTAGCGAAGAGGGTGATCACCCAGGGGTACTGGTGGCCGACCTTGGGGAAAGACGCAGCGGCATATGTAAAAAAGTATGATAAATGCCAGAGATTTTCCACCATCCCTCACCAACCCCATCAGCCTCTTACCTCCATTACATCCCCATGTCCGTTTGCAGTGTGGGGGATCGACCTCGTAGAACCCTTACCAAGAGCAGTCAATAACTATCGGTTCCTCATCGTAGCTATTGACTATTTCTCAAAATGGGTGGAGGCCGAATCGATGGTCACGATTACAGAGCAGAAGACCTTCCAATTCATCTGGAAAAATGTTATATGCAGATATGGTCTCCCCAACACCCTCATCTCGGATAACGGGACTCAGTTCAAGAATACCTCTCTACAGAAGTACTGTGAAAGGGTGAGTATCAAATAATTTTTCTCCACCCCAGGCCGACCTCAGGCCAATGGGCAAACATAAGTTTCAAACATGACAATCCTAGATGGAATCAAGAAGAGGCTTGAGGAGGCAAAAGGAAGATGGGTCGATGAGTAATATGTCGTGCTGTGGGCATACAGGACGACAGTGAGGACCTCTACCGGAGAGACCCCATTCATGCTATCTTATGGCTCAGAAGCCGTCATCCCCACCGAGATTGAGTTTCCTACTCATAGGGTCCAAATGTATGACCCTCAGAGAAATACAGAAGATAGGAGACTCGACTTAGACCTGATTGAGGAAAGGAGGGAGGACGCTGAGATAAGGCAGGACGCCTACCAGCAGAGGATCGCAAGGTTTTACAATCAGAGGGTGAAACAGAGGCCAATCGCAGTGGGGGACTTGGTCCTCAAGAAGACTTGGCAAAATCCCAACAAGCTCCATCCTAATTGGCATGGCCCATATAGAGTCATCGATGAAGTCATCCCTGGGACCTATAAACTAGAAAACCTAGAAGGGGAACCCTTTTCCAACCCCTAGAATGCAGATCATTTGAAAAAATACTATCAGTAGTGTTGTAAGGTCTTGATAGACCATAATTGTAATAAGAGTTGCTCCAACAGAACACTTGGAAAATTAATGAGAAATATCAGTGTTTCCCCTCAGTTCTAGTGCGCGTGAAAACATCTCCTAGAGAACTACCCTCGTCTATAATGAGGGTCAATGGAGGGGATGACCCCACCATTGTCCTCAAGAAAGACGAGGGAAGACTTTATTAAAAACCACTAATCTGGTAATTGGAACCCTCGGCTATAATGAGGGCCAGTGGAGGGGACGACCCCACCACTGTCCTCAAGAAAGGCGAGGGAAGACTTTATTAAAAACCACTAATCTGGTAATTGGAACCCTCGGCTATAATGAGGACCAGTGGAGGGGACGACCCCACCACTGTCCTCAAGAAATAAGAGGGAATACTTTGTTTAAAGCCATTAATTTGGTGATTAACCCTCGGCTATAATGAGGGCCAGTGGAGGGGACGACCCCACCACTGTCCTCAAGAAAGACGAGGGAAGACTTTATTAAAAATCATTAATCTGGTAATTGGAACCCTCGGCTATAATGAGGGCCAGTGGAGGGGACGACCCCACCACTGTCCTCAAGAAAGACGAGGGAAGACTTTATTAAAAAGCGTTAATCTGGTAATTGGAACCCTCGGCTATGATGAGGTCCAGTGGGGGGGACGACCCCACCACTGTCCTCAAGAAAGACGAGGGAATACTGTGTTTAAAACCATTAATTTGGTGATTAACCCTCGGCTATGATGAGGGCAAGTGGGGGGGACGACCCCACCACTGTCCTCAAAGACGAGGGAAAACTTGATTTAAAACCATTAATTTGGTGATTATGACCCTCAGCTATAATGAGGTCGCATGGAGGGGACGACCCCACCATGATCCTCAAGATAGACGAGGAAAAACTTGATTTAAAACCATTAATTTGGTGATTATGACCCTCGACTATAATGAGGTCGCATGGAGGGGACGACCCCACAATGATCCTCAAGATAGACGAGGGAAAACTTTATTTAAAGCCATTAATTTGGTGATTATAACCCTCGGCTATAATGAGGTCGCATGGAGGGGACGACCCCACCATGGTCCTCAAGACAGACGAGGGAGGGGTTTGTAGCATTAACAAAGATTCACAACCCAAATAATACAAGAGGCAAATATGGAAGACAGCAAAGGAGATGATAGTATAAATGAAATATCAAGTGTTCTACAAGATTGAGTACAAAAATGTCAATTACATCAAGAGGGTATGGGCTACAGACAACCACCCTATGGAACAATATCAGAGGGCAGGGCCTCAACATCCACAAGAGGGATTTACTCAATGACCACAACTGGCTGGTCTTCAGACATGCCGACACCCTCAACTTGCACTTGGGATTCCACCTGGGTTAGAGCCTTGGCAATCAAGGGGTCGTCCAGTTGAACCGCCTCCAGAGAGGGACGGACTGAAGAGACGACGTCGCCGAACTTAAGGATGACCCATCGACAGGCCGTCCTTATCCCTCTCTCCAAGTACTCAAGGCCGAAGACTTGGAACTCATCGGAGAGTTTATAGGCTTCCACAACGTCTGCCTCGGCTTTCTTCACAACCTCGGATAGCTCAATCTTAAACTGGGCCTCCCGATGGGTCATGGCTTCATCCTTCTCCTTCAAAAGAAAATCTTTGGCCTTCAGGTACTCATCGTGCTGTCTCGTCAGCTCATCCATAATTCGTGCATGTTCAGTTCTGGCACTCTCTAGCTCAGCCTTTGCAGTATCTAAGTTAGCTTGCAAGTCGGCCTCATGGAATTTCTCCTGATTCTCAGCCATCCATTTAGTTGCCGAGGTAAAGGCGCATACAGACCGCACAGAAAAAATAAACAGATTTCAAGAGGCCGAGGAAATAGTTATGGAAATAATGCAATTAAAAAAAATGAATTAACACCGAAACCTGGGCTAGAGCGTGCAGACCATAGTCATACACTTTGGCTGGAGGCATCTTTGATAGAAAGTCGTAATCAGCAGCCGAGGGAGCAGAAAACATTGATGCCTTGGCTGCCCTCAAATTTGCGATGAGTGATGAGGGCTTGGCCCTCAGAAGTGCCAAGTTCTAGGACCAGAAGGCCCCCATACTGGATGAAGAAGCAGTCCCTTCAGATGCTTCGACCCTGGACCTCGTCCGAGAATCCGTCCGAGGGTCAACAGGAATCTCAGGCTCTTTTCTTTTGTGGCTATCGACTGTTGGCTCAACAACCGTCGGCCCCACGGCCTTCGTCTTCCTCGGAGCCTGCTGAGGCTCCTTACCCTTCTTCTTTGCTAAGCCTGATAGTAAACTGGGAGCAGTCATTTCCCAGAGATAGTCTGATACACCAGCAGGACGATCTGAAAAAGGTACGACACGTGAGAAAAATGCAGAAATAAAAAGGAAACACTTGAAAAAAGTAAAGAAAAGTACAACTCACATAGTTCTGTAAGGGGGCCGACCTTTAGACCAGCTTCCTTGAGGAACCGAGGGGTCATCAGATCTTCAAACTTTGGAAGTTCACCCCCTCTCCCTCGTCCTCTCAGATATTCAACAATATCTTTCTCTTCCAGGCTAAGTCCGGGGTCTGACCTGGCCTTCATTGACGGGTTAGACCATCTTCGGGGGACCATCGGACCATCGGCTACAGGAGATGCCTCGGTGGAGAACTCCCACTCCCCAGAGATGAAGAAGAATCTCTTCTTCCAATCGTGGTTGGAGGTTTGTGCCACGTGGAGAAGTTTTTTCTCATACCTCCTCGCCCCTAGATGATAGTACCCAGGCTGTTTGGACGAAGAGGTGATATTGTAGAAGGCCAAGAATATGTCAGCCGAGGTCTCATCAGTGAAAGCATTCTTCCACAGGGAGGTGTAACCTAGTAACGTCCTCCAGGAGTTGGGAGGAAGCTGAGAGGGGGCAATACCGAGGGCTGATAGGATATCTACGATAGCAGGATGCAGAGGGAACCTGACGCCAACCTTGAACATTTGTTCATACACTGCAACCTCACCCTCTTCACCGTCAAAAACCCTCTCAGACTCAGAGGGAACCCTCATGGTTATGCCGGGGGGCACTCCATAGGCATGTCTCCACAATAAGAGGCCGCGATCCCTAATGGAGGAGATATAGGATGAGGCATGGGAGGTATCAACCTGGTCATCTGAATCATCGCCCTCGTCCTCAGTCCCCTCTCCCTCGGCCTCGTCATCTGCCAGAGGACTATGGGGAAAGGCCATCTGAAAGGCATGTGGAGATAGGGTTGTCACAGGGACAGCCTCGGAGGGGACCATACCCTCGGCTTGTCGGCCCGGGCTTAGGTCAGATGTCTCTATTCTACCAGAAGGTCCAGCGCCAGTTGGCGAGGATGCTCTCTCGTCCATCTCACTTGAATGACACTCCGCTGGACGATGGGATGACCCACAAGACTCAGATGGCTCAAATGGTTTTATTGTGGCTAGAGGAATAGGAAAGATGGGTCGTACCCAATTAGGGTCGGCCCCTCGTCTCCTCTCTTCCTCTTCCTCTATTCGTCTGATCTCAATAAATAATTTCTCTCTCAGGGAAGGGAACTCCTCAACTAAGCTATAAAGCCTCCTAAGCATCAAGGGGGAGACCCTACACTTGGAGGAATTTGGGGAACTTAACTACAAACAAGTTTGCAGTTGACCAAATTAGACTTTTGGATTAAAACAAAGGGAATCGATGGTTTTCACTCGAGAACACCCAAGAAACTCAAGAACACTCAAAGGAAAGTCACCGAAAAAGCTGTAAAATAGCCTAAATTAAGCCCTACAAGCCTAAGACAGCAAAGCAAAAAGAGAAATGAAAGTAAAAAGGGCGTTGGTGGTGAAAGATTACCTGAAGAGAAAGGGTGAAGCTGCTAAGTTGAAGGTTCGAAAGCTGCAGAAATGGCAAGAAGGCTGGAGACCAGAGAGAGAGAAAACTTGGGCGCGAAGAAGAAGAAGAGAGTGAAGGGTTTCAAAAATTGCTTAAATACCTTAGTAATGAGTGGGCCCATTAACCAAGAAGGGCACATTAGGGCACGAAGCCCCAGGTAAAGTATGCAGCCGCCATGCCTTGGAAATTAAAATGGCAATGAATACCCGTCTAGGTGTCATACCAGCTTAACAGGTGTCACTCACCTAACTGATCATACACGCATCTCAATTACAACACTATCCCTCAGCCATCTCAACAACATCAATGGCTAAGAGCTGGGGGGTGATTGATATACCCATATATATCCTCGGCCTAGCTGAGGATTACCTCCAATCGGACGACCCCTCGGGGCCGACCCTTCATCAGGCTCCGGATGACCCCTCAGGGGGACGACCCTTCAGGCTCCGGATGACCCTTCAGAGGGTCGACCCTTCATCAGGCTCCGAACGACCCCTCAGGGGGGCCGACCCCCTCATCAGGCTCTGGATGACCCTTCAGGGGGCCGACCCTTCATCAGGCTCCGGACGACCCTTCAGAGGGGGCCGACCCTTCATCAACCTCCGGACGACCCTCCGAGGGTACGATAGTACGAGGCCAGAATTAGGCCAGACTCATTACCGGAGGGAACTTTGCCCTCGGCCTCATATCAAAGGCTGAGGGTGACATCATCACAGCGCGTGATTTGGGAGACGCATGGAACAGTGTGCGTGAGGCTCACATGGCACATGGGAGACCGTTATAACAAAATCACACCCTCACGTGAGGGAATATTATGTCATCATTTGGCATCTATAGGTGTCAACAGGGGATTGGCTAGATCATCATTCACATGCACCATTCATACTTGGGGGGTACACTACACCCCCCAAGACCTATATATACTTGTCATCTACAACCCTACAAAGGAGGAATCGATTACTGTAACCCTAGCTAAAACTCTGCTTGTACACACAGTAGAGAGAGAGAGGAGCTTATGTGCATTGTATCCAAGGCTATTAGTGCCCATACTTAGTGGATCACACACTCATAGTGGATGTAGGCCAAATTGGCTGAACCACTATACATCATTGTCTTATTTCCTCTTATACTCATCTCCATCTACACACTTATACACTTATGCATCTCTATGGCTGCCATGGTTACTACTGTTTGAGCTCATTATCACTTATCCGGTGATGCTAAATCTTAGCATCATCAGATGTTAATAACATTATTGAATATTTTAATATGTTATTATCTAAAATTAATGGAGACGCCTTAATGTTTAGATGTTTCTTCAAAGAAGTTCCAAAAATTTATCTTTTTTGAAAAATAAACATAGCCCAGCTAACCTTAGCAGACTATGGGTTCATTGGACTTATCCAGATAAAGTCTGTAGAAGACTCGATCGCCCTTGGAAAAATAGTCCATGAGTATGTTAAAAATGTAGAAGACTTCCTTCCCCTGTTTGCCAAGATCTACTAGATTGCTCCAAGTTCTTGTAGAGGAATGAGAGTTGAGGGGTTTAGACTTGTTTGATTTTCTAATTATTCATTTGAAGAAGTGGAGGTTCTATCCGAAGACGAGACTAAAGACTTAATTATTAATAATTACAAGCTCCAGATTGCCCAAGCTATGAAAACGATAGAAATCATGGAACTGTTAATAGGTGAAGACAGATGGTACACTGCGTACCATAAAGAAAACCTAATTATCCAGGCTGGTGAGCCATTTAATGGAAGACTCAAGAAATAATCTAAGGAAATGGCGGAGATTGCTTTGCTAGCCAGCCTTAGAGTGGTAGGCCTCATTGATGAAT